>OZ012667.1:1940589-3140589 GCA_963942505.1 Lordithon lunulatus
ATATATATATATATATATATATACATGTTACTGACAATCGTAGCTAAAATTGAAAAATTTCATCATCCCTTACTCGAGTTATAGCAATATTCTTAAGTACGTAATTATTGTTTATATTGAAAAATCATAAAAAAATCAATTTTTCGAAATTTATATTTTTGACTATAGCTACATTTATATATACATGTTACTGACAATCGTAGCTAAAATTGAAAAATTTCATCATCCCTTACTCGAGTTATAGCAATATTCTTAAGTAAGTAATTATTTTTTATATTGAAAAATCATAAAAAATTAAATTTTTTGAAATTTATATTTTTGACTATAGCTATATGTATGATACTAACAAACATAGCTTAAATTTGAATAATTTCATCATCCCTTACTCGAGTTATTGCGATATTCTTAAGAGCGTAATTATTTTTATATTAAAAAATCATAAAAATTTAATTTTTTAAATTTATATTTTTAACTACAGCTACGTTTATATATATATATATATATATATAAGACGACCGCGAACTTTTCTACCACCTCTCGTAGCAGTAATAATCGAAATATCAATAATACATTAATCTCTCTTTCATATTAGTGTTACAAATCTCATTTGCCCAAACGATTTAACTACAAAGTGTAACTGAAGTGTGATAAAAAACAAAGTAAAAAATCGTTTTATTTATCCTTTAAAATGAATTATCACAAAGTAGATGCCTTAACAATCCAATATATGTATATATATATATATATATATATATATATATATATATATATATATATATATATATATATCGCTTTTAAGCTAGCATCCTCTGAGGAAACCAGGGCTTATAGGAGTTTATTAACTACCAAATTATCACATACAGTCAACAAACCATAAACAAATCTACCAAAAATGTTTGAATTCGCCCACACTTACGAAATGATATACAAAAATTCTATAATAGTTCACTAAAAAAACGGGTGTAATACAAACGAATGGAAAAATAAATAAGCACAATGTATAAGATTATTGTTAACACTACATATCATCCTTTATTTATCTATAGTATAACTTTGCTGACTATGTAAATAATCATTTCACGAGTACAATGCTTTATCCATACCCTGTATGAAAAAAAAAGAACAAACAACAACCCTTGTTCTTATACAAGCGCACGAATAATTTCAATTGTAATTTAAACCGTTCAGTGGAACAGGTGCGGTTGTATTTATGTCTACATGGGATGTAATTCCGACGTTTTCCATCCGGGTCGTGCCTGTAGGGGTTGCGGGAAACGACACGAACACACATACGATTGCAGTATACTTCCGGGACGTTTGCTGTACGCGAATGTGTGTATGTATGTGTATGTGTGTGTATGTGTGTGTGTATGTGTGTGTATGTGTGTGTATGTGTGTACAACAGTCTTCCACCGAAATCGATTTCGTAAAAACAATGCCGAGGGGGTCCTAAATTAGTGATCGTTACTGACCCCGATTGCGGGGGCAGCGCGCAAAACGTGTTTGCATTAAGGCCCGCAGTGCCGGAATCTCCAATAACATTAATAAACGGGAAGTGGAGTGGTGCGGCGGCACTTGCGGGCTGCTCTAATACTGATTACTGTATAAATTTACGTACTTGATAAAACGCCGCCGCCACCCCGCGTCTAATGCATTAACCGCGTTCAGATGATGTGGGGGGGGTTGTTGGGAGTGCACGCCTCTCAGCCCTTATGTGGATGCGAGTCGACTAATGTAGCTAATTAGCAGGAGCACTCTGCGTACAATGATTGAGTTCGGTATTGAAATTATGATTGATCGTATAAGCTCTTGTGTTTTAAAGCAAACAAACCACGTTTGAATCAGAAATTTATATTTATACAGGCTTTAAAACACAAGAGCTTATACAATCAATAATAATTTCAATACCGAATTTAGAAAACATTTGCAGAAATACGAGTTTTTTCACTTCATTCTTAAAAGGCTCTTTGGAATGGAGATTGAAAGCATTCCACTCTAGTCAAGTAATATACTATTGTTACACTTTTAAAAACTATTAAGGTTGCGTTGTATAAACGCAGATTAATTTCATAATTCCAAGTCAATTTCTATCTTCGTGATTGAAATATGATTTATATATAAATAACTTACAGATATAGTAAAGATATCTTATGTACGAGAATGGTCTGAAAAAATACCGACCTCAGCAAGCTGATTTAATAATAATAATAATAATAATAATAGATTTATTGCTCTACAGATTTACATCCATTTACTGATTTAGTTGATGAATGTTATTTTGGATACAGGTACACGTAAAACAACATTCATCAACTAAATTAGTAAATTGATGTAAATCTGTGCACGGAGCAATAAATCTATTATTATTATTAATAAACCTAATAGGTCTAAGTTTAACAATGCTGAATGATGATGATTAGGTTATTCAATAATCGTGAACAAATTATTAACTTTGCATTTAATACCCTCATGTACGTTTTATTTTATTGTATATGATCAATAAAATAAAACGTACATGAGGGTATTAAATGCAAAGTTAATAATTTGTCCACGATTATTGAATAACCTATCATCATCATTCAGCTTGTTGCGTCTACTGCTAGACATAAGCCTCCCTTAAAGTTAGACCTTTTAGGCTTATTAATAATAATAATAGATTTATTACTCTACAGATTTACATCCATTTACTGATTTAGTAGATGAATGTTGTTTTAAGTTTTCCTGTGCCTAAAACAACATTCATCAACTAAATCAGAAAATGGATGTAAATCTGTAGAACAATATATCTATTATTATTATTATTATTATTAAATCAGCTTGATGAGGTTGGAAATTTTTCAGACAACCCTCGTACATAAGATATCTTCACTATATCTGTAAGTTATTTATATATAAGTCATATTTCAATCACGAAGATAGAAATTGACTCAGAATTATGAAATTAATCTGCGTTTATAGAACACAACCTTAGAGTTTTTAACTGTGCACTGTGCCGCCCCCCAGAGATTGGTAACCAGGTTTCTGATAAGTGCCCAGTTTTACGGGTGCTACGCGTGGCGTTTAATTTGCAATTTAGCCCGTCGGCCGCAGGAAAAACAAGCTTAACGCGAAAATAACGGTCCATTTTCTTAACGGCGCTGTAAAATTCTGCCATCGTGGGCTATTTAATCAATCGAATAATTGTGCTTTATAAGGGGGCGGCGGGTTTTAGCTGAAATTGCAGTTTTGTTAGGAAGGATCATCAGCAATATTGTTGTGGCTCGACTTTAAATCGTTTGGGCCTATGAGATTTGTAACAGTAATATGAAAGAGAGATTAATGTATTATTGATATTTCGATTATTACTGCTACGAGGGGTGGTAGAAAAGTTCGCGGTTGTCTTATATATATATATATATATATATATATATATATATATATATATATATATATATATAAACGTAGCTGTAGTTAAAAATATAAATTTAAAAAAATTGAAAAGGGATAAGGGATGATGAATTTTTTCAATTTTAGCTACAATTGTCATTAACACACATATATATATATATATATATATATATATATATATATATATATATATATATATATATAAATGTAGCTATAGTCGAAAATATAAATTTCGAAAAATTGATTTTTTTATGTTTTTTCAATATATAAAATAATTACGTACTTAAGAATATTGCTATAACTCGAGTAAGGGATGATGAAATTATTCAAATTTAAGCTATGTTCGTTAGTATCATACATATATACATGTAGCTATAGTCAAAAATATAAATTTCAAAAAATTGAATTTTTTATGATTTTTTAATATAAAAAATAATTACGTACTTAAGAATATTGCTATAACTCGAGTAAGGGATGATGAAATTTTTCAATTTTAGCTACGATTGTCAGTAACATGTATATATAAATGTAGCTATAGTCAAAGATATAAATTTCGAAAAATTGATTTTTTTATGATTTTTCAATATATAAAATAATTACGTACTTAAGAATATTGCTATAACTCGAGTAAGGGATGATGAAATTTTTCAATTTTAGCTACGATTGTCAGTAACATGTATATATAAATGCATCTATAGTTAAAAATATAAATTTCGAATAATTGATTTTTTTATGATTTTTCAATATAAAAAATAATTACGTACTTAAGAATATTGCTATAACTCGAGTAAGGGATGATGAAATTTTTCAATTTTAGCTACGATTGTCAGTAACATGTATATATAAATGTAGCTATAGTCAAAAATACAAATTTCAAAAAATTGATTTTTTTATAATTTTTTAATATAAAAAATAATTACGTACTTCAAAATATTGCTATAACTCGAGTAAGGGATGATGAAATTTTTCAATTTTAGCTACGATTGTCAGTAACATGTATATATAAATGTAGCTATAGTCAAAAATATAAATTTCGAAAAATTGATTTTTTTATGATTTTTCAATATATAAAATAATTACGTACTTAAGAATATTGCTATAACTCGAGTAAGGAATGATGAAATTTTTCAATTTTAGCCTCGATTGTCAGTAACATGTATATATAAATGTAGCTATAGTCAAAAATATAAATTTCGAAAAATTGATTTTTTTATGATTTTTCAATATAAAAAATAATTACGTACTTAAGAATATTGCTATAACTCGAGTAAGGGATGATGAAATTTTTCAATTTTAGCTACGATTGTCAGTAACATGTATATATAAATGTAGCTATAGTCAAAAATATAAATTTCGAAAAATTGATTTTTTTATGATTTTTCAATATATAAAATAATTACGTACTTAAGAATATTGCTATAACTCGAGTAAGGGATGATGAAATTTTTCAATTTTAGCTACGATTGTCAGTAACATGTATATATAAATGTAGCTATAGTCAAAAATATAAATTTCGAAAAATTGATTTTTTTATGATTTTTCAATATATAAAATAATTACGTACTTAAGAATATTGCTATAACTCGAGTAAGGGCTGATGAAATTTTTCAATTTTAGCTACGATTGTCAGTAACATGTATATATAAATGTAGCTATAGTCAAAAATATAAATTTCGAAAAATTGATTTTTTTATGATTTTTCAATATAAAAATAATTACGTACTTAAGAATATTGCTATAACTCGAGTAAGGGATGATGAAATTTTTCAATTTTAGCTACGATTGTCAGTAACATGTATATATAAATGTAGCTATAGTCAAAAATATAAATTTCGAAAAATTGATTTTTTTATGATTTTTCAATATAAAAAATAATTACGTACTTAAGAATATTGCTATAACTCGAGTAAGGGATAATGAAATTTTTTAATTTTAGCTACGATTGTCAGTAACATGTATATCTAAATGTAGCTATAGTCAAAAATATAAATTTCGAAAAATTGATTTTTTTATGATTTTTCAATATAAAAAATAATTACGTACTTAAGAATATTGCTATAACTCGAGTAAGGGATGATGAAATTTTTCAATTATAGCTACGATTGTCAGTAACATGTATATATATATATATATATATATATATATATATATATATATATGTAGCTATAGTCAAAAATATAAATTTTGAAAAATTAATTTTTTATGATTTTTCAATATATAAAATAATTACGTACTTAAGAATATTGCTATAACTCGAGTAAGGGATGATGATATTTTTCAATTTTAGCTACGATTGTCAGTAACATGTATATATAAATGTAGCTATAGTCAAAAAAATAAATTTCGAAAAATTGATTTTTTTATGATTTTTCAATATAAAAAATAATTACGTACTTAAGAATATTGCTATAACTCGAGTAAGGGCTGATGAAATTTTTCAATTTTAGCTACGATTATCAGTAACATGTATATATAAATGTAGCTATAGTCAAAAATACAAATTTCGAAAAATTGATTTTTTTATGATTTTTCAATATAAAAAATAATTACGTACTTCAAAATATTGCTATAACTCGAGTAAGGGATGATGAAATTTTTCAATTTTAGCTACGATTGTCAGTAACATGTATATATAAATGTAGCTATGGTCAAAAATATAAATTTCGAAAAATTGATTTTTTTATGATTTTTCAATATAAAAAATAATTACGTACTTCAAAATATTGCTATAACTCGAGTAAGGGATGATGAAATTTTTCAATTTTAGCTACGATTGTCAGTAACATGTATATATAAATGTAGCTATGGTCAAAAATATAAATTTCGAAAAAGTGATTTTTTTTATGATTTTTCAATATATAAAATAATTATGTACTTAAGAATATTGCTATAACTCGAGTAAGGGATGATGAAATTTTTCAATTTTAGCTACGATTGTCAGTAACATGTATATATAAATGTAGCTATAGTCAAAAAAATAAATTTCGAAAAATTGATTTTTTTATGATTTTTCAATATAAAAAATAATTACGTACTTAAGAATATTGCTAGAACTCGAGTAAGGGATGATGAAATTTTTCAATTTTAGCTACGATTGTCAGTAACACACATATATAAATGTAGCTATAGTCAAAAATATGTTTATAATGCTATATTTACTTACGTTTTTATATTTTTTGTTATTCAATATATGCAAAGTGATTACTGGAGGACAAAAATTAAATATCATATAGCCTTGAATTTGAATTTTAAGGCTAAGACACGAAATATCATTCTACTACAACCAATATGAAGGTGACTTGTATTATTTTATTCCTGAATGTTATATATATATATATATACATATATATATATATATATATATATATATATATATATATATATATATATATATATATGTAACTAATTTCATTATAAAATTATTTATATTTACTTATCTTATGTAAAATGTCTATTCGTTAATTTAATTTTGCTGCAGGAGAGAGCATACAATACCTGTAATCTCATATCATATCTCAAATAACTTAATCAAGTTTAAATCCGGCCCTGAGTAAAACTCATGATGTTACTACATATAAATTAAATCATAAACAAAACGAAAGAATCTGTCTGCAGTTGCAGTTCCTGGTTGAGCCCCTGCCACAGCAAGTAAACTGTAAAGTTATTGCTCCGTGTCTAGAACTCTTTCCGTATTACTCTTTGTTTGGCAAAAGGAAGCACTCAAATCACTCCACCGACTCCAAAAGTCGCCGCCCTACTAATCGTATTACCAGCGGGACGAAGTTTTGCGACAAAACAGGGCAAAACAAACCTATCGCCCCCCGTACAAGGGCGGCCAAGTTTGGCGGCGCGATTAGAATGTTGAACGCGTGCAAGTGAAAAATGCACTTTGCGCCAACACAAAAAAAAAATTGCGATAAGCTAGTCGCAGCAACACCACACATCTAAAATTTTCTTTGAGATTAACAGGAGAAAGAAAAACTGATTATAAAATAATAAATAAATAAAACGAATTTTTCTTTGATTTTATCACTTGTTTATTGCTATTTGCAAATATATACAATAAATTATTATTATTATTTAAGAATTATCTGTTTCCTTTTCTCTGTAACTAGATTAATGTCTGTTGAGAAAATAAATAAATAAATAAATAAGTGATAAAAACAAATAAAAATTCGTTTTATTTATTTATTATAATTATCACAAAATAAATACCGATTCGATCCAATATTTGATTATAAAATACGTATTGGAGTTATTTTACTCTGATAACAAGTTATCAATTTTTTTATTTTATTGTTGTCCCAACATTAATGCAAGATTTGAATTTCCAAAAAATTGTATGTTTTTTATAGTAGGCATATCTGGATTAAAGCCTGATTTTCAGAATTACTATTTTCATAGTAATTTCCGCTAAAAAAAACACATTGTTCATTAAATTATATCTCTCTTCCGACCGTTTGGTGCCAAAGTATCGCCAGCTTCGCATGGTAACTGCATGGCAGTGGACGGGCAGACGCCGCCGCCCGTCGTCGGCGGCGCCGGAATTATGCCCCTAATAACGCCGTGCCTTTTTTTGTTGTCGGGCCGGGCTGGGCGAAACGCGTCCATATTTACTGCGGTATGCAAAACTCGAGGAATATGAAATTTTCCATGAAACGATGCGTTCGGAATAAATATCGTTCTTCTTGTAACATGAAATGAAGACAATGTCTTCGGTTTGAACCAGTTTTGCGAATACATCTTTAAGCTGCTTATTATATTTATGTATATTAATTCGTAAACTTTGTATAACAATACATTAAACTTAGAATTCGTATATTTTTCGCGAAAACAATATTTTTTGTATCATTTTCAAATGGCATGGACAATAGAATTGTATAATGTTAAATTTAGCATACTATAAACATGGTAAACATATGAGTCTGTGAGCATGAAAGTGGTATAAGTCACATTTGAATTGTTTTGAAAATTAGAAGATTTTGCGTTTGGGATTTATGTAAATTGCAGTTACATTTTTATTTGTAAATAAATTGATTTCATGTCGTCGATTTACATAAATGCCATACGCAAACTCTTATATAGACTCATATATAAAAAGCAACGTCTGCATTAAATAGGCGTGTATTATCCTGCAGGGATATTGAATTATTATATGAACACGAAAAGGATAATTGCGAGCAAAGCGCAAACACACGGGGTTGTTGGAATGTGCGCGATCGAATGGAAACACAAGCAGGAGGGGCGGCAAAAAATTAGAATACTGCGCACAACATATTGCAACCTAGTTGAATGACCGTATACGTTAATATATATATATATATATATATATATATATATATATATATATATATATATATATATATATATATTTAATATATAAAAAGCGAAATGAAAAGAAAGAGTTATTGTTTCATTGTCGATGTTAACTTGATTAATCTTTATTGTATCTTGCTGAAATTTTCTTCGTCTCTTAATAGGAATAAAATCCACATTTTACCGTTTTCGCGCAATAACGTTCAGCAAGTACGAAAATGATGAAATTTCACGCAATTTTCCGGTAGCATTTTTAATTCTAATGCTAGAGAGATGATTTATATATAATTTTCATCAAAATACAACCATTACTGGGTGTTTTTTTTTATAGCGGCGAGTATATTTATTTTAAATTTTCGCATGTTATTTTTATTTAAATAAAATTCAACAATCTTGTTTGCCAATTACTAGTTAAATGTCAATGGGAAAATTAGTAAAGTATAAAAATTCGTAAAAATACAAAAAAGTATGTTGCTGTAACAAAAATAAAGCATAATATCTCTGAGCTAAAATAAATCGAAACTAAAGGGAGTTTCGATTTATTTTGGCTCAGAGATATTATGCTTTACTTTTGTTACAGCCTATACAGCAATACTTTTTTTGTATTTTTACGAATGGTATAAAAACAAGCTCAATACAATACCACAAATCCTAGTAATTAAAAAATATTTAATTATAAGATCGATAGCCAGCTACAGAATTCTAGCAAATACAGTCAATACTTCTATATAAGTGTGATCCCTTATGGATATTCTTCTGTATATGGTTTTTTTTTTTAATGTATGTTTTCACAAAATTATTTCTAATCTCACAAATTTCCATAACGAACAAAACCAATCCAACTTAGTACAAACATTCAGTGATAACGACACCGCCGCGCATGCAATCTATAAATAAAATAAATAACATAAACATTCAAGCACACACACACACGCATTCAGGCACACTCAGATCGAATCCAGATGAAACGCGACCGTCACGAGATGAGGGGCCATGTGTTTGTTTTTGGTGTATTGAATTTATATATTCGTGTGCGTGAGCGTACGGAGTAGAAAATTATTCAGCGCGTTCGTCACACGATATGTTTTATTATATATGAACTCAACTCTCCTCCAGCGGAATCGACGCCCATTCGGGCGCTGTACAGTCGCCGGCGCGGCCGCAAAATCGCGGGTACATCATCGCCGGGGAATTTACAATACAATATTATATATTTAGAAGAGTGGGTCGATCGATAATTTAAACTGTGCCAGTGTGTAACCGAATAAAACAGTGGATATTCAGTGCAGGATTTGCATAATGGTAAATATTGTTTCTATTTCTAGAGCACTAAATTGGGTGTGCAATAATAGTTATCTTGAATAGGTTTTACAACAACTTTTATTATTAAAAATACAATTACAAATGATATTGTAATATCCACAAATCGTAATTTTAATTAGCACTCTTAGAACTATTGACTAATTGGCATAATTGGCAGCAATTTTTTTTTCAATTTTTGATATTTATTGAAAAAAAATACAAACTAGAAGAAGAATATGAAAAACACTGAGATACAGCTCGAAAAGTGCGTTTTAGAATGAAACCAGACAAAACCTAAAAACCATCCAATCCCACCCAGGGTAGAGCATAAGTGGTCATAGAATGAGCTGACCATCGCACACGAAATATATCGCACAAGTACCAAAATTATATGATAATTGCAACTAGAAAGTTTAGCACGTTTCTTGACGAATCTAGTACAATGTAATTCACACTTAATACTACATGTATGTCTCGATAACTCGTTTTAAAAATGCACTGTATCTCGATAACTAAAAGAGATAAAGAGTTGTTCACAAAAATTAACCAAATCACAATTAAAATACCAATAAAACATTGGATATAATATTTAACACCACACGACATCCCCTTTACACATGTGGTTTAGTGCTTGAGTAGGGTCTGGCACCGCCACTTTCTCAAAGTCTACCGCCGCCCCCCACCTCGTTTAACTCTAAAACATTAATTAGAAGCCACCTATTGAATAACTAAAACCGCCCCCGCCCGTCAACTGTTGAATAACAATACGCATCTTCGCGCCCACAAAATGAAACAATGCGTCGCAATTTACCAGTAATTATTATCCGCTAAGTTTTAATTGAAACGCGTGCTCCGGCTGCTCCGGCGAGCGATTGATGATGGCATCGATTCCGCATTTTGCAACAATTCACGCTAACATAAACATGTGGACAATGCGCGTGGGATGGTTAATTTTTTTGCGGATAAAACAACAGTTTTTCGGATCGGCGCGCGTGACGTTTTCCATATTTATGGGCGATTGTGTAGTGAAATGAACAATTCCGACGTTGTTATATTGAACAGATTGTGTTAATCCAAACTCGTAAATTATTGTCGAAATTTTTGTCCGGTAATGGTGGACCTAGCGGCGAGCCCATTGGAAGACCAGAATTTTGAAAATAACATTTTTGATTGAATTGGAAAATACACAACTGACTGAAGTTCGTGTTTTGTCACGGGGTGTATTGTGGTTTTATCCATAATATCGCGGTTGATTGTTAAACACTTCTCCGATTACAATACAATTTCTTCAGTCATCGGAGGAGCTCGAAACTGGCTTGAGCTTAGCCGAAACTCGTTGCAAAGTGTGATGAAAAACAAAGTAAAAAATCGTTTTATTTATCTCACACACATTGGATTGACACTATTATTGACCATGTAAAGTACTTTAAAGAAATCGAATTAAAAAGCTATTTAGAAATATCTGATGTGGGCGGGCACACACGACTTTCCGAATTACAAAGAAATTTTTGCTAATTTTAGCATTTTTTGGCATTTTTTTAAATATTTACGTTTTTTGACATTTTTGTTCTTTTTTGACGTTCTCGACATTTTGGACATTTTGACAATATTCTACAATATTGGACAATTTTTGACAATATTTGATGATATTTGACGATATTTGAGGATATTTGACAATATTTGACAATTTTTGACAATATTTGATGATATTTGACGATATTTGAGGATATTTGAGGATATTTGAGGATATTTAACAATATTTGACAATTTTTGACAATAATTGACAATATTTGACGATATTCTTAAACAATATTTTACTATATTTGGCAATATTTGAGAATATTTGACAATATTTGACAATATTTGACAATATTTGACAATATTTGACAATATTTGACAATATTTGACAATATTTGACAATATTTGACAATATATGACAATATATGACAATATTTGACAATATTTGACAATATTTGACAATATTTGACAATATTTGACAATATTTGACAATATTTGACGATATTTTGACAATATTGACGAACTTTGACGATATTTTGACAATATTGACGTAATTTGACTATCTTTTATATTTGACAATATTTTAAGATATCTAACTATATTAGACAATATTTTGCGATATTTGACAATATTTGACAATATTTGACGATATCCTTTAACAATATTTGACTATATTTGACGTTATTTAACAATATTTTGACAATATTGACGTAATTTTACTATATTTTATGATATTTGACAATATTTTATGATATTTGACAATATTTTAAGATATTTAACAATATTAGACAATATTTTACGATATTTGACAATATTTGACAATATTTGACGATATTCTTTAACAATATTTGACTATATTTGACGTTATTAAACGATATTTTGACAATATTGATGTAATTTGACTATGTTTTTTGATATTTGACAATATTTTAAGATATTTAACAATATTAGACAATATTTTACGATATTTGACAATATTTGACAATATTTGACGATATTCTTTAACAATATTTGACTATATTTGACATTATTAAACGATATTTTGATAATATTGATGTAATTTGACTATGTTTTTTGATATTTGACAATATTTTATGATATTTAACAATATTAGACAATATTTTAGGATATTTGACAATATTTGACAATATTTGACGATATTCTTTAACAATATTTGACTATATTTGACGTTATTAAACGATATTTTGACAATATTGATGTAATTTGACTATGTTTTTTGATATTTGACAATATTTTGAGATATTTAACAATATTAGACAATATTTTACGATATTTGACATTATTTGATAATATTTGACGATATTCTTTAACAATATTTGACTATATTTGACGTTATTAAACGATATTTTGATAATATTGATGTAATTTGACTATGTTTTTTTATATTTGACAATATTTTTAGATATTTAACAATATTTTAAGATATTTTAAGATATTTAACAATATTAGACAATATTTTACGATATTTGACAATATTTGACGATATTTTTTAACAATATTTGACAATATTTGTCGTTATTTGACGATATTTTGACAATATTAACGTAATTTGACTATATTTTATGATATTTGACAATATTTTAAGATATTTGACAATATTAGACAATATTTTACAATATTTAACAATATTTGACGATATTCCTTAACAATATTTGACGTTATTTAACGATATTTTGACAATATTAACGTAATTTGACTATATTTTATGATATTTGACAATATTTTAAGATATTTGACAATATTAGACAATATTTTACAATATTTAACAATATTTGACGATATTCCTTAACAATATTTGACGTTATTTAACGATATTTTGACAATATTAACGTAATTTGACTATATTTTATGATATTTGACAATATTTTAAGATATTTGACAATATTTTAATATATTTAACAATATTAGACAATATTTTACGATATTTGACATTATTTGACGATATTCCTTAACAATATTTGACGTTATTTAACGATATTTTGACAATATTAACGTAATTAGACTATATTTTATGACATTCGACAATATTTGACGAGTACTGACTAGCTTGAATTGCCCATAGCACTCCTTCCATATGTTCATTACGTCTTTGTTGTCTTGTGTTTAGTAGTCTTGTAGCCTTTGGTTTTTCGCTATCCTAATAACATTGCGTTGCGTATTAGACGATTATGATCAGATGACATGTCTGCCTCTTAATCGGTAGTGACTTTACTGATGAAGTTCCGAAATAACCTGTACTAATACTAAAAATAGATTGTATATTTGGTATCATACTAAAAACAACTCTTAATCCCAACCTAGTAATTCGTTTATAATGTTTAGTGTGCAGTTAAAATACCTGTAGTACCCACCCACCGCTAATTAGCCAGTCGATTGAAGCTGAGCCATATAATGTTATTAAAAGGGCATTATGTAGGGGAAACGCGGTATGTGCACTTCAGATGTTCGTGCGTTTCTATATTTAGGAGAATTGATTTTGTATTACCTCGCAGCACGCACGCATGGCTGTTTGAGCCCCGTTGAGGTGGCCTTAATTATACCGGCTTTTGTCACAACACGATTATTTTACAAGGTGAAAAACGAGGCAAAAATTATGCTAAACAGCACTACACATTATCTGGCCGTAATAAGTAAAGGAACATCATAATGCTAGTCCGGAATAACTCAAAAAAAAGTCCGAGTTTTCGATTATGTCATAATCAAAACGAAAATGTGGTAAATTTGTAGGCTTTTTTTATAGAAGTAGCTAGCGAATTCGGTCGCTAGAGCAGTTATGTCAGTGTTTTTCCAAAGTGGCATTTGTTTTGGCATTTGTTTTGGCATTTGTTTTGGTATTTGTTTTGGCATTTGTTTTGGCATTTGTTTTGGCATTTGTTTTGGCATTTGTTTTGGCATTTGTTTTTTCATTTGTTTTGGCATTTGTTTTAGCATTTGTTTTGGCATTTGTTTTGGCTTTTGTTTTGGCATTTGTTTTCGCTTTTGTTTTGGCATTTTTGTTGGCGTTTATTTTGGCATTTGTTTTGGCATTTGTTTTGGAATATTCTGTCACAATGACGTTCTCAATGTATCCAAATGAAAAATCCAATAGCTTATGGGACCTATAAAATTTATAAGATGATAGTGACTGGTATGAATCTTCGAAAATTACGGAAATCAGTGTAGAACAGAGTTGAAGTTGCTTGAAATTGTGAATGGACATAGTTTGATTCATCTTAACTTCCTTATTGCATAGTTTTCCTTTATGGATTCAGAGCTTTTGTATTGTTTAAACAACTCGACAAAACTGGAAAAAAACTCGAAACTCTATGCAAATAAAGGTAGATGGGTGGTTGCATTTTTTCAAGTCCATAAACTATGCTCCGCCTATACGGCTTGAACTATGCAATATACCGTTATCCATAACTTTCATTAAAAATTTATAATATTCTAATATAGTGCAAAATTCAAGCTCAATCTTATTTATTCCACCCGAGTTTTAATTGTCCTTGTCTTGACTCCTCTCTTAAGAGGCCCGTTAATTACCCATAGCATTCTTACAATTTATAACGCGACCCTGCTCTAACCAGGGATCTCTAACCATAACTATTCATTCAGGCTTACACATATAAAAATAATGAAAGGCCCCCGAGTCATTCAATTGATGACATAACAGGGAATTTAGTAACCCACGCGCTGTATGGTCATAATAGCCGAAAGCGGAAGAGCCCAATTCGCGCATCAGACAGACGGCCGCCGCATCAATTCACCAAGTTTTATTATAACAGGCCCTCATTTTAATACCAAAAGCCGTGCCACGACAAGCACATCGATCATAAAAAAAAGCGAGGGGTCCTAAGAAATTAGCGCCGTGTATTTTCTTATCAGATTTTCACGAGGCGTGCGCCTTTAGACATTTACATTTTGCCTCGAGGGTTGATGGATTGCTCCAGTATTTGTTCAAGGTGAAACATATACAAGTATTATCAATTTAATAGGCATGAGTTGCAGTGGGTAGAGTTTATTTCACGCTATATAAGCAATATATAATTAGGTTTAAAGCGAATCTCGGAAGACGAAACACGGTTCAATATTGACCTAATCTCGCGGACTTTTCTAGTCAACAGTTTATAATTTTCTGAAAATATTTTTGGAGAGACGGAAAGACCCGTGAAGGGTCAATAGTCTAATAAAGATGGTTATATATATATATATATATATATATATATATATATATATATATATATATATATTTGTATATTTCACAAGTCTAAGGATGATTTGATACTTTGTTAGGACAAAAATGTTAATTTTTTGTCTCGAAATAGTTGTAAAAAATATGCAAAAGTAGTCAATATTTGCTTCAGAAAAGTATATATTTGTAATCAAAATTCAAAAAAAATTCCTTCAAGAGATTGTAGTTTCATATTTCAAGTTTTGATAAATATAATTTGATAATGCTAAGTACAGTAGTATAATGTATAGTCATCTGCGCAATTTATCATAAAATGCTCCATTATTTCGAAATAAATTTATTTCTCGGTGCACACCCCTCCGATTTTTCCTGGGGCGACGGCTTGTACACTCCGCAAAAAAAGTAGAAGCAGTTTCGTTAATCTCACTATGCGTTTTTGGGATAGATTTTCAGCTGGAATCCTCAAACGACATTTTCGAAGATTCGCCTTAAGCTGAAATTAATTTTTTTAAATAAGAAAATAAATTTAAAATAAATTTTAGAAGGATATTTTCAAGTCGTTTTAGACAAGACAATTTCTTGACTCAAAAGTTAGTCAAGATGCGAGACAATCTAAATTGTCTCGTATCATACAGCAAATTATTTGAAATATTGCATTGGATGGTAGATCAAATGGAAAAAGATAACCCGTCCTATTCGTCAAAGACAAATTGTATGAGAGGAGGATATATGAATTCTTTTCTTGTACAACTTTTGAGCTAAAAAATTGTCTTGTGTAAAACGACCTTTATATAAATGTTTCATATTGTTGAAGCCATTCCAAGAAAAGCGTTATCCTATGGAAAAAACTATGCAAACATAGGTGGGGTGGGCGGGCGGCCCCCACCAACCAAACTATACCCGTCCACTATTTCAAATGACATGAACTCTGCACTACACTGTTATCCATTACTTTCTATGATTCAATTAGTTTCATTTATTTATTTTCGCTTAATTCATAAAAATATGTGAGAAACAATGTAGTACATAGTTCAAGTCGTTAACTTAACTATCTATGCCTGTCTACTATTTCAAACGACTAGAACTATGCACTACACTATTATCCATTATTTTGTATGATTAAATTAATGTCATTTATTAATTTAAGACACAATTAAACAAAAATATGTGAAAAATAATGTAGTGCATAGTTCAAGTCGTTTGAGATAGTGGACGGGTATAGTTTGGTTGGTAGGGGCCACCCGCCCACCCCACCTTTGCTCGCATAGTTTTTTCAATGGATACAAATGTTTCATATTGTTGAAACCATTCCAAGAAGAGTGTTATCCTATGGAAAAAACTATGCGAACAAAGGTGGGGTGGGCGGGCGGCCCCTACCAACCAAACTATACCCGTCCACTATTTCAAACGACTTGAACTATGCATTACACTATTATCCGTTATTTTCTATGATTAAATTAATGTCATTTATTAATTTGTGACTAATTAAAAAAATATATATGTGAAAAATAATGTAGTGCATAGTTCAAGTCGTTTGAAATAGTGGACGGGTATAGTTTGGTTGGTAGGGGCCGCCCGCCCACCCCACCTTTGTTCGCATAGTTTTTTCCATAGGATAACACTCTTCTTGGAATGGTTTCAACAATATGAAACATTTGTATCCATTGAAAAAACTATGCGAGCAAAGGTGGGGTGGGCGGGTGGCCCCTACTAACCAAACTATACCCGTCCACTATTTCAAACGACTTGAACTATGCACTACATTATTTTTCACATATATATTTTTTTAATTAGTCACAAATTAATAAATGACATTAATATTTAATCATAGAAAATAACGGATAATAGTGTAATGCATAGTTCAAGTCGTTTGAAATAGTGGACGGGTATAGTTTGGTTGGTAGGGGCCACCCGCCCACCCCACCTTTGCTCGCATACATTTTTCAATGGATACAAATGTTTCATATTGTTGAAACCATTCCAAGAAGAGTGTTATCCTATGGAAAAAACTATGCGAACAAAGGTGGGGTGGGCGGGCGCCCCCTACCAACCAAATTAAATTTTGTTGTTGTGAAGGTTGGAGTCTCCGATTTCAGAATGAAAAACAAATTTGTTCATGTGACTCCCTCTTCTGGCCTTGCAGTAAGCCTAGTTTTGAAGCACTTTTTCGATGATTTCCTCATCTATCTCGCCAATAACACTCGCAATTGTTATGTTTTAACGTTGGACTTGGAATTAGCCGTTAAGCAGAAAACTTTTAAACGCCGGATGAAATATTGGTGCGGTTAGCCCTAGGCTCAATGGGCGTCAATTTTCATTTGCGATCTGCGGTGCTGCAGAAATTAATTTTACGAGAGCCCCGTCCGGCGCGCCGCGCTCCGTTTATTGGCGTTCCGGCGCGGCCGTCATCGATTCATTAAAGTTCCGGAACTATTACCATCAATTCGCGGAAGTTCCGGATGAAATTTCGTGCGCCCGGGATGTGTCGAACTTTCGTAATATTTTTATTTTATCGTCTCGCTCAGCTACGAAATGTACGACTGGTCGAAGCACGTCCACTCTTGTCATTCAAGTACAACACACACAAAAACACACGTCTACTGTGTTAACTAATGTAATTTTGTGTTCATTTTATATTATTATATTTATAATAACAAATCAAATAATGATTGGTATTATTTTAAAACAAAGCCACTTCAACTATTAACAAAATAAAGTATATAGTCACCACAAAATTGTATTAGGATGCATTGTGTTCTCCTCCTCCTCCATTCTTTATATTTCGTTGTCCAATACTCGTCATTATTCTAATATTCAGTTGGGGCATTAGTTGTAAAGCTTTCATGTACCTGTTTACATGAAAGTGCTAGTACTTAGATCCAAATTTGTTTTCGTACTTAATAATGAAGCGAGCATTATCGTTTGGCTTCTACCTTACTGTGTAGGCTTTACTGTAACACTTACATTACATTATATCAACACATTGTATGTATATATACTTGGTTTTATATCTTATTTTAATTCGAAGCAATCTGTAAAATTAATATCAGTATCCTTGGATTTGGTTGCTAGGTAACATTTCGGTCGGCCATCATGGATTCATAGCTAGTTGATATTTTAGAGATGAATTGAACTTTTACTCTAAAATATTTACTAGCCATGAATCCATGATGGCCGACCGAAATGTTACCTAGCAACCAGAAACATGGATACATACGTAATATAAGTAAGCGTGGATTTCGTTGCTAGGTTACATGTCGGTCGGCCATCATGGACTCATGGCTAGTGAATATTTTGGAGATGAACAAAACTTTATCACTAAAATAACAACTGATATTATCCGTAGGTGATCGTAGGAAAAATTAAAATAGGTATGCGTGGTTTTGGTTGCTAGGTAACATGTCGATCGGCCATCCTGGATTCATGGCTAGTTAATATTATGGAGATGAACAAAACTGTATCTCTAAAATATCAACTAGCCATGAATCCATAATGGCCGACCAACATGTTACCTAGCAACCAATATCCACGGCTGATGATATTAATTTTACAGCGATTATTTCTAATAAATGTTCATCTATTGCAAATAGTTGTGCCATATTTTGGAAAAATCTACTCTATAATTGACAAAATAATTCCGCATGTAGATATTATCTGACCTAACATGGTATGAATAATTTTTTGGTAGAAATTTTGGGACTAGATTCAAAAAATTATTCATACCACGTTAGGTCAGATAATATCTACATGCCTAGGTCTGCATGTAGATATAATCTGACCTAACGTGGTATGAATAATTTTTTGAATCTAGTCCCAAAATTTTTCAGTGGCCAAGTGGTTAGAGGCTTCATCCGTCCCGTACTGAGCATTGTGGAGTTCGATCCACAACGGGGAGCGAATTTTCGCGAATCACCTTGTACAGTTTTTCAGAGGTTTTCTGAGAAGTTAAGGTAAATACTGGGCGATTAAGCTCCTCTGAGCTTCTCCCTTGACCGGCGGAAAACACTCACGGCTGATAGCCCTATAAGAATAGAAGTTTTTTTATCTACATGCGGAATTATTTTGTCAATTATAGAGTAGTTTTTCCCAAAATATGGCACTACGTTATCCGAAATTGAAAATAAGACAATTTTCTTTGGCTTTGACTCCTTCATATCGCATTATGTACCAAAATTGTCAAAAGTGACGTTTGTGTCACGGATTGGAAATGAACTCAAAAGTTATCTCCTTTATACAACCAAGCCTGGCAGTAATAAATTATTCAATTGATTAATAATATGTTGTACCTATTATTAACTTTTAAATATTGTTACAGGACACCGCGATGCGTTTGAAAAACATCGACGGCCCACTGTCCGTTCGTAACAACGGCAATCCGGACATCCTAAACTCCCCCAAGCGTCTCAACACCATCCAGAACAGCAACGTAACATCGAACACATACGACCGCTTCCACAACTCAAACACCAACACCACCACAACAACAACCACAACCACCACCACCACCACCACCGATAATCTCACAAACAACGCCGCCGCCACCACCAATGAGGCGCTCCTCAACAACATCAACAACGCCGACGTGGTGCAATGGTGTTCGCCCGCCCACAAACTAGCGCAGAACGCGAACAACCGCCTCTTCAACATCAACAACACGCTGGCTGCGTCGCTGAGAGCGAACACGCGGCACGGGACCGCCTCCTCGGTGTGCTCCGAATCATCCCCGGACGATAGCCTGTTGGATTTCGAGGACGCACACTCCTCCACCGATGCGTCCCCCCAAGACGAGGACCGCTGTTTCGAAATATCCGACTCCGAGTCGGATGAGGGCAATTTGAACACCCTCCACCGCCGCGGTATCGTAAACCCCAACTACCCCGGCTTCCAGCACCTAGCACACACACTAGAGTTCGGCATAAAGGGCTCCGATACAGACGAGGACGATTACGACACTAAACTAGACGCAAATAACATCAATAACAACAACAACACTGACGAATCGGTTCCTAATGATAAAATCGACAGTGTAAACCGATTAGACAGTGTTGAGAACATACAAAAAGTGTTCTACGATAAACCAGTTTTTAACATATGCGAGGACGATCCCAGCAGCTCCAACTCAAATCCTGTCAGCGATGATGAAATCCCTTTAAATGAGATTAAAGAGAGCATTTCATGCGCTAACATCGTTGGCAATTTCGGCGAGGAAGTCGAGCGAGAGTTTGGCCGCATTTTCGAGCCCACTCTAGAGCAGGCGGTAGTCAAAGAGCTGGAAGAGGCGGTCGAGCGGTTGACCGTAGCGAACGACCTGGAGCCATCGGCGGCCAAGTACAACATCGAACCGAACGTCGAGCAACCGTTCAACAAGGCCCTGGTGGTCGAGAAAGAGATTTTCGACGACTCGCAAACCATAATGTCCGCCCCTAAGTTCGCGTTCAGTGAGAATTTGAAGGATATGAACCTGAAGCTGTCGGACGCGTTTCTGTCGTCCGTGCACGAGAAGATTGATCCGAGTATGTTTATGAAGATGGATGTTGATGAGGTGGTGAAGGTGAAAGGGGATGAGGTGGTGCGGGTGAAAGGGGGTGAGTTGGTGCGGCAGGATTCCAACCGGGAGTTGGAGGATGCGAAGGCGAAGGAGGTTGTTACGTTGGAGGTTGGCGAGGAGAAGTTTTGTAAGGAGGATAAGACGAAGGATGAGAAGGAGAAGGATGAGGATAGTGCGGTGCCGCGCAAGAAGGAGAAGATTGAGATTGGTAGTTATGTGAAGAAGCGCAGGGATTACGGGATGCAGATGGGGAGTTTGATTACGATTCCAAGACGGGAGGTGGCTGGAAGGAATCGGGATTGTTTGAATAGGCGTTCGCTGCCGTTGGCCAGGGAGAAGAAGAGAGCGTCACCGGAAGTACTCGGTGAGTAACTAATATAATAAATAATAAACTAATAGTAAATTTTTAAGGCGATAACGAGCACCTTTTAAAATAAATGAATAAATGAATAAATGAATAAATGAATAAATGAATAAATGAATAAATGAATAAATGAATAAATGAATAAATGAATAAATGAATAAATGAATAAATGAATAAATGAATAAATGAATAAATGAATAAATGAATAAATGAATAAATGAATAAATGAATAAATGAATAAATGAATAAATGAATAAATGAATAAATGAATAAATGAATAAATGAATAAATGAATAAATGAATAAATGAATAAATGAATAAATGAATAAATGAATAAATGAATAAATGAATAAATGAATAAATGAATAAATGAATAAATGAATAAATGAATAAATGAATAAATGAATAAATGAATAAATGAATAAATGAATAAATGAATAAATGAATAAATGAATAAATGAATAAATGAATAAATGAATAAATGAATAAATGAATAAATGAATAACGGAATAACGGAATAACGGAATAACGGAATAACGGAATAACGGAATAACGGAATAACGGAATAACGGAATAACGGAATAACGGAATAACGGAATAACGGAATAACGGAATAACGGAATAACGGAATAACGGAATAACGGAATAACGGAATAACGGAATAACGGAATAACGGAATAACGGAATAACGGAATAACGGAATAACGGAATAACGGAATAACGGAATAACGGAATAACGGAATAACGGAATAACGGAATAACGGAATAACGGAATAACGGAATAACGGAATAACGGAATAACGGAATAACGGAATAACGGAATAACGGAATAACGGAATAACGGAATAACGGAATAACGGAATAACGGAATAACGGAATAACGGAATAACGGAATAACGGAATAACGGAATAACGGAATAACGGAATAACGGAATAACGGAATAACGGAATAACGGAATAACGGAATAACGGAATAACGGAATAACGGAATAACGGAATAACGGAATAACGGAATAACGGAATAACGGAATAACGGAATAACGGAATAACGGAATAACGGAATAACGGAATAACGGAATAACGGAATAACGGAATAACGGAATAACGGAATAACGGAATAACGGAATAACGGAATAACGGAATAACGGAATAACGGAATAACGGAATAACGGAATAACGGAATAACGGAATAACGGAATAACGGAATAACGGAATAACGGAATAACGGAATAACGGAATAACGGAATAACGGAATAACGGAATAACGGAATAACGGAATAACGGAATAACGGAATAACGGAATAACGGAATAACGGAATAACGGAATAACGGAATAACGGAATAACGGAATAACGGAATAACGGAATAACGGAATAACGGAATAACGGAATAACGGAATAACGGAATAACGGAATAACGGAATAACGGAATAACGGAATAACGGAATAACGGAATAACGGAATAACGGAATAACGGAATAACGGAATAAATGAACAAATGAACAAACAGATGAACAAACAGATGAACAAACAGATGAACAAACAGATGAACAAACAGATGAACAAACAGATGAACAAACAGATGAACAAACAGATGAACAAACAGATGAACAAACAGATGAACAAACAGATGAACAAACAGATGAACAAACAGATGAACAAACAGATGAACAAACAGATGAACAAACAGATGAACAAACAGATGAACAAACAGATGAACAAACAGATGAACAAACAGATGAACAAACAGATGAACAAACAGATGAACAAACAGATGAACAAACAGATGAACAAACAGATGAACAAACAGATGAACAAACAGATGAACAAACAGATGAACAAACAGATGAACAAACAGATGAACAAACAGATGAACAAACAGATGAACAAACAGATGAACGAACAGATGAACGAACAGATGAACGAACAGATGAACGAACAGATGAACGAACAGATGAACGAACAGATGAACGAACAGATGAACGAACAGATGAACGAACAGATGAACGAACAGATGAACGAACAGATGAACGAACAGATGAACGAACAGATGAACGAACAGATGAACGAACAGATGAACGAACAGATGAACGAACAGATGAACGAACAGATGAACGAACAGATGAACGAACAGATGAACGAACAGATGAACGAACAGATGAACGAACAGATGAACGAACAGATGAACGAACAGATGAACGAACAGATGAACGAACAGATGAACGAACAGATGAACGAACAGATGAACGAACAGATGAACGAACAGATGAACGAACAGATGAACGAACAGATGAACGAACAGATGAACGAACAGATGAACGAACAGATGAACGAACAGATGAACGAACAGATGAACGAACAGATGAACGAACAGATGAACGAACAGATGAACGAACAGATGAACGAACAGATGAACGAACAGATGAACGAACAGATGAACGAACAGATGAACGAACAGATGAACGAACAGATGAACGAACAGATGAACGAACAGATGAACGAACAGATGAACGAACAGATGAACGAACAGATGAACGAACAGATGAACGAACAGATGAACGAACAGATGAACGAACAGATGAACGAACAGATGAACGAACAGATGAACGAACAGATGAACGAACAGATGAACGAACAGATGAACGAACAGATGAACGAACAGATGAACGAACAGATGAACGAACAGATGAACGAACAGATGAACGAACAGATGAACGAACAGATGAACGAACAGATGAACGAACAGATGAACGAACAGATGAACGAACAGATGAACGAACAGATGAACGAACAGATGAACGAACAGATGAACGAACAGATGAACGAACAGATGAACGAACAGATGAACGAACAGATGAACGAACAGATGAACGAACAGATGAACGAACAGATGAACGAACAGATGAACGAACAGATGAACGAACAGATGAACGAACAGATGAACGAACAGATGAACGAACAGATGAACGAACAGATGAACGAACAGATGAACGAACAGATGAACGAACAGATGAACGAACAGATGAACGAACAGATGAACGAACAGATGAACGAACAGATGAACGAACAGATGAACGAACAGATGAACGAACAGATGAACGAACAGATGAACGAACAGATGAACAAACAGATGAACGAACAGATGAACAAACAGATGAACAAACAGATGAACAAACAGATGATCAAACAAATGATCAAACAAATGATCAAACAAATGAACATGAACAGACAAATGAACAAACAAATGAACAAACAAATGAACAAACAAATGAACAAACAAATGAACAAACAAATGAACAAACAAATGAACAAACAAATGAACAAACAAATGAACAAACAAATGAACAAACAAATGAACAAACAAATGAACAAACAAATGAACAAACAAATGAACAAACAAATGAACAAACAAATGAACAAACAAATGAACAAACAAATGAACAAACAAATGAACAAACAAATGAACAAACAAATGAACAAACAAATGAACAAACAAATGAACAAACAAATGAACAAACAAATGAACAAACAAATGAACAAATGAACAAATGAACAAATGAACAAATGAACAAATGAACAAATGAACAAATGAACAAATGAACAAATGAACAAATGAAAAAATGAACAAATGAACAAATGAATAATAAATAATTATATTAAAATATACAAAATGATTCAGGCGCATTTTTTGATACATGTTGTTTGTTTCTTTTGTTTTCAGGTGGATTTGATGTTTACAACATTGAGACAGCGATGCCGAAGATTGATATGGAAGCGATCGAGTCGCATCTCCGCGCCGCCAGGGAGGAAGAGAGGAGGGTGAGTTGATTTGTTTGTTTTCCTCTTTGCTTTCGTGCCCTTGCAATTTGTTACGTCGCCTGGGTGGAGGCGGCGGGATTTCCTTTCAAATGTCTCGCTTTAGGGTGACAATTTACGCCGCGCTAGAAAATGGTTTACTTGGGTGGGGTGTTCGGGTCAAAGATTGACACGTAAAAGTAATTTCAGGCACGCTTTAGTGTTACAAGGAATTACTGTTGATACGGATAATTTGATAGGCTGTACACTGAAGGGGATGATTTAATTTGTTTGATGTTTCTGACAACTTAATTTTATTAATGAAGGAGATGAATCTAACTACTATGTTTTTACTACTTTAAAAATGGTCTACTTTTTAAAGTTATTATATTTGTGTGTGTGTGTATTACCTTGATCCACAATCACAGTCAACAACTATATATTTGGGTCTCTTATAAAATCACATTTTTAGTTTTAGTTTTAAAATTTGTTTGTAATTGTTTTTGAAATGGAGTTTTCCGTTAATAAAGCATTATTATTATTATTATTATATATGAATTTGGTAATTCAATAAGATACACTAAGGAGAAAGAACACAAGACACATATTTCACACATAGGTACCTATCAAGCTAACAGTTACACAAACAAAGATTGAGTAGAGGAGTAGGAAGGGTACGGAAGTGAACACAGAGGAAGACAGTTAATACTACAAATTATATCATATTATATATTATCATATTATATTATATTATATATAATTATATACATTTTTATTAGGAAGTTTTGGAATCGAAATAATGTCACGGCACATGCCCACGGGACTCCTACGGGACTCCATCAGGAGTCCCGTCGCGTGAAACTACAATGTCATTAATCACTACTTTGTCTCTTTTGTCTCAACAAAAAAACTTGAATTTTAAAAATTAGTAGAAAGCTAAATATGTATAAACACGATAGAGCGCAGGAACGATGCTCTCAGTTGAACGAATTCCGAATGCAGATTTTATTTAAAACCGCTAACCTTATTTTTATACGTCTCGATATTATTCATTCTATTATTGTTAAATATAAAGTCACCTAGTATCGCGATAAGACACATCTATTATTAACTTGTTTTTAACAAAATCCGCTGCTGGGATTGGAGGATGACTACGTAATTTTTATGATCTGCACACTCATATCGAACGCATGAATCACGCGACTGGTCGCGACCAGTTGAGTGAGATGTGTCAGTTGGAGGACAGTGCGCTGGCTCGCGGAACAAAAAACACGAACAAATGTAGTTAATACTGTTAATTTAAGACGAACTATAATGATAGTGAATTAGTGAATAGTGTCCAGTGATTACAAGCTATCTAGGAGCCATGCATGGCAGATGTAATAATGTGAGTACATTACATAATTCGTTCTCGGTCTTAAAATAGTGCGATGGGTAACAATCAGTGGCGGTTTTAGCACTCGTATAGGGCCTTTTTAAGTGCCTTTCGTTTATCAATATGGGCTGGTACGTGCACTGTTTTCGTGGTAAAGCCGAAGAAGTGAAGAAAATTAAAATTAAAATTGTCCAATCAAGATCAACTTGAGCCCATTGAATAGACAATTATTAAACAATTTAAAAATCTTAGTACGATTTTTCTCTAAAACAAAAGATAAAGTCGTCACAAATTTAATTTGAAATGTTATGAAAATCGGTTAAATTGCCAAAACTATCCTCCATTGCGTCAAAGCAGGGGTCGTCATAGTAGTGACATAACACTTAAACTAAGTCATTTGATGTGAAATATAGTCTAGATGACGGGAAAAATAACGGGATTGTTTCAAATAGAACCTACAGAGCTTGGCAAAATTTTCGAACTTGGAAAAATTGATTTCATGCTAGAAAGTCGTTGTAGATCGCATTTTATAGGTCTTTTAATTCCAAAGAAAAATATGAAAAAATATTGTTATAAAAATTGTACCGTTTTGGTGGTAAAGCCGAAGAAGTCAAGAAAATTCAAATTAAAATGGTCCAATCAAGATCAACTTTATCCCATTGAATAGAGAATTTTCAACCAAATCATAACTCTTTATACGATTTTTCTCTAAAACAAAAGATAAACCTGTCACGAATTTAATTTGAAAAGTGATTTTTCCGGGCAAATTTCTTACTTAACTTAAATGAGTTACTTGAAATAATAGTTAGCCTTTATTTGTTTAAAAAAGTATAAATATACTATTTATAAAATTAAATTAAAATTTATAAAAAGAAGTATATTTATTTATATTTCTTTTATTGCTGCAACGGGCCATTAGTTTGACAATATTTGACTATATTTGACAATAGTTAACAATAAAGATTTGCTTCATGATTCATGAACAAATTTTAGTAGGTGTTTTTCCTTCTGCAAGAACGATCCTGATGTTCCGACATATATACGCTAGTAAACACTTTACTGATTGGTGAATATACCAGTCCTAAGACCTTTCTATAAATCCTAACGAGATTTGCATGTAGGATCAACAACGTAGCTTATCTACTTTAATTGTTGTATGAATAACTTTTGATTCGATCCAATAAATTAATTTCGCAGTGGCGTAACTAGTGCACCGCCCATGAGAAAATATGAAATCGTAATCTCGCATTCGAGCATTTCATATTAAATTGTTGTCTGCCATAAACGTTACGCCTCTTGAAAACTCATCGAGACACAGCGATTAATTAACGCGGCATCACGCCCGCCCGGTTATATATCTTGCGCGCTCCGAGTGCTCGCCGCCGCTCGTAAATTGATGATTTAACGAGAGATGCGGCCGCTGGCGTACGCGTCAACACGTCTCCTCTCCTACGCCCAATAAACAAAAACGCATGCATGCCCCCGTCACCAGTTTGAGGTCAAGCGATTAGAGACGCGATTCATTCGAGTCAATTTAGAGCAGTTTGCACTGACGATTGGGTGACAGCGGTGAGGATTCTCGCGAAATTAGTCGGCTATTACGAGTCGGTTTGCAATAGTGATGGAGTTTCCTAAAACGTACAAATCACAGGTATGTGGTTTATGAAGGTTTTGACTACTATATAAAAGATTGGCACGAATTCACTCCAAGATAGTAGTAGCCAGTAAATTATTAATTGGAAAGTCGTTCATTAAGCTCTGGTTTCCTAGGAGAACGGTCGCTTTAAAACGGCCGCTTTTGACGTCATTCACAAATCACGGTCGTTTTAAGTATATGTAATAGAAGAACTCACAATTTTTCATCGTAATTCATTGCGTTTTTGCAGTACGTTGACGTATTACACTTTATAGGAAACTATATTCGTTTATATACACGTAGAATTATTTTTGTGACGTAAAAATGACGTCAAAACCGGCCGTTTTTAAGCGGCCGCTTTCCTAGGAAACCAGGGCTTTAGGGATAATAATCATTAACTGTAGCTAGAGCCAATATCGAACATCAATGATAGATAGATAGATAGATTTATTCAATACTTAGCATACATTTAGTGTTAGTATACCAACCAAACTATACCCGTCCACTATTTCAAATGACTTGAACTCTACAGTACACTGCTATCAATTACTTTTTATGATTCAATTAATTTTATTTATTAATTTAAATAAATTTTCACTAGGAATTTTATTATAAAAAATATTGCCGCCCTCAACTTTGTGATTGAAAACGCTTGCAATGTTGTAAAATCTCTAATCTAAGTGTCACGCCTAATAAAAACTTTTTTCTCTCTGAAATCATCAAATAAAAAGGAAGTGATTATAAAGTCGTAAAACATATATAAGTGTGAATCCACCTCTTAGCAATCTACATTTTTAGATTTACATCTTATTAGATCTCATCAGTATAGTGTAGCATGTTGACGGTTATTACCATATGGGTGTGCATTGCTAATTGATGTGGTGCCGCCAGATGGCGTTTAACTTTCCTCCTAGGGGGTTAGTTGTATCATTTTTGTATAAATTCATATTTTAGTGTTAAACTACGACTTTATAAACACTTCGAGTATTATTGGTGTCCGACCGATTTGCAATTTTCATCCGAAATACAGTATTTTGGTTTAGTGGTAAACCAAAATACTGTATTTCGGGACAAATGCTATACATTCAGGGCCAAAAACAACGAACTGTAAAAAATTGAGACAGAGATTGAAAATTCAGGACTGTTCTGGGAAATTCGGGACATATTATAATATTTAGATTCATGATATTTTTTGCGCCCCAACTAAAAAGTGTACCACTCAAAAAGAATTATTGTAAATATTGTTATTTCCATTTTTTGGTATTGTTACCATTGGGAAAATAAATAAATATTTATTACGACTAAAGTTTCAGTCAAAAAATTCCCGAACTTTTGACCACTAGTTTTCGGCATTCAAATTCTATGGTTATAGGAAAATAAGATGTCTTTTCTGTGGAGTTAAGGTAAATACATGGCGATTAAACTCCTCTGAGTTTCTCTCTTGACCTGCGGAAAAGCTGATAGCCCTAAGTTTTTTTTAAGATGTCGTTAATGAATATTTTCGGATAATAAATAACTCTTTTCTTTATAGTTAATGAATATTATTAATTATTTTGAATATTTGCAATTAATCAAGTTACAATGTGCATGTTGTCGCTTTTCTTTTTTTGTCGAAATACTGCTTCATGTATTTGAATTGTTTTTTGGGTTATCCCAGGGAATAATTTTATTAATTTCCTTTTTGTTTTCTTCTACCATTTCCATTAGAACTTGGTTCTTAATTATTTAAAGACAAAAGATTATTAATCTGACATTTACTTACAAAGTGCCAACTACAGTGCTGAAAATGATATCTGAAAATCATCAGTTTGATATTTTGTTATTTTGATATTTTGATATTTTGATATTTTGATATTTTGATATTTTGATATTTTGATATTTTGATATTTTGATATTTTGATATTTTGATATTTTGATATTTTGATATTTTGATATTTTGATATTTTGATATTTTGATATTTTGATATTTTGATATTTTGATATTTTGATATTTTGATATTTTGATATTTTGATATTTTGATATTTTGATATTTTGATATTTTGATATTTTGATATTTTGATATTTTGATATTTTGATATTTTGATATTTTGATATTTTGATATTTTGATATTTTGATATTTTGATATTTTGATATTTTGATATTTTGATATTTTGATATTTTGATATTTTGATATTTTGATATTTTGATATTTTGATATTTTGATATTTTGATATTTTGATATTTTGATATTTTGATATTTTGATATTTTGATATTTTGATATTTTGATATTTTGATATTTTGATATTTTGATATTTTGATATTTTGATATTTTGATATTTTGATATTTTGATATTTTGATATTTTGATATTTTGATATTTTGATATTTTGATATTTTGATATTTTGATATTTTGATATTTTGATATTTTGATATTTTGATATTTTGATATTTTGATATTTTGATATTTTGATATTTTGATATTTTGATATTTTGATATTTTGATATTTTGATATTTTGATATTTTGATATTTTGATATTTTGATATTTTGATATTTTGATATTTTGATATTTTGATATTTTGATATTTTGATATTTTGATATTTTGATATTTTGATATTTTGATATTTTGATATTTTGATATTTTGATATTTTGATATTTTGATATTTTGATATTTTGATATTTTGATATTTTGATATTTTGATATTTTGATATTTTGATATTTTGATATTTTGATATTTTGATATTTTGATATTTTGATATTTTGATATTTTGATATTTTGATATTTTGATATTTTGATATTTTGATATTTTGATATTTTGATATTTTGATATTTTGATATTTTGATATTTTGATATTTTGATATTTTGATATTTTGATATTTTGATATTTTGATATTTTGATATTTTGATATTTTGATATTTTGATATTTTGATATTTTGATATTTTGATATTTTGATATTTTGATATTTTGATATTTTGATATTTTGATATTTTGATATTTTGATATTTTGATATTTTGATATTTTGATATTTTGATATTTTGATATTTTGATATTTTGATATTTTGATATTTTGATATTTTGATATTTTGATATTTTGATATTTTGATATTTTGATATTTTGATATTTTGATATTTTGATATTTTGATATTTTGATATTTTGATATTTTGATATTTTGATATTTTGATATTTTGATATTTTGATATTTTGATATTTTGATATTTTGATATTTTGATATTTTGATATTTTGATTATTTGATTATTTGATTATTTGATTATTTGATTATTTGATTATTTGATTATTTGATTATTTGATTATTTGATTATTTGATTATTTGATATTTTGATATTTTGATATTTTGATATTTTGATATTTTGATATTTTGATATTTTGATTGATTATTTGATTATTTGATTATTTGATTATTTGATTATTTGATTATTTGATTATTTGATTATTTGATTATTTGATTATTTGATTATTTGATTATTTGATTATTTGATTATTTGATTATTTGATTATTTGATTATTTGATTATTTGATTATTTGATTATTTGATTATTTGATTATTTGATTATTTGATTATTTGATTATTTGATTATTTGATTATTTGATTATTTGATTATTTGATTATTTGATTATTTGATTATTTGATTATTTGATTATTTGATTATTTGATTATTTGATTATTTGATTATTTGATTATTTGATTATTTGATTATTTGATTATTTGATTATTTGATTATTTGATTATTTGATTATTTGATTATTTGATTATTTGATTATTTGATTCTTTGATTCTTTGATTCTTTGATTCTTTGATTCTTTGATTCTTTGATTCTTTGATTCTTTGATTCTTTGATTCTTTGATTCTTTGATTCTTTGATTCTTTGATTATTTGATTATTTGATTATTTGATTATTTGATTATTTGATTCTTTGATTATTTGATTGATTATTTGATTATTTGATTATTTGATTATTTGATTATTTGATTATTTGATTATTTGATTATTTGATTATTTGATTATTTGATTATTTGATTATTTGATTATTTGATTATTTGATTATTTGATTATTTGATTATTTGATTATTTGATTATTTGATTATTTGATTATTTGATTATTTGATTATTTGATTATTTGATTATTTGATTATTTGATTATTTGATTATTTGATTATTTGATTATTTGATTATTTGATTATTTGATTATTTGATTATTTGATTATTTGATTATTTGATTATTTGATTATTTGATTATTTGATTATTTGATTATTTGATTATTTGATTATTTGATTATTTGATTATTTGATTATTTGATTATTTGATTATTTGATTATTTGATTATTTGATTATTTGATTATTTGATTATTTGATTATTTGATTATTTGATTATTTTGATTATTTGATTATTTTGATTATTTGATTATTTTGATTATTTGATTATTTTGATTATTTGATTATTTTGATTATTTGATTATTTTGATTATTTTGATTATTTTGATTACTTGATTACTTGATTACTTGATTACTTGATTACTTGATTACTTGATTACTTGATTACTTGATTACTTGATTACTTGATTACTTGATTACTTGATTACTTGGCTATTTGGCTATTTGGCTATTTGGCTATTTGGCTATTTGGCTATTTGGCTATTTGGCTATTTGGCTATTTGGCTATTTGGCTATTTGGCTATTTGGCTATTTGGCTATTTGGCTATTTGGCTATTTGGCTATTTGGCTATTTGGCTATTTGGCTATTTGGCTATTTGGCTATTTGGCTATTTGGCTATTTGGCTATTTGGCTATTTGGCTATTTGGCTATTTGGCTATTTGGCTATTTGGCTATTTGGCTATTTGGCTATTTGGCTATTTGGCTATTTGGCTATTTGGCTATTTGGCTATTTGGCTATTTGGCTATTTGGCTATTTGGCTATTTGGCTATTTGGCTATTTGGCTATTTGGCTATTTGGCTATTTCGCTATTTGGCTATTTGGCTATTTGGCTATTTGGCTATTTGGCTATTTGGCTATTTGGCTATTTGGCTATTTGGCTATTTGGCTATTTGGCTATTTGGCTATTTGGATTTTTGGGATATTTCGATATTTAGATTTTTGGGATATTTCGATATTTAGATTTTTGGGATATTTCGATATTTATATTTTTGGGATATTTCGATATTTAGATTTTTGGGATATTTCGATATTTAGATTTTTGGGATATTTCGATATTTAGATTTTTGGGATATTTCGATATTTATATTTTTGGGATATTTCGATATTTAGATTTTTGGGATATTTCGATATTTAGATTTTTGGGATATTTCGATATTTAGATTTTTGGGATATTTCGATATTTAGATTTTTGGGATATTTCGATATTTAGATTTTTGGGATATTTCAATATTTAGATTTTTGGGATATTTCGATATTTAGATTTTTGGGATATTTCGATATTTAGATTTTTGGGATATTTCGATATTTAGATTTTTGGGATATTTCGATATTTAGATTTTTGGGATATTTCGATATTTAGATTTTTGGGATATTTTGATATTTATATTTTTGGGATATTTCGATTTTTAGATTTTTGGGATATTTCGATTTTTGGGATATTTGAATTTTTGGGATATTTGGATATTTTTGACTTTTTTGACATTTTGATAGTTTATATTTTGATATTTTTGATTTTTTTTTAACATTTTTGACTTATTGAAATTTCGACATTTTGTCATTTAGCCTAGCCACCTTGATATTTTAACAATTTGACATTTTGACATTTATGATTTTTTTGACATTTAAACATTTTTTGACAGTATTGACTTTTTTTTGACATTTTTAGCTTTTTGGCGTTTTAGATCAGAAAATATGTACAAAATATATACAAAAATAATATTGTAGATTATTTTTGTGTATACTTACATTCCAATATAATCATAAGATTATTAGTCAGTCGCGTTTTGTATATGAAATGTTTACATTAACTTTGACTCGAGAAACATACCATTACAACTACACCTCATCTATTTACTGAATTCCTGATTAAATAGAATTATCTAATCGCATTCAACCTGCGCCGATTAAAACAAAAATTGTTTGTTATTGGGCCAGTTATCAGCTTATCACCGTACGCTTCACAGTCGCGGGCAGTCGGCGTTTCCTTCGATATGCAAATCGGTGCGGGGTTTTAATGTAGAACACACAAGGGTGCTAACTTTAATAACGCGTGTTTGCAAGTGTACAACTGTACTGTGTCGTCTACCAATTTGATTTCAAAATGATGAAAGAGTACGATTTGGACGAGTCTGTTCCGTTGGAGAGGAATATGAAACGGTTACACTTGTTTTCACAATTATTTCTGAAGGTATGATCTTGGTTTTGGGAAATATTGTCTGATAAAACATGTTGAATTATTATATGTCATTTCATAGTCTAAAGCCCATATGACTTATAAAGATAGAAAATATTATCTTTTAAAATTTATTTTTATTTTTCAACATTTAGATAAATAGGAACAAAAGTGGCAGTGGTTTCTAAAATGAAATCAGAATTATTAAAGAGAAATATTGAGAATAATAATTTATTCACATTTCACTGCATTGTACAAGGGTGGTCTGAAAATTTTCCGGCCTCAGAAAGATACAAATAATTTTATAATTTTCTTTCAAAATTTATTTTTATTTTTCAAATTAATACATTGTATTTAATGAAACAAATACCAAATATGGCTGACTTAACAATTGACAGTCGAAAATGACGCGCGATTCAAAATTCAAGTTCTTGCCGCAGCTGTAACGATTATTTTCATAAATGTCTATGTTTTAATGAAACAAATACCAAATATGGCTGACTCAACAATTGACAGTCGAAAATGCCGCGCGATTTAAAATTAAAACAGACTGTTATTTCTTTTTTTTTCTCTTAGTAATTATTGTAGCGCTTATTGTACAAATTATTGGGCAATTTGATACATATGTGTACATTTTTCTTCATGGTCCAGTTTTTGTTATGTCATGTGAAACAATCACAAGCCGTGAAGTTGGTATTTCAATTTCATATTTTGTCTGCTGAACCAACTGCACGTACAATCCGTGGGCCCTTGCTTTATAAATATTTTCCAAATTAAATTTAAAAAAACACCAGCTGGTTGCAAATTTACAGCTTTCTCTCTTTGCGAAAAAAAAAATTGAGCGCTCGCATCAGAGAACAATACGCTTCTTTACACATGGGAATATTCAGCAGTCACGGTCTTTGAACAGCGAATCCTGCCGTAACATTTCGTCGGGGCCGCCACGTTCGTTCATTCAGTCAGTATGCCGCCAGTCGCGTTTCCGGGCTGTAGTGATTTTTTTGTTAAAATTATTATAAATAATAGTATTTGTGCATTATAATATAATAAAAAATGGCGGCGGCATTGAAGCGCAAACGGCACTACAAGAAGGACTCGCGGTATCTGTACGACCTTTACACATTGACGTTCGATGAGGATGAAACCGTTGAGAGCCTTGATGCAGTAAGTGCATGGTTAATTGAATAAATATTTGTAATTTATTGTAATGAGAATTTCGATTGTGGGATGTAGCTATATGGTGCTGCTGTTTGTTGACGGAAATGTGAAGGTGTAGTTTGAATTTGCCGCGCTCGTTGCTATGTGAGAGCATTTCCTGTTTGCCAACAGGTGTATTTGGTGCTGCAGGTGCATGCGCAGGTTTTTATAAGGGTTATTTGCAAGTGCACTTTACACAGGATAAATAAATAAATATGAAATAATAACATTTAAACATATTTGCACTAAGAGAATACTATTCCAAGAAGAGTATTATCCTATGGAACAACTATGCGAACAGAGGTGGGTAGGTGGGCGTCCCCCACCAACCAAACTATACTCGTCCATTAGTTCAATCGACTTGAACTATACACTACACTATTATCCATTATTTTCTTTGATTAAATTAATGTCATTTATTAATTTAAGATTAATTAAAAAAATATATATGTGAAAAATAATGTAACGCATAGTTCAAGTCGTTTGAAATAGTGGACGGGTATAGTTAGATTGGTAGGGGCCGCCCGCCCACCCCACCTTTGTTCGCATAGTTTTTCCATAGGATGACACTCTTCTTGGATTAGTTTAAACAATATAAAACATCTACATACAATGAAAAAACTATGCGAGCGAAGGTGGGGTGGGCGGGCGGCCCCTACCAACCAAACTATGCCCGTCCACTATTTCAAACGACTTGAACTATGCACTACATTATTTCTCACTTGTTTACGAATTGGGCGTAAAATAACAAATGAAATTAATTGAGAAGAATATAAATTAATGGATAACAGTATAGTGCAGAGTTCAAGTCGTTTGAAATAGTGGACGGGCATAGTCAGGTATATTATGTATATTATGATTATAAATCATTGAAAACTGTTCTAATTCGCAAAGTAGGTTAGATGTTTGAACTGTAATGAATAAATCGAAAATATTGTGATGGTGGACTATTTTCTGAGAAAAAAAACTTACGGCTGTTCTCACCGTGTTCGATTAAAAGTTAATTGACGGTTAAACTTTGGTTAAAACCAAATTATTAAAAATTATGTCTTTATTAACAAAATAAACATATTATGTATAAAAAATTACAAAAATGATGGCATCACTATCTATGATGTCGGTATCATTTCCAAAAATTACGTTAACATGCCTGGGGGAATGCAATGAGGCTGCAGGAATACAAGTCAACATGTAATTTTATTGAGAATTTAGAAAGGTCGCGGGTTGCTCATCCCTGCACTAGATACAATTAGTAATGAGCACTATCAAATAAAAACTATTGAACTATCGATATGCGTCAAACTATCGTACATCGTACTATCAATAGTTGAAAAACAATGGGAAGATATTCTGTGAGTTGGAAAGTTGGTAAAAAGGTAATATTTTCAAATTGTACTACAACTGAGTAAACAAATATTGGATTGATACCTTTTAGTTTAGTTATCAGATATTTTCTAATAGTTTTTCATCGATAGTTTTTTTGGTCAGTATTATATAGGTAGTGAGGACGAATTCACAAACTCTGTTGTGTCCCACAACCGATCTACCTATAGATAGTATAATATAACAATATAATATAATATTACTACCTATAGGTAGATTGGTTGTGGGACACAACAACTCTGAAGTGGTTTATATACAAAGTAAAGCAACTTTTTCGATAGAGAGAACTTTTAACGCCATCTGGCTTACATTTACAAAGCACACCCATATGGTAATATCCTTCAACATAATATTCAGTCAGTAAATATTCTTATTTTGTAAGTGTAACCCCCCGTATTCACCGACGTTCCATAAATCTATCAATAGCTATTGAACTCGTATAAGTATTTGTTGATATAGCAACAAATAAATACAATACTATAATATAATAATAATAATAATATAGCAACTATAAATACATTATCTAGGAAATGTAGTTACTTTAGATTCTCTCTATTGGAAACACTGAAAAATTAAACAAAAGGTATCATCAAAGCTCCAATCGCAAGCGCTATTCAAGGTGACATTTGTTTTGACATATTCTGTCACAATGACGTTGTCAATTTATCCATTCAATAGGACCTATAAAGTTTATGGGATGTTCCTAATACGGGCATCAATAAGTCAAAAAAATTGTATTGCGTTTTTCTCCTTTTTCGAAATAACGTATCATATATTTTAATTACAGGTATCTATATCTATATTACTATCAAAATCTTGATCAAACTTATTAAACATTTATTTCGACTGAAACTGAGATAAAATCCGAAATTTGGTTTCGGCTTAAAAACTAGGTTTATGTCGGATATTACTAATGACTATAGAAACCTAATATAAACATTTATTTTGTATATTTATTTATTAGTCAGAGATAGAAACAATCTAGATTTTTTTTCTATACAAAGGCATTTAAATTCAAATTTCATAATCCACTCCATATCTATTTATAAACAAACACTTCCTGCTACTACCAGCCGCCTTACACATTAAGAGATAACAAACAAAACAAAAAAAAAGCGCATCCAAGGTGAATCGAAAATAAACAATGGCCCCACTGATAATTCTAGCGCTGTGCGTCTGTCTTTCACCGTTGTTGTGGGGGGGGAGGCGCGCGCTATCCGTCTGATAATCGCGCCCCATCCTACTTCAATCAACCACGACCGTGATCATCCATCGCGGTCACTCGCGCGTCACCCCGAACATGTGCCAAAACAAAACATAACACACACACACACACCGGAATTCTTTGTGGCATTCAAAAACGAACTGCCCCGCCGGTCGTGCCGCTGCAACGATGTTCGAGCACCTGTTCAGCACCCTCAAGGTGCAAACGAATAACATCACGGATGGACTAAGGAATAAATCCAGAAGGTTCAGTGATAATATTAAGGACAAGATCTCCAAAAAACAATCGAAGAACAGCTACTACGCGGTTACACCAAGGGATGATAATGAGTATCAGAATGATTATTTATCACCTAGGGCGTATAACAGGGCTGCTGTGTGGCCACAAATTAGTGAGAATATGGAGTGGATTCCTTATGTGCCTAGCAAGCTGGATGAACATAATATTGTTGATCGGTTCATTAAAGTCATTACGATTGATGATAATGAGGATGATGATGTAGGTGATTTTAAAAATATATACTAGTAAATATTAGATTATATTTATACAATTGTAACTTACATGTTGGTTGTAAATATCTCTACTAATTATCCTTGTAAGTATGAACATTTTATTTAATCACAGAAATAACTTATATAACTCAACTGTTTATCCAATGTGCCTAGACATTTGGAGAAACTGATAAGTTTGTCTAAATGTCTAGGCACATTGGATAAACAGCTGAGTTATATAAGTAATTTTTTGTGATTACATAAAATTTTCTTACTTACAAAGATAATTATTAGAGATATTTACAAGCAATATTTATAACACAGTTTATATTACAATAGAGAAGGTTTAACCTCACTATTCTTGATGCTTGATTTTGTATGGAATTGCATATTGTCACCCTCACTATTCTTGATACTTATATCACATATTTTATATTATAATACATATTTTGTATCAAGTACCTTACACAGTCAATAATACTGTCAATATTTGCTTCAATCCTCCTTTTATATTTATCAAGTAATGAATTATCCAGATTAAAATCAGTATTCTCTTCATTACATCATTAATATACATTACACGATGGGTAATACTGGCAATATTTTAGAATAATGAACATTTCAAACATATTATCGTAGAGTAATACTGTCATTATTCTAAAATATTGACAGTAATACTGACTGTGTAAGGTGCCTTTATGGAATAGCATATTGTCACCCTAATGTTTGTTTCTCTCCTGTCAACTCCAAAGAAAATTTTAGATGTTCGGTGTTGCTGCTTAGGTGATAATATGTTGTTTAAATTGTAATTTTGTTTTATTCATATGTTTTGGCTAGATTATTTGTTTATTGTTTATATGATTTAAATGGTAATTATCTGTTTTGTTCTTGCAGAGACGAACTGATAGGGAGGAAATACGCAGGAGGCTAGCAATGGGTAATGAGGATGATTACTACAGTGGAAATGATAGACCTGGACGTAAACCAAGTTTGCAGGCTAGACTGCAAAGTGGTAAGAGATTTATTGATGATTATTGTATTATTAGATTTATAATAACAAAATACATTACTACTAGAGGCATGTATATAAAAAAAAGATGCAGATCACAACTGCCATTTATTAAATTAGATACTTAAAAATAATGATAAACAATGGAGTTATTTATTTTACACAAATAATTATTTATTATTTATTGTAATAAATAATCCTCACAAAAATGTCTTATCTATAAGGCACCTTACACGGTCAATAATACTGTCAATACTAGTACTGTCAATATTTTCTTCAATCCTCCTTCTATATTTATCAAGTAATCAATTATCCGGATAAAAATCAGTATTCTCTTCATTACTATACCTTACACGATGAGTAATACTGGCAACATTTTAGAATAATGAACATTTTAAACATATTATCGTACAGTAATACTGTCATTATTCTAAAATATTGTCAGTAATATTGATCGTGTATGGTGCCTTTATACAAATAACATCAGATGATGTTTGTAATGTAAACTTTATATTATATATTACTATAGATTATGAATTTTAGGTATGAATTTACAAATTTGCTTCATGAATGAGACTGCCTCGGACACAGAAAGTCCCAGTTCTGACTCTGAATGCACCTTGGGCAAGCCCAAACAGGTCAAGACATCACCAAAACTGACGAAACTCACAGACAAAACAAATATGCCCTCTCGTCCAGCTACCTTGTCCATTGGGCAGCAGCAGCAGCCACAATCCCTGCAGTCACTTCCCTCTGAAACTGACTTCTTCACCAAACAGGCCAGGTTGCAGACTGAGGCTCGCATGGCACTTGCACAGGCCAAGGAAATGGCAAGGATGCAAATGGAGGTAATAAATTAGTTTTTTTATGTTGTTATTTTTAACTTATCTACAAAAATTAAACATAAAGCAAATGTTTGTTCTTAGCTGTCTGTGTGCTTGCTCTCCATTATTGGCTTGAAATGTGTAGCAATAATATTTAAATTCCTTCATTTCTATAATGATACAACTAACCACCTAGGAGGGAAGTTAAAGGCCATCTGGCCATCAATTAGCAATGCACATCCATATGGCGTTTAACTTTCCTCCTAGGGGGTTAGTTGTATCATTTTTGTATATAACCACTCAAGATATTGTGTAAATTCATCCTCACTAGTTGAGCTACACTGATGAGATTTAATAAGATCAAAATCTAGATATGTAGATTGGTAAGGGGTGGATTCACACTTATATATCCTTCATTTCTTCTATTCCTTTCCACTTCCAATTCTTTGTTGAAGGTCAAGCAACTTTTATTCAATGTAACTTTCACATTTAAGATCGTTTTAGACAAGACAATTTCTTGACTCAAAAATTAGACAAGACAATTTCTTGACTCAAAAGTTAGACAAGATGCCAGGTAATCTAAATTGTCTCGTATCATACAGCAAATTATTTGATATATATATATATATATATATATATATATATATATATATATATATCTATATATATATATAATTGGATGGTAGATGATCGACTGGAAAAATATAACGCGTTCTATTTGTCAAGGGCAACTTGTATGGGAGGAGGATATATGAATTCATTTCTTGAACAACTTTTGAGCTAAGAAATTGTCTTGTCTAAAACGACCTTAAGATAGAAGTGTGGTGGAATTATCTTGTACAATATAAGGAACAAATAAAAGGGATGTAAGGAATATTAATATTTTTCATGAGGATATCTACTCTTCTCCCCTCATGAAAAATATTAATATTCCCTTTTATTTGTTCCTGTACTTATGTGCAATATAAGGGACAAATACAAGGGAATATTAATATTTTTCATGAGGGGAGTATCTACTCTTACTACACTCATGAAAAATATTAATATTCCCTTCTATTTATTCCTGCACTTATGTGCAATATAAGGGACAAATACAAGGGAATATTAATATTTTTCATGAGGATATCTACTCTTCTCCCCTCATGAAAAATATTAATATTCCCTTTTATTTGTTCCTGTACTTATGTGCAATATAAGGGACAAATACAAGGGAATATTAATATTTTTCATGAGGGGAGTATCTACTCTTACTACACTCATGAAAAATATTAATATTCCCTTCTATTTGTTCCTGCAATTATGTGCAATATAAGGAACAACAACAACTCTTACTCCCCTCATGAAAAATATTAATATTCCCTTGTATTTGTCCCTTATATTGCACATAAGTGCAGGAACAAATAGAAGGGAATATTAATATTTTTCATGAGGGGAGAAGAGAGTAGAGTAGATACTCCCTTTATGAAAAATATTAATATTCCCTTCTATTTGTTCCTGCACTTATGTGCAATATATTAATATTTTTCATGAGGGTAGTAAGAGTAGATACTCCCCTCATGAAAAATATTAATATTCCCTTGTATTTGTCCCTTATATTGCACATAAGTACAGGAACAAATAAAAGGGAATATTAATATTTTTCATGAGGGGAGAAGAGTAGATATCCTACATCCCTTTTATTTGTTCCTTATATTGCACAAAATAATTTCACCACATTTCTATTTATTAGTTGTGAAAGTTAATTTGAATAAAAGTTTGTTGATAATGATAAAATATCTCTGTTTATTAATTATAATATTACACATGTGTTTTTATTTGTAGATTGAAAGACAAAGACAGAAGAAGAGTCCAATAACGGAAATGGTGCGTCACAGTATGGAGAAGGTTGGTATACCATTCCCTGAAGACCGTCGACGGTTGTCGCGACAAATCCTGACTGAGATGAATGTAGCTCAGCTGCAAGTGATCGTCAATGATTTGCATACTCAAATTGAAATTCTTAATGAGAATCTAGTGAAATTTCTGATGGACCGGGATGACCTTCATATGGAACAAGATTCGATGCTGGTTGATATTGAGGATCTAACCAGATTTTTGTGAGTATATTTTATAGTCTCAAGAAATAATTTTATAAAACATGGGAAATTTTTTATTCATTTATATCATCATTAAATTATACAATAATAACACATCAGTACAACATCCAAATAAGCATTAAATTATCGATATAACATTTCAAAAAAATAAAAATAATTCCAGCTTAGATATTTTATTCTAATGTAGAATCGGTAATCATTAAATTAATATTGATCGGTAGGGCATCGAATTGTTTAAAAATACTATATGACAGTGTTCATTTTAGTAATTATTACTAACATAATATTGAATTGTAGTGCCCACCATTAGATATATTATAGCCGCTTTCGTTTATGGTTAGGGAGCTGTTCTGTGCTGTACTAAGCCAGCTAAAACCAGCTTAGAACAGCTCTTGATCGATAAACGAAAGCGGCTTATATGTGTGTTTCACTCAGGGGTGCTAAAGAACAGCCTACCAAAGAACACAACTCGCTGCCGCCCCAGAATAACAACGCTCCACCATCACCGGCGCCGTCGTCGCCGCTCTCCGCCCTCAACAGCAGCATGCGGCCTCACCTGCACAGGATAGCGAGTTTCGTGAAGAAATAAACACCCCGAGTTTCTCAAACAAAAAAAATTATATATAAAAAATAACTGTATATACTCATAACCGATAGGGTAGGTAAGTTTCGGCCTCGACGTCTATACCACTCGCGTCACCGGCCGCCATCTTGGTATTTATTTTAAATCTTAAGACCTCACATTTCGTTCTAGACTGATTATTTTTAGTGTACTTATTAATCACATATCACATTACGTGTATATATTCCCCTCTCCTCCCCTTCTCGGCGCGCTTATTTTTCGAATACATTCCCGAATTTAAAAACGAAAGCCAGCTGCACCGTTGGCAGTGTTTCAGTAGCGCGCAATAATTAATGCAAGCATGCACATGCGCAGCGAATAGTAACATACATCATTGAAGCGAATAGTAACATTCATCATTTAAGCAAATAGTAACATACATCATTGAAACGAATTCAAAGATTTGTATGGAAAACCAGATAGATTGACCACATACTATGAATGATAAAATAGAGTGGGGAAAATGGCTAGAGCACTAAAAAATAGCTCTAGACATTTTTTCTCTGCCCAAAAAAATGGATCGCAAAAAAATATTGAATTTTATTTTATTTATTCAAATAAATAATGCTCACAAACATGTAAGTGTAAATAGTCTTTATGCTGTCATAAAGGCACCTTATATAGTCAATAATACTGTCAATCTTAGTATTGTCAGTATTTGCTTGAATCCTCCTTCAATATTTATCAAGTAATCAATTATCAGATAAACATCAGTATTATTCCAGAAGATGCCACATTATTCAATTATTGCCAACTTTATAAGGCACCTTACACAGTCAATAATACTGTCAGTCCTAGTACTGTCAGTTTTTGCTTTAATCCTCCTTTAATATTTATCAAGTAATGAATTATCTGGATAAACATCAGTATTCTCTCAATTCCATCATTAGTATACCTTACATGATCAGTAATACTGGCAATATTTTAGAATAATGAATATTTTAAACATGTCATACAGTAATAATGTCATTATTCTAAAATATTGACAGCATTGCTGTACAAGATGTTTAAATTTTTCATTATTCTAAAATATTGAGAACATCTCTTCATTCCGTCAATACTATACATAATAATACTGTCAATATTTTAGAATAATGAAAATTTTATACAGCAATGCTGTCAATATTTTAGAATAATGCCATTATTACTGTACGACATGTTTAAAATATTCATTATTCTAAAATATTGCCAGTATTACTGATCATGTAAGATATACTAATGATGGAATTGAGAGAATACTGATGTTTATCCGGATAATTCATTACTTGATAAATATTAAAGGAGGATTAAAGCAAAAACTGACAGTACTAGGACTGACAGTATTATTGACTGTGTAAGGTGCCTTATAAAGTTGGCAATAATTGAATAATGGCATCTTCTGGAATAATACTATACAACAAAAACTTGTTTTGTCTTACCTTAACTACTCAATGTTGTTCTCAATGCAATAGGTTTGTTAGAAAACTTAATTTTTGACTGGTTTTGCAGGTGTGTAAAAATACAAGCTAAATACCAGTCACCTCCACTCATTTTGTATATATAATACGAACTTGCAGGTATTAATTGCATTATAAACAGTTTTATTTTCTAATTATCAATTTTAATTACTGTGCGCTGCGCATGTGAAAGCTCGCTCTTTAGCAGCATCGTAGTTTCCTCCCTTCCCAATTCTAAAAGATAATAATATTTTAATATAAAAGAGTTTAGATTTCGAATGTGTGTATTTTAAACTACCCATCAGGGTTCCGCCCCTAATGTGGTATTGGTTTCTTTTGACCCGTTTCACTTGTAAGATGTTCAACACCAAACTTGTAAAAAAAAAATAATACATCTCTTATATAATTGACTGCTTTAAGTGTTACATCTGTACATAGTCGTAATGTATATGTATGTAAAATGTTTGTTTTTAAGTTTTATGAGGTGTATATATAAATGTATAATCCGGTTTGTTTTGTTATGCTCGACCCTCGAATCGAAGATGTTTTATATCCCGTCTTTAATGTTTGAAGGATTTTTGACTTGTTTGTTTTTGTATGCCTAGTCACACATTATCATGTTTGAAATAATTGGGTATACAGTATTTTGTTTTAGCTTTTGACATTTCGGTTGAACAATGATTTGTACAATGATAACAATAAATGTTTTCCTTTGTAAAATTTAAACAACTGAAAATAATTTATATATATATATTTTTTTTCTTTAAGTGTCCTCAGATTTAAACAACATACAAGTGTGTGAGATAAGCTGAGGCTGCAGAATACCGGGTTTGCATCTATACTATTATGATGATATGCTACAAAGAAGTTAATGTATGAAGAAATGTTTTCTACTGCTTCTTGGGAAACATATTAAACCAAGTTTGATACACCACAAGAAGAAATGCCCTGTGCTGCTTTTTGGGAGACATTAAACCAAGTTTAATACACCACAAGAAGTAATGCTCTGTTCTGCTTTTTGGCAGACATATTAAACCAAGTTTGATACACCACAAGAAGAAATGCTCTGTGCTGCTTTTTGGGAGACATTAAACCAAGTTTAATACACCACAAGAGGAAATGCACTGTTCTGCTTTTTGGGAGACATTAAACCAAGTTTAATACACCACAAGAAGAAATGCTGTGTGCTGCTTTTTGGGAGACATTAAACCAAGTTTAATACACGACAAGAAGAAATGCTGTGTGCTGCATTTTGGGAGACATTAAACCAAGTTTAATACACCACAAGAGGAAATGCACTGTTCTGCTTTTTGGGAGACATATTAAACCAAGTTTGATACACCACAAGAAGAAATTCCCTGTACTGCTTTTTGGGAGACATATTAAATCAAGTTTGATATGCCACAAGAAGAAACAGAAAATATAGGTAATTATGGGGTATTTAAACTCTTAAACTAGGAGAGATCTGGTAGATCCCTTTGGGCTTCTAGAACGAAAGAGGTGACAGGATTCTCTTATTCTGCTAAAAATAAAACCTAAAAGTCAGCAACACATCCAACTACCAACAACAACAACAATGTTCCGGTAGGAACTCGCCCAACGCCTTACTACTTACTTACTACTTACTTACTGACTACTTACTTACTACTTACTTACTTACTACTTACTTACTTACTACTTACTTACTACTTACTTACTTACTACTTACTTACTACTTACTTACTACTTACTTACTTACTACTTACTTACTTACTACTTACTTACTACTTACTTACTACTTACTTACTACTTACTTACTACTTACTTACTACTTACTTACTACTTACTTACTACTTACTTACTACTTACTTACTACTTACTTACTACTTACTTACTACTTACTTACTACTTACTTACTACTTACTTACTACTTACTTACTTACTCACTTACGCCGTTTTGACTTCATTTGCTCAAAATTGTGTTAAGTATATGTAATAGGACAATCGTAATACGTTGCGTTTTTGCAGTACGTTGAGGTATTACCCTTTATGGGAAACCATATTCATTTATACACACGTCAACTATCTTTGTGACGTCAAAAGCGGCCGCTTTTAAGCGACCGCTTCTTAGAAAACCAGGACTTTACAGTAGCGTTTGCGGAGCGTGGGGCATACCAACAGTTGTTTATTTATAACAGACCAGTTTGATTTTTTTACCAGACTGTCTGAACTTGTAGAATAGACCCCTTGGTTTGAATCGGTTCTATTTGTTTCAAAACCTGGCCTCTGATTGGTTCACTCATGAAAATTAATATCCTGACTCCTGAACTTGTAATTGAATGTCCTGACTCCTGAACTTGTAATTGAATGTCCTGACTCCTGAACTTGTAATTGAATGTCCTGACTCCTGAACTTGTAATTGAATGTCCTGACTCCTGAACTTGTAATTGAATGTCCTGACTCCTGAACTTGTAATTGAATGCATTTTTGAATGAAAGCCTCTAAAATTTGATGTTACCACCGGCGGTGATTTAAAGCAGTACAGCTTGGACATTGCTGTATTGTTTATTCAAAATCCGCCAAAATTATAAATGGACATGCATTCCTCATTGACAGCTTGTGGTAATTTTGCAGTTTTCACAAGGTTGCCAGTACTGCTAGATCCATGTACACTTGTAGAATACCTAATCCAGTAATTCCATTCCCAATCTATGTAATAATTACATCGTTTACATATCTGAATTTTCATGTTGCTACTTTTTCATAAAGACGCTTGTATGCGATACCTGGATACTGATTTCACATAGAATTCTAAAAATTGGTGTGATTACTCTCATTTTCTACACTGAGACTAATTTCACACAAAAATACTAGTATGCGATACCGGTATGCTGGATACTAGTTTTAATATCTAGAATACCGGCATCGCATACTGACATGTTTGTGTGAAATTAGTTTTAAAATGATCATTGATTGAAATACTGCAATCAACATAATGACCAACAACGTAGTTGCACACCTTTATATAAGCTACAATTTAAATAAGAGTCGCTAACATAACCCACTGAGGGTACTAGTTTTTCATAATTAACTCTTCTTACACTGTAGATGTTGCAGTGGAGAGCACGATCTTGAGCTTATTGGCCACAAAAGCATTTTTGTTTTTATTTCTTCCTTAATTATGATGTTTGCTACCACTAGATAGTGATCACTTCCTATCTCGCTTCCTCTTTTCACCCGTACATCATTAACTACCTTCCTTTGTTGTGTGTTTGTTAAAAAATAGTCATGATCGATTTTTCATTTCAACTCTTTACTTCTTTGGTATATTTGTGTATTTCTTTATGGGCGAATATTGAGTTTAGTATTACGACGTCCTTTAAGATGCAGAAGTCAATTAATCTGTTTCCGTTATTGTTTCTTGTCGATTCTCCATGAATCCCTATTATATGTTCTATCCTTTTATTTATATTTCCTATTCTTGCATTTATGTCTCCTGTAATGTACGTATTTTCTCCTACCTTCCGTATAATATTTGTAGCTCTTCCCAAAATTTGTCTTTTTTTGTTTTACTTTTGTCTTCTGTTGATCCATATACTATGATTAGGTTTCCCTTCCATCCGTCTAACTATTCAGTTGTTATTGTCATTAAACTTTCGTTTACACATTCCCATTCCGTTATTGACTGTTCTAATCTTTTGTTTATTATGCAACCCACTCCTGCTTTCGCTCTTTGACTTTCTTCAACTCCACTATATATTTGTATGTGGTCGTTTATGGCCCTTTCTAAACCTCTTCCTTTCTTTTTTGTTTCTGTTATCGCCATTATATCTAATTTTGTATTTTCAAACTCTTCTATTAGTTCAAGTTCTTTGCCTTTCAGGCTGCGTATGTTTGAGTTTACAATTCTCATCGTCCTCTTGTTTTGCGCGTTTGTTTTTGTTATATATATATTATTTCTTTTTTGTTGAGACTGACTATTCTTCTCTCATTATTTTTTTTTCAATCGTGTCCTTGTCCCTTGGTAGTTTCGTTATCATATAATTCTTTTTTTGTATATTTCGCAGTTAGTTTTTTGTCTGCACTAATTCAGTACCCTATTCCATTTCCATAGCTTTCCGTCTACAGTTAATTTATTATATCCAATGTTCACCTCTCCTCCTTTATTTCTCTCTTCCTTGGCCATTTTTCTTATTTGTGTATTTCGTTCTCTTTCCTTTTTTGTCTCATCGTCGTTTATATAAATTCTTCCTTGTTTGTTATTTTTAAGTTTATATTTATTCTTCATTATTTTTTCTTTATCTTCTTCCTTCTCTAATTCAATCATACTTATTATGATCTTAATAATTGGATCAAATCAGCAGATGATAGGCAAGCATGGAGAAAGTTAACAAAAGAAACCCTAGACCTGCAGAGCTAATTTATATATTATGATCTAAATTTTGATATAATATTCAAATTTGTACTATAAATGTCATAACATCAATCAGTGTTTTGAATATTAATTAATATCACCACCATTGTCTCGATTAAATTCGCCCGTATCAAGCCGACCCTCATGTGGCGAAAAAATAAAAACGCAACCACCCAAAAGGGGGATGGGGTGGATGATTTAAATGATCTCAATTGAAGTTATCACGAGAGTTGGTCGCGTGTCCCGCATGCCCATGGTTAGTGTGTGTGTGTATGTGTGCGCACTCCCCGGCGTGTGAATTTCCCTTGAATCACATCCGGATGGCCGCGTGTGTGGTGATTAACGCCGATTCCTCGAAGCGTCTTCTTCTCCAAATGCGAGTTTAACGCCTATTCCGCTCGCGGCGCAAAACGAAATTAATTTGTATGTAGATCGGCCGGCGATTAAAACGGTGAGGCGACCCATTGTTGCGTTAATTGTGGGATTTTTTCCCCTGATTCATACGAATGTCGAGGCCAGCAGCAAATGTTAAGAAGAAAATATATTTATATATCACTGGTGTTTGGGCAAACAGCCTTAAATCAGGAAATGTAAAGTTTACAAGACGTTTGTACTAATGGAAAGAGCAGATTTTTTTATATAAAAACCTTATTTTCGTAAAAATTATGACTTTAGCGTTTTTTCCTAAACATCAGTGATATTATATAAATAATGTGAAATTTCGTTCCAGAGCACATAGACAAACCTGGAGTGCGATTCCTGCCACCACTCGTTACTAATGTAAACGTAATTTTTCACATTATTTATATAATATATTTTCCACAGTACGTTCTTGATGTTTGCTGCTGGCCTCGACATTTGTATGAATCAGAGAAAAATTCCAACAAAATACGGACAATTTAATATACGAGTTCGTAAAAAATATAGAGTTTTGGTTTACTAACATTAAAAATCAATACAATATAGATATATAGTTCTTCTTTGAAGATTATCCAATTTGTTTTCCTGTTTACTAATTTAGGAGATAACTCCTTGTGTATTATTCCTTCACTGATTGTTAAAACAATGGGTAAATGGTCTGAATTCATATAAAATGCTTCTTCTATTTTGAATTAATTTGTTGTTATAACTCAGCTCAGTGACCGAATGGTTACAGATGTCGTCCGTCTCGTATTGAGCTCCCTAAAGCCAGTTCGAACCCCAACGGGGCGTAGTTTAGCCGTTGATTGAAGTATAAATACTTCAATCAACGGTTTAGCGCATCACCTTTCTTCAGAGGTTTTCTGTGAATCCAAGTATTTTATTTAAATGATAATTGGGTATAGTTGACTGTATTTTATTTTGTTGTATTTGGATTTGATTTCTTACTATTAATTGAGACTGTGAGAATCAAAGTGGTTTAAGTCACATTTGAATTGTTTTGAAGAGGAGAAGATTTTGCGTTTGGTATTTATGTAAATGGACTTATGCAGATACATTTATATTGATGGATAAATAGGTTTCAAGTCTGTAACTGCACACGTCGATCTACATAAATACCAAACGCAGAATCTTCTCATTTTCAAAGCAATTCAAATGTGACTTACACCACTTTCATTCTCACAGGCTCAATTGTTGTTAGTGAAAAGGGCTTGTAAACCCAACATAGGAGGATCGAATCCCGGTGGAATGAATAAAAAAAGTGTGAGTGTAGTGTAAAAAGTCTTTCTGCCCAAGTGTAGTTATTAATGTATACAATTCTTAAACTGTAATACCGATTATTTCGCTGAATGCTTTGGTAACATTAGCAAGGAAATTCGCGATGGACGGTTAAATGTTCTTCATCATCCTGCTCGCCCTCTTCCTACTTTCACTTTTACTGTTGCTGCAAGTTTTTACACCGCGCACAGCTGGCTTTATCGCGCGCGGCGGTGGTAACCGCCCCCCCGCGAACCGCCGGCCGTGCAACGAGATAAGCTTCGCAGTAACTCCTGCGAAAAGCGCCTACGGGCGCTGTAACTTATCGTAGCTTGGCTTGCAAAATAAACTAAAAATACAATAACACACAGAGAGGGAGATGATAATTTGCATTCGTGTGAATTAATTCACAAACCAATATCGTTAGCACTTGATTTAACAATAGCCTGAAACTATTTCTGTTATGTTTGAGAAAATATATGTTAAAAAAAAACAAATAGTCCTGTAAGGGACTAATGTTTACTCGCAGAGAGTGGTAAAATAAGTACCGGTATCACAGTTTGAGAATTGTATATGTTACGGACAAAATCAGAAATTATATATAATGTGATTATGTATAATTTCCAATCATATTTGGGAATATACTTGATATATCAAATATACCGGATATTATGAATAGTCTCCAATTGTTACTGGTTATATTGATTAATTAGATAGATATATTGATATTGATATTGATTAGAAAAAAACATCAAAGTTTAATGTTATTTATGTCATCATAATCTATCTTGTTACAGATAGATAATGATAACATCTTGTATTCTACAGTTAGTACACTATTTCTACAACTAATTTTGTCGTCTCACAGTAGCAACACCACACATCTAAAATTATTACAGGTTATAATATAATTATATATAATAATATACATAATCGCCTCCAAATTTGGAAAATATAATAAATATTAAGCAATTTATCAAATCGTCGCCTAAGTAGCAACACCACACTGACCACACTACTGAAACCACTGAAATTTCATAATTTTCGTACTTGCTGCCCGTTATTGCGCGAAAACGGTAAGAGCTAGAGAAAAGTGACTAAGCCTCAATTTGTTGGGCTAGAAATACTCTACCATTTTGATATATATTTTCTAGATACATGTTAACATGGTATATCATCTACAAATATAAAAACGTAGTGTCTCCCTCGATCGGTGGCCATTTTCTCACTTGGGTGTGGTCCTGGTGTTGAGGGTTTAAGTATGAAATTTTATTTGATGAATTTTCTGTTTTTTGTATCGTGTCCAACAAACAAACAGGTAAAATCTATGAAATTTAAACATAAATTCTAATTTCATATTAATTAGTTGTAATGTTGTTTAATACTAACATCATTGAGCTTTGTTTACAACAAACATCGAAATATCTGTGAATCATCTATGAAAAAAGCCCGTTCTTTTTTCATAGCTGATTCACAGATATGTTTGTTGTAAACAAAGCTCAATGATTTTAATATCAAACAACATTACAACTTACAACTAATTAATATGAAATTAGAATTTATGTTTAAATTTTATAGATTTTACCTGATTGTTTGTTGGACACGATACAAAAAAACAGGAAACTCATGAATAGTATACAAAAAAAATATATATATATATATATATATATATATATATATATATATATATATATATATATATATAACCATCTTTATTAGACTATTGACCCTTCACGGGTCTTTCCATCTGTGTGTGTACATTTCATTTTACAAAAGTATAAAATAATACAAATAAATATTCCCTTAATATTTAACACAATAAAGTAAACCTAAAGTATATTGAAAAAAAAAATAAAAAAAAAATAATAAAATAAATAATAATAACAAATTTAAGAATTAATGAACAATAAATAGAAAATAATTCTGAATGCTAGAAATAAGCTTAATAATTAAAATAATAATAACATAATAACATTTTATTTCTTTTTTATTTTATTTTAACAGTTGTCCATTTACAGGAAAATATACACAGAAGGAACTAATAATAATGAATGAATTTATAAATATAAAAATATAAAAATAAAAATACTTTTATATTTATAAATTCATTAATTATTATTAGTTCCTTCTGTGTGTATTTGTCTATAAATGGGCAACTGTTGGAAAATAAAATGTTATTATTATTATAATTATTTTTATTAGCAACTTTAGTAGTAATTTTTAATGAATTTTCTCGTAAAGTAATTAAAACAAAAACCAACATGGCGTATCTTACAGCGTGCCCGTTCCCATGGCCCACATTTTATGCAGATCTCGCTCAAATCACGTACAATTTTTTTTATATATCCTACCGAGGGACGCTCTCGCCGGATCTCCACACTAAACAACAACACAAAGCGGCGATCAAGGTTGCAGCGCCGCATTCTTCACTGACCGTTGCAGTCTCCGAGACAATGAAACTGGATACGGCACCCTTCTCGGTGCCCAATCACACACAATTTTCGTGTAGAAAGAAACAAACAACGCCAAAGAAAAACATCTGTAAACACAAAAAAAAAATTAAGAACGCGTCTCAATAAAATAATTACGGATTATTATCCTTGCGCGTTGCCTACGTTCGTGTCCTGATGATGGTGATCGTTCGCCGTGACCATTTTTTTTTGCCTTCCACACGGCACACCAAGAAGAGTTGGTTTATGGAACCCTGCGCGCATGCTGATGACCTTACGGCACGCATTTTCAACTCGCCTCCACACAATTCAATCATAATAATATTAAAACTAGCTGTGCTCGAGGAAGAAGCGCACAATGGACAAAGAAACGGTGTATGTAATATGATCAGCTTGCGTAATTAAAAAGATTAGAGAATATTATTATTGTTGCATTCATTCCTAAATAGACTTATTGCTAGCTGTTTGCTTGTTCGATAGATACATATGTGCAGAAAATTATGATTAAATTTGCACTTTTAGATTGTTATTCGGCCTATGATTAACAAAAAACATGCAAAATAACAAACAAATCAATTCTTCATATTTTTATAAATAGTTAACATTTAATATACTTATATATATATATATATATATATATATATATATATATATATATATATAAATATATATATATATATATAAATTTTTTTTGACATTTTTTAAATTTTTGACTTTTATGAAATTTTTGGACATATTTATTATTATTATTATTATATATATATATATATATATATATATATATATATATATGTATTATATATATATAATAATAATAAATATGTTCAAAAATTTCATAAAAGTCAAAAATGTCTAAAATATCCAAAATTTTCAAAATGTAAATCTGACATGATTAAATTTTGAAATTGAGTTTGTTATTCAACCGATGATAAACAAAAAATAGATGCAAGAGAACAAGCAAATCAATTTTTCATATTTTTATTAATAGTTAACATTTAATTACATATAAATCAATTTACAACGAATTAAAATGAAAATGTAAAAAATAAATTAAATATGCCAAATATGTCCAAAAATTTCATAAAAGTCTAAAATGTCAGAAACGTCCAAAATTTTCAAAATGTGAATCGAATATGATTGAATATGCAAATTATTTATTCAGCCTATGATAAACGAAAAAGATGCAAGAGAACAAACAAATCGGATGTATTTTGTATCACTTTTTTAACATTTTTGGTATTTTCTATTTTTTTCTCACTTTTTGACATTTTTGAAATTATTTACATTTTAACTACACATACCTTATGCGAGACTTAAGGTAATCAAAGATCCGAAATCCATGATAAAACATTATCATGCACTACCAGCTACATTAAAAATTATAGAAGAGATGAAGATATTCAAAGTTGAACTAAGTCAGCTATTAATTCAAAGAACCTACTACTCAATTGAGGAGCATTTGGAAGCATATTAATTAATTGAAATGCGTTTTTGTTAATATATGGCTCTTTTTTTTAAATTTATTAATTATTTTGTAACTGTTGACGTTTTTTTTCTATAAGTAAAAATAAAGATTATTATTTTTACATTGCCACCGAGTCGGCGAAAATCGCCTCGTATGTTTTCAGACTTACCACACCTCTAATATTTCTTTAAAAAATTTCGTACAAATGGACCGTAATAAAGTAATAAACAAAATAAAATTTCAGATGCGAATAACTTTCAGGTTGAATTTTAGATTTTGCTCAAATTTTCACAGAGCCGTCCCAACTCGAGTACTCAGCCGATTTTCAAATTTGGTTGCGATCTGTTAGGCCGTTTTCCGGAAATTTTGTTCACAAACATACATGCATACAACCATTTTCCAAAAATAGTCTATTTCGACTATATTAGTCATGAAACGTAAAGAAAAGTCAAAATTAGCAATTCGAAATTTTTCGCGATAACAATACTTGCTACAGCAGTAAAAAATAGACATTTTGGACATGTAAGACATTTTTGACTTTTATGGAATTTTTGGACATATTTGACACTTTTAATTTATTTTTTACATTTTCATTTTAATTCGTTGTAAATTGATTTATTTGCAAAATTAAATAAAAATTTATAATATTTCGGTTCGATTCAACTTTTGATCATTTTGGACATTTTAAACATTTTTGACTTTTATGAAATTTTTGGACATTTTTGGCATTTTAAATTTTTTTTTTAATTTTTGAATTTTCATTTTAATTTGTAGTAATTAATTTATATGTAATCATTTTTGACTTTTATGAAATTTTTGGACATTTTTGGCATTTTAAATTTTTTTTTTAATTTTTGAATTTTCATTTTAATTTGTTGTAATTAATTTATATGTAATTAAATGTTCACTATTTATAACAATATGAAAATTGAACACAATCAATACAATACAGACTATTTGATTTCTAACAAATACTATGTTTGTATTGATTGTGTTCAATTTTCATATTTTTATAAATAGTTAACATTTAATTACATATAAATCAATTTACAACGAATTAAAATGAAAATTTAAAAAATTAAAAACAAATTAAAAATGCGTAAAATGTTCATAAAAGTCAAAAATGTCAAATTTTTTTAAAATGTCCAAAATGATCAAAATGTGAATCGAACCGATATATTATAAATTTTTATTTAATTTTGCAAATAAATCAATTTACAACGAATTAAAATAAAAAGTAAAAAATAAATTAAAAATGCCAAATATGTCCTAAAATTTAATAAAAATCTAATATGTCAAAAATGTTCAAAATGTGAATCGAACCGAAATATTATAAATTTTTATTTAATTTTACATATAAATCAATTTACAACGAATTAAAATTAAAAGTAAAAAATAAAAAATAAATTAAAAAAGCCAAATATGTCCTAAAATTTCATAAAAGTCAAAAATGTCAAAAATATCAAAAATGACAAAAATGTCAAAAATGTCAAAAATGTCTAAAATGTTCAAAATGTGAATCGAACCGAAAAATTATAAATTTTTATTTAATTTTACATATAAATCAATTTACAACGAATTAAAATAAAAATATAAAATATAAAAAATAAATTAAATATCCCAAATATGTCCAAAAACTTCATAAAAGTCAAAAATATCCAAAATGTTCAATACGTGAATCAAACCGAAATATTATAAATTTTTATTTAATTTTACATATAAATTAATTTACAACGAATTAAAATAAAAATGTAAAAAATAAAAAATAAATTAAAAATGACAAATAATGTTCAAAAATCAAGTCAAAAATGTCCGAAATGTCTAAAATGTCCAAAATGTTCAAAATGTGAATCGAACCGAAATATTATAGAATTTAATTTAATTTTATATATAAATCAATTTACAACGAATAAAAATAAAAATGTAAAAAATAAAATTTAATTAAATTTGCCAAATATGTCCAAAAATTTCATAAAGGTCAAAAATGTCAAAAATGTCAAAAATGTCTAAAATATCCAATATATTCAAAATATGAATCGAATCGAAATATTATAAAGTTTTATTTCATTTTACATATAAATCAATTTACAACGAATAAAAATAAAAATGTAAAAAATTAAAAATAAATTAAATTTGCCAAATATGTCTAAAAATTTCATAAAAGTCAAAAATGTCAAAAATTTCCTAAATATCTAAAATATCCAATATGTTCAAAATGTGAATCGTGTCGAAATATTATAAAGTTTTATTTCATTTTACATATAAATCAATTTACAACGAATTAAAATGAAAATGTAAAAAATAAAAAATAAATTAAATTTGCCAAATATGTCCAAAAATTTCATTAAAGTCAAAAATGTCCAAAATGTCTAAAATATCCAATATGTTCAAAATGTGAATCGAACCGAAATATTATAAATTTTTATTTAATTTTACATATAAATCAATTTACAACGAATTAAAATAAAAATGTAAAAAATAAAAAATAAATTAAATATGCCAAATATGTCCAAAAACTTCATAAAAGTCAAAAATGTCCAAAATGTCTAAAATATCCAATATGTTCAAAATGTGAATCGAACCGAAATATTATAAATTTTTATTTAATTTTACATATAAATCAATTTACAACGAATTAAAATAAAAATGTAAAAAATAAAAAATAAATTAAATATGCCAAATATGTCCAAAAACTTCATAAAAGTCAAAAATATGCAAAACGTCCAAAATGTCTAAAATGTTCAAAATGTTCAAAACGTGAATCGAACCGAAATATTATAAATTTTTATTTTATTTTACATATAAATCAATTTACAACGAATTAAAATAAAAATGTAAAAATTAAAAATAAATTAAATATGCCAAATATGTCCAAAAACTTCATAAAAGTCAAAAATATGCAAAATGTTCAAAATGTCTAAAATATCCAATATGTTCAAAATATGAGTCGAACCGAAATATTATAAATTTTTATTTAATTTTACATATAAACCAATTTACAACGAATTAAAATAAAAATGTAAAATATAAAAAATAAATTAAATATGCCAAATATGTCCAAAAACTTCATAAAAGTCAAAAATATGCAAAATGTCCAAAATGTCTAAAATGTTAAAAATGTTCAAAACGTGAATCGAACCGAAATATTATAAATTTTTATTTTATTTTACATATAAATCAATTTACAACGAACTAAAATAAAAATGTAAAAAATAAAAAATAAATTAAATTTGCCAAATATGTCCAAAAATTTCATAAAAGTCAAAAATGTCAAAAATGTCCAAAATGTCTAAAATATCCAATATGTTCAAAATGTGAATCGTATCGAAATATTATAAAGTTTTATTTAATTTTACATATAAATCAATTTACAACGAATTAAAATAAAAATGTAAAAAATAAAAAATAAATTAAATTTGCCAAATATGTCCAAAAATTTCATAAAAGTCAAAAATGTCAAAAATGTCCAAAATGTCTAAAATATCCAATATGTTCAAAATGTGAATCGTATCGAAATATTATAAAGTTTTATTTAATTTTACATATAAATCAATTTACAACGAATAAAAATAAAAATGTAAAAAATTAAAAATAAATTAAATTTGCCAAATATGTCTAAAAATTTCATAAAAGTCAAAAATATGCAAAATGTCCAAAATGTCCAAAATGTCTAAAATATCCAATATGTTCAAAATGTGAATCGTATCGAAATATTATAAAGTTTTATTTAATTTTACATATAAATCAATTTACAACGAATAAAAATAAAAATGTAAAAAATTAAAAATAAATTAAATTTGCCAAATATGTCTAAAAATTTCATAAAAGTCAAAAATATGCAAAATGTCCAAAATGTCCAAAATGTTCAAAATGTGAATCGAACCCAAATATTATAAATTTTTATTTAATTTTACATATAAATCAATTTACGACGAATAAAAATTAAAATTTAAAAAATATGTGCAGGAAATCATGATTAAATTTGCAAATTGAGTTTGTTATTCGGAATATAATAAACATAAAAGATGCAAGAGAACAAGCAAATCAATTTTTCATATTTTTATAAATAGTTAGCATTTAATTACATATAAATCAATTTACAACGAATTAAAATAAAAATGTAAAAAATAAATTAAATATGCCAAATATGTCAAAAATGTTTCATAAAAGTCAAAAATGTCAAAAATGTCAAAAATGTTCAAAATATGAATCGAACCAAAATATTATACATTTTTATTTAATTTTACATATAAATCAACTTACAACGAATAAAAATAAAAATGTAAAAAATAAAAAATAAATTAATAATGCCAAATATATCCAAAAATAAATCCAAAAATCAAAGTCAAAAATGTCAAAAATGTCGAACCGAAATATTATAAATTTTTATTTAATTTTACATATAAATCAATTTACAACGAATTAAAATAAAAATGTAAAAAATTAAAATTGCCAAATATGTCCAAAAATTTAATTTCATAAAAGTCAAAAATATTTTATATATTTCATGAATATATAAACACTAAAATCTTCGTATTATTACATAAAAATCGCTCTGGGACATAAACATCAATTAAATTTCCTAAATACATTTACATAATGCCACATTTAAACCCTCAATTATCCAATCCACCCCTAATTCATATTACATCATCTATAAAAAAGGGTGATTTAAATAAAACCAGTCCCCTCTCATTTCTAATTACAAGCACTCAATTAACGACTTTCTCTCTCTCGATTTTGTTTCCCTGCCAGTTTTTTGTGTGTGCAGTATAAATCGTGCGCCACGACCCGCATCGCCTAGGCGGGAGGGGTCGAAACCGTACGCTCCATCGATGCTCGAGATAATTAGGGGGCAAGGGGGCGTAAAAAAGCAAAACGCCAAATGGAAAGGAAAAAAAAACTGTGTTTGTGTATGTGTGAGTACGCGCGGCTGAGGGAAATTTTCGCGCTTGGGCAGCCGCGGCGGGCTCTCGCGAGCCCGTTTCCCACGCATAAATTTAATGGATAGTTACAAAGAGCGATGCAAATGCTAACTACCTGGCATTACATATCCTGTATGTGTGTGCGCTCGTCTTCGGTTTGTACTCGATAGCTTGAGTTCTACTTTGAGTAACTAGATAAGGGGATGAGGAGTTGTTGTAAAACCAATTAGTGCAGTACTGTGGATACATAATAGTATATTCATAATATTATATAATAGTATATTCATAATAGTATTTTCATTAGAGGTTTAAATTTTGTATACAACACCCTGTATCTATAAACAAACAAAAAATCTTGTTTAAAACCTTCATATTACCAATTAATATTAAAGTTTTTTTTAATGTAAAATATATACAATAATTTATGTAATGATTTATTTAATTATTTAAACATAAAATATTAAAAAATATATATATATATATATATGAATATATATATATATATATATATGAATATATATATATATATATATATATATATATATATATATATATATATATATATATACGTATATATAATCAATCTTTATTTTGGCTATTTTTGAATCGTCTTTCTGCCTATATATAATTTGTTTAATAGCAATTTAAATTAATTTAATTCTTCTCTTCTTCAAACTACCAATTCAATTATAATTAGATTCAAGATAACAATAATAGAAACAGGGCAATCCTAACCACAGCTATAATTCTAGGGCGCAATTTTTTTGGGGAGGCAATTTTTATTGGTGTTATATTTTGTTGTTATTTAATAATAACAAAAGAAAATATTTTGTATAAATATAACTAATGTTATATTTATACAAAATCACAACGAATAAAAATTAAAATGTAAAAAATTAAAATTGCCAAATATTTCCAAAAATTTCTAATTATTAACTAATGTTATATTTATACAAAATCTTTTCATAACAAAAATAATCTGTTCTAAATCAAATAAAAAATATTATATGTATGGCATATATTTATTTTCTTATATAAAGAGATTTGCATTATTTTTAGTATCCCATGGGTGCCGAATATCTTAGGACGACTCCTGAATTGAAAACTTTGAAAACAAAATCTATATAAATCAAACTTGGCTAAATATTATAGTGTCCTTGTGATATTAAAACAAAACTCAATTGCTAATAAAAAAAATATATTATTTACACCTATAACTATAACATTTTCCCTACACACATAACACACACAGTTCAGTGTAATATTCTTCCACGTATCGGTATAATTTATTATTCATCCGGGGTTTGAGCATTGAGCATATATAGCATCGTGCGCGTTGAACACGAAAGTTTCGTTGTCGTCGGTTGTAGGTAGTTTTGACGGTGCTGTACCCGACTAGTTCTTGCTTTTCTTTGTCGCTTATACCTGACTGTTACAGTTAGGTAGAGGGGTCTCACAAAGGCCCCCTGTTCTTTATCTCTCTTTATGCTCAGGTAGATTTCTTACACCACCTGCCTCTGATTAGCGTACAGCGCATCCAAGATTATTATTTACTTCTTCTGCGCCGCCGCCATTACGGCGGTTTTTATAATTTTTTGGATAATCATAATCATCCGTCAAAAAAACAGCGATTGTTTTCGCTGTAAATCATAAAACGGGTTTCTGTCCACTTGTCTCTCGCATTTGTGGCTGTGTGTGTGGTTTTTTTTTTCTTCAAATCTACCAGCTCGGTGCACGCGATGGGGGAAGCGTTCCTAAAAATAGTACCTGCCGAAAAGAGCACCCATTTCCGAACAACCAGCCCGTTTCAGGGGCGCCCTTAAGACTACATTTTTCTGCGAGACGGCCCACCCGTTGCGAAATGCGGCTCTAAAATGCCAAAATGCACACAACCACTTTGTAATTGAGTTTTCAAACCAGCACTCGAAATAAATTACTCTGACAAAATTTTGACTGCATACATGCATGACATACAATATTATTATTACATAAGTGAACCTTCCCGACAGCAATGTGCAATAAAGTATCAAGTAGGATTTTTTATTTAAGTTTTCAAGTTATGCTAGCTAATTCAATTTAAATTAAATTGACAATGACATTAAAAATTTAAATAATATTCACAATTATACGTATACAAATCAATTTTATGTTACAATAGTTACCACACTATCAGTTTAAACTAGGTAACATTTTTATTTCTAACGCTAGAGAGATGATTTATATATCAAAATGTAGAGTATTTCCAGCCCAACAAATTGAGGCTTAGGCACTTTTCTCTAGCTCTTACCGTTTTCGCGCTATGACGGGCAGCAAGTACGAAAATGATGAAATTTCACGCAATTTTCCGGTTTAAACTCTGTAGCATTTTTATTTATATAGCTAGAGAGATGATTTATCTATCAAAATGTAGAGTATTTCTAGCCCAACAAATTGAGGCTTAGGCACTTTTCTCTAGCTCTTACCGTTTTCGCGCTATGACGAGCAGCAAGTACGAAAATGATGAAATTTCACGCAATTTTTCGGTTTAAACTCGGTAGCATTTTTATTTATATAGCTAGAGAGATGATTTATGTATCAAAATGTAGAGTATTTCTAGCCCAACAAATTGAGGCTTAGGCACTTTTCTCTAGCTCTTACCGTTTTCGCGCTATGACGAGCAGCAAGTACGAAAATGATGAAATTTCACGCAATTTTTCGGTTTAAACTCTGTAGCATTTTTATTTATATAGCTAGAGAGATGATTTATGTATCAAAATGTAGAGTATTTCTAGCCCAACAAATTGAGGCTTAGGCACTTTTCTCTAGCTCTTACCGTTTTCGCGCTATGACGAGCAGCAAGTACGAAAATGATGAAATTTCACGCAATTTTTCGGTTTAAACTCGGTAGCATTTTTATTTATATAGCTAGAGAGATGATTTATGTATCAAAATGTAGAGTATTTCTAGCCCAACAAATTGAGGCTTAGGCACTTTTCTCTAGCTCTTACCGTTTTCGCGCTATGACGAGTAGCAAGTACGAAAATGATGAAATTTCACGCAATTTTTCGGTTTAAACTCGGTAGCATTTTTATTTATATAGCTAGAGAGATGATTTATGTATCAAAATGTAGAGTATTTCTAGCCCAACAAATTGAGGCTTAGGCACTTTTCTCTAGCTCTTACCGTTTTCGCGCTATGACGAGCAGCAAGTACGAAAATGATGAAATTTCACGCAATTTTTCGGTTTAAACTCGGTAGCATTTTTATTTATATAGCTAGAGAGATGATTTATGTATCAAAATGTAGAGTATTTCTAGCCCAACAAATTGAGGCTTAGGCACTTTTCTCTAGGTCTTACCGTTTTCGCGCTATGACGAGCAGCAAGTACGAAAATGATGAAATTTCACGCAATTTTTCGGTTTAAACTCGGTAGCATTTTTATTTATATAGCTAGAGAGATGATTTATGTATCAAAATGTAGAGTATTTCTAGCCCAACAAATTGAGGCTTAGGCACTTTTCTCTAGCTCTTACCGTTTTCGCGCTATGACGAGCAGCAAGTACGAAAATGATGAAATTTCACGCAATTTTTCGGTTTAAACTCTGTAGCATTTTTATTTATATAGCTAGAGAAATGATTTATGTATCAAAATGTAGAGTATTTCTAGCCCAACAAATTGAGGCTAAGGCACTTTTCTCTAGCTCTTACCGTTTTCGCGCTATGACGAGCAGCAAGTACGAAAATGATGAAATTTCACGCAATTTTTCGGTTTAAACTCTGTAGCATTTTTATTTATATAGCTAGAGAGATGATTTATGTATCAAAATGTAGAGTATTTCTAGCCCAACAAATTGAGGCTTAGGCACTTTTCTCTAGCTCTTACCGTTTTCGCGCTATGACGAGCAGCAAGTACGAAAATGATGAAATTTCACGCAATTTTTCGGTTTAAACTCGGTAGCATTTTTATTTATATAGCTAGAGAGATGATTTATGTATCAAAATGTAGAGTATTTCTAGCCCAACAAATTGAGGCTTAGGCACTTTTCTCTAGCTCTTACCGTTTTCGCGCTATGACGAGCAGCAAGTACGAAAATGATGAAATTTCACGCAATTTTTCGGTTTAAACTCGGTAGCATTTTTATTTATATAGCTAGAGAGATGATTTATGTATCAAAATGTAGAGTATTTCTAGCCCAACAAATTGAGGCTTAGGCACTTTTCTCTAGCTCTTACCGTTTTCGCGCTATGACGAGCAGCAAGTACGAAAATGATGAAATTTCACGCAATTTTTCGGTTTAAACTCTGTAGCATTTTTATTTATATAGCTAGAGAGATGATTTATGTATCAAAATGTAGAGTATTTCTAGCCCAACAAATTGAGGCTTAGGCACTTTTCTCTAGCTCTTACCGTTTTCGCGCTATGACGAGCAGCAAGTACGAAAATGATGAAATTTCACGCAATTTTTCGGTTTAAACTCTGTAGCATTTTTATTTATATAGCTAGAGAGATGATTTATGTATTAAAATGTAGAGTATTTCTAGCCCAACAAATTGAGGCTTAGGCACTTTTCTCTAGCTCATACCGTTTTCGCGCTATGACGAGCAGCAAGTACGAAAATGATGAAATTTCACGCAATTTTTCGGTTTAAACTCGGTAGCATTTTTATTTATATAGCTAGAGAGATGATTTATGTATCAAAATGTAGAGTATTTCTAGCCCAACAAATTGAGGCTTAGGCACTTTTCTCTAGCTCTTACCGTTTTCGCGCTATGACGAGCAGCAAGTACGAAAATGATGAAATTTCACGCAATTTTTCGGTTTAAACTCTGTAGCATTTTTATTTATATAGCTAGAGAAATGATTTATGTATCAAAATGTAGAGTATTTCTAGCCCAACAAATTGAGGCTTAGGCACTTTTCTCTAGCTCTTACCGTTTTCGCGCTATGACGAGCAGCAAGTACGAAAATGATGAAATTTCACGCAATTTTTCGGTTTAAACTCGGTAGCATTTTTATTTATATAGCTAGAGAGATGATTTATGTATCAAAATGTAGAGTATTTCTAGCCCAACAAATTGAGGCTTAGGCACTTTTCTCTAGCTCTTACCGTTTTCGCGCTATGACGAGCAGCAAGTACGAAAATGATGAAATTTCACGCAATTTTTCGGTTTAAACTCGGTAGCATTTTTATTTATATAGCTAGAGAGATGATTTATGTATCAAAATGTAGAGTATTTCTAGCCCAACAAATTGAGGCTTAGGCACTTTTCTCTAGCTCTTACCGTTTTCGCGCTATGACGAGCAGCAAGTACGAAAATGATGAAATTTCACGCAATTTTTCGGTTTAAACTCTGTAGCATTTTTATTTATACAGCTAGAGAGATGATTTATGTATCAAAATGTAGAGTATTTCTAGCCCAACAAATTGAGGCTTAGGCACTTTTCTCTAGCTCTTACCGTTTTCGCGCTATGACGAGCAGCAAGTACGAAAATGATGAAATTTCATGCAATTTTCCGGTTTAAACTCGGTAGCATTTTTATTTATATAGCTAGAGAGATGATTTATGTATCAAAATGTAGAGTATTTCTAGCCCAACAAATTGAGGCTTAGGCACTTTTCTCTAGCTCTTACCGTTTTCGCGCTATGACGAGCAGCAAGTACGAAAATGATGAAATTTCACGCAATTTTTCGGTTTAAACTCGGTAGCATTTTTATTTATATAGTTAGAGAGATGATTTATGTATCAAAATGTAGAGTATTTCTAGCCCAACAAATTGAGGCTTAGGCACTTTTCTCTAGCTCTTACCGTTTTCGCGCTATGACGAGCAGCAAGTACGAAAATGATGAAATTTCATGCAATTTTCCGGTTTAAACTCGGTAGCATTTTTATTTATATAGCTAGAGAGATGATTTATGTATCAAAATGTAGAGTATTTCTAGCCCAACAAATTGAGGCTTAGGCACTTTTCTCTAGCTCTTACCGTTTTCGCGCTATGACGAGCAGCAAGTACGAAAATGATGAAATTTCATGCAATTTTCCGGTTTAAACTCGGTAGCATTTTTATTTATATAGCTAGAGAGATGATTTATGTATCAAAATGTAGAGTATTTCTAGCCCAACAAATTGAGGCTTAGGCACTTTTCTCTAGCTCTTACCGTTTTCGCGCTATGACGAGCAGCAAGTACGAAAATGATGAAATTTCACGCAATTTTTCGGTTTAAACTCTGTAGCATTTTTATTTATATAGCTAGAGAAATGATTTATGTATCAAAATGTAGAGTATTTCTAGCCCAACAAATTGAGGCTTAGGCACTTTTCTCTAGCTCTTACCGTTTTCGCGCTATGACGAGCAGCAAGTACGAAAATGATGAAATTTCACGCAATTTTTCGGTTTAAACTCGGTAGCATTTTTATTTATATAGCTAGAGAGATGATTTATGTATCAAAATGTAGAGTATTTCTAGCCCAACAAATTGAGGCTTAGGCACTTTTCTCTAGCTCTTACCGTTTTCGCGCTATGACGAGCAGCAAGTACGAAAATGATGAAATTTCACGAAATTTTTCGGTTTAAACTCAGTAGCATTTTTATTTATATAGCTAGAGGGATTATTTATGTATCAAAATGTAGAGTATTTCTAGCCCAACAAATTGAGGCTTAGGCACTTTTCTCTAGCTCCTACCGTTTTTGCGCTATGACGAGCAGCAAGTACGAAAATGATGAAATTTCACGCAATTTTTCGGTTTAAACTCTGTAGAATTTTTATTTATATATCTAGAGAGATGATTTATGTATCAAAATGTAGAGTATTTCTAGCCCAACAAATTGAGGCTTAGGCACTTTTCTCTAGCTCATACCGTTTTCGCGCTATGACGAGCAGCAAGTACGAAAATGATGAAATTTCACGCAATTTTTCGGTTTAAACTCTGTAGCATTTTTATTTATATATCTAGAGAGATGATTTATGTATCAAAATGTAGAGTATTTCTAGCCCAACAAATTGAGGCTTAGGCACTTTTCTCTAGCTCATACCGTTTTCGCGCTATGACGAGCAGCAAGTACGAAAATGATGAAATTTCACGCAATTTTTCGGTTTAAACTCTGTAGCATTTTTATTTATATAGCTAGAGAAATGATTTATGTATCAAAATGTAGAGTATTTCTAGCCCAACAAATTGAGGCTTAGGCACTTTTCTCTAGCTCTTACCGTTTTCGCGCTATGACGAGCAGCAAGTACGAAAATGATGAAATTTCACGCAATTTTTCGGTTTAAACTCGGTAGCATTTTTATTTATATAGCTAGAGAGATGATTTATGTATCAAAATGTAGAGTATTTCTAGCCCAACAAATTGAGGCTTAGGCACTTTTCTCTAGCTCTTACCGTTTTCGCGCTATGACGAGCAGCAAGTACGAAAATGATGAAATTTCACGCAATTTTTCGGTTTAAACTCTGTAGCATTTTTATTTATATAGCTAGAGGGATGATTTATGTATCAAAATGTAGAGTATTTCTAGCCCAACAAATTGAGGCTTAGGCACTTTTCTCTAGCTCATACCGTTTTCGCGCTATGACGAGCAGCAAGTACGAAAATGATTAAATTTCACGCAATTTTTCGGTTTAAACTCTGTAGCATTTTTATTTATATAGCTAGAGGGATGATTTATATATCAAAATGTAGAATATTTCTAGCCCAACAAATTGAGGCTTAGGCACTTTTCTCTAGCTCTTACCGTTTTCGCGCTATGACGAGCAGCAAGTACGAAAATGATGAAATTTCACGCAATTTTTCGGTTTAAACTCGGTAGCATTTTTATTTATATAGCTAGAGAGATGATTTATGTATCAAAATGTAGAGTATTTCTAGCCCAACAAATTGAGGCTTAGGCACTTTTCTCTAGCTCATACCGTTTTCGCGCTATGACGAGCAGCAAGTACGAAAATGATGAAATTTCACGCAATTTTTCGGTTTAAACTCTGTAGCATTTTTATTTATATAGCTAGAGAAATGATTTATGTATCAAAATGTAGAGTATTTCTAGCCCAACAAATTGAGGCTTAGGCACTTTTCTCTAGCTCTTACCGTTTTCGCGCTATGACGAGCAGCAAGTACGAAAATGATGAAATTTCACGCAATTTTTCGGTTTAAACTCGGTAGCATTTTTATTTATATAGCTAGAGAGATGATTTATGTATCAAAATGTAGAGTATTTCTAGCCCAACAAATTGAGGCTTAGGCACTTTTCTCTAGCTCATACCGTTTTCGCGCTATGACGAGCAGCAAGTACGAAAATGATTAAATTTCACGCAATTTTTCGGTTTAAACTCTGTAGCATTTTTATTTATATAGCTAGAGAAATGATTTATGTATCAAAATGTAGAGTATTTCTAGCCCAACAAATTGAGGCTTAGGCACTTTTCTCTAGCTCATACCGTTTTCGCGCTATGACGAGCAGCAAGTACGAAAATGATTAAATTTCACGCAATTTTTCGGTTTAAACTCTGTAGCATTTTTATTTATATAGCTAGAGGGATGATTTATATATCAAAATGTAGAATATTTCTAGCCCAACAAATTGAGGCTTAGGCACTTTTCTCTAGCTCTTACCGTTTTCGCGCTATGACGAGCAGCAAGTACGAAAATGATGAAATTTCACGCAATTTTTCGGTTTAAACTCGGTAGCATTTTTATTTATATAGCTAGAGAGATGATTTATGTATCAAAATGTAGAGTATTTCTAGCCCAACAAATTGAGGCTTAGGCACTTTTCTCTAGCTCATACCGTTTTCGCGCTATGACGAGCAGCAAGTACGAAAATGATGAAATTTCACGCAATTTTTCGGTTTAAACTCTGTAGCATTTTTATTTATATAGCTAGAGAAATGATTTATGTATCAAAATGTAGAGTATTTCTAGCCCAACAAATTGAGGCTTAGGCACTTTTCTCTAGCTCTTACCGTTTTCGCGCTATGACGAGCAGCAAGTACGAAAATGATGAAATTTCACGCAATTTTTCGGTTTAAACTCGGTAGCATTTTTATTTATATAGCTAGAGAGATGATTTATGTATCAAAATGTAGAGTATTTCTAGCCCAACAAATTGAGGCTTAGGCACTTTTCTCTAGCTCATACCGTTTTCGCGCTATGACGAGCAGCAAGTACGAAAATGATTAAATTTCACGCAATTTTTCGGTTTAAACTCTGTAGCATTTTTATTTATATAGCTAGAGGGATGATTTATATATCAAAATGTAGAATATTTCTAGCCCAACAAATTGAGGCTTAGGCACTTTTCTCTAGCTCTTACCGTTTTCGCGCTATGACGAGCAGCAAGTACGAAAATGATGAAATTTCACGCAATTTTTCGGTTTAAACTCGGTAGCATTTTTATTTATATAGCTAGAGAGATGATTTATGTATCAAAATGTAGAGTATTTCTAGCCCAACAAATTGAGGCTTAGGCACTTTTCTCTAGCTCATACCGTTTTCGCGCTATGACGAGCAGCAAGTACGAAAATGATGAAATTTCACGCAATTTTTCGGTTTAAACTCTGTAGCATTTTTATTTATATAGCTAGAGAAATGATTTATGTATCAAAATGTAGAGTATTTCTAGCCCAACAAATTGAGGCTTAGGCACTTTTCTCTAGCTCTTACCGTTTTCGCGCTATGACGAGCAGCAAGTACGAAAATGATGAAATTTCACGCAATTTTTCGGTTTAAACTCGGTAGCATTTTTATTTATATAGCTAGAGAGATGATTTATGTATCAAAATGTAGAGTATTTCTAGCCCAACAAATTGAGGCTTAGGCACTTTTCTCTAGCTCTTACCGTTTTCGCGCTATGACGAGCAGCAAGTACGAAAATGATGAAATTTCACGCAATTTTTCGGTTTAAACTCGGTAGCATTTTTATTTATATAGCTAGAGAGATGATTTATGTATCAAAATGTAGAGTATTTCTAGCCCAACAAATTGAGGCTTAGGCACTTTTCTCTAGCTCTTACCGTTTTCGCGCTATGACGAGCAGCAAGTACGAAAATGATGAAATTTCACGCAATTTTTCGGTTTAAACTCTGTAGCATTTTTATTTATATAGCTAGAGAAATGATTTATGTATCAAAATGTAGAGTATTTCTAGCCCAACAAATTGAGGCTAAGGCACTTTTCTCTAGCTCTTACCGTTTTCGCGCTATGACGAGCAGCAAGTACGAAAATGATGAAATTTCACGCAATTTTTCGGTTTAAACTCTGTAGCATTTTTATTTATATAGCTAGAGAGATGATTTATGTATCAAAATGTAGAGTATTTCTAGCCCAACAAATTGAGGCTTAGGCACTTTTCTCTAGCTCTTACCGTTTTCGCGCTATGACGAGCAGCAAGTACGAAAATGATGAAATTTCACGCAATTTTTCGGTTTAAACTCGGTAGCATTTTTATTTATATAGCTAGAGAGATGATTTATGTATCAAAATGTAGAGTATTTCTAGCCCAACAAATTGAGGCTTAGGCACTTTTCTCTAGCTCTTACCGTTTTCGCGCTATGACGAGCAGCAAGTACGAAAATGATGAAATTTCATGCAATTTTCCGGTTTAAACTCGGTAGCATTTTTATTTATATAGCTAGAGAGATGATTTATGTATCAAAATGTAGAGTATTTCTAGCCCAACAAATTGAGGCTTAGGCACTTTTCTCTAGCTCTTACCGTTTTCGCGCTATGACGAGCAGCAAGTACGAAAATGATGAAATTTCACGCAATTTTTCGGTTTAAACTCGGTAGCATTTTTATTTATATAGTTAGAGAGATGATTTATGTATCAAAATGTAGAGTATTTCTAGCCCAACAAATTGAGGCTTAGGCACTTTTCTCTAGCTCTTACCGTTTTCGCGCTATGACGAGCAGCAAGTACGAAAATGATGAAATTTCATGCAATTTTCCGGTTTAAACTCGGTAGCATTTTTATTTATATAGCTAGAGAGATGATTTATGTATCAAAATGTAGAGTATTTCTAGCCCAACAAATTGAGGCTTAGGCACTTTTCTCTAGCTCTTACCGTTTTCGCGCTATGACGAGCAGCAAGTACGAAAATGATGAAATTTCATGCAATTTTCCGGTTTAAACTCGGTAGCATTTTTATTTATATAGCTAGAGAGATGATTTATGTATCAAAATGTAGAGTATTTCTAGCCCAACAAATTGAGGCTTAGGCACTTTTCTCTAGCTCTTACCGTTTTCGCGCTATGACGAGCAGCAAGTACGAAAATGATGAAATTTCACGCAATTTTTCGGTTTAAACTCTGTAGCATTTTTATTTATATAGCTAGAGAAATGATTTATGTATCAAAATGTAGAGTATTTCTAGCCCAACAAATTGAGGCTTAGGCACTTTTCTCTAGCTCTTACCGTTTTCGCGCTATGACGAGCAGCAAGTACGAAAATGATGAAATTTCACGCAATTTTTCGGTTTAAACTCGGTAGCATTTTTATTTATATAGCTAGAGAGATGATTTATGTATCAAAATGTAGAGTATTTCTAGCCCAACAAATTGAGGCTTAGGCACTTTTCTCTAGCTCTTACCGTTTTCGCGCTATGACGAGCAGCAAGTACGAAAATGATGAAATTTCACGAAATTTTTCGGTTTAAACTCAGTAGCATTTTTATTTATATAGCTAGAGGGATTATTTATGTATCAAAATGTAGAGTATTTCTAGCCCAACAAATTGAGGCTTAGGCACTTTTCTCTAGCTCCTACCGTTTTTGCGCTATGACGAGCAGCAAGTACGAAAATGATGAAATTTCACGCAATTTTTCGGTTTAAACTCTGTAGAATTTTTATTTATATATCTAGAGAGATGATTTATGTATCAAAATGTAGAGTATTTCTAGCCCAACAAATTGAGGCTTAGGCACTTTTCTCTAGCTCATACCGTTTTCGCGCTATGACGAGCAGCAAGTACGAAAATGATGAAATTTCACGCAATTTTTCGGTTTAAACTCTGTAGCATTTTTATTTATATATCTAGAGAGATGATTTATGTATCAAAATGTAGAGTATTTCTAGCCCAACAAATTAAGGCTTAGGCACTTTTCTCTAGCTCATACCGTTTTCGCGCTATGACGAGCAGCAAGTACGAAAATGATGAAATTTCACGCAATTTTTCGGTTTAAACTCTGTAGCATTTTTATTTATATAGCTAGAGAAATGATTTATGTATCAAAATGTAGAGTATTTCTAGCCCAACAAATTGAGGCTTAGGCACTTTTCTCTAGCTCTTACCGTTTTCGCGCTATGACGAGCAGCAAGTACGAAAATGATGAAATTTCACGCAATTTTTCGGTTTAAACTCGGTAGCATTTTTATTTATATAGCTAGAGAGATGATTTATGTATCAAAATGTAGAGTATTTCTAGCCCAACAAATTGAGGCTTAGGCACTTTTCTCTAGCTCTTACCGTTTTCGCGCTATGACGAGCAGCAAGTACGAAAATGATGAAATTTCACGCAATTTTTCGGTTTAAACTCTGTAGCATTTTTATTTATATAGCTAGAGGGATGATTTATGTATCAAAATGTAGAGTATTTCTAGCCCAACAAATTGAGGCTTAGGCACTTTTCTCTAGCTCATACCGTTTTCGCGCTATGACGAGCAGCAAGTACGAAAATGATTAAATTTCACGCAATTTTTCGGTTTAAACTCTGTAGCATTTTTATTTATATAGCTAGAGGGATGATTTATATATCAAAATGTAGAATATTTCTAGCCCAACAAATTGAGGCTTAGGCACTTTTCTCTAGCTCTTACCGTTTTCGCGCTATGACGAGCAGCAAGTACGAAAATGATGAAATTTCACGCAATTTTTCGGTTTAAACTCGGTAGCATTTTTATTTATATAGCTAGAGAGATGATTTATGTATCAAAATGTAGAGTATTTCTAGCCCAACAAATTGAGGCTTAGGCACTTTTCTCTAGCTCATACCGTTTTCGCGCTATGACGAGCAGCAAGTACGAAAATGATGAAATTTCACGCAATTTTTCGGTTTAAACTCTGTAGCATTTTTATTTATATAGCTAGAGAAATGATTTATGTATCAAAATGTAGAGTATTTCTAGCCCAACAAATTGAGGCTTAGGCACTTTTCTCTAGCTCTTACCGTTTTCGCGCTATGACGAGCAGCAAGTACGAAAATGATGAAATTTCACGCAATTTTTCGGTTTAAACTCGGTAGCATTTTTATTTATATAGCTAGAGAGATGATTTATGTATCAAAATGTAGAGTATTTCTAGCCCAACAAATTGAGGCTTAGGCACTTTTCTCTAGCTCATACCGTTTTCGCGCTATGACGAGCAGCAAGTACGAAAATGATTAAATTTCACGCAATTTTTCGGTTTAAACTCTGTAGCATTTTTATTTATATAGCTAGAGGGATGATTTATATATCAAAATGTAGAATATTTCTAGCCCAACAAATTGAGGCTTAGGCACTTTTCTCTAGCTCTTACCGTTTTCGCGCTATGACGAGCAGCAAGTACGAAAATGATGAAATTTCACGCAATTTTTCGGTTTAAACTCGGTAGCATTTTTATTTATATAGCTAGAGAGATGATTTATGTATCAAAATGTAGAGTATTTCTAGCCCAACAAATTGAGGCTTAGGCACTTTTCTCTAGCTCATACCGTTTTCGCGCTATGACGAGCAGCAAGTACGAAAATGATGAAATTTCACGCAATTTTTCGGTTTAAACTCTGTAGCATTTTTATTTATATAGCTAGAGAAATGATTTATGTATCAAAATGTAGAGTATTTCTAGCCCAACAAATTGAGGCTTAGGCACTTTTCTCTAGCTCTTACCGTTTTCGCGCTATGACGAGCAGCAAGTACGAAAATGATGAAATTTCACGCAATTTTTCGGTTTAAACTCGGTAGCATTTTTATTTATATAGCTAGAGAGATGATTTATGTATCAAAATGTAGAGTATTTCTAGCCCAACAAATTGAGGCTTAGGCACTTTTCTCTAGCTCTTACCGTTTTCGCGCTATGACGAGCAGCAAGTACGAAAATGATGAAATTTCACGCAATTTTTCGGTTTAAACTCTGTAGCATTTTTATTTATATAGCTAGAGGGATGATTTATGTATCAAAATGTAGAGTATTTCTAGCCCAACAAATTGAGGCTTAGGCACTTTTCTCTAGCTCATACCGTTTTCGCGCTATGACGAGCAGCAAGTACGAAAATGATGAAATTTCACGCAATTTTTCGGTTTAAACTCTGTAGCATTTTTATTTATATATCTAGAGAGATGATTTATGTATCAAAATGTAGAGTATTTCTAGCCCAACAAATTGAGGCTTAGGCACTTTTCTCTAGCTCATACCGTTTTCGCGCTATGACGAGCAGCAAGTACGAAAATGATGAAATTTCACGCAATTTTTCGGTTTAAACTCTGTAGCATTTTTATTTATATAGCTAGAGAAATGATTTATGTATCAAAATGTAGAGTATTTCTAGCCCAACAAATTGAGGCTTAGGCACTTTTCTCTAGCTCTTACCGTTTTCGCGCTATGACGAGCAGCAAGTACGAAAATGATGAAATTTCACGCAATTTTTCGGTTTAAACTCGGTAGCATTTTTATTTATATAGCTAGAGAGATGATTTATGTATCAAAATGTAGAGTATTTCTAGCCCAACAAATTGAGGCTTAGGCACTTTTCTCTAGCTCTTACCGTTTTCGCGCTATGACGAGCAGCAAGTACGAAAATGATGAAATTTCACGCAATTTTTCGGTTTAAACTCTGTAGCATTTTTATTTATATAGCTAGAGGGATGATTTATATATCAAAATGTAGAATATTTCTAGCCCAACAAATTGAGGCTTAGGCACTTTTCTCTAGCTCTTACCGTTTTCGCGCTATGACGAGCAGCAAGTACGAAAATGATGAAATTTCACGCAATTTTTCGGTTTAAACTCTGTAGCATTTTTATTTATATAGCTAGAGGGATGATTTATGTATCAAAATGTAGAGTATTTCTAGCCCAACAAATTGAGGCTTAGGCACTTTTCTCTAGCTCTTACCGTTTTCGCGCTATGACGAGCAGCAAGTACGAAAATGATGAAATTTCACGCAATTTTTCGGTTTAAACTCTGTAGCATTTTTATTTATATAGCTAGAGAGATGATTTATGTATCAAAATGTAGAGTATTTCTAGCCCAACAAATTGAGGCTTAGGCACTTTTCTCTAGCTCTTACCGTTTTCGCGCTATGACGAGCAGCAAGTACGAAAATGATGAAATTTCACGAAATTTTTCGGTTTAAACTCAGTAGCATTTTTATTTATATAGCTAGAGGGATTATTTATGTATCAAAATGTAGAGTATTTCTAGCCCAACAAATTGAGGCTTAGGCACTTTTCTCTAGCTCCTACCGTTTTTGCGCTATGACGAGCAGCAAGTACGAAAATGATGAAATTTCACGCAATTTTTCGGTTTAAACTCTGTAGAATTTTTATTTATATATCTAGAGAGATGATTTATGTATCAAAATGTAGAGTATTTCTAGCCCAACAAATTGAGGCTTAGGCACTTTTCTCTAGCTCATACCGTTTTCGCGCTATGACGAGCAGCAAGTACGAAAATGATGAAATTTCACGCAATTTTTCGGTTTAAACTCTGTAGCATTTTTATTTATATATCTAGAGAGATGATTTATGTATCAAAATGTAGAGTATTTCTAGCCCAACAAATTGAGGCTTAGGCACTTTTCTCTAGCTCATACCGTTTTCGCGCTATGACTAGCAGCAAGTACGAAAATGATGAAATTTCACGCAATTTTTCGGTTTAAACTCTGTAGCATTTTTATTTATATAGCTAGAGAAATGATTTATGTATCAAAATGTAGAGTATTTCTAGCCCAACAAATTGAGGCTTAGGCACTTTTCTCTAGCTCTTACCGTTTTCGCGCTCTGACGAGCAGCAAGTACGAAAATGATGAAATTTCACGCAATTTTTCGGTTTAAACTCGGTAGCATTTTTATTTATATAGCTAGAGAGATGATTTATGTATCAAAATGTAGAGTATTTCTAGCCCAACAAATTGAGGCTTAGGCACTTTTCTCTAGCTCCTACCGTTTTTGCGCTATGACGAGCAGCAAGTACGAAAATGATGAAATTTCACGCAATTTTTCGGTTTAAACTCGGTAGCATTTTTATTTATATAGCTAGAGAGATGATTTATGTATCAAAATGTAGAGTATTTCTAGCCCAACAAATTGAGGCTTAGGCACTTTTCTCTAGCTCTTACCGTTTTCGCGCTATGACGAGCAGCAAGTACGAAAATGATGAAATTTCACGCAATTTTTCGGTTTAAACTCTGTAGCATTTTTATTTATATAGCTAGAGAGATGATTTATGTATCAAAATGTAGAGTATTTCTAGCCCAACAAATTGAGGCTTAGGCACTTTTCTCTAGCTCTTACCGTTTTCGCGCTATGACGAGCAGCAAGTACGAAAATGATGAAATTTCACGCAATTTTTCGGTTTAAACTCTGCAGCATTTTTATTTATATAGCTAGAGAGATGATTTATGTATCAAAATGTAGAGTATTTCTAGCCCAACAAATTGAGGCTTAGGCACTTTTCTCTAGCTCTTACCGTTTTCGCGCTATGACGAGCAGCAAGTACGAAAATGATGAAATTTCACGCAATTTTTCGGTTTAAACTCTGTAGCATTTTTATTTATATAGCTAGAGGGATGATTTATATATCAAAATGTAGAGTATTTCTAGCCCAACAAATTGAGGCTTAGGCACTTTTCTCTAGCTCTTACCGTTTTCGCGCTATGACGAGCAGCAAGTACGAAAATGATGAAATTTCACGCAATTTTTCGGTTTAAACTCGGTAGCATTTTTATTTATATAGCTAGAGAGATCATTTATATATCAAAATGTAGAGTATTTCTAGCCCAACAAATTGAGGCTTAGGCACTTTTTTCTAGCTCTTACCGTTTTCGCGCTATGACGAGCAGCAAGTACGAAAATGATGAAATTTCACGCAATTTTTCGGTTTAAACTCTGTAGCATTTTTATTTATATAGCTACAGGGATGATTTATATATCAAAATGTAGAGTATTTCTAGCCCAACAAATTGAGGCTTAGGCACTTTTCTCTAGCTCTTACCGTTTTCGCGCTATGACGAGCAGCAAGTACGAAAATGATGAAATTTCATGCAATTTTCCGGTTTAAACTCGGTAGCATTTTTATTTATACAGCTAGAGAGACGATTTATGTATCAAAATGTAGAGTATTTCTAGCCCAACAAATTGAGGCTTAGGCACTTTTCTCTAGCTCTTACCGTTTATGCGCTATGACGAGCAGCAAGTACGAAAATGATGAAATTTCACGCAATTTTTCGGTTTATACTCGGTAGCATTTTTATTTATACAGCTAGAGAGATGATTTATGTATCAAAATGTAGAGTATTTCTAGCCCAACAAATTGAGGCTTAGGCACTTTTCTCTAGCTCTTACCGTTTTCGCGCTATGACGAGCAGCAAGTATGAAAATGATAAAATTTCACGCAATTTTTCGGTTTAAACTCGGTAGCATTTTTATTTATACAGCTAGAGAGATGATTTATGTATCAAAATGTAGAGTATTTCTAGCCCAACAAATTGAGGCTTAGGCACTTTTCTCTAGCTCTTACCGTTTTCGCGCTATGACGAGCAGCAAGTACGAAAATGATGAAATTTCACGCAATTTTTCGGTTTAAACTCTGTAGCATTTTTATTTATATAGCTAGAGGGATGATTTATATATCAAAATGTAGAGTATTTCTAGCCCAACAAATTGAGGCTTAGGCACTTTTCTTTAGCTCTTACCGTTTTCGCGCTATGACGAGCAGCAAGTACGAAAATGATGAAATTTCACGCAATTTTTCGGTTTAAACTCTGTAGCATTTTTATTTATATAGCTAGAGAGATGATTTATGTATCAAAACGTAGAGTATTTCTAGCCCAACAAATTGAGGCTTAGGCACTTTTCTCTAGCTCTTACCGTTTTCGCGCTATGACGAGCAGCAAGTACGAAAATGATGAAATTTCACGCAATTTTTCGGTTTAAACTCTGTAACATTTTTATTTATATAGCTAGAGAGATCATTTATATATCAAAATGTAGAGTACTTCTAGCCCAACAAATTGAGGCTTAGGCACTTTTCTCTAGCTCTTACCGTTTTCGCGCTATGACGAGCAGCAAGTACGAAAATGATGAAATTTCACGCAATTTTTCGGTTTAAACTCGGTAGCATTTTTATTTATATAGCTAGAGAGATGATTTATGTATCAAAATGTAGAGTATTTCTAGCCCAACAAATTGAGGCTTAGGCACTTTTCTCTAGCTCTTACCGTTTTCGCGCTATGACGAGCAGCAAGTACGAAAATGATGAAATTTCACGCAATTTTTCGGTTTAAACTCGGTAGCATTTTTATTTATACAGCTAGAGAGATGATTTATGTATCAAAATGTAGAGTATTTCTAGCCCAACAAATTGAGGCTTAGGCACTTTTCTCTAGCTCTTACCGTTTTCGCGCTATGACGAGCAGCAAGTACGAAAATGATGAAATTTCATGCAATTTTCCGGTTTAAACTCGGTAGCATTTTTATTTATACAGCTAGAGAGATGATTTATGTATCAAAATGTAGAGTATTTCTATCCCAACAAATTGAGGCTTAGGCACTTTTCTCTAGCTCTTACCGTTTATGCGCTATGACGAGCAGCAAGTACGAAAATGATGAAATTTCACGCAATTTTTCGGTTTATACTCGGTAGCATTTTTATTTATACAGCTAGAGAGATGATTTATGTATCAAAATGTAGAGTATTTCTAGCCCAACAAATTGAGGCTTAGGCACTTTTCTCTAGCTCTTACCGTTTTCGCGCTATGACGAGCAGCAAGTATGAAAATGATAAAATTTCACGCAATTTTTCGGTTTAAACTCGGTAGCATTTTTATTTATACAGCTAGAGAGATGATTTATGTATCAAAATGTAGAGTATTTCTAGCCCAACAAATTGAGGCTTAGGCACTTTTCTCTAGCTCTTACCGTTTTCGCGCTATGACGAGCAGCAAGTACGAAAATGATGAAATTTCACGCAATTTTTCGGTTTAAACTCTGTAGCATTTTTATTTATATAGCTAGAGAGATGATTTATGTATCAAAATGTAGAGTATTTCTAGCCCAACAAATTGAGGCTTAGGCACTTTTCTCTAGCTCTTACCGTTTTCACGCTATGACGAGCAGCAAGTACGAAAATGATGAAATTTCACGCAATTTTTCGGTTTAAACTCTGTAGCATTTTTATTTATATAGCTAGAGAGATGATTTATGTATCAAAATGTAGAGTATTTCTAGCCCAACAAATTGAGGCTTAGGCACTTTTCTCTAGCTCTTACCGTTTTCGCGCTATGATGAGCAGCAAGTACGAAAATGATGAAATTTCACGCAATTTTTCGGTTTAAACTCGGTAGCATTTTTATTTATACAGCTAGAGAGATGATTTATGTATCAAAATGTAGAGTATTTCTAGCCCAACAAATTGAGGCTTAGGCACTTTTCTCTAGCTCTTACCGTTTTCGCGCTATGACGAGCAGCAAGTACGAAAATGATGAAATTTCATGCAATTTTCCGGTTTAAACTCGGTAGCATTTTTATTTATACAGCTAGAGAGATGATTTATGTATCAAAATGTAGAGTATTTCTATCCCAACAAATTGAGGCTTAGGCACTTTTCTCTAGCTCTTACCGTTTATGCGCTATGACGAGCAGCAAGTACGAAAATGATGAAATTTCACGCAATTTTTCGGTTTATACTCGGTAGCATTTTTATTTATACAGCTAGAGAGATGATTTATGTATCAAAATGTAGAGTATTTCTAGCCCAACAAATTGAGGCTTAGGCACTTTTCTCTAGCTCTTACCGTTTTCGCGCTATGACGAGCAGCAAGTATGAAAATGATAAAATTTCACGCAATTTTTCGGTTTAAACTCGGTAGCATTTTTATTTATACAGCTAGAGAGATGATTTATGTATCAAAATGTAGAGTATTTCTAGCCCAACAAATTGAGGCTTAGGTACTTTTCTCTAGCTCTTACCGTTTTCGCGCTATGACGAGCAGCAAGTACGAAAATGATGAAATTTCACGCAATTTTTCGGTTTAAACTCTGTAGCATTTTTATTTATATAGCTAGAGAGATGATTTATGTATCAAAATGTAGAGTATTTCTAGCCCAACAAATTGAGGCTTAGGCACTTTTCTCTAGCTCTTACCGTTTTCACGCTATGACGAGCAGCAAGTACGAAAATGATGAAATTTCACGCAATTTTTCGGTTTAAACTCTGTAGCATTTTTATTTATATAGCTAGAGAGATGATTTATGTATCAAAATGTAGAGTATTTCTAGCCCAACAAATTGAGGCTTAGGCACTTTTCTCTAGCTCTTACCGTTTTCGCGCTATGACGAGCAGCAAGTATGAAAATGATAAAATTTCACGCAATTTTTCGGTTTAAACTCGGTAGCATTTTTATTTATACAGCTAGAGAGATGATTTATGTATCAAAATGTAGAGTATTTCTAGCCCAACAAATTGAGGCTTAGGCACTTTTCTCTAGCTCTTACCGTTTTCGCGCTATGACGAGCAGCAAGTACGAAAATGATGAAATTTCACGCAATTTTTCGGTTTAAACTCTGTAGCATTTTTATTTATATAGCTAGAGAGATGATTTATGTATCAAAATGTAGAGTATTTCTAGCCCAACAAATTGAGGCTTAGGCACTTTTCTCTAGCTCTTACCGTTTTCGCGCTATGATGAGCAGCAAGTACGAAAATGATGAAATTTCACGCAATTTTTCGGTTTAAACTCTGTAGCATTTTTATTTATATAGCTAGAGAGATGATTTATGTATCAAAATGTAGAGTATTTCTAGCCCAACAAATTGAGGCCTAGGCACTTTTCTCTAGCTCTTACCGTTTTCGCGCTATGACGAGCAGCAAGTATGAAAATGATAAAATTTCACGCAATTTTTCGGTTTAAACTCGGTAGCATTTTTATTTATACAGCTAGAGAGATGATTTATGTATCAAAATGTAGAGTATTTCTAGCCCAACAAATTGAGGCTTAGGCACTTTTCTCTAGCTCTTACCGTTTTCGCGCTATGACGAGCAGCAAGTATGAAAATGATAAAATTTCACGCAATTTTTCGGTTTAAACTCGGTAGCATTTTTATTTATACAGCTAGAGAGATGATTTATGTATCAAAATGTAGAGTATTTCTAGCCCAACAAATTGAGGCTTAGGCACTTTTCTCTAGCTCTTACCGTTTTCGCGCTATGACGAGCAGCAAGTACGAAAATGATGAAATTTCACGCAATTTTTCGGTTTAAACTCTGTAGCATTTTTATTTATATAGCTAGAGAGATGATTTATGTATCAAAATGTAGAGTATTTCTAGCCCAACAAATTGAGGCTTAGGCACTTTTCTCTAGCTCTTACCGTTTTCGCGCTATGATGAGCAGCAAGTACGAAAATGATGAAATTTCACGCAATTTTTCGGTTTAAACTCTGTAGCATTTTTATTTATATAGCTAGAGGGATCATTTATATATCAAAATGTAGAGTATTTCTAGCCCAACAAATTGAGGCTTAGGCACTTTTCTCTAGCTCTTACCGTTTTCACGCTATGACGAGCAGCAAGTACGAAAATGATGAAATTTCACGCAATTTTTCGGTTTAAACTCTGTAGCATTTTTATTTATATAGCTAGAGAGATGATTTATGTATCAAAATGTAGAGTATTTCTAGCCCAACAAATTGAGGCTTAGGCACTTTTCTCTAGCTCTTACCGTTTTCGCGCTATGACGAGCAGCAAGTACGAAAATGATGAAATTTCACGCAATTTTTCGGTTTAAACTCTGTAGCATTTTTATTTATATAGCTAGAGAGATGATTTATGTATCAAAATGTAGAGTATTTCTAGCCCAACAAATTGAGGCTTAGGCACTTTTCTCTAGCTCTTACCGTTTTCGCGCTATGATGAGCAGCAAGTACGAAAATGATGAAATTTCACGCAATTTTTCGGTTTAAACTCTGTAGCATTTTTATTTATATAGCTAGAGGGATCATTTATATATCAAAATGTAGAGTATTTCTAGCCCAACAAATTGAGGCTTAGGCACTTTTCTCTAGCTCTTACCGTTTTCACGCAATAACGGGCAGCAAGTGCGAAAATTTTTACTTTTTTAGGTCTACCATTCCATCTCTGTCTTATCGGTAAACTTGAACATTGTCTTTCCTGTGTTTTAATATTGGGCGAGCAATGATTCAGGTATGTTGAAAGACGGAATTCTACTAGAAGGAAACATTCCAGCCAGGATGCGAAGATGTTATCAATTTCCACGAATTTCACAAGATTTGGTCAAAAATTTAAGAATTTTTAAGATTTATGGTAAGAAGGGGGGAGTAGGGTGACCATAAATCTTAAATTTTTCTTAAATTTGGCCGAAATTCCGTGAAATTTCGACCAGAAAGTGAAATTGTTGTAAATATTTCAACCCGAGATGCGAAAGTGTTGGAGAATTTCACGCAAATCGGTCCAAAATTTAAGGATTTTTAAGATTTATGGTAAGAAGGGGGGAGTAGGGTGATCATAAATCTTAAATTTTTCTTAAATTTGGCCGAAATTCCGTGAAATTTCGACCAAAAAGTGAAAATGTTGTAAATATTTCAGCCCGAGATGCGAAAGTGTTGACGAATTTCACGCAAATCAGTCCAAAATTTAAGGATTTTTAAGATTTATGGTAAGAAGGGGGGAGTAGGGTGACCATAAATCTTAAATTTTTCTTAAATTTGGCCGAAATTCCGTGAAATTTCGACCAAAAAGTGAAATTGTTGTAAATATTTCAACCCGAGATGCGAAAGTGTTGGCGAATTTCACGCAAATCGGTCCAAAATTTAAGGATTTTTAAGATTTATGGTAAGAAGGGGGGAGTAGGGTGACCATAAATCTTAAATTTTTCTTAAATTTGGCCGAAATTCCGTGAAATTTCGACCAGAAAGTGAAATTGTTGTAAATATTTCAACCCGAGATGCGAAAGTGTTGGAGAATTTCACGCAAATCGGTCCAAAATTTAAGGATTTTTAAGATTTATGGTAAGAAGGGGGGAGTAGGGTGACCATAAATCTTAAATTTTTCTTAAATTTGGCCGAAATTCCGTGAAATTTCGACCAAAAAGTGAAAATGTTGTAAATATTTCAGCCCGAGATGCGAAAGTGTTGACGAATTTCACGCAAATCAGTCCAAAATTTAAGGATTTTTAAGATTTATGGTAAGAAGGGGGGAGTAGGGTGACCATAAATCTTAAATTTTTCTTAAATTTGGCCGTAATTCCGTGAAATTTCGACCAAAAAGTGAAAATGTTGTAAATATTTTAGCCCGAGATGCGAAAGTGTTGACGAATTTCACGCAAATCAGTCCAAAATTTAAGGATTTTTAAGATTTATGGTAAGAAGGGGGGAGTAGGGTGACCATAAATCTTAAATTTTTCTTAAATTTGGCCGAAATTCCGTGAAATTTCGACCAGAAAGTGAAATTGTTGTAAATATTTCAACCCGAGACGCGAAAGTGTTGACGAATTTCACGCAGATCGGTCCAAAATTTAAGGATTTTTAAGACTTATGGTAAGAAGGGGGGAGTAGGGTGACCATAAATCTTAAAAATTCTTAAATTTTGGTCGAAATCACGTGAAATTTTGAAATTGTTAATATATTAATGCAGGATGCAGAATACTTTAACAATACAAAATTATTTTATTCTTACAAATAATGTTCAAACTCATTATTTCATTCCACTTTCTAAATATTACAAAATATTCCATTAAAATTAGTCTTATTGCTCTTTCTGTTCGTCTTGTAATTACGTTGTGATTATTAAAGTGTGCCGTGTCGCCGGTTGTTAAACTAACCGAAAATTTGTGGTCCCCCAATTTCGGCCGTTTCGGTTCCACAATTACCTACGTGCCCCTTTTTGAATAGTGTGTGTGTGTGTGTGCCTGCCCAGGAAGGAATGGAATGGGGTGCGTCTTGAATTATTCATGGGGGGCTCGGAACATATCCTTTTCAGATGGGAACTGAGAATAAAGGGCGAACTCAAAATACGTGTTTGCAGTTATACAGAATATTATTTTACTTGAAATATAATGGTTGGGTCGATTTTAATCTAACACGAATAAAAGGGAATTTTTATTTTTATTTGTTTCATAACTTAAGGCCGTTTTAGACAAGACAATTTCTTGACTGAAAAGTTAAGGTCATTTTAGACAAGACAATTTCTTAGTTTAAATGTTGTTCAAGAAATGAATTCATATATCCTGCTCCAATACAATTTGTCCTTGACAAATAGAAAGCGTTATATTTTTCTATTCGATCTTCCATTCAATTCAATATTTCAAATAATTTGCTATATGATACGAGACAATTTAGATTGTCTCGCATCTTGACAAACTTTTGAGTCAAGAAATTGTCTTGTCTAAAACGACCGTTAGTCAAGATGCGAGACAATTTACATTGTCTTGTATCACACAGCAAATTGTTTGAAAAAAAATATAATATATATATATATATATATATATATATATATATATATATATATATAATATTGAATTAGATTGTAGATTGAATTAAAAAATATAACGCGTTCTATTTCTCAAAGACAAATGGACTTTTAAAGTATCTATAATTATGTTTATTTTATAATGATTCGATTATTACATTGAAAAAAAATACGTAAAAGAAATGACACTAGATATTTTCAAAATGGTAGCTATTGTAAGAAACGTGTTTATTTCGCGCCAATTTCTTCGCACAACCCAAGAAGGACGCTTGGCGTGAGGGTAAATTGGCGCGCAATTATTTTCGGTCAGCAGAGGATTCGCGACGGACAAAGAACCGACCTACGGGGCGATGTTATTTAGCAAAACGTGTTTTCAGTTCAAGGGCAGTCAAACACTCCGTGACTGGAAGAAGTTGGCGGCGCGGCGGCAGCAGCAGATCGGTCAGAAAATCAAATTGAACTTGTATCCGGTGCGCGCGTGACTCAGGATTTCTTACAGACGCTACAGAGTTAAAACAAAAGAGATCAACTAATTTACTATAATATAATATATGATTCTAAAAATTGCTATTAGTTATTTGGGTTTTCGATATAACTGTTAAATTATTTTTTATAATGATCGAATTCAGAGCCGTAGATATCGCTCCCAATGCGCGTAAAGCCTTGGGAGCGATATTGGCTAACATTTAAGAATTTTTAAGATTTATTGACCCAAAGGGGGAAGTACGGTGACTATAAATCTTAAAAATTCTTCAATTTTCGTCAAAATCGCTTAAAATTTGCTGTTAGAATGTCAAGATGTTGGACCAGGATGCAAAAAATGATAGGAATTTCACGCGATTTCGTCAAAAATTTAAGAATTTTTAAGATTTATCAACCAGAAGGAGGCGGGTCAATAAATCTTAAAAATTCTTAAATTTTGGCCGAAATAGCATAAAATAATCTATTGTTATAATAATATGAACTAATACTGAAATTGAATGTTTTTTGGGTTGAGGATTGTATACAATTATTACTAAAAATAAATTTCTATCTTTATAGGGTTGTCAGCCGTGAGGCTTTTGCACTGGTCAAGGGATGTGTGGTTTATCCGCACCAATAAACTGAATTTGAATATGAAAGGGAGAGGCATAAAAATAACTCCGCAGAAAATATGAAAATCTCGCGAAAATTCGCCCCGATAGGGCATCTCAATAATGTTCAGTACGAGATGGACGAAGTCCTCTAACCACTCTTACCGGCCAATGAGCTGGGTAATAATTTAAAAAAAAAACTTCTATATTTATAGGGCTATCAGCCGTCATGGTAATAATTATCATTTGACTTTGAAGAATTTAGGTTAAATTGTTTTCTGCAAAAAGGTGTCCAATTGGATGAGAGCGCGGTTAACTTAAGTTAATACATAAGTATAAAATAGTGTCTTAGAACCTACGAGCGTTGCGACCAGTTAAATAGTTCTAGTTATTCGCAACTAATTAAAAAGTAATTTTTATACAAAAAAAACCGTTCTTATATACGTACGTACCTACAAGTAATTGTGCTGCTTGAAGCCGGTGTCTCGGTTTTTGCATGAGTGTGGATCTAGTCATGAATAACGAAAGACACATGAAACCAGACCCGCACCCACGAAAAATCCCAAAAGACGGGGAAACACTTTCAATGAACAATTTCCCCATACGCTGCTTTTCAAATCTGCAAGTCGCGCACTGCCCGAACACTTTTTATCGTCGCCCCCCATTGTGCTGCAACGAACGCGCACCTTAATCTTTAGCGTCGTTCTTCCGAATAAGCGTTCGGTTGGGGCTTGAATTTTTGAAAATTGCACCGGCGGTCACGTGAGAGTGGGGCACCAATCGTGGTTGCGTGTCTGGTGGGGGAACGACGCGCGAAATGCCCGCGCGTACGTCGGTTCGTCCGCCAGGCGGATACCCGACTTCCTTTATGCCCTTCACGGTGCTTTGAAAAAGACAAGTTCTCAAGAAGGTGAATTATAACTTCATCAGGGAGACTTTTATTTTACTATAAGAAGAATTGTAAACATTTTTAGCCTGAAAAATGTCCATGTGACGTTCGTCATAGACACAATTTGGTATAATAATATAAACAATATTCCGAAGCATAATACTATTATTTTTGTTCTAATAAACACTCGAAATAATTAATAAAAAGAGGAAGTTCCAAGTGTTACAGAACGAGTTCTTGAAGATACAACCAAGAAAGGTGAAGAGCATTTATCTACCTTACACTTAACTGTATAAAAAGGTGTTTATATATATATATATATATATATATATATATATATATATATATATATATATAATAACAACCATTCGAATTAACAATCATTATAGCTGTTTTCATAACTGCCCTGCTATGTTGGTTGCATACAATGTTATCAAATATTCATATTTAAAATTGTTTTTTTATTATAAGAGTTTTAGATAAAATATTGTAATCGTGTATTAACGGGTAATGTGTCCCCCTTAGTGGTTGTCTATGTTCCCTCTAATCACGGCACAATTAGAAGGGGTTATCTATTTTTTTCATATGTATAATAATTTAATTCTATAATCTTTCATGTTTCGCATTAAATATCCTCCAGTGCGTTCTATAAGAGACGAAATTTAAGCGTATATAGCCATTAATGCAGTCTAGCGTTAATTGATATATTAAATTCATACAAAAAATGCCTTCATTCCTATGAAAGCGTAGCTTTATAAACCTGCATTAATGCTTTAAAATGGTAAATGGGGATAATCCAGAAGTTAATTTGCTAATTGCAATATTCAGACCACCTGCATCGCTAATGTAAACCAGGCTTTAATGATCCAATAATAAATCGGCATATAAACAAACACAATTTTAAAAATCAATTTAGTGCAAAACATTCTAAAAGTTGGTACTGCAATTCCCACCAAAATCCCCCAAAAGCGCTGACGTAATAGCTTGTATTTTATCGACTAGTTGTTAAGCAGCCCTCCCCGACATTTTCGCCGATTTTTCCGAACAGGGTGAGTTCCCACATGCGAATTGCCCGCCACACGGCCGCTCCGTGCTCGTCTCGGCCTGCAATCGGTCCCCAAACGTAACCTGACAGGGCATTATGTTGACAGTTGACGTTTATTTGACATGAAAGGATATGACAAATTTTTGTTTATTCCCCGTCCGATCACCCCTCGCCCGATAATGTGTCAATTTCAAAAATCCAGCCGCGGTTTTGTTCGGGGGGCTCCACGACCGCCCCCGCCGTTGGGGCCAGCGGCGGGTTCACGCCCAACGACCGCCATTGTGATCGCGGCTGGTGTGCGCCCGTAAAAATGCTCAGCATGCGGACACGATTCGCGTTTGTTTTGGTGTGCAAACAACGTTTTGTTTCCAGCAGCGCAGTTTCGGCCGCGAGTCTGATAGACGTTTGACGGTTTTATGATGTTTTGGTTGTAGCAGCTGGTGTTGAATGATGGCACAGCAGTATCCACAAGTCGCGTACTCGAGCTTCCGTTCGTCCAGCAGCATTGATAACTCCGATTCGGAGGTCGAGCAGTATGAGGAGCAGGAGATTGAGATGCCCAATGAGGATATTTACACGGAGCCGGTGCGACTGGTGCGGCGTCCGCTGACCACAGGGAAACGTAGGGGGCACCTACCGAAGACTTCAGTGAAAATTTTGAAGAGTTGGCTATATGAGCACCGATTTAATGCATACCCCACAGAAGCAGAGAAGCAAATATTGTCTGAGGAAACCAATTTGACGTTCTTGCAGATTAGTAATTGGTTTATTAATGCACGTCGGCGGTATTTGCCGGAGATGATGAGGAAGGAGGGTTACGATCCAAATCATTTTACTATTTCACGACGTGGGAAACGACTACGACAGTCTGAGGGTGGACGTAAAAGGAAAATCCGTCGTGGTGATGGGAGTAGTGATGATAGTGATGTTGAGGTTTATGAGGAAGAAGTACTTGAGGAGGGCTGTGTGGTTAATGGGTATTTGGAGACTGATGGTGGCTCCGAGAAGTTCAATCCATGGCAAGCAGATATACATTATGGTCTTACAATTGATTCAAGTCAGTTGGCGAGTAGAGGTGCAGAACAGGAGGTTGTTGAGGAGATTGAGGAGGGTGACAGTATTGTCACTAATGCTAATCAAATCGGCTCCAGTAACTCCAATTTGATTCTTGTGAAGACTGCTTCAGGAAAGAATGTTGTACTGAAAGTTGTGCCTCAGAATAGCCTTGAAGTAAGTAAACATTTGTAGAAATGTAGGATGTTTTTAAAATTTTAATTTCTATATTGTATGTCTTTATATTAATAAGTATGTACTCCTATACTTAAGTGTTAATCTGCATCTAATATATTTTTGTCTCCTCTTGTAACCTGTAAATAGCCTGTTGGTTCCATCAGATTCTCACCTTCTCTGATGTAGAGGTCCAGCACTCAAACACATAGGTGGTCTCTTTATACATTCTCTTATCCTTCTCCTAACTAACTTCTAATTCCCAACTCCGCCTCAATGAGGATCATGCTTAATCACATATAACCCTTTTATTCACCAACCTTCCATAAATCTATCAATAGCTATTGAACCTATAAGTATTCGTTGTTATAGCAACAATAAATACATTATCTAGGGAATGTAGTTATTTTAGATTCTCTCTATTGGAAACACTGAATAATTAAACAAAAGGTGTCATCAAAGCTCCAATCACAAGCTCTATTCAAGGTGTTGTGACATTTGTTTTGGCATATTCTGTCATAATGATGTTGTCAATTTATCCATTCAATAGCTTATGGGACCTATAAAATTTATGGGATGTTGGTGAATATGGGCAATAATGATGCATTTGAATATTGTATAGCTTTGATGCCCAACATCTCATTGGGCATGCCTTTAGTAGGTGTTGAAACTGATGGTATACCAATAGCCAACATTTGAATACAGATTCATTTGTACAATCATCAGCGGTCTTCAATTAAATGATGAAAGTGAGGTTTCACAATGGGCCCATTTTGAGGCTTAAGTGTCTGTAGCTATGCTACCCTCCAGCCAACTATACAGAACTTTAATTATATGTTCCTCATTTTTGTGTGACAATAAAAATAACTTGGGCATTAGAGGGTTAAGAAATAAAATGTTATCATGTAGAAATTGCACTGAATTATTGTATTGTATGTTGCCATATATGTTATTTGCTGCTCTCATTTCATTCATACATGTTTATTTATTTATTTATTTAATTTGAATAATTTTCCATCTGTTTGTGTCTCGTCTTATCTCGCTTCTTACCATTGCTGTTCTCTATTTTCAGAATAGAGGTAAATCATTTCTCTTACAGACAAAAGCTGTGGCAGTGAGCCAGTTAAACCATCAGGCCACCATCAAAGATGAGGTGCTGGATCTGGATGAGGATGATGAAGAAGAGTTAGAGGATGATGAGGCTCAGCTGGACGACAGTCACCATCATGTAATAGACTCGGTCGAATGTGAGACTGTTGAGGAGGGTGTCTACTTGAATGAGAACCTCTTTGACAGCGAGATTACCACATCGAAGAATTTCGAAGACGAAGAGGTGTTTGTAAACGAAGTGACCATCGATGATGATGAAAAAGACACGTAATTGTAATCCATCCGTAGTGCAATTCCACAAGAGTAACACATTAGGTAAAAGCAAGTTGGGAAGTTGAATAGTTATAATTTTTTTTCGTCGCGCTTATTTTTCTCAAATTTAGTTGTTTATTTTTTTGTGTGCGTGTGACGGCACACGTTATATACATATTATTATGAACATTAAAATTGTGTTTATCTGTACATTTCGGCATAATTTAGCTTGGTGAGTAGTTGTTAAGTCTTGTAAAATTAAAATTGTATATTATTAATTTATAATTTTTCTACACTATCAAGTAATATAATGTTAATTTTAGGGTGTTAACAATTTAAATAATAAGCTATGTATTATAACAAAATTGTTCTCAATTTGTAAAATAGTAACTAAAGCATGGGATCAAAATAATGTAGCCATTCAGAGTTAGTAAACGAAATAGATGGCATATTTTTTTAATATATTTAAAAACATGTCAAAAATGTGAAATATTAAAACGTCACCATAATATTTTGATACAATGTAAGTTGTATGAATGCATACCCCACAGAAGTTGAGAAGCAAATATTGTCTGAAAAATCCACTTTTGACGATTTTGCATATTAAGGTCGTTTTAGACAAGACAATTTCTAAGCTCAAAAGTTGTTCAACAATTTAGATTGTCTCACATCTTGACTAACTTTTGAGTCAAGAAATTGCCTTGTCTAAAACGACCTTTAGTAGTAATTGGTTTATTAATGCATGTCGACGATATTTGCATAATATGTTGATACAATATATAATAAGTTGAAGTTGATTGATTAATATTTCAGGAATCCACTTTATACATTTTGATAAACCATTGTTATTATTATTAATCAATTAGACACTTGTTTGTTTTATATCACAGTTTATTAAACAGTTTTATGTGTTCTAAGACTTAAATTAAATCAAGTATAAATTAAACCATATGATATAAAAGAAATAGTATGTTTTGATTTTATTAGTTGAACTGAATTAATAATAAAAGCTTGAACATAAAAAGCTACTCTATAATAAGATACTAAAAAAAAAACTTATTAGTAAAGTTCTATTAAAAAAAAAAACATAAATTTTGTTATGCTTTTATTTTGACTGGTTGGTATTGAAAGAACATTATCATTTTTTAAATCAATAGTTTTTAACAAAACTCTGAGTCTGACATTTATTTGATTCCATGTCATACTGAACATATTCATTTTGAATATATTATATATTACCGAAAATGTTTAGTATGAATATATTAGGTAAGGCTAAATGTTTAGTCTAAGATTTTTGAATATTACTGTCATCCTCGCTTTTGTGTATGGACAGGTTTTTGTGACATATTAGCCTGAACTAATAAGGTTTGTTGGTAGTGCAGAGTACACCCAGCGCAATTTCACACATTAGCAAGCGATCATTAATACATATGATCATACTCGATTTTATGAACATTTCTAATTATTGTTTTATCAATTATAAATTTGGTTTCTTTGATTAAACTTTTAGCCACACAATGCCGCCTTAAAGTAAACACTAGGGACTGAAAAACGGGTTTCTTTAGATAGATTAATCTGTAATTGGTGTAAATTGCTTTAAGGGACACATTGAACCATTTTTTTTAAATACTAAATTTTAAAAGTAGTGTATTGTATATGAAGGGGTCTCCAAAATAAGCCATTTTTGGACAAAAAAATGTTGATTTCAATTGCGCCTTTAATTATTTTAACACCAAGACACATATTATTTGCTAGTAAAATTGCAAAATTAATATTTCCTGAATTAGTTTTTCTTTCTTAATTGGCGAAATTTTCACTAATACCATGTTTTTGATTCCCTAACAAATATATTTATATTTCTATGTCTGTTGGTCATTCTTGTCTACCTCCTCCCACTCCCTAAAAGCGTTGATTGAAGTATTTATACTTCAATCAACGCTAAAAGCTTGTGCTTTATGGGCCTATTGGGAAATACATCATTTTGTTAATTCAAGCAGGCATTATATATTTTATGAATGTGATTGTCTGTTGAAGACCCCTAAGATCTGTGCTGCTAACAAACATATACTTTATCTGCTGCAATATTTGAGACTGTGAGAATGAAAGTAGAGTATATCACATTTGAATTATTTTGAAAAGTAGAAGAGTTTGCGTTTTTATGTATTTATTATATATTTTGCGTAACTTAGTTACAGATATAAAATCAATTTATTCATAAACTACGTACGTCGATTTACATAAATAGTAAACACAAAATCTCGTAAGTCACATTTGAATTGTTTTTAAAACTTGTAGCATTTGCGTTTGGTATTTATGTAAATCGACGTACGCAGTTACATTTTTATGAATAAATTGACTTCAATTCTGTAACTGCGCTCGTCAATTTACATAAATACCAAATGCAAATGCTACAACTTTTAAAAACAATTCAAATGTGACACGAGATTTTGCGTTTACTATTTATGTAAATCGACGTACGTAGTTACATATTTATTTATGAATAAATTGATTTCATATCTGTAACTACGCAAAATATGTAAATATTCTAACTCTTCTCCTTTTCAAAATAATTCAAATGTGATTTACGCCACTTTCAATCTCACAGGCTCATATGTTATGTTACAAAATTCAGAATTATCAATTTATTTTCTATAAAATTAGGTTCGTGCTATAGTTTGCTGTACAGAATTGCTTGCTTTATTGTATCACATTAAATTATAAAAACCCCACCTAAATTTTAGAGTTATAAAACTATTGTTGAGGATAGAAATTTTGATTATTTGTACAAATGTTCTTTAGTTATTAAGTGTGATGTGAGGTCACATGCAATCTACCCCTCTTGTGCATCATGCGTTATGTTGTTTATACATAGCCACCTACATGTTTATTTAAATTAAACTATATTTATATATATTTGAAATATTTTTGCTTTCTCATACAAAAGGGAGGGTCAAAATAAAATAAACAACAAGAGAAGTATTAGTTTTTTTGATACCCTTTTAATTTGTCGAGGATGGTAAGATCCTTTCGCGCGTTCCTCCAGGTTGCTATTGCTATATCGTCCGCGAACGTGATGGCAGTTGTATTCTGCGACATGTGTGCGCCGTCATAGGATATAAAACATATATAAGTGTGAATTCACCTCTTAACAATCTATATATCTAGATTTCGATCTTATTAGATCACATCAGTGTAGCTCAGCTAGTGAGAATGAATTTCCACAATATCTAGAGTGGTTATATACAAAAATGATACAACTAACCCCCTAGGAGGAAAGGTAAACGCCATCTGGCGGCACCACATCAATTAGAAATGCACACCTATATAGTAATAAGATCGAAATCAAGATATGTAGATTGCTAACGGGTGGATTCACACTTATATATGTTTTATAAGATTGGCCTTGTGCTATCTCAAGCACTCTGTTGGAATATTATTCTATAGAGGGCACTACCGGATGATCCTGATGGCATGAGCATGTTGACGGTTATTATCATATGGGTGTGCACTGCTAATTGACGTGGAGCCGCCAGATGGCGTTTAACTTTCCTCCTAGGGGGTTGTATCATTTTTGTCATAGGATATGTTTCATAAGAGGGGCCCTAGGATAATAGTGTAGTGCATAGTTCAAGTCATTTGAAATAGTGGACGCGCATAGTTTGGTTGGTGGGGGGCGGCCGCCCACCCCACCTTTGCTCGCATAGTTTTTTCAATGAATACAGACGTTTTATATTGTTTAAACTATTCGAGCGAAGGTGGGGTAGGCGGGTGGCCCCTACCAACCTGACTATACCCGTCCAGGATTTCAAACGACTTGAACTATGCATTACATTATTTTTCACATATATTTTTGTAATTAGTCTTAAATTAATAAATGTAGTACCACCTCATCCTTGTTGCTCACATGCGTCCTTCGTGTATCACCTCTCTATTTGCGAGATATCCTCTTACCAAGTTTGTCAGAGCTGTTGGTATGGCTTTGTTCCTCAATGCCTGCGTGATGGTCGTCCATGGCAGCGTGTTAAAGGGATTCGCAATGTATTAGCGAGTTCCGTTAGTGTCCCAACTATCTCTACTACTACCGCTTTGTTTGGCGTCATTGAACAGACTTTCTGACTTCCTTTCTGGAAGGCTTCCGAGTACTTCCTCCTTCTTCCAACTTTTTCTGGTGGCATTTCGTCTTCTTGGGGATTTGTTCTTGGAGGGTGCCTTCTTTTCTGGAAGGTTTCCGAGGACCGCCAGTACTTCCTCCTCCTTCCAATTTTTTCTGGTGGCATTTCGTCTTCTTGGAGGTTTGTCCTGTTTTCCGAATTACATATGTAATAGATAGTCATATGACTATCTATTTCATTTAGTATAACATTTTCGACATTTTCAACTTTGTTAATTTTTTTTTTCACTGGAACGATCCAGTTAAAACAAAAATTAACAAAGTATGGATAGATTGGGCACGGCAGATGCAAGTGTGGAGTGGGTGAGAAGTATATATAAAGAGGCGTGGGCAAAAGCGAGAGTGAATGGACAAGTGTCGGAGAAATTTAGGATGAATGTGGGTGTAAGGCAAGGGTGCACGCTAAACCCCTCCTGTTCAATCTATACACAAGCGAGTTGGAGGTGGTGCTGAGGAGAGGACAGGCTGACGGGGTCGTGGTGGGGATAACCAAGGTGTGGATGTTGGCATATGCGGATGACATAGTCTTAGTAGCCAAGAGAGTGGAAGAGATGCAAGAGATGTTGGAAATAATGGGAAGGTACCTGGATAGAAAAGGGCTAGTGGTGAATGTGGAGAAGACTAAATGGATGATGTTTAGGAATAGGGGTGGAAGGGGTAGAGTGGAAGAGCTGCAACGGAAGGGAAGGATGATTGAGAGAGTGAATGTCTTTAAATATTTGGGCTGTTGGTTTGACAGTGGAGGAGGATTTAGGGTGCATGTGGAATGTATGCAAGCGAAAACGAGAATGGCTTGAGAGATAGCGAGAAGGAAATGGGAGAGGTTGAGGGCGGTAACCTCGCAATGGCGTGCAAGATCTGGGATGCGTGTGTAAAACCTATTATGTTTTATGGAGTGGAAGTGTGGGGATTGCGTGAGTGGGATGTGATAGAGAGAGAGAGCAAGATTTGCTCCTGAAGAGTCTGCTAGGTCTCGAAAGGTCGACACCGAGAGCTGTGCTGTTACAGGAGACGAATCGTATGAATATGTGGTGGGGGTCGTGTGTAAGGGTTGTGAAGTTCGAAGAAAGATTGCAGGAATTGGGCGAGGAAAGACTGGTGCGGCAGGTATGGATGAGGTGTAAGAGTAGAACAGAGAGTAGATGGAGGAATGATAGAGAAATGATGTATGAAAGAGTGGGTATGTCTGAGGTGTGGGTAGAGGAGAAGCTGAGAGAAATGGGAAGCCTAGGAACTGAGGTAAGAGAGAGATTGAGGGATATTGAGTGGCAAGAACGGCAGACTAGAATGAATGAGAGCTCTTACAACCCTGGCCACGTAGAGTGGCAAGTGCGTGGGAAACTCGCGAGTTACTTAGCCAGGGGTGAGTGGAGCAGGGAGGACAAGGTATGCATGGCAAGAGTGAGGTGTGGGTCAGACGAGAGAGGGAGGAAAGTGTGGATGGGTCTGGGGTACACCGCGTGTGCGCTGTGTAGTAAGGGAAGCGACACGTGGTGGTACCTTAGCGAAGAATGTGAGGGTGTGAAAACAGAGTGGGTGGGAGACTGCAGAAAGCTGAATGAATGGTTAAGCGAGGATGGGGAAGGCGTGAAAATCTGCAGGAGGCTGACGTGGGACAGGAAAGTGGCGAGGGCAGAGGGAGCAGTGATAGATGAGGGTAATTTGTAAATTTTTATTTTTATTTTTGTATATTTTTTTTGTGGTTGGTGATGTGGAAGGGCAGTGAGGGAAATGCCAATAAAGGTCTTTTATATTATTATATTATTTTTGGAGTGATTTTGTGATTTTAATGATGTTACGAATGATTTAATGATTATTATGGATTTTATTAATGATTTTATGACTTATGATTTTATTTATATTATTTTTGGAGTGATTTTGTGATTTTAATGATGTTTATGAATGATGTAATGATTATGATTTTATTTTTCGAGTGATTTTGTGATTTTAATGATTTTTATGAATGATTTTATGATTATTATGGATTTTATTAATGATTTTATTTATATTATTTTTGGAGTGATTTTGTGATTTTGATGATTTTTATGAATGATTTAGTGATTATTATGAATTTTATTAATGATTTTATGACTTATGATTTTATTTATATTATTTTTGGAGTGATTTTGTGATTTTAATGATGTTTATGAATGATGTAATGATTATTATTTATTTTATTAATGATTTTATGACTTATGATTTTATTTCTGTTATTCTTCGAATGATTTTGTGATTTTGTATGAATGTATTGTTTTGTTGTATGAATGATTTTATGATTATTATGGATTTTATTAAAGATTTTATGACTTATGATTTTAATGATTTTTATGAATGATTTTATGATTATTATGGATTTTATTAATGATTTTATTTATATTATTTTTGGAGTGATTTTGTGATTTTGATGATTTTTATGAATGATTTAGTGATTATTATGAATTTTATTAATGATTTTATGACTTATGATTTTATTTATATTATTTTTGGAATGATTTTGTGATTTCAATGATTTGTTTGAGTGATTTTATGATTATTATGAATGTTATTAATGATTTTATGATTTATGGTTTAATTTATATTATTTTGGAGTGATTTTATGATTTTAATGATTTATATAAATGAGATTTTATGATTATTATGGATTCTATTAATGATTTTATGTCTTATGGTTTAATTTATATTATTATTGTAGTGATTTTGTGATTTTAATGATTTTTATGAATGATTTTATGATTATTATGGATTTTATTAATGATTTTATGACTTATGATTTTATTTATATTATTTTTAGAGTGATTTTGTGATTTTAATGATGTCTATGAATGATTTAATGATTATTATAGATTTTATTAATGATTTTATGACTTATGGTTTAATTTATATTATTTTTGCAGTGATTTTGTGATTTTAATGATGTTTATGAATGATTTAATGATTATTATGGATTTTATTAATGATTTGATGATTTATGATTTTATTTATATTATTTTTGTAGTGATTTTGTGATTTTAGTGGGGAAAAAAATTAATACAATTGAAAATGTCGAAAATGTTATACAAAATTATAAGTATTATAGTATCCGCAGATATTTGCCAAATTTAGTCGCAATCTGTTGTGCCGTTTACCCGAAATTTTGTTCACAGACAGGCAGACAGCCATATATACATACATACACACAGACATCGCAAAAAATGGGTTTATTTCGACAATTTTGGGCGATTTTGGAGTTATTTTGTGATTTTAATGATTTGTATGAATCATTTTATGAATTATTTTTTTTTTTATGGAAGAAGCCCACAGCACATAATAAGCGTCGGGGGTCGATAAAGCTTAGGGTGACTGAAAAGTTTGGCCGAGGGAGGCCGACAGATCAAAAACATGAAATTAATTCTAGTAGAGAGGCTCAGTCATGCAAGGTGTTGTGATGAGCCCCAGAACATCTTAGCAATGCGACGCCATCCTGGTCCCTGCTATGTCCTAACTTCATAGCAGGGCGTTTTTCGGATGCCGCCTCATTGGGCCCCCACACCACGACAAGGTGTGTTCCTTAGTGGGGGGTGGGCATTCACCGCCTATGCCTTGATACGAAAACATTAGATTTTACAATGTTGAAGCAAAATGACGTTCACCGTCTATGTTCTGGTACGAACTCGTATCTCGATAAACCGCAAGATTTCATAATTTTCATATTTTCTCACTGATATAGCGGAAAAACTGCAAGAGCTTGAGCTCTAGTCCTTAATTTGTAGGCCAATTATGAAGAATTATGTGTATCGGCAAATAGAACAAGAAACAATAAGCCCGAACCAGCCCAGACTGATAAAAGGCACTTACATTGCGACTATTTTCCGGGACCGTGTTACCCTATTAAGGCCATCTGTAAAATCACAAACTAATGACAAATCGCATTAAAATCGCGGACTTTTTAGATTAAAACCAGGACGTTTTTTTCAACATTGTTTAATTTTACAAACGCACAAAAACAATAGACACAATATAACAACAATAACCTACTATAAAGTCAAAAATACATTATGAAAACTAAAATCACTCACATTTGTCGTGGTTAGTTAATCTAAACAAACTATGCCCGTCCACTATTTTAAACGACTTGAACTATGCACTATACTATTATCCGTTATTTTCTATGATTAAATTAATGTCATTTATTAATTTAAGACTAATTAAAAAAATATATGTGAAAAAGAATGTAATGCATAGTTCAAGTCGTTTGAAATAGTGGACGGGCATAGTTTGGTTGGTGGGGGACGCCCGCCCACCCCACCTTTGTTCGCATAGTTTTTCATTGGATATAGCCGTTTTATATTATTTAAACTATTCCAAGAAGAGTGTTATTCTATGAAGAATCTATGCGAACAAGGGTGGGGTGGGCGGGTGTCCCCTACCAACCAAACTATGCCCGTCCACTATTTCAAACGACTTGAACTATGCATCACATTATTTTTCACATATATTTTTTTAATTAGTCTTAAATTAATAAATGACATTAATTTAATCATAAAAAATAAACAATAAACATAAATAATCTCTAAAGGATTAAAAAAATTAGTTTTTTATCACACTTCAATTACACTTTGCAACTAGTTTCGGCTAAGCTCTAGCCATTCATTCATCGGAGGAGCTGAAAAATAGCTAGAGCTTAGCCGAAACTAGTTGCAAAGTGTAACTGAAGTGTGTTAAAAAACAAAGTAAAAAATCGTTTTATTTATCCTTTAAAATGAATTATCACAAAGTAAACGCCTTAACAATCCAATATTTAAATAATCTTTGTTTTTGAAATATAATATTAATAATCTCAAAAATATAAAACCAAAAATGTGCCATTTCAATCATATTTCTACAGTATACAATAGTGATTATATGTTTTTTAAATTAGTTCAGTGTGAAAAGGGTCTGGAATTTCGCGTGCGCGCTATTTTTAGGGTCGCGGCGCACAGAGGGAGCGCTTCCGGCAGTCGCCTGAAGTTCACCGGGTGCTGCGCGCACATCCTCGACCAGCCGCCCCAGCAATGGCGTCACCCCTGCTATGACGAAACTCCGTCAAGTTCTCGCCGAAATCGCAAAAGTAAATAGCTAAGTAATCGTTAATTAAGCCAGTTGAGCTGTAATTAGTGCACTTAGTCATTGTAGCATTCCAACCACGCATGTTAGCGCGTTAGGTGCTGCTTTCAATTGACCCACGTGTTTGTTCCCCCCGCGCAAAATCGATACCCAACGCGAGTAGTTGTAGATTTTAGAAGTGTCGACTCTCTTTTTGTGTGTTTGCATTTTACCGGTGCAGGTAGATTGATGTACAATGGGTTTATTTATGGCACCGGTTGTAGAGATGCACGCGGTTGTTGCGGGGGCTATTTTTGGGCCAATTATGCTGGCAAAAATCAATACGGTCGGAGCTGTTGAGTTTCCCGCGCGAAATTGATCTGTGGATTGCACAACTACTCTTATATCGCGGTATAATAGTAGTAATAAATTATTTATTTCTGTTAACAGTACATTTATATAAATAGTAAAAAAATACATGTACAGAAAAAGGTGAATATCGAGCATTTTTTATGAGAGTCACATTGTTGTTCAACTTGACCTAACTAAAATTAAAATTAAATACCACAGATATAGATTATGATAAAGATAAAATATAATAGATTTCATAAAATTGTCTTAATAAAATATCCAGCTTCGTAATTAAAACGCCCGGTTTCTCCAACGAATATTAACTAGTTTAAGACCGTCTTAATAATAAAACGTAAGGGGAAGGAATGTTTACATTTTTCTGAGCGGAGAGGTAGACAGGGCCCTTAGCGTTGAACGAAACACAAATCGGATCTTAAAACGATAAGACTTAGTAAAGATGGTTTTAGACAAGACAATTTCTTGACTCAAAAGTTAGTCAAGATGCGAGACAATCTAAATTATGTCGTATCATACAGCAAATTATTTGAAATATTGAATTGGATGGTAGATCGAATGGAAAAATATAACGCGTTCTATTTGTCAAGGACAAATTGTATGGGAGGAAGATATATGAATTAATTTTTTGAACAACTTTTAAGCTAAGAAATTGTCTTGTCTCCATACAATTTGTCCTTGACAAATTAACGCGTTCTATTTGTCGAGGACAAATTGTATGGAGACAAGACAATTTCTTAGCTTAAAAGTTGTTCAAAAAATGAATTCATACATCTTCCTCCCATACAATTTGTCCATGACAAATAGAACACGTTATATTTTTCCATTCGATCTACCATCCAATTCAATATTTTAAATAATTTGCTGTATGATACGAAACAATTTAGATTGTCTCGCATCTTGACTAACTTTTGAGTCAAGAAATTGTCTTGTCTAAAACGACCTTAAGATCTGCATATGTTTGGTGCAACAGAATAAAAATTTAAGACGTGTTTATATATAAGACGAGTTTATATAAGACGAGCTTATGTATCTATTAACAAAGCGATATATAATAGAGAATTAATTAATATTACAGTATTTCATATTGACTTCGACCTGTTAATTAATAGACACCGGTCATGTGCAACTAAACTAACCTTTTTTATTGAATCATCAATATGATGCAATGAGTAATATATATGGTATTTATTGTAGGAAATGATAAAACGTAATCTCTATTGTTAATTCAATATTTCACACGGTTTCATTTTCAATCTGGCGAGCCGAATTGTAGCAGAAATGTCTTCTAGTTGTTTTGATAGAATTCACATCATTAAAAAAGGTGTTTGCAAGGTTTTTAATACAATTACGCGCCATAGAGTTTCTTAAAATGCATTTAAAAACATGTGAATTCATCTTTTGGTAATCCACATATCTAGATACGGGTCTTGTTTAGACCTCACCAGTTAGTGAAGAATGAATTCACAAAACCTGGAGCGGTAATTTGCATTATTAGCGTATAAAACCAACCAAACTATGCCCATTCACTATTTCAAGTGACTTGAACTCTACACTACTTTGTTCCCTATCTATATATATATATATATATATATATATATATATATATATATATATATATATATATATATATATACCCTCCCAACCTCACTATACCCGTCCACTATTTCAAACAATTTGAACTATGCATTACATTATTTTTCACATATATTTTTTTAATTACCCTTAAATTAATAAATGACATTAATTTAATCATAAAAAATAACGGATGATAGTGTAGTGCATAGTTCAAGTCGTTTGAAATAGTGGACGGGTATAGTCAGGTTGGTAGGGGCCGCCCGCCCACCCCACCTTCGCTCGCATAGTTTTTTCAATGGATACAAATGTTTTATATTGTTAAAACCATTCCAAGGAGAGTGTTATGCTATGGAAAAACTATGCAAACAAAGGTGGGGTGGGCGGGCGGCCTCTACTAACCTGACTATACCCGTCCACTATTTCAAACGACTTGAACTATGCATTACATTATTTTTCACATATATTTTTGTAATTACCCTTAAATTAATAAATGACATTAATTTAATCATAAAAAATAACGGATGATAGTGTAGTGCATAGTTCAAGTCGTTTGAAATAGTGGACGGGTATAGTCAGGTTGGTAGGGACCCCCCGCCCACCCCACCTTTGTTTGCATAGTTTTTTCCATAGCATAACACTCTCCTTGGAATGGTTTTAACAATATAAAACATTTGTGTCCATTGAAAAAACAATGCGAGCGAAGGTGGGGTGGGTGGGCGACCCCTACCAACCTCACTATACCCGTCCACTATTTCAAACGACTTGAACTATGCATTACATTATTTTTCACATATATTATTTTAATTACTTTTAAATTAATAAATGACATTAATTTAATCATAGAAAATAACGGATGATTGTGTAGTGCATAGTTCAAGTTGATTGAAATAGTGGACGGGTATAGTCAGGTTGGTAGGGGCCGCCCACCCACCCCACCTTCGCTCGCATAGTTTTTTCAATGGATACAAATGTTTTATATTGTTAAAACCATTCCAAGGAGAGTGTTATGCTATGGAAAAAACTATGCAAACAAAGGTGGGGTGGGTGGGCGGTCCCTACCAACCTGACTATACCCGTCCACTATTTCAAACGACTTGAACTATGCATTACATTATTTTTCACATATATTATTTTAATTACTTTTAAATTAATAAATGACATTAATTTAATCATAGAAAATAACGGATGATAGTGTAGTGCATAGTTCAAGTCGTTAGAAATAGTGGACGGGTATAGTGAGGTTGGTAGGGGCCGCCCACCCACCCCACCATCGCTCGCATTGTTTTTTCAATGGACACAAATGTTTTATATTGTTAAAACCATTCCAAGGAGAGTGTTATCCTATGGAAAAACTATGCAAACAAAGGTGGGGTGGGCGGGCGGCCCCTACCAACTTGACTATACCCGTCCACTATTTCAAACGACTTGAACTATGCATTACATTATTTTTCACATATATTTTTTTAATTACTCTTAAATTAATAAATGACATTAATTTAATCATAGAAAATAACGGATGATAGTGTAGTGCATAGTTCAAGTGGTTTTAAATAGTGGACGGGTATAGTGAGGTTGGTAGGGGCCACCCGCCCACCCCACCTTTGTTTGCATAGTTTTTCCATAGCATAACACTCTCCTTGGAATGGTTTTAACAATATAAAACATTTGTATCCATTGAAAAAACAATGCGAGCGAAGGTGGGGTGGGTGGGCGTCCCCTACCAACCTCACTATACCCGTCCACTATTTCAAACGACTTGAACTATGCATTACATTATTTTTCACATATATTATTTTAATTACTTTTAAATTAATAAATGACATTAATTTAATCATAGAAAATAACGGATGATTGTGTAGTGCATAGTTCAAGTTGTTTGAAATAGTGGACGGGTATAGTCAGGTTGGTAGGGGCCGCCCACCCACCCCACCTTCGCTCGCATAGTTTTTTCAATGGATACAAATGTTTTATATTGTTAAAACCATTCCAAGGAGAGTGTTATGCTATGGAAAAAACTATGCAAACAAAGGTGGGGTGGGCGGGCGGCCCCTACCAACCTCACTATACCCGTCCACTATCTCAAACGACTTGAACTATGCACTACACTATCATCCGTTATTTTCTATGATTAAATTAATGTCATTTATTAATTTAAGAGTAATTAAAAAAATATATGTGAAAAATAATGTAATGCATAGTTCAAGTCGTTTGAAATAGTGGACGAGTATAGTCAGGTTGGTAGGGGCCGCCCGCCCACCCCACCTTTGTTTGCATAGTTTTTCCATAGCATAACACTCTCCTTGGAATGGTTTTAACAATATAAAACATTTGTATCCATTGAAACAACTATGCGAGCGAAGGTGGGGTGGGTGGGCGTCCCCTACCAACCTGACTATACCCGTCCACTATTTCAAACGACTTGAACTATGCATTACATTATTTTCCACATATATTTTTTTAATTACCCTTAAATTAATAAATGACATTAATTTAATCTTAAAAAATAACGGATGATAGTGTAGTGCATAGTTCAAGTCGTTTGAAATAGTGGACGGGTATAGTCAGGTTGGTAGGGCTCTAAGTGTCTCTAGACCAAAAAAAGTTTAATACAAAATTTATTGCAGATAATACGAATGTATCATTGAAAAATAAATTGATACGTATAATAAAACGTGCATTTACCTCATAAGGTTTTTTTTTATAGTTCAATTCAGTTTTAAGTTCACTAGATTATGTTGACACTAATATTTAGAAAATGAACTAATCTAAATATTCCTTCATAGCATTAAATTCCAAAAAAAAACACAAGAAAACGTCGTTGGATATGGATAACATCCAATAAAATCTATCAATAAAAAGGTGACTCACTCATCACAACAAATTAAATTGCTCATTCAATTAGCCAGATGATTCGCGTATTAAAAGCCTCAATGGAAAATTGGTGGACCGTTTCACGCTGTGTCACATATGCAGATTTAGAATTGAACGGCGCGGCGTATTTAGTAAGGTTCACTTCCGGAAATGCGACTCCCGATACGCAACAGGTATAATGCGCCAATTTTCAACCGAAGTCCCTTATTGTTGTTGTGTGTAGCCCACGCCACGATGAGTGTTCATTCTACGAACATTTAATTGGCCTTAGGTAGAAAACAATGCGCGCGGATAGTTCTCGCGGATTCGTATTACTGGAACCAACACGAAAAAAACACAATCCCGGGCGGAATAAAAGTGTTTCGAGCTGTTTTAGTGTTGATTCAAAGTTGAAGTTTTAAATAAAATATAATTGGTTGGTGTGTGTGATCAAATTTCGAATTTAATGGAAACTCGGAAATGTATTGTGAGTTTTTTTGTGTGGCGAAGGCGCCTTTTATTTATTTGCACGACGAGTTTAGTTGTGTATTTGTGTCATCGCGTTTTATTAAAATTTTAAAGTTGCACACAATCGAGCAAATTCTTGTTTGCTAATTTTTCAAGAACAAAAGAAAATCGGTGCAAATTTTAATATGATTTTCGGATATTATAACAGACTTTTAGTTCGGCACTTACCGAGTTACAGCTTGAAAAAAGCGTTTTTGAAATGGTAATTTCAAGCAATTTTTACGAACGTTGAAGGGTTGTAACGCGAAAACGGAAAGAAATATCCACAAACGGTTTTCGGACTTTTAATTAGTATCTCAATGAGTATTGAGTGGTAGCATAGAATGAATTTTAATTTTTATTTATTTTTGTAAAAATTATACCTCTAACCCTTTGATCATTTCTCGGTTTTTCGCATGCCACGTTAAAAATAATGGAAAGAGATTGGAGATAATAGAGTTTTTATACGGAAAGCCATCCCCTGAATCCAAAAACACAAACTAGAAGTCGGTACGACAAACACTTACCGAGTTACAGTTCGAAAAGAGCGTTTTTAAAATTGAAATTTCAAGCAATTTTTACGAGCTTTGAAGAGTTGTGACGCGAAAACGGAAAGAGATATCCAAAAGCGGTTTTCAGATTATTAATTAGTACCCCAAGGAGTATTGATTCGTAGCATAAAATTAATTTTTAATTATTTGATTTTCTTTTTTAAATTTCATCTCTCAACCCTTTGATCATTTCTCGTTGTTTTATGCATGCCACGTTAAAAGTAATGCAGTGAGATTGGGGATAATAGTATTCTCGTATGGAAAGCACCTCCCTGAATCCAAAAACACAAACTAGAAGTCAGCACAACAAACACTTACTGAGATACAGCTCGAAAAGAGCGTTTTTTAAATGGCAATTTCAAGCAATTTTTACGAACTTTGAAGGGTTGCGACGCGAGAACGGAAAGAGATATCCACAAACGGTTTGCGGATTTTTAATTAGTAGTAGTATTGATTGGTAGCATACAATTATTATTTTTTTAATATTTTTTTTGGAAAAATTTCGCGTTTACTGTTTTCTCTCTCTGACATTTGAAATGATTTTTCTCGGAAATTTCCTTAGGTAACCTATATCATAATGTACATCTCTAATCGCAGAAAGATAATCACTTTCAGAATCCGTAATAAAAAAATGGGGTTGTCATTTGAAAAATGTGTCGATGCACATTCAAAAATCGTCGAAAAAAATGACACTTTCATTAGAAATTGCCAATTTAAAATTAAAAATCGACGTGTCCGAGTAATTTTTGCCAAAATCATAAATAAATGTTTTATCGAATTTACTACATACTTTAGGGACAGATTCAATTCAATGTTTATTATCATATACAGGGGATAATAAACATTGAATTGATTGAATCGGCGTCTACGTTGTGATAATTCATAAAATTCGTTTTATTTATTTATGATAATAAACGTTAATATTTTTTAAATTGCAGTAAAACTACCATCAAGATGATCATCAAGAACTGAACGGACGTACCAACAAACCCTTTTCATAACAAATTATCAACAACATCGTTTAGTGCGGGCATCATACAAATAAAATACTCAAATCATGCTGGACCCGTACTCGCCAGACCTGTTATGGCTGATCATCATAGGCTTCATCATTGCGTTCGCGCTTGCCTTCGGCATCGGCGCCAACGACGTCGCCAACTCCTTCGGCACGAGCGTCGGCTCTAAAGTGCTTTCAATCACACAGGCGTGCATCCTGGCGACCTTTTTTGAAATCGCCGGCGCTATGTTAATCGGTTAGTTGTTTGTTTACTTATTTATAAACAAATCAACAGGTTTAAAATATTACACAAAGACTGGTAGAATAATAGAGAGCATTTACATTTACCTTAAAATCTCAGAAAATCTTTAAAAAAACTGTGAGTGGTAGTGATTCGGCCCCGGTGAGGTTTGAATTCACACTTTCCAATGCTCAGTATGACGCCTCTAACCACTCGACCACTGATTTGCGTTACAATTTTCCAAAAAAAAATGTCTATCTTTATAAGGCTATTAGCAGTGAGGCTCTTCTGCCGGTCAAGGTACAAGCTCAGAGGAGCTATTTACCTTAACTTTACAGAAAATCACTGAAAAACTGATTTTGAGGTTTCTTTCTCCTTCTTACGATAATTTTTCGCACGTAAACGTTTTTGAATCTTTTCAGCCATGATTTAAACCACCCACCCAGTCCAGTTACTATTATTGTCTGAAATGTTCATTAAATTAATTATTTTAGGGTACAAAGTGTCCGATACGATGCGCAAAGGCATTCTGGATGTGTCCGTTTATGAGGACGACGAGGTGGAGCTGATGCTGGGCTGCCTTAGTTCGCTCACCTCCAGTGCAGTCTGGCTGTTGGTGGCTACATTTTTTAAGTTACCAATTTCGGGCACGCACAGCATTGTTGGTGCTTCGATTGGGTTCAGTTTAGTAGCTAGAGGCACACAGGGTTTACACTGGAGTACCCTGTCCATGATCGGTAAGTAGCTAATTAATTATATATTTTTTTTCATGAATAAAAATTGTATCATCCCATTTGTATATTGTGATGATTCAATTTTTATTTTTACTATTATTATTACTAATAATACTATTAATGCTATGGTACATGTTTATTGGTTTGCTCGCCCTAATTTCATACTATTTCCAAGAATGCATACTATTTCCAAGAATGAAGTTTAATTCTTCATATTTTGGCCGCTAAAAGGCGATCTGGCTCCACTATGCGTCGCGTCGTTTCGTTCTAGCTATCGCACTTTCTTCGGAAATTTAGCAGTATATATAAATTTTTATTTTTGCTATTATTATTACTAATAATAGCGAGCAAACCAATAAATATGTACCATAGCATTAATAGTATTATTAGTAATAATAATAGCGAGCAAACCAATAAATATGTACCATAGCATTAATAGTATTATTAGTAATAATAATAGCAAAAATAAAAATTTATATATACTGCTAAATTTCCGAAGAAAGTGCGATAGCTAGAACGAAACGACGCGACGCACAGTGGAGCCAGATCGCCTTTTAGCGGCCAAAATATGAAGAATTAAACTTCATTTTTGGAAATAGTATGAAATTATGGCGAGCAAACCAATAAATATGTACCATAGCATTAATAGTATTATTATTTATAAATATGTAATTTTATTTAATTTATTATACGAAACAAATGTGTGTTTCTGTTTTAAATTTGATATTATTATATTTTTTAGTTGGATCTTGGTTCATTTCTCCTGTACTAAGTGGCTTAACATCAGTGGCAATATTTCTCATAATAAAACATGCAATTCTAAAACGGCCCGATCCGTTGGAGGCGGGCCTGATGTGGCTGCCAATTTTTTACGGCTTCACTATTGTGGTCAACGTGTTTTCCATCGTGCACGATGGACCCAAATTGTTGGCCATGGATAACATTCCTATTTGGTTAGTGGCTACAATTAGTGTTTCGGTGGGACTTGCCACAATGGGGATCATCTGGCTGGTGGTAGTTCCATGGCAGCGCAGGGTTATCAACGAGGATATTATGAAGGAGAAACCAGTCAATTTTAATATCGGAGAATCAGCAGGTAACTTTAAATGTTTGAAATTTATAAGTTAAATGCCTAAAGACAGTTGATATAAAGTAAATGAACAAAATGGCATTTCAATTATCACCCTGATAGCGATAGACAAATCACGAATTTCCGAACAAATATAGCAGGCCGCCGAAATAAACAGAGAATTACCAATATTTTTGAACACATTAGAAATTAAAGAACATTTACTAAGTATTCTTTTACATACAGAAAATAAATTTTAATGTTTTCTGTATGTAAAAGAATACTTAGTAAATGTTTTTTAATTTCTAATGTAAATATTAATTTAATACAGTGGCGAAAAGTAGGCATGTTCAAAATAAATATAATTAAAAATTCTGCAAATGAGGTCATTTTAATCTGTAGTCAGAATCGGTCCAGGGTATACGGCCTTGCACATGGTCGTATACCCTGGACCGACTCTGACCTCATTTACAGAATTGAAGTCTGAGCCGGTCCAGGGTATACGGCCATGTGCCGTATACCCTGGACCGGCTCTAACTAGAGATACTAAACCTCAATTTATGGGGCCAGAAATACTCTACATTTTGATATACAAACCATCCCGCTAGCATTTTAAACAAAGGCGCTACCGAGTTTAAACCAAGAAAATGCATGAAAATTCATAGTTTTCAGATTTGCTCAGACCTGTAGTGCGAAAACGGTAAGAGCTAGAGAAAAGTAGCCTCAATTGTGGGGCCAGAAATACTCTACATTTTCATATATAAACCATCCCTCTAGCATTATTTAAACAAAGACGCTACTGTGTTTAAACCGATCATGACCTCATTTGCAGAATTTTTAATTATATTTATTTCGAAGATACACGTTCTATCAGTTGAGAACCATTATTAATAATTTTAAATTCAAAAGTAAATATTGGTGGAATGATGAAATTAACGAAAACTTGTAATATTTATATCGTATTATCTTTAGAAACTTCACCAGAAGGTAGCCCAAAAAAGAACCGTCTCTCACAATTAAGCGAACGTCAATTATCCGTGATAACCGAAAACACAGAGATGATGCCTTTAGAGAACGACAAGACAAAAAAGTACATTTTTCCAATAAGCAAACCAAACAAGGACAATGGGTATATAGCAGGCACTAAGCCGCAACTAGCTGAAGTACCCAGCACCACCTCAATGTCCTGCGACATCAACCCAACCCTCTCACCCAACTCTAGCGGCGTTCCATTGATCTACAATAAAAGTTTGGTGAAGATGCAGAACGATGAAGGCATTTGCGCGATTGAATTACAAGAAAACCCTGATTTACTAGAAGAGAACAAGAGTGTTTCCAAGCTGTTTAGTTTCCTGCAGGTGCTTACTGCGATTTTTGGTAGTTTTGCGCATGGTGGCAATGATGTGAGCAACGCGATCGGGCCTTTGATTGCCCTGTGGCTGATTTACACGGAAGGGTCGGTGCAACAAAAGTCTGAGACACCGGTTTATATTTTGCTGTATGGCGGAATTGGCATTTCCGTAGGGTTGTGGTTATGGGGTCGGAGGGTTATCAAGACCATCGGTGAGGATCTTACCACTATTACTCCATCAACGTAAGTAGATAGACAGTACATAAATAGAATTGTTGCTACCCTTATGCCACCAACATCCCATAAACTTTATAGGTTCCACAAGTTATTGAACGGATAAATTGACAATGTCATTGTGACAGAATATGCCAAAACAAATGTCAAACAGCTTAAATAGCGCTTGCGATTGGAGCTTTGATGACACCTTTTGTTTAATTATTCAGTGTTTCCAATAGAGAGAATCTAAAGTAACTACATTCCCTAGATAATGTATTATTGTTGCTATAACAACCAATATTTATGGGTTCAATATCTATTAATAGATTTATGGAACGTCGGTAAATAACGAGGATTAATATGTGGTATTCCATTATAAACATAGAAAAACATTTTTTTTCCTATGCAGATACAAACAAATCTGGAGTTTGATTAGTGGCTACTATTCGGGACGACTTTCCGAATTAACTAAATAAAAATTTAAGATAGTTCGGTTCGATTCACATTTTTTCATTTTCACGTTATCAAATATTCATATTTCACAGAATTGCTGTGTTCGGAAAGCAAAATATACTAAAAACATTAATATGTTATTACCATCTGAAAGTAAATGAATCAGGCTATCCAAAAAAGTTTAGCATTTGTTTTTATTTGGTATAAGAAAAATGTTACAGCTTATTGAAAACTACTGTAAAGTTTCATTAAGATTCAAATTTCAAAACATGATTGCCAAAATATTTAAAATTAATGTTGTAATATTTTCTATTATTATCTGAAAGTAAATGAATCGGGCTATCTAAAAACGTTTAGCATTTGTTTTTATTTGTTACTAACCAAACTACACCCGTCCACTATTTCAAACGACTTGAACTATGCATTACATTATTTTTCACATATATTTTTTTAATTAGTCTTCAATTAATAAATGACATTAATTTAATCATAGAAAATTATGGATAAATGGTGTAGTGCATAGTTCAAGCCATTTGAAATAGTGGACGGGCATAGGTTGGTTAGTGGGGGCCGCCCACCCACCCCACCTTTATTCGCATAGTTTTTCCATAGGATAACACTCTTTTTGGAATAGTTTAAACAATATGAAACACTTATATCCAATGAAAAAACTATGCGTGCAAAGGTGGGGTGGGCGGGTGGCCCCCACCAACCAAACTATGCCCGTCCACTGTTTCAAACGACTTGAACTATGCATTACATTATTTTTCACATATATATTTTTAATTAGTCTTCAATTAATAATTGACATTAATTTAATCATAGAAAATTATGAATAAATAGTGTAGTGCATAGTTCAAGCCATTTGAAATAGTGGACGGGCATAGTTTGGTTAGTGGGGGCCGCCCACCCACCCCACCTTTATTCGCATAGTTTTTCCATAGGATAACACTCTTCTTGGAATAGTTTAAACAATATAAAACATTTATATCCAATGAAAAAACTATGCGTGCAAAGGTGGGGTGGGCGGGTGGCCCCCACCAACCAAACTATGCCCGTCCACTATTTCAAACGACTTGAACTATGCATTACATTATTTTTCACATATATTTTTTTAATTAGTCTTAAATTAATAAATGACATTAATTTAATCATAGAAAATTATGGATAAATAGTGTAGTGCATAGTTCAAGCCATTTGAAATAGTGGACGGGCATAGTTTGGTTAGTGGGGGCCGCCCACCCACCCCACCTATATCGCATAGTTTTTCCATAGGATAACACTCTTCTTGGAATAGTTTAAACAACATAAAACATTTATATCCAATGAAAAAACTATGCGTGCAAAGGTGGGGTGGGCGGGCGGCCCCCACCAACCAAACTATGCGCGTCCACTATTTCAAACGACTTGAACTATGCATTACATTATTTTTCACATATATTTTTTTAATTAGTCTTCAATTAATAAATGACATTAATTTAATCATAGAAAATTATGGATAAATAGTGTAGTGCATAGTTCAAGCCATTTGAAATAGTGGACGGGCATAGTTTGATTAGTGGGGGACGCCCACCCACCCCACCTTTATTCGCATAGTTTTTCCATAGGACAACACTCTTTTTGAAATAGTTTTAACAATATAAAACGTCTGTATGCATTGAAAAAAGTATGCGAGCGAAGGTGGGGTGGTTGGGGGGCCCCCGCCAACCAACTATGCCCGTCCACTATTTCAAATGACTTGAACTATGCACTACACTATTATCCATTATTTTCTATGATTAAATTAATGTCATTTATTAATTTAAGACTAATTAAAAATTTTATATTTTTCAGTGGGTTTACAATTGAAATCGGAGCAGCATTTACAGTATTACTAGCGAGCAAAATCGGCCTGCCTATTTCGACAACCCATTGCAAGGTGGGTTCAGTCGTTTTCGTCGGCTATTTTAGCGCCTCCAAAAAGGGAGTGGACTGGAACTTATTCAGGTAAATAGATGAACTTCATATGACTGAAGCTCAACTAATTACCTATTTTTAAATTAATTACAGGAATATAATCTACGCATGGGTCGTGACTGTACCCGTAGCTGCCTTACTATCTGCTGGCTGTATGTTCTTACTGCAGAAGGCCATGTTAAAATAATCTGTACACCTGCGCTGTTAGTTTTAAACCCCATCACGAATATATACAGTGTGATTTTTGAGATTAATGATCTGGGTAGGCCATACAAACAAAAAACCGATATATAACTATTTACAAAAAATAAAAAAAAATATATTATTTAATTAAATAAATTATTTAAATAAATATAATTAATAATTAGTGTTTCACAATTGTTTTTCTTCAAGATTTTTACTGGATACAAACAATTTTATAAAACACTAAATTTCATACAGGCTCATATACACAGAATTAAAACTATTTTTTTTTTTTTAAATATATAATTATTTGTCAACTATTACTATTTACAAAAAAAAGTAAAAGTAAAAGTAAAAAAGTGTTTCATAATTTTTTTTCTCCAGATTTATACTTTATTATTATATTAATATTATATTATATATATATTATATAATAATAATTATTATTTATACATAATTTAAAAAAATACTAAATTTCATACATCAAGCCTGTATGAAATTTAGTATCAAGTATAAATCTGGAAAACAAAATTTGTTAAATTTATACTTGATACAAATAATTTTATAAAATACTAAATTTCATACAGGCTTGATGGTGCCGCCAAATGGCGTTTAACTTTCCTCCTAGGGGGTTAGTTGTATCTTTTTTGAAGTAACTATTAGTGTTATATAGTTACTTTAAAAAAGATACAACTAACCCCCTAGGAGGAAAGTTAAACGCCATCTGGCGGCACCATCAAGCCTGTATAAAATTTAGTATTTTTTAAAATTATATGTATCAAGTATAAATCTGGAGAAAAAAAATTATGAATCACTAATAGTTACTTTTTTTTTGAAAATAGTAATAGTTGACAAATAATTATATATTAAAAAAAATAGTTTTAATTCTGTGTATATGAGCCTGTATACAATTTAGTGTTTTATACAGATTTCTGATTTCTACGTAAAATTTTATATATCTACTGAAAACGACTATTATTGAATATATACAGAATGTATACAAAAAAAATTATATTCTTAAAAATCACACTGTAATACTACTGTACTTGCCGATGTGTAGTAAGTCAATGTTGAACTAGTTTGTAAGCCCCACCCCTTCTTTTTTTATTAATTATTTTGTACTTATTTATATAACCCCTCTTACTATTGCTTGAAACAATTGAATGAGAGTAGCATTATACCAAAAAAAAAAAAACACATGTCTGTGATTCACAACTATTTAAACTAAACAGGTGCCGGTGAATTGTTGCGTTTACCTATTTAAATATGATAATATATATTGAAAGAAAAATACCAAATGTATTCCCTTACAACCAAAAAAAAAAACTTGACCACGAGTGGGCGTTGTAGTTCATTTCGAAAGTATATATATTTTTTGTAAAAACTGTTACAGGCGGCAACCGGGACACGGTTTAGAACGGTTAGGTCAATAATAAAGTTTTTTTAAGAAAACAAAACAAAACCAGCAACTACAAGTTTGCATGTGTTTATTTTCACCTTCCTTTGGTATGAGAGAGTTAAAAAAATACATAAAAATAACAATAAGTAAGTATTGTATGTGAGAGTTTTTAAATTTGCAAGCTATTTTATAATTAGTATTTTCAGTCAAATTTGAACAAAAACTGGTATAATGTATGTGATGAATTCACACATATATTTTGTGGATTCACCTCTTAGCAAACTACCATCCATATGGTTATATACCCATCTAGAGAGAATGTTTTAACGCCATCTGGAGACATCACATCAATTAACAGTGTTAACCCATGTATGCATTGTTAATTGCATACCAAATTATACAGCAACCCCTCTACAGAGATTGTTTTAACGCCATCTGGCGACATCACATCAATTAACAATGTATACCCATGTATGCATTGTTAATTGATGTGATGTCGCCAGATGGCGTTAAAACATTCTCTATAGAGGGGTTATTGTATAATTTGGTATTTAACCACTCTAGATATTGTCTGAATTCATCATCACTAGCTGAGCTACAATAGAAATCTATGAGGGAGGTCTATGTTCATCAGTGAACCATTAATGGCAAAAAAAAAACTACCATATGAGTATGCAATCTTAATTGATGTGATGTCGTCAGATGGCGTTAAAACTTTCTCTCTAGAGGGTTTGCTGTATAATTTGATATATCACCACTCTAGATATTGTCTGAATTCATCCTCACTAGCTGAGCTACAATGGAAATCTATGAGGGAGGACTATGTTCAGTAGTAGACCATTAATGGCGGAAAAAGAAAAAGTGCCTGATCCAAAAATATTTATAATAATTTAATGAAATTAGATGAAATTTCTTCAATGCCAGGTATATTAATTTATTATAACGCATAAAATTATAAATAATATATCTGCGCTTTGGCTACTGACCATTAGATGGAGGAACATCAATCAAATTAAGTCCCGCATGCAGACGTTATTAATGGACCCAACTAAACAGGCAATGCTGTATGTTGCAACTAAATAAGTTCCAAATATTTTTATATTATCTTTTATTTGTAATTTCAATAATTAAATTGATTTTGAAAACAAAATTTGTATCATAAAGTTATATCTAGCATTTTCCAGCAGTTAAAGTAATTTCGTACGAAATCATAGTGGCCACAACTACTTATTTCTTTATTCAACTGTTTTACATTATAGGGCTGCTTCTTATTCTTACATACATATCGCTAAAATTTTATTCAAATGCGACTTTGTAAAACACCAATAAAAGTCACATAAAACACTGAATTTGTAACCGCGTGGTGTGTTGAACAATGCAAACGCTGTAATACCAAATCCGCAAGAATTATTTATTGCCAGTTGATTTTCTTTCCGTGTTCACCGTGCTAACGCGACCACGAATTAATTGCGGTCCAGAGAAATGGCAACCTGTTTAAATTTCAAACATAAAAAAAATTGATAGGGTATAGTTCAGTGGGCCTTGAACACCCGCCCATCCCATTTTCGTTCGCTTAGTATACAGGATAAACACTAATTTGTCATTGTTATAACTACAAATAAAGTGATTTGTAAAATATAAAAAAACTATTCGAATAATGCGAATGGGCTGGTTTTTTAAATCAACCAAATTATGCCCGCCATCTATTTTTTATAGTTTTTACAATTATCTTCAACTGTTTTAACCTAAAAACTAAAACTATGACAGTGACATTGACAGTCACAGTAACGTATTGTTTTTATTTTTAGGTTAAAACAGTTGAAGATAATTGTAAAAACTATAAAAAATAGATGGCGGGCATAATTTGGTTGATTTTAAAAACCAGCCCATTCGCATTATTCGCATAGTTTTTTTATATTTTGGTATTGACAGATATTAGCGTTTATTCCAGGGGTTACCAATGCCTATTCGAACTATTCCTAATCGCCCCCATGGTGGACTGCCACCTATAATTTAAAAATTAGATCGCCCAAAGTGATCAAAAGTTTGGCCACCCCTGGTTTATACAGATATGAAAATGTCCTGAAAAGACATATGAAGACGTATGAAGACGTATGAAGACGTATCAAGACGTATAAAGACGTATGAAGACGTATGAAGACGTATGAAGACGTATGAAGACGTATGAGGACGTATGAGGACGTATGAGGACGTATGAGGACGTATGAGGACGTATGAGGACGTATGAGGACGTATGAGGACGTATGAGGACGTATGAGGACGTATGAAGACGTATGAGGACGTATGAAGACGTATCAAGACGTATGAAGACGTATGAAAACGTATGAAAACGTATGAAAACGTATGAAAACGTATGAAAACGTATGAAAACGTATGAAAACGTATGCAAACGTATGAAGACGTATGAAGACGATTGAGGACGTATGAGGACGTATAAGGACGTTTGAAGACATATGAGGACGTATGAAGACATATGAGGACGTATGAGGATGTATGAGGACGTATGAGGTCGTATAAGGACGTATGAAGACATATGAGGACGTAGGAAGACATATGAGGACGTATGAGGACGTATGAGGACGTATGAGGACGTATAAGGACGTATGAAGACATATGAGGACGTATCAAGACATATGAGGACGTATGAGGACGTATGAGGACGTATGAAGGCGTATGAGGACGTATGAGGACGTATGAGGACGTATGAGGACGTATGAGGAGGTATGAAGACGTATGAAAACGTATGCAAGCGTATGAAGACGTATGAAGACGTATGAGGACGTATAAGGACGTTTGAAGACATATGAGGACGTATGAAGATATATGAGGACGTATGAAGATATATGAGGACGTATGAGGACGTATGAGGACGTATGAGGACGTATGAAGACGCATAAAGACGTATGAAGACGTATGAAGACGTATGAGGACGTATGAGGACGTATGAGGACGTATGAGGACGTATGAAGGCGTATGAAGGCGTATGAGGACGTATGAGGACGTATGAGGACGTATGAGGACGTATGAGAACGTATGAGGACGTATGAAGACGTATGAAGACGTATCAAGACGTATCAAGACGTATCAAGACGTATGAAGACGTATTTAAACGTATGAAGACGTATGAAGACATATAAGGACATATGAAGACATATGAGGACGTATGAGGACGTATATGAGGACGTATGAGGACGTATGAGGACGTATGAAGACGCATGAAGACGTACGAAGAAGTATGAAGACGTATGAGGACGTATGATGACGTATGAGGACGTACGAAGACGTATGAAGACGTATGAAGACGTATGAGGACATATGAAGACGTATGAAGACGTATGAAGACGTATGAAGACGTTGGAAGACGTATAAAGACGTATAAAGACGTATGAAGACCTATGAAAACGTATGAAGGCTTATGAAGACGTATGAGGACGTATGAAGACGTATAAGGACGTATGAAGACATATGAGGACGTAAGAAGACATATGAAGACGTATGAAAGCGTATGAGGACGTATGAGGACGTATCAAGATGTATGAAGACGTATGAAGATGTATGAAGACGTATGAGGACGTATGAGGACGTATGAATGCGTATGAGGACGTATGAAGACGTATGAAGACGTATCAAGACGTATCAAGACGTATCAAGACGTATCAAGACGTATGAAGACGTATGAAGACGTATGAAGACGTATGAAGACGTATGAAGACGTATGATGACGTATGAAAACATATGAAGGCGTATAAAGACGTATAAGGACGGTTAAGGACGCATGAAGACGTATGACGACATATGAAGACGTATGAAGATGTATTAAGACGTATCAAGACGTATCAAGACGTATGAAGACGTATGATGACGTATGATGACGTATGAAAACGTATGAAGGCGTATGAAGACGTATGAGGACGTATGCGGACGTATAAGGAGGTATGAGGAGGTATAAAGACATATGAGGACGTATGAGGACGTATGAGGATGTATGAGGACGTATGAGGACGTATGAGGACGTATGAAGACGTATGAAGACGCATGAAGACGTATGAAGACGTATAAAGATGTATGAAGACGTATGAAGACGTATGAAGACGTATGAAGACGTATGAAGACGTATGAAGACGTATGAAGACGTTGGAAGACGTATAAAGACGTATAAAGACGTATGAAGACCTATGAAAACGTATGAAGGCTTATGAAGACGTATGAGGACGTATGAAGACGTATAAGGACGTATGAAGACATATGAGGACGTAAGAAGACATATGAAGACGTATGAAAGCGTATGAGGACGTATGAGGACGTATCAAGATGTATGAAGACGTATGAAGATGTATGAAGACGTATGAGGACGTATGAGGACGTATGAATGCGTATGAGGACGTATGAAGACGTATGAAGACGTATCAAGACGTATCAAGACGTATCAAGACGTATCAAGACGTATGAAGACGTATGAAGACGTATGAAGACGTATGATGACGTATGAAAACGTATGAAGGCGTATAAAGACGTATAAGGACGGTTAAGGACGCATGAAGACGTATGACGACATATGAAGACGTATGAAGATGTATTAAGACGTATCAAGACGTATCAAGACGTATGAAGACGTATGATGACGTATGATGACGTATGAAAACGTATGAAGGCGTATGAAGACGTATGAGGACGTATGCGGACGTATAAGGAGGTATGAGGAGGTATAAAGACATATGAGGACGTATGAGGACGTATGAGGATGTATGAGGACGTATGAGGACGTATGAGGACGTATGAAGACGTATGAAGACGCATGAAGACGTATGAAGACGTATAAAGATGTATGAAGACGTATGAAGACGTATGAAGACGTATGAAGACGTATGAAGACGTATGAGGACATATGAGGACGTATGAAGACGTATGAGGACGTATGATGACGTATAAAGACGTAGTCTTTTGGTGGCATTATTAGCTTATTTCTAACAGTATCGTCATACCTTGATTGATCTTTATAAAAAAGGCTGTAGTTACTATTGACGACTTTTAACGTTTCGTGTAGGTACTGGCAAGGTTTTGAGTTAAAAATTAACACAAAAGGAGTTAATACGACCAAAAGAAAAACACAACACATACGTTTGTGAATAACATCGGTATTTCGATTTCAAATAAAAATCGTCCAATTACGCAATTATAAGTATATAATAAAATATCCGATGTGTGCCGCGGCATGTTATTACATTAGCGTTTGCTGACATTTCGCGTGGCATCTTCCGCCGGCGGCAAGGCCAGCTTCTGACCAGCGCATGCCGCTTCCATGTGTCGGTGCTGCGCGATTCTCAAGGCTCGGCGTATAAATTTGCACGACCAACCCCCCATTTTGATAAATCAACAATCGCATTGTCGAGAGAGAGATTTACGGCCGTTTGAGCGCGACCTCATGCTAGGGCGCTAATGAATCGGAATGAACTTTCGATTTCAGCGACAATAATAGTTCTTGACTATCGAGTGTGTATGTGTGTAAGAATCGATGAATTGTCGGTTTGCGCGTATTGGGTCATAGCGATATTAGTATAGTTCAGGTGGCCCGTTGTCAAGTGACCTTTTGCTGTGATTGTGAGGTAATAGGTCAGCACATCTTCTGCCTTTCCCCAGCCTCTCCCGCCCGCTCTAGCCGCGGTCCGTGACACTCACACTTTACTAGAAGATTACCATTTAAAGAAATAATGAGTATTGGGATAATTATTATCTTATACTAACGACAATGGATCAACAAAATTATATAGAAGAAAATTGAAATATACTATGCTGTCTATACAAATAGATATTTATTTGTATAGACAGCATAGTATATTTCAATTTTCTTCTATATAATGTTTTTGATCCATAGTCGTTAGTATAAGATAGTAATTAACTAATAATTTTGCTACAATATATAATATAAATATCAAAGCTAGAGTAATATAAAGTGCCCAACAATAAAAAAAAAAATTATCAACAACAAACAACAATCAACAATCATCACTTATAATACTGGTTGTACCGTGACTACACAAATGCATACACACACAGTTTCCTAGTAAATCAATCTTAAAAGACAACCCAACCAAATGTTATGGTAACCTAGGATATCAGGTTTTAAATAATACTCAAATTACTCAAACGTCTTGAAATGATTATTTTGATGCAAATAACAACGAGAGTTTGAGCACACACAAAAAACTGTAACATGTGTAAATTGATGTGTTGTACTTGTAGTCAATCAGTCAATTCATCATAAAGCAATTTTAGGATTTTTTGTGTAATTCTTGTCTATAAATGTATGAAAAACCAAATTATAAAGACTCCAATGAGATTTCTTCATTATCTTCAAAGATATGGCTTGTAAAAGTTAAAATTTGTATTATCACACATTCCTGCAAAAATACCTATTCATCATGATATAATTTTATGATTCTTTATGTTATTCTTGTCTATAAATCTATGAAAAACGAAATTATAAAGACTCCAGTGAGATTTCTTCATTATCTTCAAAGATATGGCTTGTAAAAGTTAAAATTAGTATTATCACACATTCCTGCAAAAATACCTATTCATTATGATATAATTTTATGATTCTTTATGTCATTCTTGTCTATAAATGTATGAAAAACGAAATTATAAAGACTCCAATGAGATTTCTTCATTATCTTCAAAGATATGGCTTGTAAAAGTTAAAATTAGTATTATCACACATTCCTGCAAAAATACCTATTCATCATGATGTAATTTTATGATTCTTTATGTCATTCTTGTCTATAAATGTATGAAAAACGAAATTATAAAGACTCCAGTGAGATTTCTTCATTATCTTCAAAGATATGGCTTGTAAAAGTTAAAATTAATATTATCACACATTCCTGCAAAAATACCTATTCATCATGATGTAATTTTATGATTCTTTATGTCATTCTTGTCTATAAATGTATGAAAAACGAAATTATAAGGACTCCGATGAGATATCTTCATTATCTTCAAAGATATGGCTTATAAAAGTTAAAATTAGTATTATCACACATTACTGCAAAAATAACATGTGTAAATTGATGTGTTGTACTTGTAGTCAATCAGAAAAATATAAACTCCAGTTTAAAAAAAAATAATTTAAAATTTAAAACATTAAGAAGGAAACTGCCAAAGAAGAATGGCTAGCAGAAAAATGTCGGGAAATAGAAATCTATGAGAACAAATACGACTTGTATAAGTGTGAATCCTCTTAGAGATAAGATTGGCTTTGTGCTGATATCTCAAGCACTCTGATGGAATATTATTCCATAACCGGTGACACTGATGGCATGAGTATGTTATTTATTGCATTTATGTGTTATTTTTGTCTATAAATGTATGCAAAACTATATATAATAAGCCAGAATTTTAATGTATGAGGCGATAGCTGAATGCAGAAATCTCGCAAATGCAAGAAAGAACTTTCTGTTGTACTATGTAAAAAAAGACCTTTATTTGGCAAATCCGCACCACCCTTATAATTTAAGGGTGGTGCGGATTAGCCAAATACGAATCCGCACCACCCTTAAATTATAAGGGTGGTGCGGATTTGCCAAATAAAGGTCTTGTTTTTTACATAATACCACAGAAAGTTATTTCTTGCATTTGCAAGATTTCTGCATTCAGCTATCGCCTGATACATTAAAATTCTTGCTTATGAGAAATACATCACTTCCTGTATGTGTTATCTAATATGCCATTACTTTATAACTTAAACACATTAATAGAGAAACAATTGTTTTCAGGAAATTATAAGTTAAAAGCGAATTCATTCTAATAATTTATAAACCATTTAAGGCACATTATATGTACTAATATAAGTCTCTCTAATTTCACGACATAATAGCGTTTTGCGAAGAAAATTATAAATATTTAGCAGCTCTTTTATGGCGCTTACGAAATCATTCTCTAATCCTTTCGTAATGGCAATTGTCACAAAAAGCGTCGATTACATAAATATTTACATAATTTTTACGCATACCGCTCGTCTGTGTCTACGCGTTTCAAAGCGCGACCTTTGACCCCCGTGGGGTCGGCCGCTGCGGTGGGCGGTTTTAATTCAACTTTATTACACGGTGTACTCTGATATTTCGAATCACCAGAAATTAGATAATGACCGCTTTCGTTGGCATGTATAAAATATAGGTCTAAATTTACAACTGAAATTATATTATATTCGGATTCAGTATTTTAAAGGATTTGTTGTTCTGTTGGGCAATAAATCTATTATTATTAATATTATCATTATTATTATTAATATTATTATTATTATTATTATTATTATTGATTTATATACACTTCCTCAAAGAAAGGAAACATTCACCTATCCCTTAGTTCTTTTTATTTTTTATTATTATTATTATTATTAATATTATTATTATTATTAAAGATACCAGGCCAAACAAATTAAATAAAGAAAATGAACAGTTTAAAAACCATAACAAACCAGGGGAAAAATTTATCAATAAAATAAAAACAACATGAACAATTGTTGTTTTAATTTTGTTGATAAAAATTTTTCAAAGTTAGGGGTGGCCAAATTCAGCCCGGGGCATGAGCTATCGAATGAATCCAATGAGATATCTTCATTATCTTGAAAGATATGGCTTGTAAAAGTTGAAATTTCTATTATCACACATTCCTGCCAAAATAACTATTCATCATGATGTAATTTTAAGATTCTTTATGTTATTATTATCTAGAAATGTATGAAAAACGCAATTATAAAGACTCCAATGAGATATCTTCATTATCTTCAAAGATATGGTTTGTAAAAGTTAAAATTAGTGTAATCACACATCCCTGCAAACATATTTATTCATCATGATGTAATTTCAGATTATTTATGTTATTCTTGTCTAAAAATATATGAAAAACTCAATTATAAAGACTCCAATGAGGTATCTTTATTATCTTTAAAGATATGACTTGTGAAAGAGTTGAAATTTGTTTTTCACACATTCCTGCAAAAATACCTATTCATTATGATGCAATTTTAAATTTTTTTATGTTATTCTTGTCTATAAATGTATAGAAAACTAAATAATAAAGACTCCAATGAAATTTCTTCATTATCTTCAAAAATATGGCTTGTAAAAGTTTAAATTAGTGTATCACATATTACTGCAAAAAAAAACCGATTTATCAGATGCAATTTTAAGATTTTTGTGTGTTATTTTTGTCTATAAATGCTATGAAAAACTCAATTATAAAGACTCCAATGAGGTATCTTCATTATCTTCAAAGATTTGACTTGTGAAAGTTGAAATTTGTTTTTCACACATTCCTGTAAAAATACCTATTCATTATGATACAATTTTAATTTTTTGTGTGTTATTCTTATCTATAAATGTATGAAAAACTAAATTATAAAGACTCCATTGAGATATCTTCATTATCTTCAAAGATATGGCTTGTAAAAGTTACAATTAGTATTATAACACATTACTGCAAAAATACCGATTCAACATGATGTAATTTTAAGATTTTTTGTGTTATTCTTGTCTAGAAATGTATAGAGAACTCAATTATAAAGACTCCAATGAGATATCTTCATTATCTTCAAAGATATGACTTGTGAAAGTTGAAATTTGTTTTTCACACATTCCTGCAAAAATACCTATTCATCATGATGCAATTTTAAAATTTTGTGTGTTATTCTTATCTAAAAATGTACGAAAAACTCAATTATAAAGACTCCAATAAGGTATCTTCATTATCTTCAAAGATATGACTTGTGAAAGAGTTGAAATTTGTCTATAAATGTATGAAAAACTATATTATAAAGACTCCAATGAGATATTTTCATTATCTTCAAAGATATGGCTTGTACAAGTTACAAATTAATATTATCACACATTACTGCAAAATTACCTATTCATTATGATGCAATTTTAAAATTTTTGGTGTTATTCTTGTCTAAAAATGTATGAAAACCTCAATTATAAAGACTCCAATGAGATATCTTCATTATCTTCAAAGATATGGCTTGTAAAAGTTAAAATTAGTATTATCACACATTCCAGCACAAATATCTATTGATCATGATGAAATTTTAAGACTTTTTGTGTTATTCTTGTCTATAAATGTATGTAAAACTAAATTATGAAAACTCCAATAAGATATCTTCATTATCTTCAAAGATATAGCTTGTAAAAGTTAAAATTAGTATTATCACACATTACTGCAAAAATACCTATTCATCATGATGCAATTTTAAGATTTTTTGTGTTATTCTTGTCTAAAAATTTATGAAAAACTCAATTATGAAGACTCCAATAAGATATCTTTATTATCTTCAAAGATATGGCTGGTTTAAAATGATAATTTTTTTCTACTAGTGAAAACTATTCCTCATTATGTAATTCGCAGTTTTTATTTATTAAAAACGGTATCTCATTATGTAAATTAAGGAATTTTTTTTTGGTACACTGGTCCAAACATATATAAGGAACTCAATTTTAAAAACTCAAATGAGATATCTTAATTATCTTCAATGATATGGCTTGTAAAAGTTAAAGTTAGTAAGTATTATCACACATTCCTGCTAAAAATACGTTTCATTATGAAGCAATTTTAGAATTTTTTATGTTATATTTGTCCATAAATGTATGAAGATCTAAATTATAAAGACACGAATGATATATCTTCATTATCTTTAAAAAAATGGCTTATTAAATTTGAAATTGGTATTAGCAGTCTTTTCTTCATATAGTTGTTCAAAAATGTATTATGAACTCAATTTCAAAAACGTTAATGAGATATCTTAATTGCCTTCAAAGATATGGCTTCTAGAAATTGAAATTTATATTGTCACATATTCCTGCACAAATACGCGCGATTTACGTATAGTACTATACGTAAATCTTGCGGGGAATTAGCGAAAATGGTTAAATGTAAAATGCAATAATGAAGATCAAAATAGAAATGCGAAAATGTAGGAATACGTGGCTATATATGGGAAAATGTGTGAAAATGCTGAAAAATTTAAGGAACTATACGTAATTAAACACCGATGACGTTTTGCTACAACCGCGCCCAATTATGGGCAGTTTTTGGCGAGTTTTCGCTAATAAAAATCACATAATTTTTGTTTTATTTTTTAAAAGTGATATATATATTAAAAGTGATATATATATATATATATATATATATATATATATATATTTTTTTTTTAATGAGTAAATATTAGATCAAAACGCAACTTTCGTTTTTAAACAAAATAGTAGATTTGTAACCCTTCTAATTTATTTGTATGAAGTACACACAGCTTAAAGTGGGCACTTTGGAGGATATGTTAATCACCAAAATAAATGTTGATGAAAATTGCAGGGAATTTTTATAAGAAGATTTAAAAAAAAACGATATTTTAAACATGCTTTTGTGAAATATAAAGCTACTTCATACATTTTTTGTTCGAATTTAATAATATAATACCTAAAGTGGTGACGCCATCAAATACAAGTGCCAATTTTTGGCACTTTTCCGCATCTGTACGATTAGGCAACAACAGCAGTAATTCTGTTTATTTTAATAGATGGGTGTGAAAACATGTAAATAGCTGCCGGCGGAGATTAATTATCCGATTGTCCCTAATACGTAAATTAAGAGATGCCGGTGAAAAGACACAAGAGAGTGTGTACATGCATGATGTCAAAAACTCGTTACACGACGTGCACTTACTCGGTAAACATCCCTCCTTGTCAACCAGGCTTATATAAACTTAAGATCGCAGCTAAAGCGCGGACAATTGTTGTTTGTGGTTACACAGTAGACAATATGAAAACGGTGAGTACAATTTTATATTTAACTCATAGATAAAATCTCCAATTTAAGAGTATATAACAGTATTTAAGTTTTTCCAATGTTCTAACTATTATTATCTTATATTCATATAATAATATCCAAAATTAATATTGATATTCATCAATATTAAAGAGCTTTGGGGTTTTTATATAATGTATATTTTACCTCTTTAAACATGTATTAGTACATCTGAAGAGGATTATTTGTATGAAAAAAATAAAATAAAAATGAATATTACTATTACTATTAAATATATTAAATAAATAAAATGAACTTTTCTTTGTTTTTTTATCACTTTTTTCACAAATGTTTTTAATTTGATTCATACATATGTGCATGTGTTGTAATCTATTTTAGCTATTTACTTCACTTGTTTATTGCTGTTTGCGAATATTTTCAGGCTACACTCTAGCCATTATCAAGCTAATCGGATTAGCTTGATAATGGCTAGAGCGTAGCTGAAAATATTCGTAAACAGCAATAAACAAGTGAAGTAAATAGCTAAAATAGATTACAACACATGCACATATGTATGAACCAAATTAAAAACATTTTATCTCAAAAATGAATTTTTTAAATTTCAACTTACAATTTGCTAACCTCATTTCTGTAATACCGCCATAACTCGAGTTATAATAACACTAATAGCATGAAATTCGACAAAAATAGTTCAAATCATATATAATTATATAATAATTAAATTTGAAAGAGTTTCCCTCTAAAATTAATTGTTGGTGGATATTTTAAATTAGAGTTTACAATTTGCAAATATTATTTTTGTAATACCGCTAAACTCGAGTTATATTAAAGGAAAAATGAACCATGAAAATAGTTTTGAATGATTATACCACTTTAAAAATTCAATTTTGGGGGAAAATTTTGTTAATTTGATTCACATATATCAAATTAACAACATTTTGCCCCAAAAATTAATTTTTGATGATTTCTTAAATTTGAATTTACAATTTGAATACCTTATTTCTGTAATACCGCTATAACTCGAGTTATAATAAAGCGAATTCCATGAAAATAGTCAATATAGATTAAAACACTTTCGTTTATGCATGAAGCTAATTAAAAATATTTTCGTGTAAAAACTTGGTGTATTTTAAAATTTCACCTTACAATTTTTAAATTTTATTTCTGTAAGACCGCTATAACTCGAGTTATAATAAAGTGAATGCCTTGAAAATGGTCAAAATAGTTCAATATACATATATTTTTGAAATAATTTAATTTAAAAGAGTTTCCCCCCCATAATTAATTTTTGGCGAATATTTTAAATTATAGTGGCTGAAAGATCACGGTCGATGGCCTTGTACATGTATATATGTATATGTATATATATATATATATATATATATATATATATATATATATATATATATATGTATATATATATATATATATATACATATATATATATATATATATATATATATATATATGTTACAATAAATATATCTTCTTCTTCTTAAATTATAGTTTACAATTTACAAACTAAATTAGTCATACAACTATAACCACAGTTGCGATCAAAATGGCTTAAATAGTTTAAAACACATACCTTTTTTGTTTTAATATACATAAATCGAGGACATGTACCGGTTGAACGTATCCTCTAAGATTCCATCCTCCAAATCTGCGTGAGTTAGAATCCCAATCTATCTGAAAAAAAAGGAATAAACCAAATTAGTCCAATTTTTTCGAAATAAATGGGAATGCGTTAAGAAACCCCCAAATTTTCAGATAATATCAAGCAGTTTTTAATAGCGAGCATCTCAAATCTCTTTCATAAAAACGCGCCCGGAATGACCGGTGTGAATTTAAGAATTCTCATAATTTCATGAATTGGCACGGCGTGGACTTTTTCTCGGTGCATTGTTACTAAACAGTGTTCAAAAAAATAATTTTTTTCTACAATTGTTTACTTATGCCTTGGTAACCATAAAATTAAAAAAAAACAAATTCAATTTAATTTTGTCAGCTGATATTGAATAATATGTGCAACAAAACACATTGCAATTTTTATTAATGTACCCCCCAGGGTTTTTTTAAACTTTCAAAATATTGTTTAGACTTTAACAATAATCATTAGACATATTTTTGAATAGGGTGCTGGGAATTAGTTTTTTTTTCTAAATATCTTTTCTCTGTTTTCGGTTAAACGAAACAGATATTTGAATACATAATCGACATCACGATATAGAGCAAATCAGTAGTTGGCAGTGGAATATGCTATACATATTTTGGATTTCTAGCTGCGATCCACTTTCAATTGCTATATCTATGGATAAAACAATGAAGAGTGTAGTTCAATTCATAGGGACCACCCCCCCCCCCCCCCTTTTTTCGCATAGTTTTATTATTTATAAAAACTAGTGTTACTATTGTTTTTTCAATTGTTTATCAAGATATAACCATAAATTCATAGGTTATGTAGGAGAAGACCGTTGTTATATCCGTGGATAAAACAATGGAGAGCGAATTCAAGTCATAGGGGACACACACCCGCCCCACCTTCGTTCGCATAGTTTTATTATTTATAAAACCTAGTGTTACTATTGTTTTTTCAATTGTTAATCGAGATTTATCCATAAATCCATAGGTTATGTAGGAGAAGACCATTGTTATATCCGTGGATAAAATAATGGAGAGTGTAGTTCAAGTCATAGGGACCACCCACCCACCCCACCTTCGTTCGCATAGTTTTATTATTTATGAAAACTAGTGTCACTATTGTTTTTTCAATTGTTAATCGAGATTTATCCATAAATCCATAGGTTATGTAGTAGAAGACCATTGTTATATCCGTGGATAAAACAATGGAGAGTGTAGTTCAAGTCATAGGGACCACCCACACACCCCACCTTCGTTCGCATAGTTTTATTATTTATGAAAACTAGTGTCACTATTGTTTTTTCAATTGTTAATCGAGATTTATCCATAAATCCATAGGTTATGTAGGAGAAGACCATTGTTATATCCGTGGATAAAACAATGGAGAGTGTAGTTCAAGTCATAGGGACCACCCACCCGCCCCACCTTCGTTCGCATAGTTTTATTATTTATGAAAACTAGTGTCCTATTGTTTTTTCAATTGTTAATCGAGATTTATCCATAAATCCATAGGTTATGTAGGAGAAGACCATTGTTATATCCGTGGATAAAACAATGGAGAGCGTAGTTCAAGTCATAGGGGCCACCCACCCGCCCCACCTTCGTTCGCATAGTTTTGTTATTTATGAAAACTAGTGTCACTATTGTTTTTTCAATTGTTAATCGAGATTTATCCATAAATCCATAGGTTATGTAGGAGAAGAACATTGTTATATCCGTGGATAAAACAATGGAGAGCGTAGTTCAAGTCATAGGGGCCACCCACCCGCCCCACCTTCGTTCGCATAGTTTTGTTATTTATGAAAACTAGTGTCACTATTGTTTTTTCAATTGTTAATCGAGATTTATCCATAAATCCATAGGTTATGTAGGAGAAGAACATTGTTATATCCGTGGATAAAACAATGGAGAGCGTAGTTCAAGTCATAGGGGCCACCCACCCGCCCCACCTTCGTTCGCATAGTTTTGTTATTTATGAAAACTAGTGTCACTATTGTTTTTTCAATTGTTAATCGAGATTTATCCATAAATCCATAGGTTATGTAGGAGAAGAACATTGTTATATCCGTGGATAAAACAATGGAGAGCGTAGTTCAAGTGATAGGGGCCACCCGCCCGCCCCACCTTCGTTCGCAATGTTTTATTATTGATAAAAACTAGTGTTACAATTGTTTTTTCAATTGTTAATCGAGATTTATCCATAAATCCATAGGTTATGTAGGAGAAGAACATTGTTATATCCGTAGATAAAACAATGAAGAGCATAGTTCAAGTCATAGGGGTAAAAAATTTGTAAAATCGATTTTTATTTATGACAAATGTATGTGCCCATACGCCAATGTTTTTATTTGACAATTTTGTTTATAAGACATCACTTTAGTGGTATCAAAAAAGACCGGTTAAAAAAGTTGACAGCAAGTATTTTTTATAAGCCTGTCATTGAATAATATTTGCAACAAAACAAATTGCAATATTTATTATTGTACCCCCAGGATTTTTTTTCACACCGGTAGTGAACTATTTTGCACTTTTACAGAAAACAGTAAAATTTTCAAAATTCAAAGAAATATGCAGATGTTATAACATCATTTCATATTGCGACAAAACATTTCAAGAATTTTAATGTGTTTCACTTAACTTTCATTAATATGATAATAATAATATGAATGCCTTTACAGTTAATTACAATTGACCTGCATGTTGCCTTTAGATATGTAAGTTGTGATATGTTTGGTTCCACCAAATAATAGGACCGCAAGTATTTGGCGGAACCAAACATAACGCAACCTCAGGCCACCATGCAGATTCACAATTAACATTTTAATCCGTGAAGTGAGGATTATGTAATTTTTTCACCGACAAATAGCGGTTGGGCAAACGCTTGTGCAATATAAGGTAAGCCTGCCCCCATCGTTTAATTAATGTAAATAAAATTAAGCGCACACGTTGGTTAAATTAATAAACACACCGTTTGTATAAAATGCCTAATGCTGCAATAATATAATGTTTGAGTTTACACGCAAAGAGCAAATTGCGATTGTTTAAAAAGAGTTTTATTTTTTTGTCAGGGTTGTGTCACTATATTTTTTTTAATTTTTAATTTTTTTAAGTTTTATGTACTATATTTATATAAAGAAATAATAATAATACCCCTTTTTCAACATTTTACAAGATGAATAATCTTTTATTATAATATAATTTTTTAATTTTTAATTTTTTATGTTTTATGTACTATATTTATATATAGAAATAATAATAATACCCCTAAGGCTTTTTCAGCATTTTACAAGATTAATAATCTTTTATTATAATATAATTTTTTAAGTTTAAACAATATAAAACATCTATATCCAATGAAAAAACTATGCGAGCGAAGGTGGGGTGGGCGGGGGGCCCATACCAACCAAACTATCCCCGTCCACTTCAAATGGCTTGAACTCTGCATTAATTATTTTTCGCATATATTTTTTTAATTAGTCATAAATTAATAAATGACATTAATTTAATCATACAAAATAACGGATAATAGTGTAGTGCATAGTTCAAGTCATTTGAAATAATGGACGGGCATATTTTGGTTGGTAGGGGCCGCCCGCCCACCCCACCTTTGTTCGCATAGTTTTTCCATAGGATAACACTCTTCTTGGAATAGTTTAAACAATATAAAATAATAATACCCCTAAGGCTTTTTCAGTATTTTACTAGATTAATAATCTCTTATTATAATATAATTTTTTAATTTTTAAGTTTTATGTACAATATTTATATAATGAAATAATAATAATAATACCCCTGAGGCTTTTTAGCATTTTACAAGATTTTATTATAAAACAGCTTCTACCTTTATTGGGCTATCATCTCGCTTTTCCGCCGGTCAAGGGAGAAGCTCAGAGGAGTTTAATCACCCGGTATTTCTTAACTTTACAGAAAACCTCTGAAAAACTGTGAAAGGTGATTCGAGAAAATTCTCCCCGCTGGGGTTCGAACTCATGCTCCCCAATGCTCAGTACGAGGCGGAAAACGCCTCCAACCACTCGGCCAATAAGCTGAGTTCTTTTATTATATATATTTAGTTATTACAAATTATTTGAGGAAATTTTGTATATTCTATGGATATTGGTTGAAAGACCACGGTTGATGGCATCTTGTATGTATGTATGTTACAATAAATATATCCTCTTCTTCTTCTATGGATATTAAAATTCAATTTGCATTTTTTATTAAGGTATCCCCCCAGGATTTTTTTTTAAACTTTCTAAATATTGTTTAGACTCTAACAACAATCATCAGACATATTTTCGAATAAGGCGTTGGGCCTTAGTTTTTTTTAAATATTCTTTAACATAAACATAAGTAAAATATTTGTAAAATAATTTTTTATTTATAACAAATGTATGATATTAAAATTCAGTATATAACCAGTTGCAAAGCTATGTTGCTGAAGTTTGATTAATTGCCATGATTGAACACCTGTTTACGGATAATACAGGATTTATTTTATGCACGCGCTAAATCCCATCGTGCTCAGCGATTATTTCATCAAAATTAACATAAACAAATTAACAACTAAATATAGCATTTAAAGAAAACCGGTTTTCTTGTTATTTAAATTGAACACATTTCTTTTTAACAGGGATGTTTATATATTTTATATTATATTATATGCACAAAACTTCTTTTCTAAAAATAGATATTTATATTATAAATTGTGGTGTGAGAGAGAAATTTAGTTTGCTGTCTAAGTTTATTCCAAGATATTTGCCATTAGAGCCATTGCCATTGAGGTTTAATACAATAATTGAGAGATTGTAGGTGATGAAAATGAAATTTTATGGTTAAAGATGGTAAATTGTGATTTTGTGGGGTTCAGAATCCATTTCTCCATTCACTTACTCATATATTTAGTTGTAGATTGTAACTATTGGATAGTTTTGGATACAAACTTATTATGAGATATAATGACTGTATCGTCGGCAAATTGGAAAATATATTAGTGATTTATGCTAGTAGGAGGATTGAAACTATAGATATAACAAAATATATTATATAATATTGTAGATAAATGAGAGTCTTGTGGGTTTATGATTAAATTTACACTTTTAAACTAGTTTTATTCATTAAAATATTTGTAAAATCGTTTTTTATTTATGACAAATGTCCATACACCAATGTTTTTATTTGACAATTTTGTTTATAAAACATCACTTTAGTGGTATCAAAAATGTTTTTATTTAACAATTTTGTTTATAAGACATTACTTTAGTGGTATCAAAAAAGATAGATAGATAGATAAATGAGAGTCTTGTGGGTTTATGATTAAATTTACACTTTAAACTAATTTTATTCATTAGAAGTAAATCTTTATATTTTTTGTTTTAGATAATCCTTTTGTGTGCGCTCGTCGCTTTATGCCTCGCCCGCCCCCAGGGCGGAAAAGATGCTACTATAGTCCGTTATGAAAACGAGAACAACATCGATGGCTACAAATTTAATTTTGAAACCAGCGATGGTGTTAAACGCGACGAAGAAGGCACTTCAAAGGATGTGGGAGGAGATGAAGGACCTGCTATAGTGGTACGCGGTTCATTTTCGTGGAAGGACCCCGAATCTGGACAGGAATACACTATTAATTTTGTCGCTGATGAAAACGGTTACCAACCGGAGGGGGCGCATCTTCCCAAGGCATAAATGCTGACGAAATTGATTGTTATATAGGACACGTGTATATACAAATAATTGTGTGAGTGTGTGAGAGTCGTGTATATTTTGTATTATGAAATTTTATGGGATATACAGTTTTATTAAATAAATAAATATTATGATTGTTTCAAAAACTTTGTGTCTAGTTAATATATATTTCATTAATAGATTATATAAGTGCATTGAAGCTTATGATATAAACCAGTGTACAGCGTACTTTGATTCTTTGTGAGAAAAAAAAAACAGAACGCCATATTAGGACGCGCAATCAACGAATATTTATACATTGAGATAATTTTGTTGATATAAATTTGTGTATATTAATAAACGAAATACATATGTATAGTATAAAAACATTTATAACATTCTTTAATACATCTATATGCCATCTAGATCATCGTATAAACTGAAAGCTACATATAGGGAAAAGCTATACTATTCTTCTGGGATCAATAATAGATAATAATAATAATAATAATAATAATAGCTAGAGTAATATATGAGCCTGTGAGAATGAAAGTGGTGTCATATTTGAATTGTTTTGAAATATATATATATAAATACGTGCGCAGTTACAGAAATGAAGTCAATTTATTTATAAATAAAAATGTAACTGTGTACGTCGATATATATATATATATATATATATATATATATATATATATATATATATATATATACCACAGCACCCTTCGATACCGTTAGCCCGAGATGGGAAATCACCCATAAATCCCGCGGCGAGGACAGAGGGAAAAAAACATGTCTTGACTCTGTTGTATATATATATATATATATATATATATATATATATATATATATATATATATATATATATACAACAGAGTCAAGACAGCAGGAAAATTATATAATGCCATCAGAACAACAACATTCATAAACAAACGAGAAATTTCGCATGAAACTGCGCACGTAGATTTACATAAATACGAAACGCAAAATCTTCTCTTTCTTTTTTTCAAAACATTTCATATGTGCCTTAGAAATTTTGGTACATACTAAAATTGCAGAATTCAAGACTATTAAATTAATAAATGAAATTAATTTAATCATACAAAATAACGGATAATAGTGTAGTGCATAGTTCAAGTCATTTGAAATAGTGGACGGTCATAGTCAGGTTGGTAGGGGCCGCCCGCCCACCCCACCTTTGTTCGCGTAGTTTTTCCATAGGATAACACTGTTCTTGGAATAGTTTAAAGAATATACAACATCTATATCCAATGAAAAAACTATGCGAGCGAAGGTGGGGTGGGCGGGTGGCCCATACCAACCAAACTATGCCCGTCCACTATTTCAAACGACTTGAACTATGCATTAATTATTTTTCGCATATATTTTTTTAATTAGTCTTAAATTAATAAATGACATTAATTTAATCATACAAAATAACAGATAATAATGTAGTGCATAGTTCAAGTCGTTTGAAACAGTGGACGGTCATAGTCAGGTTGGTAGGGGCCGCCCGCCCACCCCACCTTTGGTCGCATAGTTTTTCCATAGAATAACACTCTTCTTGGAATAGTTTACACAATATAAAACATCTATATCCAATGAAAAAACTATGCGAGCGAAGGTGGGGTGGGCGGGGGGTCCATACCAACCAAACTATCCTCGTCCACTGTTTCAAATGGCTTGAACTCTGCATTAATTATTTTTCACATATATTTTTTTAATTAGTCATAAATTAATAAATGACATTAATTTAATCATACAAAATAACGGATAATAGTGTAGTGCATAGTTCAAGCCGTTTGAAATAGTGGACGGGCATAGTTTAGTTGGTAGGGGCCGCCCGCCCACCCCACCTTTGTTCGCATAGTTTTTCCATAGGATAACACTCTTCTTGGAATAGTTTAAACAATATAAAACATCTATATCCAATGAAACAACTATGCGAGCGAAGGTGGGGTGGGTGGGGGGGCCCATACCAACCAAACTATGCCCGTCCACTGTTTCAAATGACTTGAACTCTGCAGTATAAATGAAATAAATTAGAAAAAAGTTTCTAAAATGATACAACTAACCCCCTAGGAGGTAGGTTAAACGCCATCTGGCGGCACCACCTCAATTAGCAATGCATACCTATATGGAAATAACCGTCAACATGCTCACACTTGTTTTTAGTTTTAAGCTCGTATGACATCAAGTTTCCTATATCATTGTGTTTTACGGTGTTGTTATTATTAAGTGAATTTATTATTTTTTCACCGCTATATCATTTTCTACATGTGTGTATGACACTATGTAGTTTGTGTCTGCATCGAAAACGATATAAGAAACTAGATAATGTCATACGGGCTTTAGAAACATTCTGGAAATTGCAGGTCCTTTTCGCTCAACACCATCGATATATACACATATTGTTTTATTAATAAACTAATTAGTTTGTGACAGAAGAAATCAATATTATATTGAATATGTATTATTATTATCCTTGTTTATTTTAATTTTACTAGTCATATATATATATCTTCTCCCTCTAATCTATATATCTATATATATATATATATATATATATATATATATATATATATATATATATATATATTTAATATTAATATAATATTATATTAATTATATTAATTCAATAAAAAACAAAACTGAAAATATACTTATGGTTGGCTTTAAATGATTACCTTTCCTATGATGACTTAATACAATCGATATTGGTGTATATTATAATTTTATTTGTATATAAAATTACACGAACTCATTGAGCATCAAATTTGCATTCAACTATTAAATCCTCTAGTGTGTTTGCGTTTGGTAATCGTTATGAACTTCTTGCGACGTGCCCAGTGCAAAAGTTAAGCCGCCATTCAAACAAATATGACACGCTCGTAAAACCGTCACATCGCCTCTATTTGCATCCAAATGATTTCCCGAGTCGACGGGGTCGCGCTCGAGACCATTTCCCCCGCAGGGGCCCAGCGGTGCACGCAATTAATCCTTGCGCAAGAACGCATTGTTGGCGGGTATTTCGTCGAATCACCCGCGAAGAAGATGATTTCCTCGTTACTCAATGCGGCGGAGGCAGTTTAATAATCAGCAATTGCACGAGGTTGAGTGATTTATGCGCGTAAAATTATCGTGGGGGGGTAATGAAGAGATACAATTGAATTAAATGTACAATTATTAATAACCATTTTGAAAATATCGACTACAATAAGTGCAATATTGGCCCTTATTGACTCAAAAGTTAGTCAAGATGCGAGACAATCTAAATTGTTTAACTTTCCTCCTAGGGGGTTAGTTATACTATTTTAGATATTATTCTTTTCAATTTAGAACGAAAATGATAATTTATCGAATTTTTCAAATATATAAACTATTGTTTCCTTACTTTTCTGTTAGTGATAGTAAGAAAAATCTTAATCACATTATATATTGTTATATCAATAGTAATATTGTTATATTAATTGTAGTTAGTGATCGTAAAAAAAGTTTAATCATATTCAATATTGTTATATCAATAGTAATATTGTTATATTAATAGTAGTTAGTGATAGTAAAAAAAGTTTAATCATATTAAATATTGTTATATCAATAATAATATTGTTATATTAATAGTAGTTAGTGATAGTAAAAAAAGTTTAATCATATTAAATATTGTTATATCAATAGTAATATTGTTATATTAATAGTAGTAGTCCATCAATCATTGATCAAGTCGATTTCGTCGGCGGATTTTCGCAACGTCCCATCCATCAATGCTTGTACCAACATTATACAACAATTCTGTTGTCTTCATTACCCGCGCCAATCGCTCGGCCCGCATCTGCAGAATGTGAGCGTTACCATTATAAAATCCCGATATTTTAAAGACTGCAATTTGCATAATGATTCGCATCGCCTATTGAATTTATTGCTACATTCTCCTGCCGGCCGAAGATGCGATCGGACACGTGCGTTACTACTAGATATGAACAGTGGTCGACAAAGAGATATGGCCGGATAGTTTATAATATAATTGCAATAGAAATAGCAATGGATTATTATTGTTCAAAGACTTGCGTTTTGTAAAATATTTGTAGAAATTTGGTCTCAAGGACTCTGTTGGAATATTATTCCCTAGAGGGTAGTGCCCTCAAGATCAATTTTATTGATAGTTTCTGTTGCCAAACTTCTGAGCAAGTTCATTTTTACCAGATATCAATATTGCAATATCATCAGCATAGTGCTTGAAATATCAGCACAAAGCCAATTTTGTAAAACATATATAAGTGTGAATCCACCTCTTAGCAATCTACATATCTAGATTTCGATCTTATTAAATTGTTTGAATTGCTAATTGATGTGGTGCCGTCAGAATCTAGAATTCGATTTTTTTAGATCTTATCAGTGTAGTTCAGCTAGTGAAGATGAATTCATACAATATCTCGTGTGGTTATATACAAAAATGATACTACTAACCCCCTAGGAGGAAAGTTAAACGGTGATCCTGATAGTATCAGCATGTTGACGGTTATTACCATATGGTTGTGCATTGCTAATTGATGTGTTGCCTCCAGATGGCGTTTAACTTTCCTCCTAGGGGGTTAGTTGTATAATTTTTGTATATAACCGCTCGAGATATTGTTTGAATTCATCCTCACTAGCTGAGCTACACTGATGAGATCTAATAAGATCGAAATCTAGATATGTAGATTGCTAAGAGGTGCGTTTACACTTATATATACAAAATATCTACTTATAAGAGACATTATTAAAGCACTTTTTTTATGAGAAAACTAAATCTGCTACCATACTTGTTATTCTGTCTAAGGTGGCGAATGAACTGCCATTATCTTTTGTTTTTCTAATAAACGCCATATTAGATTTATACATTTTTCAGTTTTAGTTTTTTTTCCAATTACAATGATGAATGAAATCATAGTTTACATTTTTTTTCAGAAATTCTAACAACACCTGAACTGTCGAAGTTTTTGATTTGCTTGTTTCATAAAACGTACTGATTTTGTTTCCAAATCACACTCTGTGCGTAAATGAAGAATTTAAAATTTTTACTAAATTTAAAATGAAATGTTATTTATTACCAATCAAACTATGCCCGTCCACTATTTCAAACGGCTTGAACTATGCATTACACTATTATCTATAATTTTCTATGATTCAATTAGTTTCATTTATTAATTTACGCCTGATTCGTAAATAAATGTGAGAAACAATGTAGTGCATAGTTCAAGTCGTTTGAAATAGTGGACGGGCATAGTTTGGTTGGTAGGGGCCGCCCGCCCACCCCACCTTTGCTCGCATAGTTTTTTCAATGGATACAGACGTTTTATATTGTTTAAACTATTCCAAACAGAGTGTTATCCTATGGGGAAAATATGCTAGCAAAGGTGGGGTGGGCGGGTGGCCCCTACCAACCAAATTATGCCCGTCCACTATTTCAAACGGCTTGAACTATGCACTACATTGTTTCTCACATTTTTTACGAATCAGGCGTAAATTAATAAATGAAACTAATTGAATCATAGAAAATTATAGATAATAGTGTAATGCATAGTTCAAGTCGTTTGAAATAGTGGACGGGTATAGTTTGGTTGGTACGGGCCACCCGACCACCCCACCTTTCCTAGCATACTTTCCCCATAGGATAAGACTTTGTTTGGAATAGTTTAAACAATATAAAACGTCTTTATCCATTGAAAAAACTATGCGAGCAAAGGTGGGGTGGGCGGGCGGCCCCTACCAACTAAACTATACCCGTCCACTATTTCAAACGACTTGAACTATGCACTACATTGTTTCTCACATTTATTTACGAATCAGGCGTAAATTAATAAATGAAACTAATTGAATCATAGAAAATTATAGATAATAGTGTAATGCATAGTTCAAGTCGTTTGAAATGGTGGACGGATATAGTTTAGTTGGTAGGGGCCGCCCGCCCACCCCACCTTTGCTCGCATAGTTTTTTCAATGGATACAGACGTTTTATATTGTTTAAACTATTCCAACCAGAGTGTTATCCTATGTGGAAAATATGCTAGCAAAGGTGGGGTGGGCGGGTGGCCCCTACCAACCAAATTATGCCCGTCCACTATTTCAAACGGCTTGAACTATGCACTACATTGTTTCTCACATTTTTTTACGAATCAGGCGTAAATTAATAAATGAAACTAATTGAATCATAGAAAATTATAGATAATAGTGTAATGCATAGTTCAAGTCGTTTGAAATGGTGGACGTGTATAGTTTGGTTGGTACGGGCCACCCGACCACCCCACCTTTCCTAGCATACTTTCCCCATAGGATAAGACTTTGTTTGGAATAGTTTAAACAATATAAAACGTCTTTATCCATTGAAAAAACTATGCGAGCAAAGGTGGGATGGGCGGGCGTCCCCTACCAACTAATCTATGCCCGTCCAATATTTCAAATGACTATGCACTACACTATTATCTATAACTTTCTATGATTCAATTAGTTTCATTTATTAATTTAGGCCTGTTTAAAAAAAAAATGTGATTAACAATGTAGTGCATAGTTCAAGCTGTTTGAAATAGTGGACGGGCATAGTTTGCTTGGTAGGGAACACCCGCCCACCCCACCTTTGATCACATCATTTTAAATGATGTATTAATATCATTGTAATTGGGAAAAGAAATCTGAAACTGAAAAGTGTATAAATCTAATGAACTCAATATGTGTAAATGTGTAAATATGTAAATGTGTAAATGTGTAAATGTGTAAATGTGTAAATGTGTAAATGTGTAAATGTGTAAATGTGTAAATGTGTAAATGTGTAAATGTGTAAATGAGTAAATGTGTAAATGTGTAAATGTGTAAATGTGTAAATGTGTAAATGTGTAAATGTGTAAATGTGTAAATGTGTAAATGTGTAAATGTGTAAATGTGTAAATGTGTAAATGTGTAAATGTGTAAATGTGTAAATGTGTAAATGTGTAAATGTGTAAATGTGTAAATGTGTAAATGTGTAAATGTGTAAATGTGTAAATGTGTAAATGTGTAAATGTGTAAATGTGTAAATGTGTAAATGTGTAAATGTGTAAATGTGTAAATGTGTAAATGTGTAAATGTGTAAATGTGTAAATGTGTAAATGTGTAAATGTGTAAATGTGTAAATGTGTAAATGTGTAAATGTGTAAATGTGTAAATGTGTAAATGTGTAAATGTGTAAATGTGTAAATGTGTAAATGTGTAAATGTGTAAATGTGTAAATGTGTAAATGTGTAAATGTGTAAATGTGTAAATGTGTAAATGTGTAAATGTGTAAATGTGTAAATGTGTAAATGTGTAAATGTGTAAATGTGTAAATGTGTAAATGTGTAAATGTGTAAATGTGTAAATGTGTAAATGTGTAAATGTGTAAATGTGTAAATGTGTAAATGTGTAAATGTGTAAATGTGTAAATGTGTAAATGTGTAAATGTGTAAATGTGTAAATGTGTAAATGTGTAAATGTGTAAATGTGTAAATGTGTAAATGTGTAAATGTGTAAATGTGTAAATGTGTAAATGTGTAAATGTGTAAATGTGTAAATGTGTAAATGTGTAAATGTGTAAATGTGTAAATGTGTAAATGTGTAAATGTGTAAATGTGTAAATGTGTAAATGTGTAAATGTGTAAATGTGTAAATGTGTAAATGTGTAAATGTGTAAATGTGTAAATGTGTAAATGTGTAAATGTGTAAATGTGTAAATGTGTATATATGTAAATATGTAAATGTGTAAATGTGTAAATGTGTAAATGTGTAAATGTGTAAATGTGTATAAATGGTAATACATCATTTTGATTTAAAATGATATGTGTAATAAATAACATTTAATTTTAAATTTTGTCAAAAATTTTAAATTCATTTACGGACAACAGAGAGTGCTTTGGAAACAAACTCAGTACGTATTATGAAACAAAACAAAACAAAAGAAATCTTGTATCTATCTAATATTACCTATTTATATAATTGTCTAAATAGGATATATTTGTAATTGTGAAATAGATTTTGAGGAATCGTCTGACTAACCCCATTTGGAAAGTTATCTGTATGATATTCTGGAACTCCCCAGGTCTGCCATTGCGCATGAATATGACTAACTAAACATTTGCAATCCTGTTACACCGCCAAAGGTTTTAAATTATATAAATGGCATACGGTAAAAACCGCAAAGAGGGACGCGGACGCGTTTACAATATTTCAACGCAGTTTCACTTTCTTCTCGTACATCGTGTGTAGGCCAGGTCGGTGCCATAAAAATAATAAAATATTTTATTTATTAACAATTGCAAATACACACACACACACACGCATACATAAATACTCATCACACATACATACACATATACTCATTCACACTTGCTAAACTAAATCGATTTTCTCACTCGAACAAACAATGAAATTATTACTTAAGTCTTGCTCACATTTACAAATATTTTAGATTTACGTAAATTTATGATGAAAGTGAATATTTGCAAATCTACATTTGCAAACATTTACTTTATACATAAACTACAAATACAACAAAACAAAACTAATGAAAATACTATACAAGCTCGAAATAATAGGGGAAAAAAATAGCAGAACAAATAGCTTAGACTCAGACACAGAAATAATAAAACACAAACCCTCAATACTAACAGCCCGAAGAGGAATTACATCCACATACCTCAAGATGAGTTCGGAGGGAAGAAACAACCTTTTTTTTAAATACGAGAAGTAATGAAAAATATTACAACTAACCCCCTAGGAGGAAAGTTAAATGCCATCTGACGGCACCACATCAATTAGCAATGCACACCCATATGGTAATAACCGTCAACATGCTCATGCCATCAGGATCACCGGGCAGCTTGTGAGATCAGCACAAAGCCAATCTTATAAAACTAAGACTAGGAGGTGGATTCACATTTATATATGAAGTAATTTGAATTTAAAATTTGTTATAATTATGAAGAAAATAAAACAAATTCTCGATATAAAGATTCTATTTGATACGCAATTATATTCTTCTGCTCATATATCTAAGATATCTGGAGGAAGTAACATTTGACACCATAAATTATGGCCAGAATTCGTCACTGACTAATACAAAAAAAAACAACAAAAAAACACTGTTATATAAGGAAGATATTATCGAAAAACAAAGTTGAATTGCTAATTTGTCCAAATGTCTGTGTGTGTGTCTGTCTGTCTGTGTGTGTCTATCTGTCTGTGAACAAAATTGCGAGAAAACGGCTGAATGGATCAGAAGCAAATTTGGAAATTCGCCGAGAAAACGAGCTGTTTTGACAAATTATGGGTTATCATATTAAACTTACTCAAAAAATTGTCAGAGCATCATAAACTTAATTATTGATGTTTACAATTTTACTGATTTGTTTATAGTAATATCGTACGTGTCACAACTATATACTTCCTACTAATTACCGCATACAGTCACAACACCCACGGCTGTTATGTCGAAACAATTTAGGATTAATACACCGTTGGCATTTTCCAATTAATTCCCAACTACTGGCAGTAGTAACAAGACACATGTAGGAAGCGATGAATTGAATAAAATTGCTGATTGCAGTTTTTTGTTTGTACTAGCCTGCGTGATTTATCACCGCATCTCGCATTCATAAAGTTACGTGTCGCTTTCACGGCGAGCGGCCGAATTTGGCGAAATTTATGAAGAGCCATTGTGTGAGCGTGACAATATTTCGGGTGTAAATGTTAATTTAAACGAACCACTTTGGGTGTATATTTTTCTTCGTTTTTTTTGTGTGTAACTGTAAATGTGAACACCGTAGTTGATGCGACTTTAATCACCAGAATTTGTTAATACATAATGACACACTTTCCATTTTAATTAAATTTTGTTTTGTTTATTCTTAATAACCATTTAATTACATTACTGTTAATATTCAAAATAGCAATTTATTATTTATCCATTATTACATAAACATCTCTTATTTTTTTCATTCCTTCTGACTTATATCGAGTAGAAACAATAAACAGTGTACTCATTAAATTTATTATAATTTATTTAATTGCATTACTTGTATTATTTGTTCGATGTATACATGTTACAATTCACACGGTGCCAATTCAATGCTAATTAAATCGTTAAAGGTTCGGATGACCTATTGATGCGCACCATCGCGTCTCCGAGTAGATCCGGAATAAAACAGGATTTGCATGAGTTATAAAGTTTAGTTTTTCAATGAAATGAGTTTATATATCAGCATGACAAAGTTTTTTACCTATTCCATAATTGATATTGTGAAATCGTTGCTTATGTTGGGTTACTACTGTGAATATGCATTTAAAAAATTATAAATAAAGGATTTGTCTAAATTATTACATACTTTAAGGACATCCTGTACAAACATAGGTAGATGAGGTTATGAAATGTTAATAATTTATGCAAAATGTGAATTTTTTTTTTATTCTATCCATAAATGCATGTTATTTATGGATAAAATAAAAAACATATTCACATTTTGCATAAATTATTAACATTTCATAACCTCATCTACCTCTGTTTGTACAGGATGTCCTTAAAGTATGTAATAATTTAGACAAATTCTTTATTTATAATTTTTGCAAAAATGGCTCGATTTTTCATTTTAAATTTCTAACTTCAAATATCTTAAAAGATGTATAAGGTTTTTCTAATATGAAATTGTTAGTTTGACTTTATGTTGCTATATTTTGAAAACTATCCTATATATGGAAATATACATAGCAAATTCGGTTTCTTCATTCAATTTTGCTCTGGAAACCGATAATTATCTTCAAATATCCTGACTATTTTGGAAAATAATAATGTCTGTTGAGAAAATAAATAAATAAATAAATAAAATAAATAAAATACAGAAGGGTTCTCACGGTGAGAATGGTTAAAAAACAAATGCTTGACTAATATCCTTAACTAGCAACTATATTAAAATTCTAATGGTAAATTCAGTTTTTTCATTAAATTTGACTTTAATAAACTATATCCGTCTTCAAATGTTGGAAGAATCTTAAAAGATATATAAGACTTTTCTAATAGAAAATTGTTAGTTAAACAAAATTTGACTTTATGTTGCTATAAGTTGAAAACTATCCTATATATGGAAATATACAACACAAATTCAGTTTCTTAATTCAATTTTGCTCTGGAAACCGATAATTATCTTCAAATATCCTCATTATTTTGGAAAATATAGAAGAGTTCTCACGGTGAGAATGGTTAAAAAAACAAATATTTAACTAAAATCTAGAGCTAGCGATTATATTAAACTTCTAATGGAAAGATTTTTCATTCAATTTGATTTCATAAAACTGTATACTTTTTCAAATCTCGTCCAAATGCTATAAGATATACAAGACTTTTCTAATATGAAATTGTTAGTTTAACGAAATTAGAGTTTATGTTGCTATAATTTGAAAACTAGCCTATATGTGGAAATATACATAGCAAATTCGGTTTCCTCATTCAATTTTGCTCTGGAAACCGATAATTATCTTCAAATATCCTTACTATTTTGGAAAATATAGCAGGGTTCTCACGGTGACAACGGTTAAAAATCAAATGCTTGAGTAATATCTACAGCTAGCCATCATATTATACTTCTAATAGAAAATTCAGATTTTTCAATCAATTTTATTTCACAAAACTGTATACTTCTTCAAATGTCGTCCAAATGTTAAAAGATATTAAGGCTTTTCTAATATGAAATTTTTAGTTAAAACTTTGAATTTAAATATCAATTTTGTTCGAAACTCGACCAAAATGACATCGATTTAAAAAAAAGAAACAATGCTTATAAAAGTTAGAACACATTTATAATAACAATACTAAGAAAATGTAATTATACTTTTTCAAATGTCGTCCAAATGTTAAAAGATATTAAGGCTTTTCTTATATGAAATTATTAGTTAAAACTTTGAATTTAAATGTTAATTTTGTTCGAAACTCGACCACAATGACATCGATTTAAAAAAAGAAACAATGCTTATAAAAGTTAGAACACATTTATAATAAGAATACCAAGAAAATTTAATCTTCACTGGCAATACGTTTTATTGTGTTGTGGTCCTCAGATAGTTATGGTTAGAAAGGATAACCGGATTAAAATTCAAAACGTTAGTAAAATTAATTATTACGAGCCGGAACGAGAATGTACGTTTTAATTGGGTCAATTTCGAGCCCTGTTTGCACACCAACAATCAACGAAAAATATCTGTAGTAAATCTTTACTAAAGAAACTAGAAACTAAAAGTATGGATTCTAGCAGATATGAATTATCACATCACCCCCACATACATTTTGCATACACAACAATCATTCCACGTGATCTCAAGTCTCGAAAGGAAGGAAGGGCGGCCCCCCCGGTTTGCATCGGCCGGGTTAAATGTCAGCAAATACACGCCGGTATAATCCTGCGGATGCACCGGCCGGCTGTATAAAAGGGACGTGCGGCGGGCCGTCTCCGCAGTTTGCATTCTAGTTAAATCGCGAATACACACCCACCCCCCCAATTCGACATGAAAACGGTAAGAGCAAGACACTTACCACCCGCAGAAAGTGATCGCTTAATACATTTAAATGGCAGTCTGTTTTGTGGGGTGTGTATAATTGTATTGTGTGATTACAGTTCGTCCTGCTGACCGTCAGCCTAGCTGTCGCCCTCGCCGCCCCCCAGGGAGGAGCCGACAAGGATGCTGTTATTGTGAAGAGCGAGTTGGATAATATTGGTGTGGATGGATTTAACTGGGCGTAAGTATATTACCATAATAATTTATAAATTTGATTTAAATGTTTACTAATATATCATAAAGTAATAAGTCAAGAACATACTACTCAACAGTTTTTTTATTCAGTTTGATTTAAAAAAAACTTAAAATATTTTCAAAATCCTAACAGATGTATAAGGTTTTTCTTATAAGAAATTGTTAGTTTGACTTTATGTTGATATATTTTGAAAATAAGCCTATATATGGAAATATACATAGCAATTTCGGTTTCTTCATACAATTTTGCTCTGGAAACCGATAATTATCTTCAAATATCCTCAGTATTTTGGAAAATATAGCAGGGTTCTCACGGTGACAAGGTTTTTCTAATATGAAATTGTTAGTTTGACTTTATGTTGCTATAATTTGAAAACTAGCCTATATATGGAAATATAGAAAGCAAATTCGGTTTCTTCATTGAATTTTTCTCTGGAAACCGATAATTATTTTCGAATATCCTCACTATTTTGGAAAATATAGAAGGGTTCTCACGGTGAGAACGGTTAAAAAACAAATGTTTGACTAATATCTAGAGCTAGCGACTATATTCAACTTCTCCATTAGAAGTATAAGGTTTTTTTTAATATGAAATTATTAGTTTGAATTTATGTTGCTATACTTTGAAAACTAGCCTATATTTGGAAATATACATAGCAAATTCGGTTTCTTCATTCAATTTTGCTCTGGGAACCGATAATTATCTTCAAATATCCTCAGTATTTTGAAAAATATAACAGGGTTCTCACGGTGACAAGGTTTTTCTAATATAAAATTGTTAGTTTGACTTTATGTTGCTATAATTTGAAAACTAGCCTATATATGGAAATATACATAGCAAATTCGGTTTCTTCATTGAATTTTTCTCTGGAAACCGATAATTATCTTCAAATATCTTCATTATTTCGGTAAATATAGAAGGATTCTCACGGTGAGGACGGTTAAAAAACAAATGCTTGACTTATATCTAGAACTAGCAACTATATTAAAATTCTAATGGTAAATTCAGTTTTTTCATTAAATTTGACTTTAATAAACTATATCCGTCTTCAAATTTCCGAAAAATGTTAAAAGATATATAAGGCTTTTCTAATATGAAATTGTTACTTAAACAAAATTTGACTTTATGATGCTATAATTTTAGAACTAGCCTATTTGTGGAAATATACATAGCAAATTCGGGTTGTTCATTCAATTTTGTTCTGCAAACCGATGATTATCTACAAATATCCTCACTATTTTGAAAAATATAGAAGGGTTCTCACGGTGAGAACGGTTAAAAAACAAATGCTTGATTAATATCTAGAACTAGTGACTATATTAAACATCTAATGGAAAATTCAGATTTATCATTCAATTTGATTTTGTAAAACTGCATAATTCTTCAAATGTCGTCAGAGTCTTAAAAAATATACAAGGATTTTCTAATATGAAATTGTTAGTTAAACAAAATTTGAGTTTATATTGCTATAATTTGAAAACTAGCCTATATATGGAAATATACATAGCAAATTCGGTTTCTTCATTGAATTTTTCTCTGGAAACTGATAATTATCTTCAAATATCTTCATTATTTCGGTAAATATAGAAGGATTCTCACGGTGAGGATGGTTAAAAAACAAATGCTTGACTTATATCTAGAACTAGCAACTATATTAAAATTCTAATGGTAAATTCAGTTTTTTCATTAAATTTGACTTTAATAAACTATATCCGTCTTCAAATTTCCGAAAAATGTTAAAAGATATACAAGGCTTTTCTAATATGAAATTGTTACTTAAACAAAATTTGACTTTATGATGCTATAATTTTAAAACTATCCTATTTGTGGAAATATACATAGCAAATTCGGGTTGTTCATTCAATTTTGTTCTGCAAACCGATGATTATCTATAAATATCCTCACTATTTTGAAAAATATAGAAGGGTTCTCACGGTGAGAACGGTTAAAAAACAAATGCTTGACTCAAATTTTGTATAACTATTTCATATTAGAAAAGCCTTGTATATCTTTAGATTCTATATAGTTTGTTAAAGTCAAATTTAATGAAAAAACTGAATTTACCATCAGAATTTTAATATAGTTGCTAGTTCTAGATATTATATAGTATCTGTTAGTTATTTATTTAAATTTTTCAATCTAATACTGAATTGTTGATGTGCATCTAATACTTTCTTATTTTATTACATACCACCGATAAAATCCCACTCAATTAAATTGGTTAATAAATCTCGTTGCATTACACCGAAATAATCGATTTAAAGTTTTAAACAAGTTACGCTACGATCATCTCTAACCTCGTTATATAACGAAAGTGCAATTATCAAATTATACGATAATAGTTTCGATGTTTATCGTGCGCCGGTATAAACACACGGCGGGGCCCGGACGGCGGCGTGTCCATCGTGATTTAAGAAAGTCGCGCCCCGCCGCGCCTCGCGGAATGCACAGCCCATGGAAGAGATGCACCTCTAACCACTCTAACTACTAGACAGGTGATTTATCGGCTTGCGCAATGAATGTATTTGTCTTCGCAATTTGCGGCCCGGGTATTGCACAAAGGGGCAATTTGGACAATTTGCTAGGCATACAGACACACATTTGCATCTTTTCTAAGTTAAGTGAAATGTTACTTAACAAGATAATTTATCTTTTATATAAGTACGCTTGAGAGTTTTTGGACTAATTTACACCATATCTTTTTTTATATTCGTTATTATTGTACGTACGTTTCCAATCAATTACCACTTTAATCTCTTAGTTTCAATATTAATTTTAATTTACACACCCATATGATAATAACCGTCAACATGCTCATGTCAATTGATATATATATATATATATATATATATATATATATATATATATATAATATATATATATATATATATATATATATATAATATATATATATATATATATATATATATATATCATAAGTAAGTTGTATTACATAATAACTTCAACATTTGAATGAATATCAGAATTATGAAACAAACTGATATTTTTTTCCAGAACTGTTGATATGAAAACATAACATTCACATCATAATAAAAGTGCTGTAGTACATAATTACCTTAACATCTGAATTAGTGACAGTCTAATGAAGCAAAAACAATAAGCATTTAATTTTGTAATACCATCTTTGTTGTGTAGAAATAGCTGAACGTATTGTAATGGCCTGCAACGAATTTCGAATTAGTTCAGCCAAATAAAATTAGACAGTGTGAAATGAATGTTATTATTAAGATAATATGATACTTTTGAATTAATGTTACTTTTGAATTAATGTTAATTTTGAATTAATGTTACTTTTGAATTAATGATACTTTTGAATTAATGTTACTTTTGAATTAATGATACTTTTGAATTAATGTTAATTTTGAATTAATGTTACTTTTGAATTAATGTTACTTTTGAATTAATGTTACTTTTGAATGAATATTACTTTTGAATTAATGTTACTTTTGTAAAATATGGGTGTGCATTGCTAATTGATGTGTTGCCGCCAGATGGCGTTTAAGTTTCCTCCTAGAGGGTTTAGTTGTATAATTAATGTTACTTTATTTCTTTTTACAGTTATGAGACCAGCAACGGCATCTCAGCTTCTGAGCAGGGCCAAATTAACAACGCTGGCTCCGAAAATGAGGTGCTTGCAGTGCGTGGCCAATACCAGTATGTTGGAAATGATGGTGTCACCTATACTGTTACTTATATTGCTGATGAGAACGGTTTCCAGCCACAGGGAGCCCATCTTCCGAAGGCCCCCTGAAACTAATACCACCATACTTTGTATTCGTCGTTTTAGGTAGATAGAATGATTCGTGTGTAAGAATGCGGGCGTATTTGGTCGTCGGCGGACGGTCGAAGCGGCCGCGGCGATCGTCACGGAGCGCTCATTTTATAGAACGCACCGCGGCGATCGTTTTTATTTATGTAAATAATGTAAAAAATATTTTTTACCTACAATAAAAGGATTATTATGAAAAAAAAATGTGTAATTATATTTGATTGTTTCCCATAAAAAAACTTTCTATTTTTTATAGCCATGAGGCTTTTCTACTGGTCAAAGGAGAATCATATATAAGTGTGAATTTTTGAGTGTTACTGTTAATAATTAATACAGAAAAAAATATTTTCAAATTTAAAAGTCCAGGGCTAACTTACAGGATGCGAAATATTGGCACAAGTTGGATTCCTAAGTAATACAAGCGTTTTATTGCTGCAATACCACAAAAGCTGGAAAAACGTTCTAGTTTCCTACTTTTCCCTCTAATCCTTCATCACTAATGTATAAGGAAGGTATTGTTCTAGCAAAAACGTTTTCACGTTTTGTAACTAAGATTGTGGAAATATGCGATAATTTTTCGGCTACCACACTAGAAGGAAAGGATTGTTTTAATTTTTTTATTATTTAGAAAAAATTATTTAGAAAAAAAAAATGCAATTTACTCTATGTTTTAGGCTTAAAATAGTCGAAATAAACCCGATTTTTGCGATGTCTGTATGTATGTATGTCTGTCTGTGAACAAAATTCTGGGAAAAACGGCGCAACGGATTGTGATCGAATTTGCAAATAAGCTAAGAACTCTACCTGGGACGATTTAGTGAGAATTTGAGCAAAATAGGTTTACTAACAGAGAAGAAAACTCAATAAAACCGATTTCTTGCGCACAGATTGGTGGGATCGCCCCAAAAAGAAACGTGTCGTGCAGCGATATAAGTAACGTCATCAGCGTTTTTTTGCATTATACGTAAATTGCATGCAAAATGGTCGAATGTTAAATGCAGTAATGAAAATGAAAATGGAATTGTGAAAATGTGAGAAAATATGAGAAGATGTGAGAAAATGTGTGAAAATGTGAAAAAAATGTGTGAGAAAATATAGTAATATATCTGAAAAGATTGGAAGTGTTGGAAAATGTGAGAAAATGTGGGAAAATATGAGAAAAAGGGAGCAAATGTGGGAAAATGTGAGAACATTTGGGAAAATGTGAGAACATTATTTTTCACATATATTTTTTTAATTAGTTTTAAATTAATAAATGATGTTAATTTAATCAAAAAAAAAAAACGGATAATAGTGTAATGCATAGTTCAAGTCATTTGAAATAGTGGAAGTGCACAGTTTGGTTGGTATGGACCATCCACCCATCCCACCTGCGCTCGTATAGTTTTTTTTATTGGATATAGATGTTTTATATTGTTTAAACTATTTCGGAAAGAGTGCTATCCTATGGAAAAATTATGCGAACAAAGATGGGGTGGGCGGGCGGTCCCTACCAACCAAACTATGCCCGTCCACTATTTCAAACGACTTGAACTATGCATTACATTATTTTTCACATTTTTTTTTAATTAGTCTTAAATTAATAAATGACATTAATTTAATCTAAGAAAATAGCGGATAATAGTGTAATGCATAGTTCAAGTCGTTTGAAATGGTGTACGGGCATAGTTTGGTTGGTAGGGGCCACCCGCCCACCCTACCTTCGCTCGCATAGTTTTTTCATTGGATATAGATGTTTTATATTGTTTAAACTATTTCGAAAAGAGTGCTATCCTATGGAAAAACTATGCGAACAAAGGTGGGGTGGGCGGGCGGCCCCTACCAACCAAACTATGTCCGTACACTATTTCAAACGACTTGAACTATGCATTACATTATTTTTCACATATATTATTTTTTTTAATTAGTCTTAAATTAATAAATGACATTAATTTAATCAAAGAAAATAACGGATAATAGTGTAATGTATAGTTCAAGTCGTTTGAAATAGTGTACGGGCATAGTTTGGTTGGTAGGGGCCACCCGCCCACCCCACCTTCGCTAGCATAGTTTTTTCATTGGATATAGATGTTTTATATTGTTTAAACTATTTCGAAAAGAGTGCTATCCTATGGAAAAACTATGCGAACAAAGGTGGGGTGGGCGGGCGGCCTCTACCAACCAAACTATGCCCGTCCACTATTTCAAACGACTTGAACTATGCATTACATTATTTTTCACATACATTTTTTTTAATTAGTCTTAAATTAATAAATGACATTAATTTAATCAAAGAAAATAACGGATCATAGTGTAATGCATAGTTCAAGTCGTTTGAAATAATGTACGGGCATAGTTTGGTTGGTAGGGGCCACCCGCCCACCCTACCTTCGCTCGCATAGTTTTTTCATTGGATATAGATGTTTTATAGTGTTTAAACTATTTCGAAAAGAGTGCTATCCTATGGAAAAACTATGCGAACAAAGGTGGGGTGGGTGGGCGGCCCCTATCAACCAAACTATGCCCGTAAACTATTTCAAATGACTTGAACTATGCATTACATTATTTTTCACATATATTTTTTTAATTAGTCTTAAATTAATAAATGACATTAATTTAATCAAAGAAAATAACGGATCATAGTGTAATGCATAGTTCAAGTCGTTTGAAATAGTGTACGGGCATAGTTTGGTTGGTAGGGGCCACCCGCCCACCCCACCTTCGCTCGCATAGTTTTTCCATTGGATATAGATGTTTTATATTGTTTAAACTATTCCAGAAAGAGTGTAAAAATATTGGAAAATGTGGGAAAATGTGAGATGAATTAAGAAAATCTTATATTTTTATTTAATATTAATTAAATCATTAGCAAATTCGTGTGGTGCACTAGATATTTTTATTTTCTAATAGAATGGCAAAAGAAATTTATTCTTTTATGCGAGTAATATTTTGTAACATAGCTATAAAATTACCTATTCGTTAATTAAACTTGTTAAAAATCTCTATAGGCTCACAGAACTGAAGACGCTGCCTCTTAATTCGGACGGAAACATAAGATGACGACGTACGATAAGAAAAATTGTATACGAGATTGGAAAAATTGACGAACCATTACGAGAATTGTCTGTTGGAATATCACATCGTGGAATGGAAAAGACCAGAAAACCATCTTAGAAATTACCAAAAATAAAATAGATATCTGTGGATAATGCGTGTCCTTTCTAGAACCGCCCCCCTCCCTCTGGGACCTAGACACGTACCCCTGTTGCCCCTGTCTAGTTATAGCCCTGTTTGCAGCTACATACACTAAATAAAGGTGCATTTTAAAAGTTTTTGTCACCTTGGAGTACATATGAAAAAATTCAGCAATATATCTCGACTCGTCCACGAGTAATCATTCTAAAATACTTTCATTTTCACGATAGTAAAATTAACGTCACAACACGCTCATATATATAAAAAAATAACATACATCTTTCGTCTATGTTATTTTTTGTGGGTCGCGTTCCGTTCTCACAGCGCTACTAAGTTCAAGTTCACCGGATTCCTGTTTAATTCGCCGTTTATTGCCCAATCGTGCCGTACCGAAAATACCAAATTACAGCATAGCCAATTGCGTGATTATAAATAAGCAACTGATTTAAACAAGACGCTTAAATAATCATAAATTATTCGCACAATCAAGTTATTACGTGTTAATAATGTCCGAAACAAAAAAGTTTTTTGATCTTAAACAAGACCTTAGAATTTTATTAAGATTAGTGTAGTCGCGAGGCAATCAGGTCATCACTAGAAGGAGATGAATATGCGTTGGTGAGAAATGTAGTGCGGCCATGATATTATCGTTTCGATGTTTGTTTAGGATGTTATTTCGCAGTCGTCCTTAATTAAATGGTCATCCATTTCGTGATTTTAATGGGATGCTTGATGGATTTTCAAATGTTATACATATTTTTGTGTGTTTTAACCTTGTGGAATTATTCTGTGTCTTGCACAATTTCAGTTAATATGAATAACATTTAAATTTATTAATATATGTAACTCTACTATAAAATATATTATCTATTTATTTGCCTTTTACCTTTTGGTGTAGGCTAAAACTCTACTATAACATACAGTACTAAATAATTAATAAGGGTATTAGTTTATTATGGTGTACAACGAGTGTTAATTAAAACTTTTTTGCACGTTTTCGAAATATATGCATATTTATACATATACTGTCATTATTCTAAAATATTGACAATATTATTAATCGTGTAAGGTGCCTTTTAACATTTTGCACTTCTGTTCCAAATAATCTCATAATATACAATAGAATTTCTTTAGAATTGTTACAATTGACTGAACGAAAGTTAGCCTATAAAGAACAGTTTGAATATCTCTTTCATATTAGAATTGTATGGGCTGTTATAATCGCGTCACGATAGAATTTCCTAACACCAACAATATATCTTCAGTTTGGCGAACTTTATTAAAATGATATTTATGCAAGCGCGCGAGAGGTATTAAGTAATTATAGAAAGAAGTCGTTAGAAGTGCGACGAAAGGTCGCCGCGCGATTTGCGCCTGGGAGTGCATCGGAGATTCCTCCTTGGAGGTCGCGCGTTCGAAGGCTCACACTGGACTGTGATTGATTGGCAAAGATGTACAGCGAAGTTATTTTTTTTTTGAATTAATACCCTTTTTATTGCAGCGACGTGTATAGTAGCGACAATTAGTGTACGTCTATTATTTATATATACTATTTATATAGTTATTCGGAATTAATGTTGTGTTGTTAAATTTAAAATAACAGTTAATAACAAAAGAAAATTCCTAGGCAAGCTCGATTAAAAGGTCAGCTTCAACATTATTATCAATTTATATTAGCCATCTTGAAAGAATTTGTATTTAATAACAATAATAATATTCGAATAAATGTATTTACTACATTTGCAATCTTTTATATATACAATAACTAACAAAAGATTAACAAACAGAGCGTAGTATAGCCTCAATGATATTTCCAAGACGTCAATTAATAGGAGTTTTTATATGTGTATGTTTTATTTACTGTATTCTTTTATTTAAATTTTATTTTATTGTACCCTATTTCAATGTGTATCATATCTATTTTTATAATTGTTTTGACGTTACCTAAATTGTCTGTGAATGTGTTTTTTATAAGTTTGTAGATAATCCCTGGTAAAGAATAAATCTATTCTAAAGAAAAGAAAAGAAAAGAAAACAAAAACAAAACAAAAACAAAAACAAAAAGAAAACAAAAAGAAAATAAAATAAAAAGAAAACAAAAATAAAACAAGAATAAAACAAAAATAAAACAAAAATAAAACAAACATAAAACAAAAATAAAACAAAAATAAAACAAAAATAAAACAAAAATAAAACAAAAATAAAACAAAAATAAAACAAAAATAAAACAAAAATAAAACAAAAATAAAACAAAAATAAAAAAAAATAAAACAAACATAAAACAAAAATAAAACAAAAATTAAAAAAAATAAAACAAAAATAAAACAAAAATAAAACAAAAATAAAACAAAAATAAAACAAAAATAAAACAAAAATAAAACAAAAATAAAACAAAAATATAACAAAAATAAAACAAAAATAAAACAAAAATAAAACAAAAATAAAACAAAAATAAAACAAAAATAAAACAAAAATAAAACAAAAATAAAATAAAAATAAAATAAAAACAAAATAAAAACAAAACAAAAATTAAACAAAAAATTAAAAAGAAAACAAAAAGAAAACAAAAGGAAAACGAAAAGAAAACAAAAAGAAAACAAAAAGAAAACAAAAAGAAAACAAAAGAAACGAAAATATACTAACAGCCTAAGATGGAACAACTTTCAAAATACTTGAAAATTGCGGGATAAAAATCGAATTCTTAAAAAAAACGAAACAATAAAAAAGTAAACATTTCTTTGAATCGTCCACTTGCTACAAAACATAAGAATCGCCATTTGTAAGCAAAATCATGAATCATATGTATGCAGATATCTATACAGAATTACAGTTTTTAAAATAACGTTTTGAATTAGACAGTGAAGATTTTAAAAAGTAATGTAACAATATGTATTTAAGGGTTAATCATTCAGTTTAAAAAAGAAATGCCACTTCGATCTTATCCAAATTGCCTCACATGTTCGTCCGTCACGTCTTCTTCGCAGGAATGCGTTTATTGTTACATCGCAGGCAATATAAATCTCGGATATAATATCAGTATGACAAGGTTATGGGAAAACTACGGAGAGCACCTTTAAATGTCAAATTCGAACCGCATTGTCTTGTGTATGTGTAAGTTGTTGCTCCTTGTTTGTATTTCTATTGGAAATACATCGTCGCTGTGATGAATATAAAGTATGCAATAACCATAAATTTAATTAAGGGCTTAGGATTGTCCATTGGAATTAATGTTGACGTCACTTGCTCTTTATATTAATAGTTACATCTGATTAAAGTATTTGTATTAGCTAGAATCTTATTATGTTTATTATTGTACTAAATAAATATGAAGATTCTAGTTAATACAAATATTTTAATCAGATATTTAATTAATAATAATAATAATATTTTTTTATTTCATCATTTAATGAAACAAGCGTGAAATTTAGGTTGTGAAGAAATAATTTCATCTTACCAGAAAATAATTGAGACAATATGAGAATGAAAGTGCTGTAAGTCACATGAGAATTGTTTTGAAAATGAGAAGATTTTACGTGTCTTTCTCATGTCATATTAAACATGAGAAACTACCTTAATTATTACAATTCTGTACTAGCTATCGACCTTCAGGTCCTTCTGCCGTATGTTAGTGTATGTGTATGTGAATATTAGGACTTTCTACTTCTTCTACAATCAATTTCAAAAATCGTCCCCTACTTGTTTTTTACTATCTTTAATACTTTTGTATGTTATAAAACAACCTGAATAATCATCTTACCAGAAAATAATTGATTGAGACAATATGAGAATCAAAGTGCTGTGAGTCACACTTGAATAGTATTGAAAATTAGAAGATTTTGCGTTTGGTATTTATGTAAATCAACGTATGCAGTTACATTTTTATTTATGAATAAATTGATTTTATGTCTGTAACTGCACACGTCGATTTACATAAATATATATATATTATCTATTTGCGTTTTACCTTTCGGTGTAGGCTGTTTTTACATGATTTACATAAATACCAAACGCAAAATCTTCTCCTTTTTAAAACAATTCAAATGACTTACACCACTTTCATTCTTACAGGCTCATATGATTTTCAAACTTATATTTTGTAATTTGATTTATTTCCTGATCACCATACAATTATTTTGAATTTAGAAAATTTTGGAAAAAATAAAAATTTTAAAAATTTTGGCAAAGTTGAATTAAAAAATGCTAGTAGAGGGTTGAAAATAAGAATGCTCCAGAAAATGACAACATTTGTTTTAAAAAACAAAGTAACAAATCGTTTTATTTATTCTTTAGAAATGGGGAAGGTGAAATTACTCTTGCTAAAAATGTAGGTTTATTTTTAATTATTTTTCCTTTGATTTTGCGAATTAGTACCATATTTGATATAATAATTTTATTGAACGTTTTTTCTGTTTTGTATGAACTTCTTACACCAACGAAAAAAGTCCATACAAAACAGAAAGCACATTGAATAAAATTATTATGTCAAATCTGGTACTAATTTGCAAAATCAAAAGAACAATTTATGTAGTTCATGCAATGTTTTTCAGATTTTTTATTGTTGCCTTTGTAATATTTCTATATTTTTGATTGCTGCCTTTGTAATATTTCTATACTTTTGATTGTTGACTTTGTAATATTTCTATATTTCTGATTACTGCCTTTGTAATATTTCTATATTTTTGATTGTTGGCTTTGTAATATTTCCATATTTTTGATCGTTGCCTTTGTAATATTTCTATATTTTTGATTACTGTCTTTGTAATATTTCTATCTTTTTGATTGTTGCCTTTGTAATATTTCTATATTTTTGATTGCTGATTTTGTAATATTTCTATATTTTTGATTGCTGCATTTGTAATATTTCTATATTTTTGATTGCTGCCTTTGTAATATTTCTATACTTTTGATTGTTGACTTTGTAATATTTCTATATTTCTGATTACTGCCTTTGTAATATTTCTATATTTTTGATTGTTGGCTTTGTAATATTTCTATATTTTTGATCGTTGCCTTTGTAATATTTCTATATTTTTGATTACTGTCTTTGTAATATTTCTATCTTTTTGATTGCTGTCTTTGTAATATTTCTATATTTTTGATTGCTGCCTTTGTAATATTTCTATATTTTTGATTGCTGCCTTTGTAATATTTCTATATTTTTGATTGCTGTCTTTGTAATATTTCTATATTTTTGATTGCTGCCTTTGTAATATTTCTATATTTTTGATTGCTGCCTTTGTAATATTTCTATATTTTTGATTGCTGCCTTTGTAATATTTCTATACTTTTGATTGTTGCCTTTGTAATATTTCTATATTTCTGGTTACTGCCTTTGTAATATTTCTATATTTTTGATTGCTGCCTTTGTAATATTTCTATACTTTTGATTGTTGCCTTTGTAATATTTCTATATTTTTGATTGTTGTCTTTGTAATATTTCTATATTTTTGATTGCTGCCTTTGTAATATTTCTATATTTTTGACTGCTGCATTTGTAATATTTCTATATTATTGATTGTTGGCTTTGCAATATTTCTATATTTTTGATCGTTGCCTTTGTAATATTTCTATATTTTTGATTGCTGTCTTTGTAATATTTCTATATTTTTGGTTACTGCCTTTGTAATATTTCTATACTTTTGATTGTTGCCTTTGTAATATGAGTTACATAATTGTGTTTGTAAATATAATATTGCGTGGATTTAGTAAATTACAGTGTTTTCATACATCTGCAACTGGACGTTTATGGAAATTCGCTATAATTTGCGGTCACTGATTGGTTTCTCATACGAATAACAAATTTATGTGCAATTAGTTTTCACACGTGCTACTAAATTGCGTTTAAATACTTTCAAAGATTTACTAAGAAATATTTACAGAGACAACATTACAAAAATAATTATTTATTACTAAACAAATATTATATAAATGTAAATACATATTGCAAATATTAAATATGATTATTTATTAATATTGCAAATACAATAGAAAGAGAATAGAATTAAAATATTATATTATATGTATTTTTACGGGCATGAGTAAAAGCGTAAAAATTCTCGGCTTGTTCCAGCACATAATCAAGGAACATCGAGATGCAGTCTCTTATTACTGACTGGCATCGAGTTGTTTCTTAATAAAAAATAGATGGATGGCATTGAGTCAAATGTTACATGCTCTGCTAGCATGTAGAAAGCTCAAAAATGTATAAAATGGGCTATATTTGAAACATAGATTATAATGTTCAAAATCTAAGAAAACTAATCTAATAATTTGTAAATAAGTTTCTATGACCAAACTCAATGTTTCTCAAGTAGTTCGTTAACATTCTATTTATAAATAGTAAACAAATACTGTACGCCGGCCAACGCCCGTCTACAAACGCCGGCGTTGCGTAAACAGAGATCTGGTTTTTATGAATGGGTTCCGCGTCTCATCGCTTATTCAATGCACCGGTTGTTACATTTCCAATGAACTTGGCCTTCGCCTAGAGCCAGCGCGTTTGTGCATAACTGGCTATTAAATTGCTAATTGAAATATTATACCTCTCAAATACTGGCAAAAGCATTAAAATAGAATACATTATTATTTATTAATTTTAAGAAAATATATGTGATGTAAGTCGGCTATGTTAATATATAGATATGTAATAAAATTTTAGCACATAGAATCGAATTGTATAAAAAATGTTCTAATAGCATACAAATCGATATTTTCTATATGCTAGAATTGTAGCGGCTATTGAAGTTAATTTTGTTTAAAAATGCATTCATAATTGAGCCTGTGAAATTTAACATTTTCTTAATATTAACACCAATTTCATTCTTATAGGCACAATTGTAAAAGATGAAATTTGATTAGTTTTTTCGATTGGGATATCGATCATTATCTATATCACAGTGGAAATAGTCGATCAAATTTTATCTTTTACGATTTTTCCGAATAAAGCACTGCTGTAGAAAGAAGCTATTTAATAGTAGCTTCTTTCTACAGCAGTGCTTTATTAAATATATTAATTATAATAATAATAATTAATAATATTAAATATAGGTAATAGCTACGACTGTTTAAAACGTACAACAGGATAACTCTAAAACAGTATTCTTCAATAAGACTGTTTTAGAGTTATCCTGTTGTACGTTTTAAACAGCCGTAGCTATTACCTATATTTAATATTTAATAAAGTTAAGTATTTGAAGAAGAAAAAAAAGACAAACGAAAATATTCACATTTCTTATGCGACCATCTAATCGATTGTGTAAAGGTCGAGGATGATCCAACAATATTATGGGTGGCCCACGGCGTGTCCGCGGCCGCTTTCGATTTCGTATAAAAGACGCGCCGAATTTTTAATCCGGCACAGTTTCCAGTGAACCGTACCAACAAAATCATCCACAATGAAAATGGTTAGTGTGCTAGTTTTAAATATAAGTGTACTAATACTTGTGAAGTTTAATTGATATTGGAGCAAAATAATGGATAATATAACTAATAGACATCTGCAAATGAAATATATATTTTTATTAAATTTCAGATCATCGCTTTCGCCGCTCTTGTAGCCGTAGCTCTTGCCGCCCCAGCCGCCCACGATGCTGATAAAGACGCAGTCATTGTAAAGAGTGATTTAGATAACATTGGTGTTGATGGATACAACTATGCGTAAGTATTTATATTTAAACTAAATTTTATATTCATTATTTAAAAAATCTATTCTGTTAACTGGGCCGTCCTAAGATATTCGGCGCCCGTGGACTACCAAAAATAATTCGTTCCTCTTCATTCTTCAGGTTGCTCGAATGTAAAATATTCACAGAAATGGGGAATCGAGCCATATTTCCAGGTTGTAAGCCAAAAAGGCTATGCAATTTCCAAATTATTATGTTTTTAATATATGAAAAAGTCAACAGTTGTTTATTTCGTTGCCATGGGTAATATACCATTCTGAACTCACAGAAAAGACCCTCAAGTTGGTCGGTTTTAAAACATTGTCTTCGTTTTTATATTATAGAGATTAGGGCGGTGTGATGTTAAAGATGATTATTTTTAATCATTATTATCTTTTCTTATATGGCAGTTTTATAAATATTTGCTAAATATTATTTTATATATTCATTTTCGTTTTTTTTATAGTTATGAGACTAGCAACGGAATCTCCCAAGAAGAGCAAGGACATGTCATCAATGCCGGCACTGAAAACGAAGCCATTGCTGTCCGTGGACAATTCTCTTACACTGGTGCCGATGGTGTCGTCTACACCGTCACCTACATCGCTGATGAGAATGGTTTCCAGCCACAGGGCGCTCATATCCCACAACCACCCCAATAAATTGTTATGATGACTGATTATTTATGTACATAATGCTCAATAAATGTTTTAAAATCCGAAAAAATAGCCCTTTTATTTTAAATAAATTATTCAAAATACTGATTTATAAAAGAAATCAGCAATCCTATCTTAATATGAATACTGGAAATATTATTACCTGTATTCACTAACGTTGTATAAACTTGATTACTTGATAAATATTGAAGTAGGTTTCAAGCAAATACTGGCAGTACTAGGATTGACAGTATTATTGACCGTGTAAGGTGCCTTTATGATGTACTCAACTTACTAAATATCTTAAATGATGAAAATAAAAACATAGATAATGTTAGCAAGATTTGCAAGAATGTTAAATGGAATGAAAATATTTTGAATTCTAGTAAAATAAATAAAGTAGTGGTTTTAATTTTGAAAATGATACTATAATTTTAGAATTTGATAATGGGAGTAATAAAAATATTATAGAAAATTTAACAAAAAAATATGAAATATTAGGTGAATTCAACAACGAAAATTTAAAAATTGAATGAAATAAAATATATTAACTTCAAAAAAAGCCAATTATTAAACGAAGACGATGAAGATAACTCTATTATAAAAATTGAAGACAATTATATAATCTATGGTGTCTGTGAATGCGATAATGTTAACAGGCCATCATTAATACAAAATTATAATATCTTTGAAAAAATTCAATTAGTTATTAAAAAAGCTGCAAAATATTAAATATGATTATTCCTGAATATATAAACATAAATTTAATAAGAAAACTTACTGAATATCATTTTAGAAAATGTGAGTTATCAATAAATATATTTGGAAACATAAATAATGAAATATATAAAATTATAAATGAAAAACGCAATTTAAAATATGATACTATAATTGTAAAAAACATATGCCGACACGATGAAGACATTAAAAACGGGCATTAATATACATGATATAGGAACTAAAATTGGAAGCAAATTAAATAGAAACGGAAAAATAGAAATTAAAATTATGGAGAAAACAGAAGGAGGAAATAACAAAATGCTTTAAAAACCGAATGAATTAATAAGAAAGGGTTCCTCAAAATTAAAAGTAGAAAAATGGTAATAATAGTGTCAGACATTGAAATTAACATTGATAAACAAGACATGCATTAAAAAAACACTAAATAGTGAATGTATAGATATAGAAATTTGTGAGCCCAAAAAATTAGACATGAACTTTAAAGAAAGTCAATTATGATCGTCGTTAATAAAAATATTGGCAATGAACTTTTAGAAAATAAAAAAAATATAATCGGTTGGTCATCATGCAGAATAAATGAAAAAATTAGTCCAATAAATTGCTTTAACTGCCAAAATTATACATTATACATGATATAGGAACTAAAGTAATTGGAAGCAAATTAAATAGAAACGGAAAAATAGAAATTAAAATTATGGAGAAAACAGAAGGAGGAAACAACAAAATGCTTTAAAAACCGAATGAATTAATAAGAAAGGGTTCCTCAAAATTAAAAGCAGAAAAATGGTAATAATAGTGTCAGACATTGAAATTAACATTGATAAACAAGACATGCATTAAAAAATCACTAAATAGTGAATGTATAGATATAGAAATTTGTGAGCCCAAAAAATTAGACATGAACTTTAAAGAAAGTCAATTATGATCGTCGTTAATAAAAATATTGGCAATGAACTTTTAGAAAATAAAAAAGTTATAATCGGTTGGTCATCATGCAGAATAAATGAAAAAATTAGTCCAATAAATTGCTTTAACTGCCAACATTTTGATCATTTTTCATCAGATTGCAAGGGAGAAAAAGAAAACAGATATGTCTTGATTGTGGATAAGATAATCAAAAAAATTAAAAATTGCTATAATCCAAGTACCTACTATACATGTAATGGTTCACATACAGCAGATGGTATGGCTTGTGAATCTGTGAATTGTGAATTAATAAGCTAATAAAATATACTGCTGTCCGATTAGTATCCTAGTAGATGAATCTAATAATAAATTAGATAATTAAATTGTTGCCTATTATTACTTAATACTAAACACTGGTTTTTATTCCAATGCGGATCTCCGAAACATTTAGCAAAGGTCACCATTGAAGAGCGCGCTCATGAATCGTCGCGATTTTAATTTGGTAGGGAACCTTAAACTTTCGTCCGGCGAGTATAAAACACTCACCGAAAATCAAATTAGGTACAGTTTCTGTGAGTCGTTCATACAAACATCAACAAAAATGAAATTGGTTAGTGCAATTAGTGATTTTCATAATAATTAGTGATATAAATTTGGTATTATATTTTCATCTAGCACATTTCAAAAAATAATATTTTCGGTTATTAAATATTTCGTATACTTTACATTGCTGTAAAGTTTATAGTATTCTATAGTCCATAACAGAGCCAACATCAAAACGTTTTGATCAACTTGTCAAAATTGAAAGCCCAACACAATTCCACAATATAGAAAATAAGAAAGTATACAAGTGGTCCCAATCTTAATACAATATTGGATTGTTAAGGCGTCTACTTTGTGATAATTAATTTTAAAAGATAAATAAAACGATTTTTTACTTTGTTTTTTTTATCACACTTCAGTTACACGTTGCAAAACTAATTTCGGCTAAGCTCTAGCCATTTTCGAGCTCGAAAAGTTTCAGTGGGAAATACGTTTTTGAAATGCCAATAGTACGGCTCGAATTTGTACCATCCCGTAAAAAATCTGAATGACTTTTATTTAAAAAGGAATCAACAATGATAATTATTAAATCATGTGTGTATTAATTAATTTTAGATCGTTGCTTTCGCCGCTTTCGTAGCAGTAGCCCTGGCCGCCCCCGCGCATGATGCCGACAAAGACGCGGTCATTGTAAAGAGTGATTTGGACAACATTGGTGTTGATGGCTACAAATATGCGTAAGCCCGAATTAATGTGCATATCTTTGCATATTATTACAATTAAAATTCTGTTGCAGTTATGAAACCAGCAACGGAATCTCCCAAGAAGAGCAAGGACAACTCATCAATGCCGGCACTGAAAACGAAGCCATTGCTGTCCGTGGACAATTCTCTTATGTTGGTGCCGATGGTGTTACTTACACCGTCACCTACATCGCTGATGAGAACGGTTTCCAGCCACAGGGCGCCCATTTACCACAACCACCACAATAAATAGACGACTGATTTTATTTTATGTACATAACGCTTAATAAATGTTTTTATTATCAAGAATATTTGTGTTTTCTTTAAAAGATATATACTATTTATTACTCATAAATGTAAATCTAACAATAAATCGTCTATTAGGAATCATTACAAAAATAGATAGATAGATATTTTTTATTTGTTCACACCAAAATATAATTATATACTATAAAACATGAACATTTTATAAGTAAACGACTTATATATGAAATTACATGTAAAAAAGAAAATAAATTAAAAACTAAAAAAGTATTAAATGTATTTTAGTTTTTTATGTTAATTCTCAGATGTATGTAGCAGTAATTTTAATGTGTTATTTTAATTTTTTCAATTTTTAATTTTTTCTGTTTGACGTTGTTGTATTGCTGTTCCTGTTCTTGTAAACACAAAAAACACATACATGAATAAATCTATTTATCTATCTATCTAACTACACAGTTTTTGTGGAAGTTGTATGTGTATATGTATGTATATATATATATATATATATATATATATATATATATATATATATATATATATATATATATATATATATATATATATATATATATAATAAAAGTGTACTTGGTTGCGAAGACATTTCTTGTTCCTATTTATCATTTAATTTACTTCGTGCCATGAGTTTCTACTATTTGGTTTTACGTTCTTTATAAAATGCTTTTATACATTATAAAGAACGCAAAAGGAAATAATATGAAAACAGGGCCCGAAATAAATTAAATGCTAAATAGCAACAACAAAAATTTAAAAAAAAGTAAAGCAATCAATTAATTGAAAACTGAGAAACCAGAAATCATAAAGAAATTGCTGATGATATAAATAATTACTTCGGTCCACATGGTTAATTTTTTAGCAGCTAAACATCCAAACGTAACGAGATACGAAGGAACAGTATAATACTGATAATACCAAGCACGGAATTTGAATAGGTAAATGAAGATGAAATTATGAAAACTATAGATGATTTTAAAGATTTATCAGCACCGGGAAAAGATGAAATCACCAACAAATTATTAAAATATCTGGTGTGGACACCACAGGACTTTTCGAAATACATTGAAATTTTTACCAATATCAGACATGAAATAAATGCACGAGTGTACATATATATATATATATATATATATATATATATATATATATATATATATATATATATATATATATATATATATATATATATTCTAACCCATTTAAGATTTTAAAGTTACAACTGAAAGTTTTTTAATTAGTCGCGTACTTGACTAATTAAAAAACTCCCAGGGGCTTTAAAATCTTAAATGGGAATTCCCTCTTTTTTTATTGACGATTCGGATTCTATGGCTAAAAGTATTTATATATATATATATATATATATATATATATATATATATTCGATTCAGGAGCTGGTTGTGGGGAACTAGTTTTAAGTTAATATAATTCCCACTCAGAATGATTTGATTACTGATTTTTTTTTCGTAGAGTGCGTTTTTTTTCGAGATATTTCAAAATTTCAGGTTAAAAAATTTACCGGGTATATAGCCATAAAATAGTCTATTTCTACGGCATGAAACGTAAAGAAAAGTCAAAATAAGTTTCATATAATTTTCATCATTTTCATATCATATCAGTATCAATATTTGTATAAATATTTAAATTATTATTTTATTTAAGTTCTTAATCGTTTTAGCTTATTCTTCATGGATTTTAATTGTTATTTGCATATTATTTGTGTACTTATACCATATTTTAAATTAATTTTATTATATTGTTATATTCTATATTGGGAAAATGTGAGAACATTATTTTTTACATATATTTTTTTAATTAGTCTTAAAATTAATAAATGACATTAATTTATTCAAAGAAAATAACGGATAATAATGTAGTGCATAGTTCAAGTCGTTTGAAATAGTGAATGGGCATAGTTTGGTTGATAGGGGCCATAGGGGACACCCGCCCACCCCACCTCGCATAGGTTTTTCATTGGATATAGATGTTTATATTGTTTAAACTATTCCAGAAGGAGTGTTATCCTATGGAAAAACAATGCGAACAAAGGTGGGGTGGGCGGGCGGCCCCTACCAACCAAACTATGCCCGTCCACTATTTCAAACGACTTGAACTATGTATTACACTATTATCCGTTATTTTCTTTGATTAAATTAATGTTATTTATTAATTTAAGACTAATTAAAAAAATATATGTGAAAAATAATGTAATGCATAGTTCAAGTCGTTTGAAATAGTGGACGGGCATAGTTTGGTTGGTAGGGGCCGCCCGCCCACCCCACCTTTGTTCGTATAGTTTTTCCATAGGATAACACTCTTCTTGGAATAGTTTGAACAATATCAAACATCTATATGCAATGAAAATACTATGCGAGCGAAGGTGGGGTGGGCAGGTGGCCCCTACCAACCAAACTATGCCCGTCCACTATTTCAAACGACTTGAACTATGTATTACACTATTATCCGTTATTTTCTTTGATTAAATTAATGTTATTTATTAATTTAAGAGAGAGACATAGTTCAAGTCGTTTGAAATAGTGGACGGGTATAGTTTGGTTGGTAGGGGCCGCCCGCCCACCCCACCTTTGTTCGTATAGTTTTTTCATAGGATAACACTCTTCTTGGAATAGTTTGAACAATATCAAACATCTATATGCAATGAAAATACTATGCGAGCGAAGGTGGGGTGGGCAGGTGGCCCCTACCAACCAAACTATGCCCGTCCACTATTTCAAACGACTTGAACTATGTATTACACTATTATCCGTTATTTTCTTTGATTAAATTAATGTTATTTATTAATTTAAGACTAATTAAAAAAATATATGTGAAAAATAATGTAATGCATAGTTCAAGTCGTTTGAAATAGTGGACGGGCATAGTTTGGTTGGTAGGGGCCGCCCGCCCACCCCACCTTTGTTCGCATAGTTTTTCCATAGGATAGCACTCTTTCCGAAATAGTTTAAACAATATAAAACATCTATATCCAATGAAAAAACTATGCGAGCGAAGGTGGGGTGGGCGGGCGGTCCCTACCAACCAAACTATGCCCGTACACTATTTCAAACGACTTGAATTATGTATTACATTATTTTTCACATACTTTTTTTAATTAGTCTTAAATTAATAAATGATATTAATTTAATCAAAGAAAATAACGGATAATAGTGTAATGCATAGTTCAAGTCGTTTGAAATAGTGTACGGGCATAGTTTGGTTGGTAGGGGCCACCCGCCCACCCCACCTTCGCTCGCATAGTTTTTTCATTGGATATAGATGTTTGATATTGTTCAAACTATTCCAAGAAGAGTGTTATCCTATGAAAAAACTATACGAACAAAGGTGGGGTGGGTGGGCGGCCCCTACCAACCAAACTATGCCAGTACACTATTTCAAACGACTTGAATTATGTATTACATTATTTTTCACATACTTTTTTGTCCTGTAATTAGGATTTGTTCTGTTAGGCAATAAATCAATTTATATTATTATTATTATTAGTATTATTAATTGGGCTATACAAACACCATTTAGATTCTAGATTCTAGATTTACTATCGGTGAATTTGAGTATAGTGTTGGCATTATTAGACTAATGACCGGTCTAATAAAGATGGTTTATATATAAGCTAGACATGTTTATATAGTAATTTTGTATTCATTCAAAATAGCTTAGAGACAATTCAATATGTTTAGTAAAAACAATTCAATTGTTTTAGTAAAGCTTATACTAAAACAATTGAATTGTTTTTACTAAACATATTGAATTGTCTCCAAACTACTTTGAATGAATACAAAATTACTATTACCATGGATGAATGAATGGTATTACTTATTAATTCATGACCTACAAGCAAACTCAAAATATCATTTCGATGAGTATCGAATAGAAAAAAAAAGCACACAATAAATTTCTCGGAAAGGTCATAGTATAACCCGGGCGGAATCCTCAAACTTTCGATTTCGTATAAAACGCGCGACAAAAATTATAATCGACACAGTTTCAGTGATTCGTTCATACAAACAACAAAAGCAGCCATGAAATTCGTTAGTATACAATTATTATATTGAAATCATGTACTATTCCTCGAAAATTAAAAATATTTCTTAATCAAATTTATAAAAGATGTTAATAGTTATATTTTAATATACATTCTTTTAAATATTAATTAACTGTCGTTGGGATATAATTAATGATACTTTTCTGAAGTAGCAAGTCCCAAAATTATTCATATACTTTAATACACGGTATAAGATCCCGAAGGTGGGTTAATGGTAACATAAAATAATAAATAAGAAGTAAATTTCGGAAGATTTCACAAAATATTGTTTATTGTAAGAAAATAATTACTAAAAACTTAACTGTAAGTACGCAAAATTGACTGGTGGGAAGAGTGAGCAGCCTTAAAGGAAGGTTTCACAATGGGCCCGTTTTGAGGCCTAAGTGTCTGTAGCTATGCTACCCTCCAGCCAACGATCCAACTATCCAGAACTAACTGTAAGTGAATATTCTTATTTTGTAAGCATAATCTAAAATAATAATGTTAACTGATTTGTTTTGTATATAATTAATAATATATATTTGTATATATTGTATGAATGTACTGGAGGTTATAAAAATAAAATAATAAATAATAAATTAGACAAAACAAATCAGTGAACATTATTATTTTAGATTATGCTCAAAAAAATAAGAATATTCACTTACAGTAGTTAAGTTTTTAGTAATTATTTTCTTACAATAAAGTATAATGTAGTACTGTTAATAATAATTTAGTTGTTCAAGTATATAAATTCATTAAAATACTGGGTAACCGTAAAATGACGGTTAAACATATTACATGACAATATTAATTGGTAATTCAAGCTAGTCGCTACTCTATCTGGTGGCAGAAAATGAACTAAAATGTAGTGGGTAATTCCCACGCATAAAATGTATTTTCACATCATATATGTGACATTATGTGCAAGGTTTGTCTAGTTATATATTAAAATTTAATTAACAACCACGCATTAATGTCCAAGTGATCAAAATCGTGTAATTTTTATCTAATCAGCTGATCAAATAATAACAAAGATCAGCTTTTTACCCACTAGTTCGACGAAAACCGTTGACATTTAAATCGCGAATAAACTTTTAAAATAATTTAAACAACATAATTAATTTAAGTTTTTGACATATTAACGAAAGCATAATTAAGTTAAAAAGCACAGGAAATCAGTAAGTATTGGGGCACCTTGGGCTGGGAACTAAGTCATGACCGTGGGAAAATTCTTATCAGGAGAGGTGTAATCTTAATTATCGCGCCTGTCAGATGTCATCTTATCTGGTCAGGGTTGGAAGTCCCGAAGAAAATCATAATTAACCCCAGAAAACCCCGAATTATCCCCAGAAAAGCCCCGAAACAACATTAAAAAAATGACAAGCAACATAAAAAACGCTAAGCAACATAAAAAAATGCCAAGCAATATAAAAAATGCTAAGCAACATAAAAATGCTAAGCAACATAAAAAAATGCCAAGCAATATAAAAAATTCTAAGCAACATAAAAAAATGCCAAGCAACATAAAAAATTCGAAGCAACATAAAAAAATGCCAAGCAATATAAAAAATTCTAAGCAACATAAAAAAATGCCAAGCAACATAAAATATTCTAAGCAACATAAAAAATGCTAAGCAACATTAAAAAAAACCCTAAAAGTCTTTATTACCCAGAACACCCCTTAAAAACCTAAAAAAAGACAAAAAAACCTATTTACTGTTTTTAAAGTTTTTTTTTGTAGTTTTGTAGGTTTTTGTAGGCTTTTTTAAAGGTTTTTAAATATATTTTTAGGACTGTTTTTTGGTATCAAAAGCTTTTTATATTGCTTGACGGTTTTTATGTTGCTAGGCGTTTTTTAAAAATGTTTTTCGAAGTTAATTGGTTTTTTTCTTCTGAGAATAATTGTGATTTTTCTGGGGTCAATTAGGGTTTATCAGGACTTCCAATCATGACCAAGTGGGATGACAACTGCCAGGCGAGTTAATTAAGATGACACCTTTACTGATAAGAATTTTCTCATGGTCACGATTTAGTTCCCACGCTAAAGTGCCCCAATACCTACTGATATCTACAAAAAAAATCTGTAATTTCTATAAAAGTCATTAGGAAAATACGATAACGTGGCAATGTATAATTATAAATATACTATTATAGTTAATATTATTTTCTTTTGTTATTATAGCTCGTAGCTCTAGTCGCTCTTGTAGCCGTAGCCCTTGCAGCCCCACAACATGATGAAAAGGATGCTCATGTTTTGAGGCAAGAGCTCGACAATATTGGTGTTGATGGATATAATTATGCGTAAGAGATTGAAAATATATGATATATATTGTTGTAATCAATTGAATTTTATTATAGTTATGAGACTAGTAATGGAATTTCCCAACAAGAGCAAGGACAATTATTGAACGCTGGCAGTGAACAAGAATCTATCTCAGTAAAAGGACAATTCTCTTACGTTGGTGCCGATGGTGTTACTTACACCGTCACATACATCGCTGATGAGAACGGTTTCCAACCACAGGGCGCTCATCTACCACAACCACCTCAGTAAATTGACGACTTATTTATATTTTGTACAAGACTGCTCAATAAATACAATTGAAAACTAAATAGATTCGATTATTTACTATATACTAGCAATTTTTTCCAAAATAAAAATAAAAAAGTTGTGCACCAATTTGAATATTCCGATAGTTTATCTGCAGTTATATATACATGTAATGCATTCAAAAGTAGTTACTAACAAATGAATGCTTCCATGGAGTTGTTGTGAATAGTTATCTAATTATATAATAAAAATTGCTGATAGTCCACTACACATCCAATCAAAATTAACAGTACCCCTACAACAGAAGTGGCTAAACTTTTGATCCATTTGGGCGACCTGTTTTTTAAATTATATGCGATGGTCTACCAACATTTTATGTATTAAGTGATCATAAGAAAAAGAGTTATGCTATTGAAGGTTATAGTGTTAGAAAATAGTATAAAAAAACTTACATATAAGACAGAAACCCCACTATATATATTCATATTCCATTATATCTAATCCACTCTACACATATCGCACTATTATTCCGGAACGATTCATTACTTATATACATTTACATCACATTTATAGGTGTAAATGCATGCATCGAAAGCCATTTTGTATAATAAACGTGATTGAAACAAAAATTGGCCCTTTTCCGCAAACGCACGCTTCATTACCGACTTTTTGTTTTCGCATCATCGTCGGCCATTATGAAATATTTGAGACAGGCATAGCATTTTGTTAATGCGCGACAAAGATAGCAATATCATTTGATATTCCTATAGACAACTCTAGCCACAATAATAGCGATATGTTCATTAGAGGGTACCCCTATTATAAACAAAAATTGTATAAAATGGCATTCGATGTAAAGTGATGAAATCACTGGAGAAAAATAGTAATTGCAAGCCAAAGTAAGTAATTTAAAATAAACATAGATAATCCTAATACATATTCAATCTAATTATTTTAATTAGAGAAAATAATGAAATCTTCTGACAAACGTAAACGAAACAAAACAATATGTAATATGTCTACATATTAGACATGCGGGCGACTGGTCGCGGTCAATTTTTTGGCCACCTCTGCTCTATAATATCACAGATTAGCATTTATAACGCTAATCTGTGATAATATGGAAGTTCTGAAATATAACAATGGACACTATTCGCGATTGAAACGTTAACATTTTTCTTCAAGGTGGTAGAAAAACAGCTTAACTGTGTTATTGTTTGATCAGCTGATTGCATTAAAATCATATGATTTCAGTCACTTCTAGAATAATGTGCTATTGTTCATGTACTTTTAAGGTATAAATAGTATAACCTTGGCTCTACAGTCATATATAAGATGAAAAAACAAATATTATACAAACAAATTTCCTACTAAATGTAGTTCATTTTCTGCCACCAGATGGAGTATATATAAGATGAAAAAACAAATGTTATACAAACAAATTCCCTACTAAATGTAGTTCATTTTCTGACACCAGATGGAGTATCAGCTTGAATCGCCAATAGAATCTATAGTGTGAATTATTTTGCGTTCTTACTGCCAGTGAAGAAATTTACAACGAAACAATTTTATCTTCATGAAACTTATATGAGATTTGAGGAACCACACTAAAATATTGAGAAACACACCATCCATGAATTACTAGACCCAAATTCCGTACGGAAAAGAGTCTATTAATACCGGACTCGAACTGGTAACGACATGGACGCAGATTGAATATGTTTCGAACACATCAATATCTGTCGAACTAAATATTTATGAGTATTTTTGTAGAATATTTAGATAAACCCAGCTTATCATTTGACCTCACCCAGTGTAATTGAAGAACGTAAAATGAACGGATGTCATATTTTATTATTAGTCTCCTTTTTGGTGGTTAATTGTTTACAATCAATAAGTACATGCGTACATCAACATAAAATTTTAGTTTCTAATGGTATATTATTATTTGTAGGTTCTCTACGGTCATCTGTAGGATTTAAGAGCATTCTCAGTAAGTATTGATAATATTTGTCGCAATGAAAGCGTAAATATTAGTGTATTCAAAATCTAATTAGTGCATGTAATCAAAATAAACTTTCAAGTCAAATAAAAAACGACAACACTTAATCATAAATCGAATGAGCTTATTAAAATGGCTACCATAGAATTTCTAGCTGATCAAGCATACTACTCCACCAATGAATTTCTGTTTTAAATTTATCGTATGGTTTATTTATTTATCTGTCTGCTGAGCTGTCCTTTTGAATTTTATATTTCTAATTGTATTTTAAAGTGTATTTGAAAATTTGTGTATATTTAAATTTATAAATTTTTATTATTTAAATGTGACCTGTGTAAATAACAATTGTTTACCACCAATAAATTATGAATTATGAATTATAAAAATTATTTTTCGATATAATTGGTTAGTTAGATAGAGATTTGTTTTAGAATGTCGTGAATATCAACAAACCAAGATCCAACAACCGATTTATACAGATGCTATATTATTTCCAGGAGAATTGCCCAGTAAATATCATTTTAAACAATCAAAGGAAACGAAGCATCCATTTTTAGTAAGTAAATTAATTATATAAGTCATGTATTGAATAAAGTGTCTACACTAAACACTTTATTAATGGTATTTGTATTGCATTGCTTTAAATAAAAAATTCTAGGTGTCCTTATACGACAATCAAACTAAACCAGTATGCGGAGGAGTTCTAATAAGCGATCGTTTTGTTATCACACCCATTCATTGTTTTATCAAGTAAGTTTATGGATTTGTCATTTGTCATATAACTATGAAATACAATTTTCATTGTTTTATAATATAAAACAATGTAGAGCATACTTTGATTCATAAGTTATGTCGATAAACTGCACTACTCGTTATGTCATAAAACAATGAAATAAATAGCTTGTACCATTGCTATTCTCATTTGTTTTATAAAAAAAAAACAATGTAGAGCATACTTTGATTTATAAGTTATGTATGTATAGAGAATTTATAACAATTCACTTACATAACGAGTAGTGCACTCTATTGGAATAATAATCCTACAGTGTTACGAGATATCAGCACAAAGTCAATCTTATCAAATTTACTGGGTTGGGAATTTATAACAATTCTCTTCTTCTACATAACTTATGAATTATGTAGGGGAAGAGAATTGTTATAAATTCCCATATCTAGTAAATTTTATAAGATTGATTTTGTGCTGATATCTCGTAACACTGTAGGATTATTATTCCAATAGAGTGCACTACTCGTTATGTAAGTGAATTGTTATAAATTCTCTATTCATACATAACTTATAAATCAAAGTATGCTCTACATTGTTTTTTTTTTATAAAACAAATGAGAATAGCAATGGTACAAGCTATTTATTTCATTTTTTTATGACATAACGAGTAGTGCAGTTTATCGACATAACTTATGAATCAAAGTATGCTCTATATTGTCTTATATTATAAAACAAATGAGAATAGCAATCGTACAAACTATTTATTTCATTGTTTTATTACATAACTAGTAGTGCCCTCTATTGGAATAATAAACCAACAGTGTTAGATATATCAGCACAAAGCCAATCTTATAAAATGTATAGGGTGTGTATAAATTGGTGAAAGAATTTCAGGTAGCGATGTTGCTTAGTACATTTTGAGGTGAACATCTTAAAACAAGAATATTGTACCATGGCTTCCTCAGTTCTCATGAACCATTTTAAATACACACACACACATACACACACATAACAAACATACACACACACATACATACACATACACACACATACACACACATACACACACATACACACACATATACACACATACACACATACACACACATATACACACATACACACACATACACACACATACACACACATACACACACACATACACACATACATACACACTCATACACACATACATACACACATACATACACACATACATACACACATACATACACACACACATACACACACAAATACACACACACACACACACGCACATGCACACACACATGCACACACACATGCACACACATACACACACAGATATATCGCAAAAAACGGGTTTATTTAGATAATTTTAGCCATAAAACGAAAAAAAAATATTGTTTTTTTTCTTCTAAATTGTTCGGGACAACAACAATTTGCTTATAGTGTACTTTTTTCCCGAAATGTTATGGTATATTTCCACAATTTTAGTTGAGAAGCCGTGAAGACGTTTTCGCTAAAACGATATACATCAGTGTTGTATTGAAAATAAAATTGTGTTAACTAATTCATGAGCGTTTCGGTATAAATTATGTTTGCAATACATGACTGAGTCGTGTGCTTTGATTAAGTATGATACCTTTTTAAAAGATTTTGGTGTAGAAAATTAACTTAGGTATAGTGATCGACCACATATAATACTGCAATTTATTATTGTACTTTCTAGTTCCCATGGCAAAGAATATATTGTAGGCGTAGCAACAGGATACAACGCAGCATCGGCCATCACATTCAACGAACTGAATAAAGTAGTACGTAGCATACAACATCCTGGCTACATGCAATATGATGTATACAATGATATAGGTCTGCTTGAACTGGAAAAGCCTGTGTTGTTCGCGGTCGATGTGCGGCCGGCTTGTCTGCAGGTGCCAAGACTTATTGCTGATACGGAATGGTTTATGAATGCATGGGTCTCAAGAAACAAAACAAAAGTGTTGGAAACGTACCATGTGAAAGAGGTCCCGATGGATGATTGCCAGAAGTTATATCATAATGTCATACTCACACAGTATGGAGTTATAGAACATATGCAACTTTGTGCTTTTGCGAGGGAGCAGGAGGTAAGTAAATACTAATTAAACAAAAAAATTATATCGACTGTGAAAAATTTGAACAATGTGATGATTCACACTAATCTTCACATTGTTACTTATATGAAACATGAGCCGCTTTCGTTTATCATTCGGAAGCTGTCTTAAAACATCCCGATACAGCTCCAGAACGATAAACGTAAGCGGCTATAATTTGTTTGAATTTTAGAACGTAGATAAAAAACGAAATGCGGCTTTCGTGCGAAACAAAGGACTACCAGGATACACAATTGTAGGCATTCCAGCACTTGGCAAAGAAGGGATAGGGCTACCGGAGTTGTACACCAGAGTTTCTCATTATGTAGGCTGGATCGAGTCTGTAGTTTGGCCGGAGGCGCCAAAGAGAGGTTGCAACAAATATAGATTTTCCGATAAATTTGTACAAACAAAAGTGTGATAATAACAATAATAGATAATAATCTCTAAAACTATATGTTCGCCACAATCACAAATAACCTTTATAGAAAAAAGTATTTATTTTAGAGATTAATATTTGGATTTAATATTTATTTTAATACTATTGATTGTATTAAAATAAATATTAAATAAAATACTGACAAATCAATACGTATATTTTTATAAACTTTGTTAATAAATCTTGAATTGTCCCCAATATATTTTGAATGAATAAAAAAATACTATTATCATTGATAAATCAATGCTATTACTTATTAATTCATGACCTACAAGTAAACTCAAAATGTCATTTCGATGAGTATCGAATAGACAAAAAAAGCACACAATATATTTCTCGTAAAGGTCATAGTATAACCCGGGCGGAATCCTCAAACTTTCGATTTCGTATAAAACGCGCGACAAGAATTATAATCGACACAGTTTCAGTGATTCGTTCATACAAACAACAAAAGCAACCATGAAATTCGTTAGTATACAATTATTATATTGAAATCATGTACTATTCCTCGAAAATTAAAAATATTTATTAATCAAATTTATAAAAGATGTTAATAGTTATATTTTAATATATATTCTTTTAAATATTAATTAACTGTCGTTGGGATATAATTAACGATACTTTTCTGAAGTAGCAAGTCCCGAAATCATTCATATACTTTAATACACAGTATAAGATTCGGAAGGTGGGTTTATGGTAACATAAAATAATAAATAAGGAGTAAATTTCGGAAAATTTCACAAAATATTGTTTATTGTAAGAAAATAATTACTAAAAACTTAACTGTAAGTACTCAAAATTGACTGATGGGACGAGTGAGCAGCCTTAAAGGGAGGTTTCACAATGGGCCCATTTTGAGGCCTAAGTGTCTGTAGCTATACTACCTTCCAGCCAACTATCCAACTATCCAGAACCAACTGTAAGTGAATATTCTTATTTTGTGAGCCTAATCTAAAATAATAATGTTAACTGATTTGTTTTGCCTAATTTATTATTTATTATTTTATTTTTATAACCTCCAGTACATTCATACAATATATACAAATATATATACTATATATATATATATATATATATATATATATATATATATATATATTTATATATATATATATATATATAATATAAATTTGTATATATTGTATGAATGTACTGGAGGTTGTAAAAATAAAATAATAAATAATAAATTAGACAAAACAAATCAGTGAACATTATTATTTTAGATTATGCTCACAAAATAAGAATATTCACTTACAGTTAAGTTTTTAGTAATTATTTTCTTACAATAAAGTATAGTGTAGTACTGTTAATAATAATTTAGTTGTTCAAATATATAAATTCATTAAAATACTGGGTAACCGTAAAATGACGGTTAAACATATTACATGACAATATTAATTGGTAATTCAAGCTAGTCGCTACTCTATCTGGTGGCAGAAAATGAACTAAAATGTAGTGGGTAATCCCCACGCATAAAATTTATTTTCACATTATATATGTGACATTATGTGCAAGGTTTGTCTAGTTATATATTAAAATTTAAATAACAACCACGCATTAATGTCCAAGTGATCAAAATTGTGTAATTTTTATCTAATCAGCTGATCAAATAATAACAAAGATCAGCTTTTTACCCACTAGTTCGACGAAAACCGTTGACATTTGAATCGCGAATAAACTTTTAAAATAATTTAAACAACATAATTAATTTAAGTTTCTGGCATATTAACGAAAGCATAATTAAGTTAAAAAGCACAGGAAATCAGTAAGTATTGGGACAGCTTAGGCTGGGAACTAAATCATGACCGTGGGAAAATTCTTATCAGGAGAGGTGTAATCTTAATTATCGCGCCTGTCAGATGTCATCTTATCTGGTCAGGGTTGGAAGTCCCAAAGAAAATCATAATTAACCCCAGAAAACCCCGAATTAATCCCAGAAAAGCCCCGAAACAACATTAAAAAAATGACAAGCAACATAAAAAACGCTAAGCAACATAAAAAAATGCCAAGCAACATAAAAAAATGCCAAGCAATATCACAAATGCTAAGCAATATAAAAAATGCTAAGCAACATAAAAAATGCTAAGCAACATACAAAAATGCCAAGCAACATAAAAAATTCTAAGCAACATAAAAAAATGCCATCAATATAAAAAATTCTAAGCAACATAAAAAAATGCCAATCAATATAAAAAATTCTAAGCAACATAAAAAATGCTAAGCCACATAAAAAAGCCCTAAAAGTCTTTATTGCCCAGAACACCTCTTAAAAACCTAAAAAAAAGACAAAAAAACCCATTTACTGTTTTTAAAGTTTTTTTTGTAGTTTTGTAGGTTTTTGTAGGCCTTTTTAAAGGTTTTTAAATATATTTTTAGGACTGCTTTTTGGTATCAAAAGTTTTTTATATTGCTTGACGTTTTTTATGTTGCTTGGCGTTTTTTAAAAATGTTTTTCGAAGTTAATTGGTTTTTTTTTTCTGGGAATAATTGTGGTTTTTCTGGGGTCAATTAGGGTTTATCAGGACTTCCAATCATGACCAAGTGGGATGACAACTGCCAGGCGAGTTCATTAAGATGACACCTTTACTGATAAGAATTTTCTCATGGTCACGATTTAGTTCCCACGCTAAAGTGCCCCAATACCTACTGATATCTACAAAAAAAATCTATAATTTCTATAAAAGTCATTAGGAAAATACAATAACATGGCAATGTATAATTATAAATATACTATTATAGTTAATATTATTTTCTTTTGTTATTATAGCTCGTAGCTCTAGTCGCTCTTGTAGCCGTAGCCCTTGGAGCCCCACAACATGATGAAAAGGATGCTCATGTTTTGAGGCAAGAGCTCGACAATATTGGTGTTGATGGATATAATTATGCGTAAGAAATTGAAAACATATGATATATATTGTTGTAATCAATCGAATTTTATTACAGTTACGAGACTAGTAATGGAATTTCCCAACAAGAGCAAGGACAATTATTGAACGCTGGCAGTGAACAAGAATCTATCTCAGTAAAAGGACAATTCTCTTACGTTGGTGCCGATGGTGTTACTTACACCGTCACATACATCGCTGATGAGAACGGTTTCCAACCACAGGGCGCTCATCTACCACAACCACCTCAGTAAATTGACGACTTATTTATATTTTGTACAAGACTGCTCAATAAATACAATTGAAAACTAAATAGATTCGATTATTTACTATATACTAGCAATTTTTTCCAAAATAAAAATAAAAAAGTTGTGCACCAATTTGAATATTCCGATAGTTTATCTGCAGTTATATATACATGTAATGCATTCAAAAGTAGTTACTAACAAATGAATGCTTCCATGGAGTTGTTGTGAATAGTTATCTAACTATATAATAAAAATTGCTGATAGTCCACTACACATCCAATCAAAATTAACAGTACCTCTACAACAGGAGTGGCTAAACTTTTGATCCATTTGGGCGACCTGTTTTTTAAATTATATGCGGCGGTCTACCAACATTGTATGTATTAAGTGATCATAAGAAAAGGAGTTATGCTATTGAAGGTTATAGTGTAATAAAATAGTATAAAATAACTTACATGTAAGACAGAAACCCCACTATATATATATATATATTCATATTCCATTATATCTAATCCACTCTACACATATCGCACTATTATACCGGAACGATTCATTACTTATATACATTTACATCACATTTATAGGTGTAAATGCATGCATCGAAAGCCATTTTGTATAATAAACGTGTTTGAAACAAAAATTGGCTTTTTTCCGCAAACGCACGCTTCATTACCGACTTTTTGTTTTCGCATCATCGTCGGCCATTATGAAATATTTGAGACAGGCATAGCATTTTCTTAATGCGCGACAAAGATAGCAATATCATTTGATATTCATATAGACAACTCTAGCCACAATAATAGCGATATGTTCATTAGAGGGTACCCCTATTATAAACAAAAATTGTATAATATGGCATTCGATGTAAAGTGATGAAATCACCGGAGAAAAATAGTAATTGCAAGCCAAAGTAAGTAATTTAAAATAAACATAGATAATCCTAATACATATTCAATCTAATTATTTTAATTAGAGAAAATAATGATATCTTCTGACAAACGTAAACGAAAGAAAACAATATGTAATATGTCTACATATTAGATATGCGGGCGACTGGTCGCGGTCAATCTTTTGGCCACCTCTGCTCTATAATATCACAGATTAGCGTTTATAACGCTAATCTGTGATAATATAGATTTTCTGAAATATAACAATGCACACTATTCGCGATTGAAACGTTAACGTTTTTCTTCAAGGTAGTAGATAAACAGCTGATCTTTGTTATTGTTTGATCAGCTGATTGCATTAAAATTATATGATTTCAGTCACTTCTACAATAATGCGCTATTGTTCATGTACTTTTAAGGTATAAATAGTATAATCTTGGCTCTACAGTTATATATAAGATGAAAAAACAAATGTTATACAAACAAATTTCCTACTAAATGTAGTTCATTTTCTGCCACCATATGTTCATTAGAGGGTACCCCTATTATAAACAAAAATGTATAAAATGACATTCGATGTAAAGTTATGAAATCACAGGTGAAAAATAGTAATTGCAAGCCAAAGTAAGTAATTTAAAATATTATTATTACCCATTCGGGCGACTAGTCGCAGTCAATCTTTTGGCCACCTCTGCTCTATAATATCACAGATTAGCGTTGGAAACCTGCCACCATATGGAGTATCAATTGGCTTGAATCGGCAATAGAATCTATAATGTGCATTATTTTACGTTCTTACTGCCATTTAATAAATTTACAACGAAACAATTTTATCTTTATGAAACTTATGTGAGATTTGAGGGTTTTTCTTAAAAAAATCCCCAGGTGCACACAAGTTATTGTTATTAAACTCGTATTACATCTTACTAAAAAAGTAACGCGGCGCTCTACGCCATCAGGTAAAGGTAGGCTTGTTGCTATTAGCATTGAATAAGATTGTTATATTATTTTATTAATATTAGGTTATATATTCCTTCACTCAACGCTATTAGTTCGAAATAATAATATTTATTTAAATTTTATTGTATATTTTTCCAACAAATCAATGATATAATCAATATCTTTCGAACTAAATATTTATTAGTACTTTTGTAGAATAGTTAGATAATCGCATCTTATCATTTGACCTCAACAGTACAATTCGAGAACGTAAAATGAACGGATGTCATATTTTACTGTCCTTTGTAGTGGTTAACTGTTTACAACAAATAAGTACGTGCGTATATCATCTACTGTTTTAGTTTCTAATGTTATATAAATTTTGTAGGTTCTCTAGAGACGACTGTTGGATTTAAAAGCATTCTCAGTAAGTATTTATAATATATATTGCAATGAAAACGTAAATATTAGTTATTATTTAGATAGATATTAGATATGTAATCAGAATCAAATAAGTTCATGTAATCAAAATAAACTGCCAAATCAACCAAAACATTACAACTCTAGATCCACATAAATCGAATGTACTTTTGGCAGAAAGGTTTCGGCCAGTTTAAAGGGAATCTTTCTGCGGGCTTTTTCGCAGAATTGTTGATTGAGATTGACGGGTCAAAGAACACAGTGCGTCTTCATTTAGCACATAGAGCTCTAGATTTTTATACCAAATTAATCTTCATTACCACCAAATACAACAGTGTGCTATAGTTGTAAATTGTAACACACTTATAATTATTAATATATATATATATATATATATATATATATATATATATATATATATATATTTTTTAATAATTGAATAGTAGAGATAGAGATAGAGATTTGTTTTAGAATGTCGTGAATATCAACAACCCCAAATCCCCCAAATCCAACAGCCGATTAAAATAGATGCTATAGTATATCCAGAAGAATTGCCCAGTAGATATCACGTTGAACAAACAAATGAAACGAAACATCCATTTGTAGTAAGTAAACTAATTAAATAAGTCATGTAATGAATACATTTTTTACGCTAATCACTTCACTAATATGAATGGTATTCATATTGCATTAAAAATTTTAATTCTAGGTATCCTTATACAGCAATGAATCTAAACCAGTATGTGGAGGTGTTCTAATAAGCGATCGGTTTGTTCTCACATCCACTTATTGTTTTAACAAGTAAGTTTATGAATTTTAAAAATTCATCACCAAAAACTATATTGAATATATAGGAAATAGACATTAAATATAAATTAATAATAATAATTAATTCTGTCTATCTGTCTATCTATCTGTCTATCTGTCTATCTGTCTATCTGTCTATCTGTCTATCTGTCTATCTGTCTATCTGTCTATCTGTCTATCTGTCTATCTGTCTATCTGTCTATCTGTCTATCTGTCTATCTGTCTATCTGTCTATCTGTCTGTCTATCTGTCTATCTGTCTATCTGTCTATCTGTCTATCTGACAGATCTGTCATCTGTCATCTGTCATATCTCGATTTACATACATACCAAACGCAAATTCTCTTGCTTGTAAGTATCATTTGTTTTGATTAGATAAAATACATTTTGAACCAATTTTTAGGCTTATATATAATATTTAGTTTGGTGATCGACCTCATATAATATAACACAGCAATTTATTAATATACTTTATAGTCGTCATAGCAAAGAGTATATCGTAGGCGTTGCAACAGGATACGCACCATCGGCCGGCGTTATCGATCTGATTAAAGTAGTACGTAGCATACAACATCCTGGCTACACAGTTAGGCCTGTATACCATGGTATAGGGCTGCTTGAATTGGAAACGTCTGTACAGTTCGCGCCCAATGTACGGCCGGCTTGTCTGCAGGTGCCGACGCTTGTTGGAGATACGGAATGGTTTATGAACGCATGGGTCCCAAGAAACGAGACAGACGTGTTGGAAACGTACAGTGTGCAAGAGGTACATTCGGATTTATGTCAGAAGCAATATGATTCTGCCAGAAACACACCGTATGGGGTTATAGGACACTTGCAACTCTGTGTTTTAGAGGGGGGACAGGAGAACGAGGTAATACTCAAATAAAAATAATATAGAATCTGATGAATGTGAAACATCTGAAACATGTGAAACATTTCAAACATGTCAAAATATGTCAAAATATGTCAAAATATGTCAAAATATGTCAAAATATGTCAAAATATGTCAAAATATGTCAAACATGTCAAACATGTCAAACATGTCAAACATGTCAAACATGTCAAACATGTCAAACATGTCTCACATGTAAAAACATGTCCAAATATGTCAAATATGTCAAATATGTCAAATATGTCAAATATGTGAAACATGTGAAACGCGTGAAACATGTGAAACATGTGAAACATGTGAAACATGTGAAACATGTGAAACATGTGAAACATGTGAAACATGTGAAACATGTGAAACATGTGAAACATGTGAAACATGTGAAACATGTGAAACATGTGAAACATGTGAAACATGTGAAACATGTGAAACATGTGAAATATGTGAGACATGTGAAACATGTGAAACATGTGAAACATGTGAAACATGTGAAACATGTGAAACATCTGAAACATCTGAAACATGTGAAACATGAGAAACATGTGAAACTTGTGAAACATGTGAAACATGTGAAACATGTGAAACACGTGAAACATGTGAACATGTTTCACATGTGAAACATGTGAAACATGTGAAACATGTGAAACATGTGAAACATGTGAAACATGTGAAACATGTGAAACATGTGAAACATGTGAAACATGTGAAACATGTGAAACATGTGAAACATGTGAAACATGTGAAACATGTGAAACATGTGAATCATGTGAAACATGTGAAACATGTGAAACATGAGAAACATGTGAAAGAGTGACAAATATGTAATCAAATCTTCACATTATTCACATTGTGTTGGGAATGTGATTAATGTGAAGAATAATCTTGTTAAGATCATTATGAAGAATAAAACACGTGCAACTAATTGTTAAACATTTTTAGAACGGCACTTGCAATAGGTTTGCAACATAATTAGGTTCTTAAAATCGATGTAGTTACTGTATTTGTTACAATTCTACAATGAGCTATCGACCTGCGGGTCTTTAGCCGCTTTCGTTTATCATTCGGGAGCTGTTCTGGGCTGGTGTTAGCTGGTTTAAAATGGCCCGGAACAGCTCCCGAACAATAAACGAAAGCTGCTTTTCTGTGCTGTGCTAGTGTATGTGTATGTGAGTATTAGGACTTGCATAGACATAATTTTATAATACCCATGCTAAAATCATCATAACTTTTTTGAAAATCCACCGATTATGAAAAACTAATATTTATCTTGCATATAATTAGATGCAAAATCAAAATATCCAAACCATATTCTAGAAAATATAGCGGTTTTGTTGTTACAGTTTTGCAAATATAACCCATCATTTTTGACCAGATTTTAAGTTGAATAATTTTTGATTTACAAATATATTTTTATAGAAAGCATATTTTTCTAAAGAAGAATTTAATGGTAAATCCATATTTTGAAACCGTATTAAAATATCTACCCTAGTTTTATAGATAAACCATACTAAAGTTAGTTTCTCTATTGTCTGGCAATAATATTTAATACCTTTGCAAAAATCAATGTAACTTTTTTGAAAAACAACCGATTTTGAAAATATAATGTTTTTTTAGTATATAATTAGATGCCAAATCAAAATATCTAAACCACATTCTAGAAACTATAGTGGTTTTATAGTTACAGACTTGCAAAAATAACCCATCATTTTTGACCAAACCGCATTCAAATATCTACCCTACTTTTATATATAGACACATTTTTTCACAGTTATTTTCTCTATTACATAGCAATAATTTTTAATACCTAAATTCAAAATCATCATAACTTTTTTGAAAATCCACCGATTTTGAAAAACTAATGTTTATCCTGCATATAATTGAATAAGGAATCAAAATATCCAAACTATATTCTAGAAAATACTTTGGTATTGTAGCTACAGACTTGCAAACATAACCTATCATTTTTTACAAGATTTTAAGTTAAGTAATTTTTGATTTACAAATATATTTTTATAGAAAGCATATTTTTCTAAAGAAAAATTTAATGGTAAATCCATATTTTGAAACCGTATTAAAATATCTACCCTAGTTTTATAGATAAACTATACCAAAGTTAGTTTCTCTATTGCATGGCAATAATATTTAATACCTTTGCAAAAATCAATGTAACTTTTTTGAAAAACCACCGATTCTAAAAAACTAATGTCTTTCTAGTGTATAAGTAGATGCCAAATCAAAATATCCAAACCACATTCTAGAAACTGTAGTGGTTTTGTAGTTACAGTCTTGCAAACATAACCCATAATTTTTGACCAAATTTTAAGTTGGGTGACTTTTGATTTACAAATATTTTTTTATAGAAAGTACATTTTTCTAAAGTAGAATTTAATGCTAAATCCATATTTTTAAACCGCATTCAAAGATCTATCCTAATTTTATTTATAGACACATTTTTTCAAAGTTAGTTTCTCTATTACATAGCAATAATTTTTAATACCTATGCCAAAATCATCATAACTTTTTTTAAAATTCACCGATTTTGAAAAACTAATGTTTATCCTGCATATAATTAAATAAGGAATCAAAATATCCAAACTATATTCTAGAAAATACTGTGGTATTGTAGTTACAGACTTGCAAACATAACCTATCATTTTTGACCAGATTTTAAGTTAAGTAATTTTTGAGTTACAAATAAATTTGTATAGAAAAAGCATATTTTTCTAAAGAAGAATTTAATGGTAAATCCATATTTTGAAACCGTATTAAAATATCTACCCTAGTTTTATAGATAACCCATACTAAAGTTAGTTTCTCTATTGTCTGGCAATAATATTTAATACCTTTGCAAAAATCAATGTAACTTTTTTGAAACACCACTGATTTTGAAAACCGAATGTTTTTTCAGTATATAATTAGATGCCAAATCAAAATATCCAAACCATATTGTAGAAAGTATAGTGGTTTTGTAGTTACAGTCTTCAAACATAACCCATAATTTTTGACCAAATTTTATGTTTGGTAATTTTTGATTTACAAATATTTTTTTATAGAAAGTACGTTTTTCTAAAATAGAATTTAATGCTGAATCCATATTTTCAAACCGCATTCAAAGATCTATCCTAATTTTATTTACAGACACATTTTTTCAAAATTAGTTTCTCTATTACATAGCAATAATTTGTAATACCTATGCCAAAATCATCATAACTTTTTTGAAAATCCACCGATTTTAAAAAACTAATGTTTATCCTGCATATAATTAAATAAGGAATCAAAATATCCAAACTATATTCTAGAAAATACGGTGGTATTGTAGCTACAGACTTGCAAACATAACCTATCATTTTTGACCAGATTTTAAGTTAAGTAATTTTTTATTTACAAATAAATTTTTATAGAAAGCATATTTTTCTAAATAAGAATTTAATGGTAACTCCATATTTTGAAACCGTATTAAAATATCTACCCTAGTTTTATAGATAAACTATACCAAAGTTAGTTTCTCTATTGCATGGCAATAATATTTAATACCTTTGCAAAAATCAATGTAACTTTTTTGAAAAACCACCGATTTTTAAATACTAATGTTTTTTTAGTATATAATTAGAATCCAAATCAAAATATCCAAACGACATTTTAGAAACGGTAGTGGTTTTATAGTTACAGACTTGCAAACATAACCCATCATTTTTGACCAAATTTTATGTTTGGTAATTTTTGATTTACAAATATTTTTTTATAGAAAGTACGTTTTTCTAAAATAGAATTTAATGCTAAATCCATATTTTCACATCGCATTTAAATATCTATCATAGTTTTATATATAGAGACATTTTTTCAAAGTAAGTTTCTCTATTACATAGCAATAACTTTTAATATCTATGCCAAAATCATCATAACTTTTTTGAAAATCCACCGAATTTGAAAAACTAATGTTTATCTTTCACATAATTAGATACAGAATCAAAATATCCAAACTATTTCTAGAAAATACTGTTGTATTGTAGTTACAGACTTGCAAACATAACCTATCATTTTTGACCAGATTTAAGTTGAGTAATTTTTGATTTACAAATATTTTTTTATAGAAAGCATATTTTTCTAAAGAAGAATTTAATGGTAAATCCATATTTTGAAACCGTATTAAAATATCTACCAATGTTTTATAGATAAACCATAGGAAAGTTAGTTTCTCTATTGCATGGCAATAATATTTAATACCTTTGCAAAAATCAATGAAACTTTTTTGAAAAACCACCGATTTTAAAAAACTAATGTTTTTCTTGCATATAATTAGATGCCAAATCAAAATATGCAAACCACATTCTAGAAACTATAGTGGTTTTGTAGTTACAGACTTGCAAACATAATCCATAATTTTTTACCAAATTTTATGTTTGGTAATTTTTGATTTACAAATTTTTTTGGATAGAAAGTACCTTTTTTTAAAGTAGAATTTAATGGTAAATCCATATTTTCAAACCGCACGTAAGATCTTCTCCTGTTCAAAACAATTCAAATGTCTTACACCACTTTCATTCCCATAGGCTCATATATGAAATATAATATGTTAATTTTTAGTATATACACAAACTACGAAATGCGATTTTCGTACGAAACAAAGGACTACCAGGATACACAATTGTGGGAATTCCATCACTTGGCAAAATTGGGAAAAATATACCGGAGGTGTATAACAGAGTTTCTTATTATATAGGCTGGATCGAGTCTATAGTTTGGCCGGAGGAGCCGAAGAGAGGTTGCAGCAAGTTTAGATTTTCCGATTAATCTGTATAGTAAAATTTTTATAATAAAAACAGTACAGTTTCTACAGAACATATAGGAGAGAGCATAAATTATGTGCATCAAGTGTTTTTTTTTATAGCATTTAGAACATTTTTTGTTTGTCTTATTGTAATGTGAACCCTATGACGAGAATGCGAAAACATATAGATGTTTTCGCATTCTCGTCATAGGGTTCACGTAATTCTCGAAGCATTTTTGACATAAGCAACCTCTATTTTAATAATTGGGGTTTGCAGTTTTCCTCTATAATTCTCATTTTGTAATTATGCTTTAGAGCGGTCATAATGATACTCTCCATTTCAACGCAAATGCATACGCACACACACACACATATACACACATTCACACATACACACATTTACACATACACACATACACACATACACACATACACACATACACACATACACACATACACACATACACACATACACACATACACACATACACACATACACACATACACACATACACACATACACACATACACACATACACACATACACACATACACACATACACACATACACACATACACACATACACACATACACACATACACACATACACACATACACACATACACACATACACACATACACACATACACACATACACACATACACACATACACACATACACACATACACACATACACACATACACACATACACACATACACACATACACACATACACACATACACACATACACACATACACACATACACACATACACACATACACACATACACACATACACACATACACACATACACACATACACACATACACACATACACACATACACACATACACACATACACACATACACACATACACACATACACACATACACACATACACACATACACACATACACACATACACACATACACACATACACACATACACACATACACACATACACACATACACACATACACACATACACACATACACACATACACACATACACACATACACACATACACACATACACACATACACACATACACACATACACACATACACACATACACACATACACACATACACAAATACACACATACACACAATCACACATGCACACACAAGCACACACATGCACACACACGCACACACTCACAAAAACTGTTTCGACTATAATAGTCATGGAATGTAAACATAAATCAAAATTAGCAATATTTTTGCGATAACAATACAGCAGTGTTGTATTCGGAATCTAATATGACAATGCAATGATGTACATTATTCTTTGATACATCAAGGAAAGTAGACACCATCTGTATGAATAAACGCTATCATCCCGAAACAATAATTATTTTCGGGAGAAACCAAATGATAATGTCTTTCGAACTATAAATAAATATATTCAGATAAACGCAGCGTATCATTTGACCTCAACAGTATAAGCCGAGAACGTAAAATGAACGGATGTCATATTTTATTATCCTTTTTAGTGGCAAATTGTTTACAACAAATAAGTGCGTGCGTTAAAATATCACTCAACGTTTTAGTTGCTAACGCTGTATTAATTTTGTAGGCTGTCTCGAGTCGACTGTTGGATTTAAAAGCATTCTCAGTGAGTATTTATTATGTATGTTAAGCTGGCTATTCTAGCTGAATTAAATAAAAAAAATCCTTTGGAGAATTTGTTGTTAATATATGTATTTTAATATTTGTATTTTTATTTTTATGTATTTATGTTGTGGTTGGTGAAGAACAGTTTTTTTGTAAGGAAAATGCCAATAATGGTTTTTGTTGTTGTTGTTAATTTGTTGTTAATTAGTTAATTTTGTCACTCTTGCTGTTTTAGACAAATTGATGGCAGAGCACCATATTTTTTATTTCCAACTGAATTTAGCAGCATTTTGTCAACAGAATCTATGAGCAACAAAATAGTTAGAAATTATACACTACACATTTACCTCATAAGGTTTTTTTAAATTCAGTTAAGTTTTTAGTTCTAATTTGCATTTACCTTATAACGTTTTTTTTTTAAATTCAGTTCAGTTTTTAGTTTTAATTTGCATTTACCTCATAAGGTTTTTTTTAAATTCAGTTCAGTTTTTAGTTCTAATTTACATTTACCTCAAAAAGTTTTTTTAAATTCAGTTTAGTTTTTAGTTCTAATTTCATGAACTAAAAACTGAACTGAATTCTCACACTAATATTTAGAAAAATAATGTAATTTTAATATTCCTTCATAGCATTAAATTCCAGAGAACATTAAAAATTAAGTAAACGTCATTGGGTATGGATAACATCTAATTTGGTCGTGATAACAAAGATAAGAACGAACGCCAAATGTTGATAAGACTCTATAAATAGAGGCTGTTTAATACCAGCAGCTGCAGTATAAAACTGAGGCTGTTTAATACAGGTAGCTGTAGTTCGATAATAATTAGCGATTTATAAACACAACAAATGCTAATAGTAGACATTGTAGTTACCAAATAATTAATTTGGAATTTTCAGTATTTTCGTTGATTGAAGTATAATAAAGAAGATGAATAAAACTACTACGTTATTTACCACTTGTTTACTTGTTTTATAAACAAGTGGTAACAAACATAGTAGTTTTATTCAACTCCTTTATTGAAAATTAATTACCACGTAGTAGACGCCAAAACCATTTACTTATATGTTATGTCTGTATACAAACTACAGATGATTAAAGTATTATAAACAGTGGCATAACCTACAAAAGGTTATGCCACTGTTATGTCTGTATACAAAATACAGATGATTAAAGTAGTGCCACTGTTTCCTCATAGTCTCAATTATAATCCACATATACAATAAGTAATGCACCTAGTAACAGGTGAATAAACAAACTGCGTAATTTAAATAAACCTCCGCTGCAGCAATATAAATAACTCGCATAAAAACCTCTATAAATCGTACAAAAAACGCTCAAACCGTCATGATATTAATACAAAATATGACTTACTGTGTTGCTCACAAGATGCACTAAACACAATCACTACACGCACAATTAAAACTGAATTATTAACTAAATTGTTCACAACTTAAACGCGACCGACGCGGGCCCATTGCAATTCACGGCGAGACTGATTCACTCGAGCGGTCGGACGACATGCAGTTATGACGCATCGTTTTTTTGCTCGCTCGCTCGCTCGGCACAAACACATAAAAAGTTGTTTTTGGTATACGGATGCTATTTATATGCTCAACAATAGATAAAATGACTCCCTGTGCATCATCTTAACAAATTCTAGAACATTCTAATTCGCACTCAAATAAATATGTAATATCGTGTTAAATGAAGAACATTATGATAAGTCAGCAATATATATAAGCTTAGAATTATAAACAGAGTTTAGTTTATAAACTCCGTTTGATCAATAAAATGTACATTAATAATTTTGCGAAATAATTGGATAGTAATGATAAAGATTTGTTTTAGAATGTCGTGAATATCAACAAGCCAACATCGAGCAGCCCATTAATACCGATGCTATATTATATCCAGGAGAACTACCCAGCAAAACTTATTTTCAACAAACAAATGAAACGAGGCATCCTTTTGCAGTAACTAATTAAATAAGTCATATAATGAATAAAGTGTTTACACTATCAAGTTCAATATTGTATATTGTATATTTATATTGCGTTACTATATAATTTTAATTCTAGGTTTCTTTATACAACAATCAAACTAAACCAGTATGTGGAGGTGTTCTAATAAGCGAACGATTTGTTCTTACAGCGACTCATTGTTTCTACAAGTAAGTTTATCGGTTAATTCAGCTTGTTATCCAAGTATTCTAGTATCTGTCATTAATTAGGGTATATAGAATATATCTCATTCTAGAATACTAATGATTTAAAATCTAGAATACAATGGAAATATCACAGATATTTATAATAATAATAACTCAGATATTTATAATATTAATAACTTAAAATCTATGAAAATATTAAAAAAGCTTGAATAACGCCACTATAGAAGTAAGATAGGTATCTTATGATATCTAGAAGTTTTTTAGCCTGTACAAATGTTTTTCATTTTGCTATTTTATGTTGGTCATAGAACGAGCTGAAAATCGCAAATAAAAGATGCCGCGCAGTTCGATTAGAAGTACAACACTTGTATGTGCAACTAGAAAGATTAGCAAGTTTCTTGATGAATCTAGTACAGTATAATTCACGCTTTCTTCTTCTTCGTTTCCTCTCTTTTCAGCGAGATCGTCATTATGGTTTACTCTTTTGCTGTCGCTTGAACTTTGTACCACTTTTTGCCATCTTTGGCTGTCTGAATGAAAAATCACCGAGATATCAATGTTAATTAATAAATTCTCAAAAATTTCACTCGTCAGTGGGATCAAAAAATTTAAATTGCGCGGAATAGAGAGGCATGATTGGTAGAGTCCCCAAGACGAACACTACGCTCTTTCCGTGTTTTTCTATTAGATTCACTGTCAAACGTATATCAAAGTATGTTGATATGATTATTATTAATTAAAACAGTTAATAAAAACAGTTGAAAGTGATGAAAACAGTTGAAAGTGATGAAAACAGTTGAAAGTGATGAAAACAATTGAAGAGCGTTGTTTTTATTGATAGAACCATTTGAAGAACATAGTCTGTTTGTAGTCCGTAGTTTGAATATTTATGTTACAGTGTTTGGCATTTGTTTAAACAATAAATAACGTGTTTATCACAAAATGAAAACATTGCACTCAGCTCAGTGGCCGAGTGGTTAGAGGCGTCGTTTGCCTCGTACTGAGCATTAGGGAGCCTGATTCGACCCCCAGCGAGGAGAGAATTTTCGCGAATCACCTTTCACAGTTTTTCAGAGGTTTTCTTTGATTAAACTCCTCTGAGCTTTTCCCTTGACCTGCGGAAAAGCCTCACGGCTGATAGAAGTTTTTTTTCTTAAAACATTGTGAACTAATAGGAATTTGTGGTCGGTCTACAACACGCTCTGTTTTTCAACGGCTATCTATGGAAATCAATGTCAAACTTAGATCAAAGTATGCTTAATAGTATTACTGATAAGAATAGAAATAGAGGAGCAATGTTTCAATTGATGAAAACAGTTGTAGTTTTAGCCATAGTTACTTTATTTTCTAGGTTAGACAAATACATCAATCTATTAATTTAATTTATAGTTATCGTGGCAATAACAATATTGTAGGCGTAGCAACAGGTCATAATGCAATATCGGCCAACGCCAAAGACTTGTATAAAGTGGTGCGTAGCATCAAACATCCTGGTTACACAGTGAGGCCTGTGTACCATGACATAGGTCTGCTCGAACTGGAAAAGCCTGTACGGTTCGCGCCCGATGTACGGCCGGCTTGTCTGCAAGTATCAACACATATTGCAGACACCGAGTGGTATATGAACGCGTGGGTTTTAAGAAACGAAATACCACGGTTGGAAACGTATACTGCTCAAGAGGCTCTATCAAATGTATGCCAGAAGGGGTATGATGACTCCAAGAAGACACCGTATGGTATTATAGGACACTTGCAACTTTGTGTTTTAGAGGGGAAGCAAGAGACTGAAGTGAGTAAACTATATAATATAATTTCTATCTCCATAATATAAAAACCAAGACAATGTTTCGAATTTAATTGAATTTTTATGCTGTCATCTGTCATCTGTCATCTGTCATCTGTCATCTGTCATCTGTCATCTGTCATCTGTCATCTGTCATTTGTCATTTGTCATTTGTCATCTGTTCATCTGTTCATCTGTTCATCTGTTCATCTGTTCATCTGTTCATCTGTTCATCTGTTCATCTGTTCATCTGTTCATCTGTTCATCTGTTCATCTGTTCATCTGTTCATCTGTTCATCTGTTCATCTGTTCATCTGTTCATCTGTTCATCTGTTCATTGTTCATCTGTTCATCTGTTCATCTGTTCATCTGTTCATCTGTTCATCTGTTCATCTGTTCATCTGTTCATCTGTTCATCTGTTCATCTGTTCATCTGTTCATCTGTTCATCTGTTCATCTGTTCATCTGTTCATCTGTTCATCTGTTCATCTGTTCATCTGTTCATCTGTTCATCTGTTCATCTGTTCATCTGTTCATCTGTTCATCTGTTCATCTGTTCATCTGTTCATCTGTTCATCTGTTCATCTGTTCATCTGTTCATCTGTTCATCTGTTCATCTGTTCATCTGTTCATCTGTTCATCTGTTCATCTGTTCATCTGTTCATCTGTTCATCTGTTCATCTGTTCATCTGTTCATCTGTTCATCTGTTCATCTGTTCATCTGTTCATCTGTTCATCTGTTCATCTGTTCATCTGTTCATCTGTTCATCTGTTCATCTGTTCATCTGTTCATCTGTTCATCTGTTCATCTGTTCATCTGTTCATCTGTTCATCTGTTCATCTGTTCATCTGTTCATCTGTTCATCTGTTCATCTGTTCATCTGTTCATCTGTTCATCTGTTCATCTGTTCATCTGTTCATCTGTTCATCTGTTCATCTGTTCATCTGTTCATCTGTTCATCTGTTCATCTGTTCATCTGTTCATCTGTTCATCTGTTCATCTGTTCATCTGTTCATCTGTTCATCTGTTCATCTGTTCATCTGTTCATCTGTTCATCTGTTCATCTGTTCATCTGTTCATCTGTTCATCTGTTCATCTGTTCATCTGTTCATCTGTTCATCTGTTCATCTGTTCATCTGTTCATCTGTTCATCTGTTCATCTGTTCATCTGTTCATCTGTTCATCTGTTCATCTGTTCATCTGTTCATCTGTTCATCTGTTCATCTGTTCATCTGTTCATCTGTTCATCTGTTCATCTGTTCATCTGTTCATCTGTTCATCTGTTCATCTGTTCATCTGTTCATCTGTTCATCTGTTCATCTGTTCATCTGTTTATCTGTTTATCTGTTTATCTGTTTATCTGTTTATCTGTTTATCTGTTTATCTGTTCATCTGTTCATCTGTTCATCTGTTCATCTGTTCATCTGTTCATCTGTTCATCTGTTCATCTGTTCATCTGTTCATCTGTTCATCTGTTCATCTGTTCATCTGTTCATCTGTTCATCTGTTCATCTGTCCATTTATCTATTTGTCCATTTGTCCATTTGTTCATCTGTTCATCTGTCCATTTATCCATTTGTCCATTTGTCCATTTGTTCATCTATCCATCTGTCCATCTATGCATCTGTCCATCTATCCATCTGTCCATCTGTCCATTGGCAATTAACTCGTTAACGAGTTATACAAGCAAAACTATCCCCCTCCACTATTTCAAATGACTGAACTATGCACTAGATGGTTATCTATTAATTTCTATGATTGAATTGATTTCATTTATTAATTTAAGATCAATTCATAAAAAAAATGTCAGATACAATGTAGTGCATAGTTCAAGTCATTTGAAATAGTGGAAGGGGATAGTCTGGTTGGTAGGGGGCACCCGCCCACCCCACCTTCGCTCACTTACTTTTTCTAATGGATACAGACGTTTTATATTGTTTAAAACATTCCAAGAAGAGTGTTATCCCATGGAAAAACTATGCGAACAAAGGTGAGGTGGGCAGGTGGCCCCTATCAACCAAACTATCCCCCTCAACTATTTCAAATGACTTGAACTATGTACTACATTGTTATCCATTATTTTCTATGATTCAATTGATTTCATTTATTAATTTAAGACTAATTCATAAATAAAATGTGAGAAACAATGTATTGCATAGTTCAAGTCATTTGAAATAGTGGAAGGGGATTGTTTGGTTGGTAGGGGCCACCCACCCACCCCAACTTCGCCCGCATACTATTTTTAATGGATACAGACGTTTTATATTGTTTAAAACATTCCAAGAAGAGTGTTATCCTATAGAAAAACTATGCCAACAAAGGTGGGGTGGGCGGGTGGCCCCAACCAACCAAACAATCCCCTTTCACTATTTCAAATGACTTGAACTATGCAATACATTGTTTCTCACATTTTATTTATGAATTAGTCTTAAATTAATAAATGAAATCAATTGAATCATAGAAAATAATGGATAACAATGTAGTACATAGTTCAAGTCATTTGAAATAGTTGAGGAGGATAGTTTGGTTGGTAGGGGCCACCCGCCCACCCCACCTTCGCTCGCATACTATTTTTAATGGATACAGACGTTTAATATTGTTTAAAACATTCCAAGAAGAGTGTTATCCTATGAAAAAACTATGCGAACAAAGGTGGGGTGGGCGGGTGGCCCCTACCAACCAAACTATCCCCCTCAACTATTTCAAATGACGTGAACTATGTACTATATTGTTATCCGTTATTTTCTATGATTCAATTGATTTCATTTATTAATTTAAGACTAATTCATAAAAAATTGTCAGAAACAATGTAGTGCATAGTTCAAGTCATTTGAAATAGTGGAGGGGTATAGTTTGGTTGGTAGGGTCATCTGTCATCTGTCATCTGTCATCTGTCATCTGTCATCTGTCATCTGTCATCTGTCATCTGTCATCTGTCATCTGTCATCTGTCATCTGTCATCTGTCATCTGTCATCTGTCATCTGTCATCTGTCATCTGTCATCTGTCATCTGTCATCTGTCATCTGTCATCTGTCATCTGTCATCTGTCATCTGTCATCTGTCATCTGTCATCTGTCATCTGTCATCTGTCATCTGTCATCTGTCATCTGTCATCTGTCATCTGTCATCTGTCATCTGTCATTTGAATTAATGAATATAGCAGATATTATAGATGACATATATGATCATTTTAGTACGTAGGAAAAGCCCGAAATGCCGTTTACGTTCATAACAAAGGACTACCGGGATACACGATTGTGGGTATTCCATCAATTGGACATAGTGACTTAGCTGTACCGCAGGTGTATAATAGAATTTCTTACTATATAGGCTGGATCGAGTCGGAAGTTTGGCCGGAGGTGCCGAAAAGAGGTTGCAACGAATTTAGATTTGACTCTTAAATTGTATAATAAAAGTGTGATAATATTTATTTGTGTAATTTTAAACATGAAACGAATTATATTTTAATTATAGAGGTAAGTATTATTAATGGTAGATGGGAGGATCGAATGTTAATTGCAAGGTTTAGGTGTTGGTGCGTGAAAATGCGATGGATGGATGAGGATTATAAGAAATGTAGGTTGTATGGGTAGAATATCCGGTACCTTCTACCCATAAAACCTACAGTGGGAACATTGGTTTGGTCAGTGCGTGAGTTTGAATGTTAATGGCAGGTGAGGATGACAGGAAGGAATGTATGGACGAGGATGGTAGTGGCCTTGAAGCAATAAGGTGGATAAATCATATCTTAGTAGGATTACTGTCAATTGAACGATATTTATAAACATGATTTCACGTTGTAGAAAGAAAAATCAATTTTTATTAGGCTTTATCAGCCCTTGGCCTTGCTGACTGTTCACGTTCTATTTGTCTTATTATATTATTATATTTAGATACTTTCAAAAAAAAAATTGTAGATACAATTAATTTGTAACATGTCATAAAAACAAAGGAGCCTGATCACAGCCAATGTATTATAATGTATATTATATTTATGTAAATCCATTGTCAACTGCATCAATAACAGCTTCGCTCTCATACCAGTTGGCAATGGTAAATCGGCACCCCGTTCGAGGGCGCAATTGCTCACCGTGTTGAACAGGCTTAAGCAATAATCCGGTGAGAATATTAATTATTATAATGCAATAAATTACATATTCATAAAATTCGTCTGTAACTAATTAATCGATTCTACTGCTTTGTATCGGCGGCGTTTACAAGCAATTAATTAAACTATAAGGACATAAACATATAAAAGCATATCGACGCCAAGAATGTCAAATTACATGCAGTAAAAAATGTGTCTAGATGATTTCATGAAGGTCACCCGTTGACCCAGCGTGTGGACTCATCCTAGACTTTCGCTTTCGTATAAAACAGCATCCGAAAATTAGGACCGGCACAGTTTTCGTGATTCATTCATACAAACCACCAACAAATATGAAACTGGTTAGTAATAATAATAATTATAATAATAATATGTATTTATTTTACATAAATATACAAAGTACAAATACAATTGATAGTATATTTATGTAATTAAATTATATTTGATGTAATAGTAAATTTTTGTTTTTAACATAACATATATTTGAATCACTACTGCCTTATTGAAAATTAAATTATAGAATGAGGGTCTCATGACTCTTGTTAGATTAGTTTGTCTTATTCATCCTTATATATAAAAACCGAAGATTTAATTGAAGTAATAGTGTTTTGAAGTAATAGTGTTTTAGAGTAATGGTGTTTTGAAATAATATCAAAGTATTAAGTAAGATTTAGCTTTTTTACAATGAAAATAGTTACACAAATAATATTACAAGTTGTAAGCTGCCATTTAAAAAATTTACTAAAAATTAATTTTAGGGGACAATGCAGATTTAATTGAAGTAATAGTATTTTAAAGTAATAGTGTTTTAAAGTAATGGTATTTTGAAGTAATATCAAAGTATTAAGTAAGATTTGGCGTTTTTACAATGAAAATAGTTACACAAACAATATTGAAAATTGTAGGCTGTCATTTTAAAAATTCATTGATAATTATTTTTTGGGGACAATGCAATTGAAAATCATTTCCCGTCGAACGACAGAAATTTCACCTACCCCCGTATTCACCAAAGTTCCATAAATGTATCAATAACTATTGAACCCATAAGTATTCGTTGTTATAGCAACAATAAATACATTATTTGGAAATGTAGTTACTTTAGATTGCCTCTATTGGAAACACTGAATAATTAAACAAAAGATGTTATAAAAGCTCCAATCACAAGTGCTAGCAAAATAAATCGAAGTACTATTCAAGGTGTTTGACATTTGTTTAGGCAATTTCTGTTCAATGTTCTGATTAATTATAGTATATGTATGTTATTATTATATTTGTAGATCATTGCTTTCGCCGCTCTTGTAGCCATGGCTCTTGCCGCCCCCGCGTCTCATGATGCCGATAAAGACGCAGTCATTGTAAAGAGTGATTTAGACAACATTGGTGTTGATGGATACAAATATGCGTAAGGACGAATTAATGTATATATTTTTGCATATTATTACAACGAAAATTGTGTTGCAGTTATGAAACTAGCAACGGAATCTCACAAGAAGAGCAAGGACAAGTCATCAATGCCGGCACTGAAAACGAAGCTATTGCTGTCCGTGGACAATTCTCTTATGTTGGTGCCGATGGTGTTACTTACACCGTCACCTACATCGCTGATGAGAATGGTTTCCAGCCACAGGGCGCTCATATCCCACAACCACCACAATAAATTGTTATGATGACTGATTATTTATGTACATAATGCTCAATAAATGTTTTTATTATCATAAAACAAATATTTATAAATAAACCATACCATGAACAATTAAATAATGGAGTTAGTACACATATTGCACTTAGTAAAGTATAGTAAAGTATATCAACTGTTGGAATATTATTCTCTAGAGGGCACTACCCGGTGATCCTGAAGACATGAGCATGTTGACGGTTATTACCATATGGGTGTGCATTGCTAATTGATGTGGTGCCGGCAGATGGCGTTTAACTTCCCTCTTCGAGGGTAAGTTGTACTATTATAGTAAAGTATTTATTTGGTGTTGTATACAAGAAGATTTACACAAGTGAGAAACATTACAAACATAGTGCATTATAAATACACTCGGTTTAAAGGACTATAAATATTTTACCCTAAATTGAGTATAATTATTCAAAACTTAATACTGAGGAACCATATACATCCTGCTGCCAAAGAGGTTAAGAGTAGAGACAAGAAAGATAGTGGAGACTCATTACATATACATTGTAAGATGACATCCAAAGAGACAATTTTCAGGTTTTGAATAAACCAAATATAACTTATAAACTTATACTCAATGGTATATAATTTGAGCAAAATCGGTCCACGAAAATAAATAAATTTAGTAAAATAATGAAAAAAAAAGTCAAAAAGTCAAAATGTCAAAAAGTCAAAAAGTCAAAAAGTCAAAAAGTCAAAAAGTCAAAAAGTCAAAAAGTCAAAAAGTCAAAAAGTCAAAAAGTCAAAAAGTCAAAAAGTCAAAAAGTCAAAAAGTCAAAAAGTCAAAAAGTCAAAAAGTCAAAAAGTCAAAAAGTCAAAAAGTCAAAAAGTCAAAAAGTCAAAAGTCAAAAAGTCAAAAAGTCAAAAAGTCAAAAAGTCAAAAAGTCAAAAAGTCAAAAAGTCAAAAAGTCAAAAAGTCAAAAAGTCAAAAAGTCAAAAAGTCAAAAAGTCAAAAAGTCAAAAAGTCAAAAAGTCAAAAAGTCAAAAAGTCCAAAAGTCAAAACGTCCAAAAGTCAAAAAGTCAAAAAGTCAAAAAGTCAAAAAGTCAAAAAGTCAAAAAGTCAAAATGTTAAAATATAAAAATGTCAAAATGTGAAAATGTCAAATTGTCAAAATGTCAAATAGTCAAAATGTCAAAATGTCAAAATGTCAAAATGTCAAAATGTCAAAATGTCAAAAATTTATGAAATCTTAAAGAAGTAGTTTAGATATTTTGTAATTGTATATATTTATTGTACGCAGTCTGTATTCAACTTTTCAAGAATAAAGAACTTATTATTAAATATAAATATCTTTAAATACACCACAAAATTTCCAAAACTATCCTCCGTTGCGTCAAAGCATTAGAAGTGACCTGATACTGAAATTAAGTCATTTGATTGAAAATATAGTCTAGATGGCGGGAAAAATTTCGAGATTGTTTTTTGAACCAAAAAAGCTATAGAGCTTGACAATTTTTTTAAACATGGTAAATTTTATTTCATGATAAAAAATCGTGTTTTAGTCTAATTTTGTAGATCTTTTATTTCAAAAATTTCACCTAGTTACCAATTTTTTTGAACCAAAGAAGCTATAGAGCTTGACATTTTTTTTAAACAGGGTAAATTTTATTTCATGATAGAAAATCGTGTTTTAGTCTAATTTTGTAGACCTTTTATTTCAAAAACTTCACCTAGTTACCAATTTTTTTGAACCAAAGAAGCTATAGAGCTTGGCAAATTTTTTAAACTTGGTAAATCTTATTTCATGATAGAAAATCGTGTTTTAATCTAATTTTGTAGACCTTTTATTTCAAAAATTTCACCTAGTTACCATTTTTTTTGGTAACCAAAGAAGCTATAGAGCTTGGAAAAATTTTTAAACTTGGTATATTTTATTTCATGATAGAAAATCGTGTTTTAGTCTAATTTTGTAGACGTTTTATTTCAAAAATTTCACCTAGTTACCAATTTTTTTGAACCAAAGAAGCTATAGAGCTTGGCAAATATTTTAAACTTGGTAAATTTTATTTCATGATAGAAAATCGTGTTTTAGTCTATTTTTGAAGACCTTTTATTTCAAAAATTTCACCTAGGTACCAATTTTTTTGAACCAAAGAATCTATAGAGCTTGGCAAATTTTTTAAACTTGGTAAATTTTATTTCATGATAGAAAATCGTGTTTTAGTCTAATTTTGTAGACCTTTTATTTCAAAAATTTCACCTAGTTACCAATTTTTTTGAACCAAAAGCTATAGAGCTTGGCAATTTTTTTAAACTTGGTAAATTTTATTTCATGATAGAAAATCGTGTTTTAGTCTAATTTTATAGACCTTTTATTTCAAAAATTTCACCTAGTTACAAATTTTTTTGAACCAAAGAAGCTATAGAGGTTGGCAAATTTTTTAAACTTGGTAAATTTTATTTCATGATAGAAAATCGTGTTTTAGTCTAATTTTATAGACCTTTTATTTCAAAAATTTCACCTAGTTACCAATTTTTTTGAACCAACGAAGCTATAGAGCTTGACAATTTTTTTAAACTTGGTAAATTTTATTTCATGATAGAAAATCGTGTTTTAGTCTAATTTTATAGACCTTTTATTTCAAAAATTTCACCTAGTTACCAATTTTTTTGAACCAAAGAAGCTATAGAGCTTGGCAAATATTTTAAACTTGGTAAATTTTATTTCATGATAGAAAATCGTGTTTTAGTCTATTTTTGAAGACCTTTTATTTCAAAAATTTCACCTAGGTACCAATTTTTTTGAACCAAAGAATCTATAGAGCTTGGCAAATTTTTTAAACTTGGTAAATTTTATTTCATGATAGAAAATCGTGTTTTAGTCTCATTTTGTAGACCTTTTATTTCAAAAATTTCACCTAGTTACCAATTTTTTTGAACCAAAAGCTATAGAGCTTGGCAAATTTTTTAAACTTGGTAAATTTTATTTCATGATAGAAAATCGTGTTTTAGTCTAATTTTGTAGAGCTTTTATTTCAAAAATTTCACCTAGTTACCAATTTTTTTGAACCAACGAAGCTATAGAGCTTGACAATTTTTTTAAACTTGGTAAATTTTATTTCATGATAGAAAATCGTGTTTTAGTCTAATTTTATAGACCTTTTATTTCAAAAATTTCACCTAGTTACCAATTTTTTTGAACCAAAGAAGCTATAGAGCTTGGCAAATTTTTTAAACTTGGTAAATTTTATTTCATGATAGAAAATCGTGTTTTAGTCTAATTTTATAGACCTTTTATTTCAAAAATTTCACCTAGTTACCAATTTTTTTGAACCAAAGAATCTATAGATCTTGGTAAATTTTTTAAACTTGGTAAATTTTATTTCATGATAGAAAATCGTGTTTTAGTCTAATTTTGTAGACCTTTTATTTCAAAAATTTCACATAGTTACCAATTTTTTTGAACCAAAGAAGCTATAGAGCTTGGCAATTTTTTTAAACATGGTAAATTTTATTTCATGATAAAAAATCGTGTTTTAGTCTAATTTTGTAGACCTTTTATTTCAAAAATGTCACCTAGTTACCAATTTTTTTGGTAACCAAAGAAGCTATAGAGCTTGGCAAATTTTGTAAACTTGGTAAATTTTATTTCATGATAAGAAAATCGTGTTTTAGTCTAATTTTGTAGACCTTTTATTTCACGAATTTCACCTAGTTACCAAATACTGACCATTCATTTTTGTTATATAATAAATAAATAAATAAATGTATTTATTGCCCAACAAAATAATAAAATTCCAATTACAGGACAACAAGATATTATATAATAATATAATATAATATTTTTCTTATGATCAAAAGTTTTTCGTATGATCAAAAGTTTTTCTTATAATCAAAAGTTTTTCTTATCATCAAAAGTTTTTCTTATGATCAAAAGTGTTTCTTATGATCAAAAGTGTTTCTTATGATCAAAAGTTTTTCTTATGATCAAAAGTTTTTCTTATGATCAAAAGTGTTTCTTATGATCAAATGTGTTTCTTAAAATCAAAAGTTTTTCTTATGATCAAAAGTTTTTCTTACGATCACAAGTTTTTCTTATGATCAAAACTTTTTTTTATGATCGAAAGTTTTTCTTATAATATAATGGTTTAGAATATGGAAAAATTAGGAATCATTTCACTCCGGTTACATATAGGCAATATACGTAATTCCCTTTTCAAATAATTATTTCTAATTGAACCGGATAAGCTACAGGGCTTGGCAAATTTTTGAAACTATGAAAATTTTATTTCATGATAGAGAGTTGTGCTTAATCTCATTTTATAGGTATTACAATTCCAAAGAAAATTACCAAAAAACATTGTTACAAAAAGTGTACTGTTTTGGTGGTATAGCCGAAGAAGTGAATAAAAATAAAATGAAAATTATTTAACTAAAATCCACTTTAGTCCGTTGGATAGATAATTTTCAACCAAATAAAATAAGTTTATAACATTTTGCTCTTAAACAACAGATAAACTCGCTTTTTTTTTATGATCGAAAGTTTTTCTTATAATTCAAAAAAGTTAAGATTCACTGGTTTAGAATATGGAAAAATTAGGAATCATTTCACCCCGGTTACATATAGCCAATATACGTAATTCCCTTTTCAAATAATTATTTATACAAAAGCAGAAATCGAAAGTAAATTTAAATACACCTAATTGACATTAAAATAATGTAGAAATACAAACAATCAAACATTTACCGGCCGGTTTTTTTTTTCGGGCTGCGGTTCCACCGTCAAACGTGATTTAAATGCTAATTTTATTAGACGAAATTATTTCGTAAAGGTCAATATCTAGCAGGAGGCGTCTTCATTATTTGTCATGTTTTCGTATAAAAAGACCGATGCAAATTGCAAACAGCACAGTTTTTGTGAGACAATCATACAGACAACAATCATAAATCATGAAATTCGTAAGTATTCTAGTTATAATAATAATAATAATATATATATATATATATATATATATATATATATATATATATATATATATATATATATATATATATATATATATATATATATATATTATCTATTTGCCTTTTATCTTTCGGTGTAGGCTTGAATAATAATAATAATAATAAGCTTTATTTATCCAACAGAGTAACACTCCAATTACAGGGTTAATTAAATATGTTTTTAAATTTAATTATTTAATGTAGCATGCACCTTATATTAAGTTATTAGCGACTATAAAAGCATTTACAAACAAAAAATTACATAATTTGAGTCTGATACCCAGCTCAGTGGCCGGGAGGCATCGTTGTTTTTTGACATTTTTCACGTTTTGGATGTTTTTTGACATTTTTCACGTTTTTGACGTTCTTTTGACATTTTTAACGTTCTTGACGTTTTTTTGACATTTTTCACGTTTTTGACGTTTTTTGACATTTTCACGTTTTTGACGTTTTTTTTGACATTGTTCACGTTTTTGACGGTCTTTGGACATTTTTCACGTATTTGCGTTCTTTTGACATTTTTCACTTTTTTGACGTTTTTTTACATTTTTCACTTTTTTGACGTTTTTTGACATTTTTCACGTTTTTGACGTTTATTTTGACATTTTTCACGTTTTTGACGTTCTTAAAAAAATTAATTAAATCTTTTGAATTTCAGCTCATTGCCTTCGTCGCTCTAGTAGCCGTAGCTCTCGCCGCCCCAGCAAGTCACGATGCTGACAAAGATGCCCAAATTTTGAAACACGAACTCGACAACATTGGTGTCGATGGATACAATTATGCGTAAGTAATAATCAAACGACCAATACTCTTTTAATTAAATATAATTTGGTAACATCTATTTTTTTTGTGTTACAGCTACGAGACCAGCAACGGAATCTCTCAACAAGAGGAAGGTCATCTTATCAATGCTGGCACTGAAAACGAAGCTGTTGCTGTCCGAGGACAATTCTCCTACGTTGGTGCTGATGGTGTGACTTACACCGTCACTTACATCGCTGATGAGAATGGTTTCCAGCCACAAGGCGCTCATTTGCCACAACCACCACAATAAGTATTTTTTTATGATGACCATAAGCGACTGAATTGTTTTAAAATGCACTCAATGTAAATAATTAGCACCAATAAAATATGATTGTTAAAAAAATGAGTTGATATGTTACTAACACCCAAAACTAACAACATAAGGTGCTTTCGTTTAACATTTCTGACTAAGGTGCTTTCGTTTAGCATGGTATATTTAGCAATGATCGTGATAAACAAAAGGCACTTTAAGTGCCTTTCGTTTATCACTCTGGGCTGGTACGAGCTTACTGTTTCTTGTTCTATTTGACGCTTCCGATGCGCACGCGGCCCTTACAAACGGCGGCGTACGACTGCAAGGCCTGAGCGATACTGCACGCCAGGGGGCGACTAGCAATGATAAACCATGCTAAACGAAAACGCCTCTAGTAATACGATACAGCACACCAGGGGGCAACTGCATAAATAATCAAATGTTTCTGTTATGTTTATTGTCACAATGCTTTTAAACAATTTATTATTGTTATTAGTTAATTAGTGCGATTGAATTTTACAAAAGTTATCTACTAGATCCAGTATGTGGATGTTAAAAATTATTATGATTACTGTTAGTCATCTAACACCTCGCACTTTAATAGTCGTAACGAATTTGTGATTTATAAGTTAATTATGAATTGGTTAGATATATATTTTATTTTAATTCTAAGCAATTTGTAAAATTAATATCAATATCCTTGGATTTGGTTGCTAGGTAACATGTCGGTCGGCCATCATGGATTCATGGCTAGTTAATATTTTGGAGATGAACAAAACTTTATTTCTAATCTAAATATCAACTAGCCATGAGTCCATAATGGCCGACCAACATGTTACCTAGCAACCAAAATCCACGGCCGATGATATTCATTTTACAGTTTTGCGATTATTTTTAATAAATTTCTTCTATTGCAAATAGTTGTGCTATATTTTGGGAAAAAACTATTCTATAACTGACAAAATTATTCCATGTTTACAATTAAATACTATTTTACTTGAAACATCGATTTGTCTCTGCAACAATTTAAATCTTCATTACTTACTTACTATATATATATATATATATATATATATATATATATATATATATATATATATATATATATATATATATATATATATATATATATTATGATCGGAATAATTTTGTCAGTTATAGCATAGTTTCTTCCCAAAATATAGCACAACTATTTTCAATAGAAGAAATATATTACAAATAATCGCAAAACTATAAAATTAATATATATATATATATATATATATATATATATATATATATATATATGTGTGTGTGTGTGTTTACAATTAAATACTATTTTACTTGAAACATCGATTTGTCTCTGCAATTTAAATCTTCATTACACCCAGTCCCACCCATGACATTTCACAATTGTCGCTAAAAATACCGATGCAAGAATATTACCGCCATAAATAATTCAAACCGGCGCCTCTTCCTCTCTGAAAACCAATCTCTGACATTTACACTTTACCCATTTTTCCTCTCTAATTAACCACACAGCAATTTCGCGCAAAAGCGCGAATCGAAAGTGCGCCTACACCTAATCAACCGGACAATTCCATATAGTTCAAGTTCATTGCGTTCCGCATACCGACCATCTTCATCTGCAAAACAAGTTCCGAAAGGTTATGATTTGTTAACATTAACGGCGCCGGCTATGAGGTGTCGGCGTTGCGAGTGCAATACGCTAATGTTAATAAAAATCGTTGCGATGCAATTGCACTTGTATATAAAGGGAGCGGCGCGTTGGCATACGCATACAGTTCTGTGATTACAGTTGAAAGATGAAAGTCGTGAGTTCTGATGAGTTGGGGGTTTGAAGCGTAAGTTTTTGATTTGGGGTGTTTCGTAGATTGTTGCTTTGGTAGCCGTGCTGGCCGTAGCTGTCGCCCGTCCACAGGGAGCCGACAAGGACGCCGTGGTTGTCAAGAACGATTTGGATAATATTGGTGTTGATGGATTTAACTGGGCGTGAGTAACATATAATTATCAAATTGATTTTTTATCGTATACAATTATAATTTAATTATAAATTGTATGGCAAAACAAAATATGATTAAAGACGATATTGTAAGAATTTCCTCATGACCCTTTTGGCACCTTAAGAGGGCCACTCTGGACCGCGTTCATGTTATAAATCAAATCACTATATCAACTCTGAGCACAGTTGCAGCTAAACAAGCGTTTTTTTTGCACAACCTTCTGACACATACGGTAACTTATTGAAAAGTATGCGATTTATGTAAAAAAGTCCAAAAGTTATATTGATACGCGATAAAAAGTGTTTCTTTTCCAATTTTATGTGTATTTGTTAAATTTTTTGTATATTTATTAAGTTACGAAACGAGTAATGGCATCGCTGCATCCGAACAGGGACAAGTTAGCAACCCCGGCAGTGAAAACGCGGTGTTAGCGGTTCGTGGACAATTCACGTATGTTGGTAAAGATGGTGTTACTTACACCGTCACCTACATCGCGGATGAGAATGGATTCCAACCACAAGGCGCGCATCTTCCCAAATAAAATAAAAACCCATTGATCATTTGACTGTAAATAAGATAAAACATGCTGTTGATTTTTTTAATTAAAATAAAGCGAGTAAATAATTATTGTAATTATTATTTAAATATTTAATAATAAATACACCTAACAACCCGCAATGGTGAGCGTGGTAGAGTAGAATTTACCATTAGCTACAAGAAAATTCCTCTGGTTTATGCAGCACTGAGCACCTGCACATAGTGCTCGTGCAGTAGTAAAGTATTTAAATCAAGAATTTAATGAAAAATAAATTGGAAGATATTCTTCACTTCCATGGCCTGCTCGGTCACCACAAAAATGGTCAGAATAAACTTATTTTATAACCATCCCCATAAAAAGTAGTCGCCTATCTCAACTATTTGTAGACTTTTTAGGGTGTTGAACACCAAAAGTACATAATCCAACATTAGTAAACATATAAAAATTGTTATAACTCCCTTTAGAATTGTCAGAATTTCATGAAACATCTTCGAGTGTATTCAGAAATAGTCATAGTTAATGACTACAAAGTATGAAATTCTTATCTCAACTATTTGTAGACTTTTTAGGGTGTTGAACACCAAAAGTACATAATCCAACATTAGTAAACGTATAAAAAGTGCAATAACTCCCTTTATAATTATCAAAATTTCATGAAATAGCTTCAAGTGTATTCAGAAATAGTCATAGTTAATGACTACAAAGTATGAAATTCGTATCTCAACTATTTGTAGACTTTTTAGGGTGTTGAACACCAAAATTACATAATACAACATTAGTAAACGTATAAAAAGTGCTATAACTCCCTTTATAATTATCAGAAATTCATGAAATAGCTTCAAGTGTATTCAGAAATAGTCATAGTTAATGACTACAAAGTATGAAATTCGTATCTCAACTATTAGTAGAATTTTTAGGGTGTTGAACACCAAAAATACATAATCCAACATTAGTAAACGTATAAAACGTGCTATAACTCCCTTTATAATTATCAAAATTTCATGAAATAGCTTCAAGTGTATTCAGAAATAGTCATAGTTAATGACTACAAAGTATGAAATTCATATCTCAACTATTTGTAGACTTTTTAGGGTGTTGAACACCAAAAATACATAATCCAACATTAGTAAACGTATAAAAAGTGCAATAACTCCCTTTATAATTATCAAAATTTCATGAAATAGCTTCAAGTGTATTCAGAAATAGTCATAGTTAATGACTACAAAGTATGAAATTCGTATCTCAACTATTTGTAGACTTTTTAGGATGTTGAACACCAAAATTACATAATCCAACATTAGTAAACGTATAAAAAGTGCTATAACTCCCTTTATAATTATCAAAATTTCATGAAATAGCTTCAAGTGTATTCAGAAATAGTCATAGTTAATGACTACAAAGTATGAAATTCGTATCTCAACTATTAGTAGAATTTTTAGGGTGTTGAACACCAAAAATACATAATCCAACATTAGTAAACGTATAAAAAGTGCTATAACTCCCTTTATAATTATCAAAATTTCATGAAATATCTTCGAGTGTATTCAGAAATAGTCATAGTTAATGACTACAAAGTATGAAATTCGTATCTCAACTATTTGTAGATTTTTTAGGGTGTTGAACACCAAAATTACATAATCCAACATTAGTAAACGTATAAAAAGTGCTATAACTCCCTTTATAATTATCAAAATTTCATGAAATAGCTTCAAGTGTATTCAGAAATAGTCATAGTTAATGACTACAAAGTATGAAATTCATATCTCAACTATTTGTAGATTTTTTAGGGTGTTGAACACCAAAATTACATAATCCAACATTAGTAAACGTATAAAAAGTGCTATAACTCCCTTTATAATTATCAGAAATTCATGAAATAGCTTCAAGTGTATTCAGAAATAGTCATAGTTAATGACTACAAAGTATGAAATTCGTATCTCAACTATTTGTAGACTTTTTAGGGTGTTGAACACCAAAAGTACATAATCCAACATTAGTAAACATATAAAAATTGTTATAACTCCCTTTAGAATTGTCAGAATTTCATGAAACATCTTCGAGTGTATTCAGAAATAGTCATAGTTAATGACTACAAAGTATGAAATTCTTATCTCAACTATTTGTAGACATTTTAGGGTGTTGAACACCAAAAGTACATAATCCAACATTAGTAAACGTATAAAAAGTGCAATAACTCCCTTTATAATTATCAAAATTTCATGAAATAGCTTCAAGTGTATTCAGAAATAGTCATAGTTAATGACTACAAAGTATGAAATTCATATCTCAACTATTTGTAGATTTTTTAGGGTGTTGAACACCAAAATTACATAATCCAACATTAGTAAACGTATAAAAAGTGCTATAACTCCCTTTATAATTATCAGAAATTCATGAAATAGCTTCAAGTGTATTCAGAAATAGTCATAGTTAATGACTACAAAGTATGAAATTCGTATCTCAACTATTAGTAGAATTTTTAGGGTGTTGAACACCAAAAATACATAATCCAACATTAGTAAACGTATAAAACGTGCTATAACTCCCTTTATAATTATCAAAATTTCATGAAATAGCTTCAAGTGTATTCAGAAATAGTCATAGTTAATGACTACAAAGTATGAAATTCATATCTCAACTATTTGTAGACTTTTTAGGGTGTTGAACACCAAAAATACATAATCCAACATTAGTAAACGTATAAAAAGTGCAATAACTCCCTTTATAATTATCAAAATTTCATGAAATAGCTTCAAGTGTATTCAGAAATAGTCATAGTTAATGACTACAAAGTATGAAATTCGTATCTCAACTATTTGTAGACTTTTTAGGATGTTGAACACCAAAATTACATAATCCAACATTAGTAAACGTATAAAAAGTGCTATAACTCCCTTTATAATTATCAAAATTTCATGAAATAGCTTCAAGTGTATTCAGAAATAGTCATAGTTAATGACTACAAAGTATGAAATTCGTATCTCAACTATTAGTAGAATTTTTAGGGTGTTGAACACCAAAAATACATAATCCAACATTAGTAAACGTATAAAAAGTGCTATAACTCCCTTTATAATTATCAAAATTTCATGAAATATCTTCGAGTGTATTCAGAAATAGTCATAGTTAATGACTACAAAGTATGAAATTCGTATCTCAACTATTTGTAGACTTTTTAGGGTGTTGAACACCAAAATTACATAATACAACATTAGTAAACGTATAAAAAGTGCTATAACTCCCTTTATAATTATCAGAAATTCATGAAATAGCTTCAAGTGTATTCAGAAATAGTCATAGTTAATGACTACAAAGTATGAAATTCGTATCTCAACTATTAGTAGAATTTTTAGGGTGTTGAACACCAAAAATACATAATCCAACATTAGTAAACGTATAAAACGTGCTATAACTCCCTTTATAATTATCAAAATTTCATGAAATAGCTTCAAGTGTATTCAGAAATAGTCATAGTTAATGACTACAAAGTATGAAATTCATATCTCAACTATTTGTAGATTTTTTAGGGTGTTGAACACCAAAATTACATAATCCAACATTAGTAAACGTATAAAAAGTGCTATAACTCCCTTTATAATTATCAGAAATTCATGAAATAGCTTCAAGTGTATTCAGAAATAGTCATAGTTAATGACTACAAAGTATGAAATTCGTATCTCAACTATTTGTAGACTTTTTAGGGTGTTGAACACCAAAAGTACATAATCCAACATTAGTAAACATATAAAAATTGTTATAACTCCCTTTAGAATTGTCAGAATTTCATGAAACATCTTCGAGTGTATTCAGAAATAGTCATAGTTAATGACTACAAATTATGAAATTCTTATCTCAACTATTTGTAGACATTTTAGGGTGTTGAACACCAAAAGTACATAATCCAACATTAGTAAACGTATAAAAAGTGCAATAACTCCCTTTATAATTATCAAAATTTCATGAAATAGCTTCAAGTGTATTCAGAAATAGTCATAGTTAATGACTACAAAGTATGAAATTCTTATCTCAACTATTTGTAGACATTTTAGGGTGTTGAACACCAAAAGTACATAATCCAACATTAGTAAACGTATAAAAAGTGCAATAACTCCCTTTATAATTATCAAAATTTCATGAAATAGCTTCAAGTGTATTCAGAAATAGTCATAGTTAATGACTACAAAGTATGAAATTCATATCTCAACTATTTGTAGATTTTTTAGGGTGTTGAACACCAAAATTACATAATCCAACATTAGTAAACGTATAAAAAGTGCTATAACTCCCTTTATAATTATCAGAAATTCATGAAATAGCTTCAAGTGTATTCAGAAATAGTCATAGTTAATGACTACAAAGTATGAAATTCGTATCTCAACTATTAGTAGAATTTTTAGGGTGTTGAACACCAAAAATACATAATCCAACATTAGTAAACGTATAAAACGTGCTATAACTCCCTTTATAATTATCAAAATTTCATGAAATAGCTTCAAGTGTATTCAGAAATAGTCATAGTTAATGACTACAAAGTATGAAATTCATATCTCAACTATTTGTAGACTTTTTAGGGTGTTGAACACCAAAAATACATAATCCAACATTAGTAAACGTATAAAAAGTGCAATAACTCCCTTTATAATTATCAAAATTTCATGAAATAGCTTCAAGTGTATTCAGAAATAGTCATAGTTAATGACTACAAAGTATGAAATTCGTATCTCAACTATTTGTAGACTTTTTAGGATGTTGAACACCAAAATTACATAATCCAACATTAGTAAACGTATAAAAAGTGCTATAACTCCCTTTATAATTATCAAAATTTCATGAAATAGCTTCAAGTGTATTCAGAAATAGTCATAGTTAATGACTACAAAGTATGAAATTCGTATCTCAACTATTAGTAGAATTTTTAGGGTGTTGAACACCAAAAATACATAATCCAACATTAGTAAACGTATAAAAAGTGTTATAACTCCCTTTATAATTATCAGAATTTCATGAAATAGCTTCAAGTGTATTCAGAAATAGTCATAATTAACGACTACAAAGTATAAAATTCGTATCTCTACTATTTGTAGACTTTTTAGGGTGTGGAACACCAAAAGTACATAATCCAACATTAGTAAACGTATAAAAAGTGCAATAACTCCCTTTATAATTATCAAAATTTCATGAAATAGCTTCTAGTGTATTCAAAAATAGTCATAGTTAATGACTACAAAGTATAAATTCGTATCTCAACTATTTGTAGAATTTTTAGGGTGTTTAACACCAAAAGTACATAATCCAACATTAGTAAACGTATAAAAAGTGCTATAACTCCCTTTATAATTATCAAAATTTCATGAAATAGCTTCAAGTGTATTCAGAAATAGTCATAGTTAATGACTACAAAGTATGAAATTCGTATCTCAACTATTAGTAGAATTTTTAGGGTGTTGAACACCAAAAATACATAATCCAACATTAGTAAACGTATAAAAAGTGCTATAACTCCCTTTATAATTATCAGAATTTCATGAAATAGCTTCAAGTGTATTCAGAAATAGTCATAGTTAAAGACTACAAAGTATGAAATTCGTATCTCAACTATTTGTAGACTTTTTAGGGTGTTGAACACCAAAAGTACATAATCCAACATTAGTAAACCTATAAAAAGTGCTATAACTCCCTTTATAATTATCAGAATTTCATGAAATATCTTCAAATGTATTCAGAAATAGTCATAGTAGGGAATGGTTATAAAGTATATTTATTTTGAGAGGCTATTTGGGAATTTAGTAGATTTGGAGAACAACATTAGACATGGTGTAGGATATTTAAACAATAATCCGAATATCATCAAAAACGTTATTAGAAATTTTGATACACGAACAAATTATTGTAATGAAAGAGAAGGGCATAATACCAAGTGATTTATTTACGTAATTACATTGTTTATTATTATTATTATTATTATAAACGACTTAACAAACCAATATTTGAAATATAGTATTTATTAATTAAATATTACGTGGTTTTTTTCACTACATAACGTTTTATGGCTACTATAATTAAGTAGTTTTCAACACATAATTAACCACTTATCCGTACAAAAAAAACGTCTTCAAATATAATCTTGTTATACTTTCCACACCAGTAGCACCAATAAACATAAATCACTAAAATCCAGTCTCAATGTCATAACGCGAAATAAATTTGACATTAATTGCCTACAGACAGCATCATCGAGTTCTGGAAAGACAAGTTTTTTTTTTGAGGGGAAAGGTTAAACGCGAGATGCGCGCAAAAATGTGAAGGATGCAGCTTCTGGTGATGAATTATTACTGATTAAAATATTCGGCTTGTAAGGGGGGATAAAGCGACGATTTTTCGGCAATATTTAAGCCGAAATTCAATCATCGATAGACACAGTTCAGTGTTATCTAGCTAAACTACAACAAACAATCATGAAATTCGTAAGTATTAATAAACAACTTTAGAAGTAATTTTATTTTTAGCGCTTATTATTTTTGTTAAATATATAATGTATTAAATTATTTAATTTGATTTGATTTGATCATCAATATATAAATATGAAAAAATTAGCATTGAATTAGTTATTACAATAATTGACATTATTATTCTTTTAATTACAGTTCCATTACTGTGATGATGCAAAAAAGGCCTTAGTAGACTAAATATATTTACTGCATTCCCATTTTTATCAGAACAGTCAATTCAATGATTTCCTGTTGTACCAATGCTTTATGAAATGTAATTAAGTGTATTTTTATAAAATCAAAGGATGTACCTGATGATAATAATAAATCAAAATAATGATGAATACTAATTGGTATTCAGTGAAACAACAGTTTTTTGTGAGATTATGTGATTATGTAACCTTACTTGCTTTTAATCATGAATTACATTGTGCTAGATTTGTCAAGAGACTTATGCTATATTCAGCTGATAAATTATTTGATTTCTTACAGCTTATTGCTTTAGCCGCTCTTGTAGCCGTCGCTCTGGCCGCCCCAGCAGCTCATGACGCCGATAAAGATGCCGTCGTTGTAAGAAGCGACTTGGACAACATTGGTGTCGATGGATACAAATACAAGTATGTATATAAAAAAATATCAACAATCTTTAGATAGCTGCACTCTAAAACAACCCTATTAATGTAAAAATGAAGACAATGTTTTGAAGCCCATCGACATGTCATTTAAGACTTTTATGCTGTAGTGCGTGTCGTGAAAAATATTATTATTAATGACAGTTTTTTTCTTCAAATATTATATTTGTATTGGGGAAAAAAATAAATTGAAATAATAATTAAATGAAAAATATTGATGTATATTGTTATAGCAATTTACAGTGAGAGAAATTTCACCACTGTACGGCTATCTGAATGAATAAATACCAGACTTATCAAATTTTACTTAATTTAAGCTTATAAATTCACACTCCGGTGGGACTCGAACCCACCTCTCCGGCTATCACGACTGTCACGCTTAGTTTATCACAACGGTTGCAATAGCTTAAATTAATTATATTGTTATAGTTGTTTAATGCTACTACGGTTCTATATACACCTATAATTCTTTATCATGCAACACATATTTGTTAATAATAAATATGTATCACTTTCAGTTATGAGACCAGTAACGGTATCTCCCAGGAAGAGGAAGGACATGTAATCAACCAGGGTACTGAGAACGAGGCTATTGCTGTTCGTGGACAATTCTCTTACACTGGTGCCGATGGTGTCGTCTACACCGTCACCTACATCGCTGATGAGAATGGTTTCCAGCCCCAAGGCGCCCATATCCCACAAGCCGAGAACTAAATGACAATTTGTTGATGAAATTTTCGCGATACAAAGACGAACAATCCCGCTATGTGAAATTATTGAATGCAAAATATCATCTATTGTACAGCAGCCAAAACTTCTAGTAAATATAAGTGTAAATAAACTTGCATGGTGTGCTTATAGTATATCGTGCAAAAACAAATCATACTTTTAATACTCAACAATCTATATTATCCTTTCCTACGAGTAATACGCTTTTTATTTTATTAAAATCTATTGAATAGTTTTTGCGTAGAGGTTTGTAGCAGATATGAACGTCAAAACCCGGCCCTTAAGTGAAACGCTAATACTACTTGAAGGATAGTTATAATAGAGCTGATGCTTGAAAAATAAAATTGAATAAACAAAAAATCAATTAATAAGATTCTAAAAATTATACAATTAATCCCCTAGGAGGAAAGTTAAACGCCATCTGGCGGCACCACATCAGCTAGTAGTATGGTAATAACCGTCAACATGCTCATGCCATCAGGATCACCGGGTAGTGCCCTCTATGGAATAATATTCCAACAGAGTGCTTGAGATATCAGTACAAAGCCAATTTTGTAAAACATATATAAGTGTGAATCCACTTCTTAGCAATCTACATATCTAGATTTCGATCTTCCACCTCTTAGCAATCTACATATCTAGATTTCGATCTTCCATCTCTTAGCAATCTACATATCTAGATTTCGATCTTATTAGATCTCATAAGTGTAGCTCAGATAGTGAGGGTGAATTCACACAATATTTCGAGTGGTTATATACAAAAATGATACTAACCCCCTAGGAGGACAGTTAAACGCCACCTGGCGGTACCATATATATGGTAGTTAGATTGCTAAGAGATGGAAGATCGAAATCTAGATATGTAGATTGCTAAGAGATGGAAGATCGAAATCTAGATATGTAGATTGCTAAGAGATGGAAGATCGAAATCTAGATATGTAGATTGCTAAGAGGTGGAAGATCGAAATCTAGATATGTAGATTGCTAAGAAGTGGATTCACACTTACATATGTTTCACTAAATTGACTTTGTGCTGATATCTCAAGCACTCTGTTGGAATATTATTCCATAGAGGGCACTACCCGGTGATCCTGATATGTTTTAATAAGAATCTATTGGTTAATTTCACTTTCTAATGAGTAATGAGCGCGAGTATATTTAATAAAATGGCTGATAATTATATTTATTTTATTTAATTATCAAGTAAAATCAATGGCGACATCTAGTAACTTTTTTAATATAATCTTAATTATATAATCACTAATTTATTCTCAATTATCACGATTTATACACCTTACCACTAATTAGCTTTCAATTACAACTGCCATATAACAATAATTATCAAACAAACAGTAATTAGGCACGTAAAAATATACGTGCACTTTCAATCCGTAAGTGTAAGTGTGTTATCCCCGGTTATCATCTTAATAGTTTTATGATAATTTTGCCCTTTAGCGCACTTGTCGGCGCGAGAGTACACACATTGAGCGGCAGCAAAGAATTTTTGTTTTTCAAGCTTGAGTTTCGTTTATATTTGCAGGCCCGTATTATCTAATAGCTGTGTATCTGCTACCTATATATAATTTATTATATACTCGTTGCCATAAATAAATGGACACCTAGTAAACGCGGATGTATCCTGTATTTTTTTCTTAAATTTGTTAATAAATATAATTTATATATAGGGCAGTTAAATATTGTACATCATAATGCGGCCCTGTATACAGCGCGTATCATATTGATTATTGGTGTGAGCCTTACGTAAGAAAATAGTATTCAATTTTGATATTTTGTGCAAGCAGAACGGTAGAGTATTTCATAATAGGTGAATCTCCATATGGCATTGCATCAGATTTCGCCGTATGACCGCGCCGGGCACACGTAAATTATCCCCGTGATTCATCTCGGTGAGAGAATCTGGGTTTCTTAATGTTGGTCAATGGCAAAATGTCACCAAGTACAACGATGAGTAAACGGATGCAAAAATAACATGCAGCTAAATAAATCAAAATATGATTTGGGAGATGAATAAAACTACTATGTTTTTTTTACCACTTGTTTAATTGTTTAAAACAAAGTCATCGGGAAAAAAAGGATTCAAGCAAATACTGTCAATATTTGCTTCAATCCTCCTTTTATATTTATCAAGTAATCAATTATCTGGATAAACATCAGTAATCTCTCCAATAAGGCGTTGGGCTCTAGTATTTTAAAAATATTTTTGAACTTAAATATGAACTACGCTCTTCATTGTTTTATCCACGGATATAACAATGGTCTTCTCCTACATAACCTATGGATGTATGGATATATCTCGATAAACAATTGAAAAAACAATAGTAACACTAGTTTTTTTATAAATAATAAAACTATGCGAACGTAGGCGGGGTGGGTGGGCGGTCCCTATGACTTGAACTACGCTCTCCATTGTTTTATCCAGGGATATAACAATTGTCCTCTTCTACATAACCTATGGATGTATAGATATATCTCGATAAACAATTGAAAAAACAATAGTAACACTAGTTTTCATAAATAATAAAACTATGCGAACGAAGGTTGGGTGGGTGGGTGATCCCTATGACTTAAACTACGCTCACCATTGTTTTATCCACGGATATAACAATGGTCTTCTCCTACATAACCTATGGATGTATGGATATATCTCGATAAACAATTGGAAAAACAATAGTAACACTAGTTTTTTATAAATAATAAAACTATGCGAACGTAGGCGGGGTGGGTGGGTGGTCCCTATGACTTTAATTACACTCTCCATTGTTTTATCCCGGGATATAACAATGGTCTTCTCCTACATAACCTATGGATGTATAGATATATCTCGATAAACAATTGAAAAAACAATAGTAACACTAGTTTTCATAAATAATGAAACTATGCGAACAAAGGTTGGGTGGGTGGGTGGTCCCTATGACTTGAACTACACTCTCCATTGTTTTATCCACGGATATAACAATGTTCTTTTCTTACATAACCTATGGATTTATGGATAAATCTCAATTAACAATTGAAAAAACAATTATAACGCTAGGTTTCATAATTAATAAAACTATGCGAACGAAGGTGGGGCGGGTGGGGGGTCCCTATGACTTGAACTACGCTCTTCATTGTTTCATCCATAGATATAGCAATATTCTCCTCCTGCATAACCTATGAAACGTTTTTATTTTGCCTCTATATAGATAAGGCTTTCTAACTAATTCTACGAAGAGATTGAATGAAGGTGACCAAAATAGGAGAAACTAGAAATTGAAAGTGAATCGCAGCTAGAAATCACCCAAAATCTGTATAGCATATTCCACTCCCAACTACTGATTTTCTCTATATCGAGATGTCGATTATGTATTCAAATATCTTTTCTCTGTTTTCGGTTAAATGAAACAGATATTTGAATACATAATCAACATTTCGATATAGAGAAAATCAGTAGTTGGCAGTAGAATATGCTATACATATTTTGGGTGATTTCTAGCTGCGATTCACTTTCAATTTCTAGTTTCTCCTATTTTGGTCACCTTCATTCAATCTCTTCGTAGAATTAGTTAGAAAGCCTTATCTATATAGAGGCAAAATAAAAACGTTTCATAGGTTATGTAGGAGGAGAATATTGCTATATCTATGGATAAAACAATGAAGAGCGTAGTTCAAGTCATAGGGACCGCCCACCCACCCCACCTACGTTCGCATAGTTTTATTATTTATACAAACTAGTGTTACTATTGTTTTTTCAATTGTTAATCGAGATTTATCCATAAATCCATAGGTTATGTAGGAGAAGAATATTGTTATATCCGTGGATAAAACAATGGAGAGCGTAGTTCAAGTCATAGGGATCACCCACCCACCCAACCTACGTTCGCATAGTTTTATTATTTATAAAAACTAGTGTTACTATTGTTTTTTCAATTGTTTATCGAGATATATCCATACATCTATAGGTTATGTAGGAGAAGACCATTCTTATATCCGTGGTTAAAACAATGGAGAGCGTAGTTCAAGTCATAGGGGACACCCTCCCGCCCCACCTACGTTCGCATAGTTTGATAATTTATGAAAACTAGTGTTACTATTGTTTGTTCAATTGTTTATCGAGATATATCCATACATCCATAGGTTATGTAGGAGAAGACCATTGTTATATCCGTGGTTAAAACAATGGTGAGCGTAGTTCAAGTCATAGGGGACACCCTCCCGCCCCACCTACGTTCGCATAGTTTTATTATTTATAAAAACTAGTGTTACTATTGTTTTTTCAATTGTTTATCGAGATATATCCATACATTCATAGGTTATGTAGGAGAAGACCATTGTTATATCCGTGGATAAAACAATGGAGAGCGTAGTTTAAGTCATAGGGGTAAAATATTTCTAAATTTTAAACTATAGTGTGAAAGTATAAAAAAAATTGTGGAGGGTACATTAATAAAAATTGCAATTTGTTTTGTTGCAAATATTATTCAATAACAGGCTTATAAAAAATACTTGCTGTCAACTTTTTTAACTGTTCTTTTTGGAAACCACTAAAGTAATGTCTTATAAACAAAATTGTTAAATAAAAACATTGGTGTATGGACACATACATTTGTTATAAATAAAAAATAATTTTACAAATATTTTACTTACATACATGTTTATGTTCAAAAATAGGTATATAAAAAAAAACTAAGGCCCAGCGCCCTATTCGAAAATATGTCTGATGATTGTTGTTAAATTCTAAACAATATTTTGAAAGTTGAAAAAAATCGTGGAGGGTACATTAATAAAAATTGCAATTTGTTTTGTTGCAAATATTATTCAAAAACAGCTAACAAAATTAACTTAAATTTGTCTTTTTTTATTTTATGGTTACCAAGACATAAGTAAACAATTGTAGAAAAAAATAATTTGTTTGCACACTCCGTTTAGTAACAATGCACCGAGAAAAAGTCCACGCCGTGTCAACCACCCGAAATTATGAGAATTGTTTAACTTGGATTATAGCAATTTTTAATTTTGTTATTATCTTCTCCACAATTTAGACATTTCTGTTTTCGTTTTTCTCCCTTGCAATCTGATGAAATATGACCAATATTTTGCTAGTTAAAGCTAAAAAATGCTTTAACTGACATAATATTAGTCATTTTGGTCATATTGGTCATTTTTCATCAACTAATTTTTTCATTTATTCCGCATGATGACCAACCAATCATAATTTTTTTAATTTCTAAAAGTTCATTGACAATATTTTTATTCGTCATGAATAAAAATATTGTCAATATAATATTAATTGACTTTTTTAAAGTTCACGTTTAATTTAATGGGCTCAAAAATGTTTATATCTATAGATTCACATCGGTAGTGCTTAGAGGCTCATAATGAGCATTGGATAGTTGAGTTCAAATCCCATCGTATGATTACACTCCTCTGAGCTTCCCTCTTTAATATGTAATAACTATCTTTATGTACAAAATCACATAAAAATAATATTAAATAAGAATAGTAATAAATCAATATATATATATATACATCTGGTGATTATTCATTCAGATAGCCGACAATGGCAAGAAGTACTTCACTATATATATATATATATATATATATATATATATATATATATATATTCCTTGATTTGAATGAAGAAAATTGCAATGACTTATATGTTTGTCAATATTTTGTGATCAAAAAAATCATAATAAATCGAATTACTAATTTTTTTTAACTAAGGGTGGATTTAATTCTTGAATTCTTTGTTCTTATAATGAAGTAAAATTTGTTAAAATATTTTCATTATTAAGCTTACAATGAAGAAAATTGCGGGATAATAATATAAATAATGTTTTCTTCAATTATCTGAGTTTGGAAAATGATAATAAATCAAATTTTTCAAATTTTAATATTATCAAGAATGCATCATATTTTTTAATTATTTAGTCTTCTAATGAAGTACAATTTCTTAATATATTAACATTATTAAGATCCTAATGAAGAAAATTGCAAGATGACTTATATTTTCGTCAATATTTTGTGATCACAAGTCATAATAAATCAAATTAGTAAATTTTTATAATTTACAAGAATGGATCTTATTTTAGAATTCTTCATCCTTATAATGCTGAGAAATTTGTTAAAATATTTTCATTATTAAGCTTACAATGAAGAAAATTGCGGGATAATAATATAAATAATATTTTCTTCAATAATCTGAGTTTGGAAAATGATAATAAATCAAATTTTTCAAATTTTAATATTATCAAGAATGCATCATATTTTTGAATTATTTAGTCTTCTAATGAAGTACAATTTCTTAATATATTAACATTATTAAGATCCTAATGAAGAAAATTGCAAGATGACTTATATTTTCGTCAATATTTTGTGATCACAAGTCATAATAAATCAAATTAGTAAATTTTTATAATTTACAAGAATGGATCTTATTTTAGAATTCTTTATCCTTATAATGCTGAGAAATTTGTTAAAATATTTTCATTATTAAGCTTACAATGAAAAAAATTGCGGGATAATAATATAAATAATATTTTCTTCAATTATCTGAGTTTGGAAAATGATAATAAATCAAATTTTAATATTATCAAGAATGCATCATATTTTTGAATTATTTAGTCTTCTAATGAAGTACAATTTCTTAATATATTAAAATTATTAAGATCGTAATGAAGAAAATTGTAAGATGACTTATATTTTCATCAATATTTTGTGATCATAAGTCATAATAAATCAAATTAGTAAATTTTTATATATATCTTATTTTCGAATTCTTTATTCTGATTGAGATGTTGAGAAATTTGTTAAAATATTTTCATTATTAGGCTTTTAATCAAGAAAATTGTGGTATGATTTATATTTTCTTCAATTTAAGTTTAAAAAATGATAATAATATTTAAAGACATACGTTTTTTTATAAATAATATTAAATATAATCCAGCTCAGTGGCCGAGTAGTTAGAGGCGTCGTCTGTCTCGTACTGAGCATTGGGGAGCCTGAGTTCGAACCCCAGTGGGGCGAATTTTCGCGAATCACCTTTCACAGTTTTTCAGAGGTTTTTTATGAAGTTAAGGTAAATACCGGGTGATAAAACTCCTCAGCTTTTCCCTTGACCGGCGGAAAAGCCTTACGGCTGGTAGCCCAATAAAGATAGAAGTTTTTTATTGTAAATATATTAATAATATTATGAATATTGTGTTATATTATATAAACATATACACACAACAATGGACTAACAAAGTCTTTATGTTCTAAATATGTTGGAACAAATCATAAATTAATATTATGATACAGAACGTTACAGACATCAATTCCACGATTTGTTCAGGACCATTAAAAAATTAAACTATGATTCAACGTGAATATTTTAACAGGAGTGACGACACCTTTACCTTACTAGCTACACTATACATATTATTTTGTATACTTTCTAATTTCCAACAGTAGAATTTTAAAACACCTTCTACGTGTACTGCAAAGTTAAACATTTACAGTAACCTGCTTATTTGTAGTGAGTAAGCTGGAACTATTGACGGTAAGATAGAGCAATCATAAGAATATAATCATAGTACTTATCTATGAATATAATGATTGTAATTTATTTGTGCAGGGGTCTGGTGTTACGGATCCCTAAAATTAAGGTGACCATTCGTCCCAAATATTACTACCGAATCGAATTTTAAGTTCTTGTACCGAATCTGTCACCAAAGCATGGAATAAATTTGATTTGTATATATGTATATATATATATTATTTTTTAATAATTTTTCATGGTCATCAAAAAACATCAAACAAACTACAAACTTTCGTGAACAAACTCCTCCGCAAGATTTTAGGAATATATAGCCATATAATTTTTTTTTTAAATCATGTGAAGTTTTAGAATCTATTGCATTTTGATGCGTGTGAATAAGCGTAATAATAAATAACAAAGAACAAAATATTTTCAAATTTAAAAATTCAAGGCTGAAAGGGTTAATTTTCTTGTTTATTATCTCTGTTTATTGGCGAAAAAATGTTTTTCAATGTATTTTAACTTCATCAAGATTATTTTTTCTACAATAGAATATCATATTCGTTTGTTGTCTTGTTGGCCAACATCGTTCCATCAAGTACACTGACACACATAGAACGACCCCCGGTCGATTGCCAGTTACAAATTGTTTGGCACTTATTTATCTTCAAAATGATGAATTACTTGTTTATTTTGATTAATAATGCCCCAATGCGTGAAGATTCAATACACATATGTTTTCAATCAAAACTTATTGTTTAAAATATATATATATATATATATATATATATATATATATATATATATATAATATTGGCAATGGAGTAAAGTGTTAATCAAATTGAAATAAATAGCGTTTGATTGCTGCACCACCCCCAAAAACCATATATATATATATATATATATATATATATATATATATATATATATATATGTTTTCAAATTAAAACTAGATAATGATTATGTTTGGCACTTAGTTACCTTCAAAATGAGCTAGTATTTGTTTATTTTGGTTAATTAATAATATCTTTATGGGGGGTAAACATAAATTAAATAAAGAAAATGGAGATGGATGGGTCACACTCTAAGCAAAGGAAATAGGGAATAATATTTATATAATAATGAATATATACCTATCCACATATAAAATCCACAACACATTAAAATGTTAAAGTCTCTGCACGACTACAAACATTTTTACTTTACTTGTTCGCACCACAGGGTACTCAATGTTTAATTCTTTTTAAAATCTTCGTAGGCTTAGCGTGACCAGACGACGAGGTGAATCCGGTATCCGAATTTATTTCACGGCTGCGCCCAGACACTATTATACCGAATTTATGTGACATCTATTATAGCGAGCACGATGTAATCGCAGGTGTTTAATAATTTTTAGTAATTTTTTTTGGCCCGACCAAAAACCGCTTTTTGTAGGCTTTTTTAAAACGCGCACGCTGGAGGCATCGCCTCCAACAACGAACCGGTAAGTGCAATAAATTAAACGGTAATACGACAACACGAGAAGAAAATTATTCAAGAGTTATAAATATTTAGTTAATTAAATATAAGACTGTATTTATCTTCACATAATCTTCAAATTACTGTATTTGTGTTACTTGTGTAATGATGTGCAACATAAGCGTACCTACGTACTAGAGATGAGATAGATATTTATTTTTATTTATCAGTTACAAAGTAAATGAGTACATAAAACAAGTTTTAAGGATTACGAATCTATAGTCGTTCCATTTCGGAAAGGATTAAGTTAAATTTCGAAATTTCGGCTAATTGTCCGTACAGAGGGGGTCCCATGCAATGCTAACAGAGCCTATCAATGCATGTATGAGTATTCACATTTATATATATATATATATATATATATATATATATATATATATATATTTGTTGTTGCAGTTTTTATAATATTCAGTTAATTCTCTTTACGATTGTATAATATTTTTATATAGTTATATCAAAAAACTTTTCAAGGAAATTTCATTTAAAGATTTGGAGAGAATTTGACTGTTTTAGTAGCGATAGCCATGGAAACTCGGAAAACCGGAGAAAAACATTTAACAGTTATAATAAACAGAACACAATTCTCTTATAAACTGTTCCAAATCGGCACCGGTTTGAGCAACACATGCCTCTAATCGTTTACAAAGTTCGTGATTTGTTTTTCTTTTTATTTGTTTCGCAGATATTTGACAACATACATGTCTAATTACAGAGTGTTCTCTCGTATTTGGATCACTCTGTATCGCAAAAATTATAATAATTATTAATTTTAATTATTTTAAATTTGAATTATGTTTCTTTTCTGTTGCCAAAATGTAATACTATTATTTAGCATGTAGATATAATATACAGGAGGAAATCTACTAAAGACAATGGATTATAAATCGACACCTTGACTTATTCACTTCCTTGTAAATTACTCTCGCGAAAACAAATATTACTTCACATACCGAGAGACAGATATTGTAGCGGATTAGAATGTAATCGGCAGCTTTGCACGCTCATCCTTTTGCACGTTTTTGTTTGTTTATTGACTTATTTACAACAATATTTTACACATGTGGAGTGTTCTGAATGTGATTAATGTTAATTAATGAATTACTAATATAATGGAAAAATATATACAGTGTGTCCTCACAAATTATTTGACGCCCGAGATATTTAAAACATGACTTTCATACTAAAAGTTATGTTTTAAATTTCTCGGGCGTCAAATATATGATTTCTGATTCATTTTATTGATCGAAATATTGTTCATAGTTCTAGATATAAATAAAAAATATGTGCAGATGTTTAAATCTGATGGTAATATTTTTTTCCCTCTGTACTCGCCGCGAGATTTATGGGTTTGATTTCCTATCTCGGGATAGCGGTATCGAGGGCTGCTGTGGTTTGTTCTCTGTGTTTTATTTTACTATGGCAACGTCGCATTATGTACCTGCTCACTATTTCAAACGACTTGAACTATGAATTACATTATTTTTCACATATATTTTTTTAATTAGTCTTAAATTAATAAATAAAATTAATTGAATCATAGAAAGTTGTAGATAATAGTGTAGTGCATAGTTCAAGTGGTTTGAAATAGTGGACGGACGTAGTTTGGTTGGTGGGGGCCGCCCGCCCACCCTACCTTCGCTCGCATAGTTTTTCAAAGGATGCAGATGTTTTATATTGTTTAAACTATTCCAAGAAGAGTGTTATCCCATGGAAACACTATGCGAACAAAGGTGGGGTGGGCGGGTGTCCCCAACCAACCAAACTACGTCCGTCCACTATTTCAAACGACTTGAACTATGCATTACATTATTTTTCACATATATTTTTTTAATTAGTCTTAAATTAATAAATGAAATTAATTGAATCATAGAAAATTATGGATAATAGTGCAGTCCATAGTTCAAGTCGTTTGAAATATTGGACTGGCATAGTTTGGTTGGTAGGGGCCACCCGCCCACCCCACCTTCGCTCGCATAGTTTTTCCATACGATAACACTCTTCTTGGAATAGTTTAAACAATATAAAACATCTGCATCCTTTGAAAAAAACTATGCTAGCTAAAGTGGGGTGGGTGGGTGTCTCCCACCAACCAAACTATACCCGTCCACTATTTCAAACGACTTGAACTATGCACTACACTATTATCCACAACTTTTTATGATTCAATTAATTTCATTTATTAATTTAAGACTAATTAAAAAAATATGTGAAAAATAATGTAATGCATAGTTCAAGTCGTTTGAAATAGTGGGCGGACGTAGTTTGGTTGGTTATTACGTTAATTTTACATCCGTTATTCTAACCTCAATTTTGCCAACTTTGACACATAATGCGACGTTGCCATAGTAAAATAAAACACAGAGAACAAACCACAGCAGCCCTCGATACAATTTAATATTAAATACATATGTTTATATTCACTTATGAATCAATAATCACCAATAAATTATGAATAAAGAAAGGACGAATATGATAGCAACTTCTGATCAAACTTATATAATTCAAAAAAAAAAACTTAAATAAATTCACTCTTGACAATCAATATTGCAGATATTAATCACGATGACACACGAACAAAAAAATGATTTAGCTGCGAAGGTTTTCGGCCGTCCACAGCAGGAAATATCATCATCATTGCGATCGCGATTGTTTATCCTTGCGTATCTATTGTTGTTGATGCTCGCTCTGAGAGAGCAAGCAGCCTCGGTTAAACGGTGAGAAATTACACGCACAAATTGATAATTTGCATTTAATAATTGATATTATAATTTGCGGAAAATGTGAATGGAGACGCGCTAGGATGTCCTGAACTTTATGACTGGCATGAACATAATAAATCTTGAATTGAAAATAGAACTGACTAATTAATGTAAAAATATAATTGTATTGTCCTACGGAAATAAAAACCCAATTACAGGACAACAACAATAATATGCAAAATGTATAAATATAAATATTAAAAAAATTAAAAATATATCATAATATATAACATGTATTATTATTTAATATAATATATATATAATTTATATAAATATCATACGAAAACCTCAATTTATGCATTTTTTTGGAGATTTAGTATAAAATAAAACATATTATTTAAAAACTTAGCCCATGTTTTTCAAACATTCCTTACCTAAAATAAAAACCCTAATACCGTTACTTAACTTCTAAATAAGTTTATATATTATTATATTTACTATTATATAATTATTATATTGGTGAATAAATAGTTGTATCCTATATATAAATACTTGTTATGTACTGTTTTGCATATTCTTTTATGTGCCTATAAAATAATATGCAATGATTTATTGTGGAAAACTGATTAACAATTAATTTCCACTTGTATAAGCTTCTAATAAAAGGATCTTGTTTGTATTAATTATTGGTTCGGCGTGCTTGGGAAAATAAATTAAGTCTCATTGCTCACGACGCACAAACACGTTCGCAATGAAATCCGATTAGTAAAATGGCACGTTGAAAGGTAATACTAATTGTATCCTATTTGAAGAGCGATCTATTGTGAGCGTAGGTGCAGTAAGCCTTGTATTAATCCTTTAATAATTTAATGAATGGAAACTGTTCATTGAGGAACTAATTCCTTCGACATTTGTATGAAACGAAATTAAATAAAAACGGGCATAAATAAAGATATATTTAAGATGTGGTGTATCTTTAATGGATGACCTAGTTTATTGCGAATGCAATAATGAAGATTGAAACATATCTATCAAGGGATTTTGGAAATATTTATAAATTTGGGGTTAAAACATATAAAAGTTAATTTATATGACATACTAACTATGACATTAAATATCTTGAAAACTAGTTACCCCGTTATTTTTGATTATGACTTTAATGGATGAACTAGTTTATTGATAATGCATTCATGAAGTTTGAAAAATATCCATCGAAGGATTTTGGAAATATTCACAAATTTGTAGTTAGAACATACAAAAGTTAATTTATATAACATACTAATTTTGACATTAAATATCTTGAAAACTAGCAACCCCGTAATTTTTGATTATGATATTAATGGATGAACTGGTTTATTAGTAATGCATTCATGAAGTTTGAAAAATATCCATCGAGGAATTTTTGAAATATTTACAAATTTGGGATTAAAACATATAAAAGTCAATTTATATGACATACTAACTTTGACATTAAATATCTTGAAAACTAGCAACCCCGTAATTTTTGATTATGATATTAATTAATCGTATCATCGTATCGACCCATATCACTCCTACCAGTACTATCTAAACTATTCGAAAAATTGCTCTTAAAACGACTAAAGCCAATTATTGAACAAAAGAATATTATACCGACTCATCAGTTCGGATTTAGAAACAAACACTCAACAATCGACCAAATCCATAGGATCACACAAATTATAGAGAAAGCTATAGAGGAAAGAAATATATGCTCCGCTGTCTTCTTAGATGTGGCCCAGGCATTCGACCGAGTGTGGCATGAAGGATTGCTCCACAAGCTCATATCAATCCTCCCAAGGCAATACTACCAGATATTAGAATCCTATCTAACTGAAAGGCACTTCAGAGTTAGACATGACGATACCTACTCGGAATTAAGGCAAATAAAAGCAGGTGTACCGCAAGGAAGTGTGCTGGGACCGATTCTTTACCTCATATATATTCACGACATGCCGTCAACAAGCCAAACTACAACCGCCACTTTCGCGGATGATACTGCTATTCTTGCAGTAGGGAAGAACACTCTAGAATCAACAGCAAAACTGCAGGTAGCAGTCAGTAAAGTCGCCACCTGGTCAAATAAATGGCGCATCAAGTTAAATGAAGAAAAATCGGTACATGTCGACTTCACAACAAAGACTAAGGTCAGCCACTGCAATGTAATCATTAATGGGACTCCAATTCCATATTCCAATAAAGCAAAGTATCTTGGCATGACACTGGATGCCAAAATGCGATGGAAAGAACATGTTAAAATAAAACGCGAAGCACTAAACATAAAGCTAAGGAAAATGTACTGGCTGATAGGCAGAAGATTCGAACTATCTACACACAACAAATTAGTACTCTACAAACAAATTCTCCGACCAGTTTGGTCGTACGGAATACAACTCTGGGGCTGTGCCAAGCACAGCATCATAAATATAATCCAAAGATTCCAAAATAAAGTCCTAAGAATGATAGTAAATGCACCATGGTACATCAGAAACCAGGACCTACATCGCGACCTGGAGATGGAAATGGTATCAGATGTCATTAAGAAATTTGCAGTTCTACATCAAGAACGACTCAGACAGCACGCCAATGAGGAAGCGTCCAGGCTTCTTAACGTCGCGGGTATGGCACGGCGACTAAAACGCACCAAGCCACATGATTTAGTCACCCAAAACTAACTAGGCCAGCTAATGGGCGTCGCCTAGCTGAATATATATATTCATTTATTATTATATTAAGTCAAATTAAAACTAATCATTAGCTATATTAGCTAGTTGTAGTGTAAATGTTATGTAAATAGCATTAAAACAAAAAAATAAAAAATGATATTAATGGATAAACTGGTTTATTAGTAATGCATTCGTGAAGTTTGAAAAATATCCATCGAGGGATTTTTGAAATATTTACAAATTTGGGGTTAAAACATATAAATGTTAATTTATATGACATATTAAATTTGACATTAAATATCTTGAAAACTAGCAACCCCGTATTTTTTGATTATGACTTTAATGGATGAAATAGTTTATTTATAATGCATTCAAGAAGTTTGAAACATATCCACCAAGGGATTTTTGAAATATTCACAAATTTGTGGTTAAAACATATAAAAGTCAATTTATATGACATACTAACTTTGACATTAAATATCTTGAAAACTAGTTACCCCGTAATTTTTGATTATGATATTAATGGATGAACTGGTTTATTAGTAATGCATTCATGAAGTTTGAAAAATATCCATCGAGGGATTTTGGAAATATTCACAAATTTGTAGTTAGAACATACAAAAGTTAATTTATATAACATACTAATTTTGACATTAAATATCTTAAAAACTAGCAACCCCGTAACTTTGATTAGGATATTAATGGATAAACTGGTTTATTAGTAATGCATTCGTGAAGTTTGAAAAATATCCATCGAGGGATTTTTGTAATATTCACAAATTTGTGGTTAAAACATATAAAAGTCAATTTATATGACATACTAACTTTGACATTAAATATCTTGAAAACTAGCAACCCCGTAATTTTTGATTATGAATTTAATGGATGAACTAGTTTATTGATAATGCACTCATGAAGTTTGAAAAATATCCATCGAGGAATTTTTGAAATATTTACAGATTTGGGGTTAAAACATATAAAAGTCAATTTATATGACATACTAACTTAGACATTAAATATCTTGAAAACTAGTAACCCCGTAATTTTTGATTATGACTTGAATGGATGAAATAGTTTATTGCTAATAACCTAATAAAGTTTGAAAAATATCCATCTAGGGATTTTTGAAATATTCACAAATTTGCAGTTTGAACACATAAAAGTCAATTTATATGACATACTAACTTTGACATTAAATATCTTGAAAACTAGCAACCCCGTAATTTTTGATTATGAATTTAATGGATGAACTAGTTTATTGATAATGCACTCATGAAGTTTGAAAAATATCCATCGAGGAATTTTTGAAATATTTACAGATTTGGGGTTAAAACATATAAAAGTCAATTTATATGACATACTAACTTAGACATTAAATATCTTGAAAACTAGTAACCCCGTAATTTTTGATTATGACTTGAATGGATGAAATAGTTTATTGCTAATAACCTAATAAAGTTTGAAAAATATCCATCTCGGGATTTTTGAAATATTCACAAATTTGTAGTTAGAACATACAAAAGTTAATTTATATAACATACTAATTTTGACATTAAATATCTTGAAAACTAGCAACCCCGTATTTTTTGATTATGATATTAATGGATAAACTGGTTTATTAGTAATGCATTCGTGAAGTTTAAAAAATATCCATCGAGGGATTTTTGAAATATTTACAAATTTGGGGTTAAAACATATAAATGTTAACTTATATGACATATTAACTTTGACATTAAATATCTTGAAAACTAGCAACCCCGACATTTTTGATTATGACTTTAATGGATGAAATAGTTTATTTATAATGTATTCATGAAGTTTGAAATATATCCACCAAGGGATTTTTGAAATATTCACAAATTTGTGGTTAAAACATATAAAAGTCAATTTATATGACATACTAACTTTGACATTAAATATCTTGAAAACTAGCAACCCCGTAATTTTTGATTATGAATTTAATGGATGAACTAGTTTATTGATAATGCACTCATGAAGTTTGAAAAATATCCATCGAGGAATTTTTGAAATATTTACAAATTTGGGGTTAAAACATATAAAAGTCAATTTATATGACATACTAACTTAGACATTAAATATCTTGAAAACTAATAACCCCGTAATTTTTGATTATGAATTTAATGGATGAACTAGTTTATTGATAATGCACTCATGAAGTTTGAAAAATATCCATCGAGGAATTTTTGAAATATTTGCAAATTTGGGGTTAAAACATATAAAAGTCAATTTATATGACATTCTAACTTAGACATTAAATATCTTGAAAACTAGTAACCCCGTAATTTTTGATTATGACTTTAATGGATGGACTAGTTTATTGTTAATTAGTTAATGAAGTTTGAAAAATATCCATCAAGGGATTTTTAAAGTATTTACAAATTTGGAGTTAAAACATATAAAAGTTAATTTATATCACGTACTAATTTTGACATACATTAAATATCTTGAAAACTAGCAACCCCGTAATTTTTGATTATGACTTTAATGGATGGACTAGTTTATTGTTAATTAGTTAATGAAGTTTGAAAAATATCCATCGAGAGATTGTTGAAATATTTACAAATTTGCAGTTAGAACATACAAAAGTCTTTTTATGACATACTAACTTTGACATTAAATATCTTGAAAACTAGTGACCCCGTAACTTTTGATTATGACTTTAATGGATAGACTAGTTTATTGGTAATATGTTTATAAAGTTTGAAAAATATCCATCGAGGGATTTTTGAAATATTTTCAAATTTGGGGTTAAAACATATAAAAGTCAATTTATATGACATACTAATTTTGTCATTAAATATCTTTAAAACTAGTGACATCGTAATTTTTGATTATAACTTTAATGGATGGAATAGTTTATTGCTAAAACGTTAATAAAGTTTGAAAAATATCCATCGAGGGATTTTGGAAATATTCACAAATTTGCAGTTCGAACATACAAAAGTCAATTTATATGACATAGTAACTTTGACATTAAATATCTTAAAAACTAGCAACCCCGTAATTTTTGATTATGACTTTAATGTATGAACTAGTTTATTGATAATGCATTCACGACGTTTGAAAAATATCCATCGAGGGATTTTGGAAATATTTACAAATTTGCAGTTAGAACATACTAAAGTCAATTTAGATGACATACTAACTTTGACATTAAATATCTTGAGAACTAGTGACCCCGTAATTTTTGAGTATGACTTTAATGGATAGACTAGTTTATTGATAATATATTAATAAAGTTTGAAAAATATCCATCGAAGGATTTTTGAAATATTTTCAAATTTGGGGTTAAAACATATAAAAGTCAATTTATATGACATACTAATTTTGTCATTAAATATCTTTAAAACTAGTGACACCGTAATTGTTGATTATAACTTTAATGGATGGAATAGTTTATTTCTAAAACGTTAATAAAGTTTGAGAAATATCCATCGAGGGATTTTGGAAATATTCACAAATTTGCAGTTAGAACATACAAAAGTCAATTTATATGACATAATAACTTTGACATTAAATATCTTAAAAACTAGCAACCCCGTAATTTTTGATTATGACTTTAATGTATGAACTAGTTTATTGATAATGCATTCACGACGTTTGAAAAATATCCGTCGAGGGATTTTGGAAATATTTACAACATATAAAAGTCAATTTATATCACATACTAATTTCGACATACATTAAATATCTTGAAAACTAGCAATCCCGTAATTTTTGATTATAACTATAATGGCTGACTTAGTTTATTGTAATGGAGTAATCGAGGGATTTTGGAAATATTTACATCTACCCAGCTGGGAAGTATTCAACGCCTTCAGGAAAACGTTCTTTGGTTCAACGCGAATGAACTCAAAAAGATGCCCAGCTCGCTTATTCATTGGGATTTCTAGACTTCTTAAAGATACAAAGCGCATGAATGAATTAATACAGACAGAATAAGAATGTATTTCGAACTCGAGACTCTGACAACCAGCAACAACATAGTGAAACATATAAAATCACACGGAATAAGATGGCTTGGACATAAACAAAGGATGGAAGCGGACAGAAACTAAAAACTTGCCACGAGTAGGTCGTGAGGAAGACCCTGTCAAAAGTGGAAAGAGAGCCTGGAAGAAGATCTAAGAGTAATAGAAGTATATAATTGGAGAAGAAGAGAAGAGAAAGAGAATGGAATAAAATCGTGGCAGAGACCAAAACTCACAAAGGATTGTAGAGCCGAAGGAAGAAGAAGGAAGTAAACCGTATCAAAGTGCTCAGTGTCAGCTTCACACCCTAAGATATAAAAAAAACTTCTATCTTTCTAGGGCTATCAACCGTGAGGCTTTTCCGCCTACCAAGGGATATATATATATATATATAATGACTGTTATTATTGCCAAATGAGAGGCTATAAATATGTAAATGCAATGGGGGTTCGATTCCCACCGGAGGGTGAAATTTTTAGAGAATTTGCATTTATATATATATATATATATATATATATATCCGCTAGCCTTTTCTATCACAGTGTGGTGTAAATGTTTGAATTTTCCTTTATTATTTTATAAATCTTTTCCATTCTCTTCTATTTATTGCTAGTTCTTTTGCTTCCTTCCAGTTTCTTCCTTTCCTTCCTAATCGTTACTATATAATTGTCAGGAAATGTATTATCCCACGAAAAAAAAACGATTTTTTATTATTATTCATTATTTTTCAAATTTTATCTATATATAATCTGCAAACAAATCAATTAATGAATGAATATAGCTTTTTATTTGGTTAGTTTGAATTTCTATTTGCATAACAATTAAAAGCCATCAATTTAAACGCAATATATCCAACTCCACTAACTAATTCCCAATGTCATTGACGAAATCAATTTCCGGTGCCGCTCTAATCTACAATCGAGCCCCCATAAACTCATCTCTAATCACCTTGAACGGCGACTAATTTTACGATTGCTTCATGGGTGGTATTAGCTGTGATTTTTGATTGTTTGATAAGTGAATAGAGTGAAAAAAAAAACATTCTCTGTTTATATGTGTTTGTTTTTTATGTATGTGTGTATGTGTTTGTGTATGTGTGAGTATGAGGACATTGCGATGCGTGCAAGACGGAGTGGTCCTGCCCATCATCATCCTCGGCCGCCGCCCGTAGCGGGAGATTCGCTAAAAAAGATGCCAGAGGAAACTATAAAATCAGTCGCGTCTGAAAACTGGCGGATTTCAGTTGCACCCACAATACACCAGTGACCGGTTTTTCTTCTTCTTAGTGAACTAATTGCGATATACAATGAAGACTCAAGTAAGTAGGCATTTTTTAAATTTCTATTTAATTTGATTGTAATTAATTGGGTACATCTTATTATTATCATTAATACTATTTTGTTGACAATAGCTGTATATATTGAGCTGAAATAAATTACATTACATTACTGTTTATTAAATACTAAGCATTTATAGCTTATTATCATTTATTACATGATGTTGTTATATGTTTTTTTTCCTGTAGTTACATAAAATTTGGAATACTATTTTGTGGTTTAAATAAATAAAACGAATTTCACAAGTGATAAAAAACCAAGAAAAATTCGTTTTATTTATTTATTATAATGAATTATCACAAAGTAGAATCCAATATTTTGTAGTTTGATTTTCTTAGTAGTGTAATTGTTTATAGTAAAGAGCACAAAAATAACAATTATATATTGTTTTTTTTTAGCCTACACCGAAAGGTAAAAGGCAATAGAATATATATATATATATATTCTATTGCCTTTTACCTTTCGGTTTAGGCTAAAAAAACAATATATAATTGTTATTTTGGTGCTCTTTAGTATAAACAATTACACTACAAGAAAATCAAACCACTATATATATATATATATATATATATATATATATATATATATATATATATATATATATATATATATATATATATATATATATATATATATATATATTTCTACTTTTTTTATACATAATATTTATAAATTAATACTTAAAAACAAATAAAAATAATTTAAGATATTTCAGTTCGATTCACAGTTTTGCATTGTCACAAATTCACATTTTTAATTTTTTGCCTTTTATGAAATTTATTTGACATTTATTTGAAATTTTTGAAATTTTTGAAACATAAAATTTTTAAAAATTTTGAATTTTTTGAATTTTTTTGAATTTTTTGAAATTTTTGAATTTTGAAATTTTTGAAATTTATGTAAAATTTGTAATATTTGAAATTTTTGAAATTGCGAATATTTCTGCTATTTCGACGCGTGATTTACGTGTGTATCAGTCACCGCCGATGCTCACCTTTTTCAAGGATTTTAGAATAGACACACCTAACTAGGGTCTTCTTCCTTGATTTCGGATTCGTCATGTTTAGGTGTTAAAACCATAATCATTCACGCTAACTAGGCGGGGTGGAAAATAGGTAGGATATGGCTGTAGTAGAAATAGGTATATATTAGAAGGGACATGGTTCCCCCCGGTACAAGAAGATGGGAGAACCAAGGCTCGCGTGGGCAGGGGCGCAACCCTGAAGTAGGCCTGTTCTTCTCCGAAGAAGAAGTGCCTACCCGCTACCCATTGTATTTATTGGCAATTAATGCCACAGTTTCTTACGAAAAAAAGAAATGCCCGGACAACGGCGTATAAATGTTGATTGTATTAGGTGCATGAAATTTAAATTTCTTAAATCTTTGATTTATCATCATTTTTTTTTTATCTAACTCAGTCGATTAATTTAAAACAACTCGTACACTCAAAATATTCATATAGACCAATGACTCTTAACTTTTTTAAAATCAGGGAGCACTTTTGATCATAAGAAAAACTCGCGGTGCTCCAAAATCTATAGAAAGTAGATAAGCCAACATTCAATTTCGGCTTTCATGACAATATTTTACATGTTAACGATCAAAAATTTTACTCTCTGGGATTCGAACACACGCGGGTATAATAATATTAAAATACCAACCTAACTATGCCCGTCCACTATTTCAAACAACTTGAACTATGCATTACATTATTTTTCACATATATTTTTTTTAATTCAGTCTTAAATTAATAAATAACATTAATTTAATCAAAGAAAATTAACAGATAATAGTGTAGTGCACAGTTCAAGTCGATTGAAATAGTGGACGGGCATAGTTTGGTTGGTAGGGGACACCCGCCCACCCCACCTACGCTCGCATAGTTTTTTCATTGGATATAGATGTTTTATATTGTTTAAACTATTCCAAGAAGAGTGTTATCCTATGGAAAAACTATGCGAACAAAGGTGGGGTGGGCGGGTGGTCCCTACCAACCTGACTATACCCGTCCACTATTTCAAACGACTTGAACTATGCGCTACACTATTATCCGTTATTTTCTTTGATTAAATTAATGTCATTTATTAATTTTAACTAAATTAAAAAAATATATGTGAAAAATAATGTAATGCATAGTTCAAGTCGTTTGAAATAGTGGACGGGTATAGTTTGGCTGGTAGGGGCCACCCGCCCACCCCACCTTCGCTCGCATAGTTTTTCCATAGGATAACACTCTTCTTGGAATAGTTTAAACAATATAAAACATCTATATCCAATGGAAAAACTATGCGAGCGCAGGTGGGGTGGGCGGGTGGCCCCTACCAGCCAAACTATACCCGTCCACTATTTCAAACGACTTGAACTATGCACTACACTATTATCCGTTATTTTCTTTGATTAAATTAATGTCATTTATTAATTTAAGACTGAATTAAAAAAATATATGTGAAAAATAATGTAATGCATAGTTCAAGTCGCTTGAAATAGTGGACGGGCATAGTTTGGTTGGTAGGGGCCACCCGCCCACCCCACCTTCGTTCGCATAGTTTTTCCATAGGATAACACTCTTCTTGGAATAGTTTAAACAATATAAAACATCTATATCTAATGAAAAAACTATGCAAACAAAGGTGGGGTGGGCGGGCGGCCCCTATCAACCTGACTATGCCCGTCCACTATTTCAAACGACTTGAACTATGCACTACACAATTATCCGTTATTTTCTTTGAATAAATTAATGTCATTTATTAATTTAAGACTAAATTAAAAAAGTATATGTGAAAAATAATATAATGCATAGTTCAAGTCATTTGAAATAGTGGACAGGCATAGTTTGGTTGGTAGGGACCACCCGCCCACCCCACCTTCGCTCGCATAGTTTTTTCATAGGATAACACTGTTCTTGGAATAGTTTAAACAATGTAAAACATCTATATCCAATGAAAAAACTATGCGAGCGAAGGTGGGGTGGGCGGGCGGCCCCTACCAACCAAACTATGCCCGTCCACTATTTCAATCGACTTGAACTATGCACTACACTATTATCCGTTATTTTCTATGAATAAATTCATGTCATTTATTAATTTAAGACTAAATTAAAAAATATATGTGAAAAATAATGTAATACATAGTTCAAGTCGTTTGAAATAGTGGACAGGCATAGTTTGGTAGGTGGGGTGGGCGGGCGGCCCCTACCAACCAAACTATGCCCGTCCACTATTTCAATCGACTTGAACTATGCACTACACTATTATCCGTTATTTTCTATGAATAAATTCATGTCATTTATTAATTTAAGACTAAATTAAAAAATATATGTGTAAAATAATGTAATACATAGTTCAAGTCGTTTGAAATAGTGGACAGGCATAGTTTGGTTGGTAGGGGCCACCCTCCCACCCCACCTTCGCTCGCATAGTTTTTTCATTGGATATAGATGTTATATATTGTTTAAACTATTCCAGGGAGAGTGTTATCCTATGGAAAAACCATGCGAGCGAAGGTGGGGTGGGCTGGTGGCCCCTACCAACCAAACTATGCCCCTATATTGCATATCTGGTGATTTTTCACTCAGATCGCCCCAATATCCGGTAATAATTGAATTCGCACTCGAAAATAATATATTACTGGTGTTTGAGCAAAAGGGCTTAAGTCATAATTTTTACGAAAATCAGGTTTTTATGTCATTTTAACCAAAAAAAAAAAACAAACGGCTTGTAAATTTTACATTTTCTGTCATAAGCCCTTTTGCCCAAACACCAGTGATATATTAATCACCAATATAACTAAACTACTCAATAATTAATAGAGATTTTGTAATTTCAAGAATATTAACATTTCCTAAATATAAAAACATACTACACTAATTAATTATCATAATAAATTTATTAATTTTTGAACCGTTTATATTCTTCTTTAAAAAAAAAACTTGTTTTTACAAAATGCACTAAACAACTGCTAAATCGATTAGTTAAAGACACCAACATTTGACTAAATGTATATATTTTTTAAAACACATCTTATTCGTTTTTGTAATATGAATTTATATTTCTGGTGAAGTTCAAGGTTAATACCACCATGGAATCGTATAAATTTGCATTCTTTTCGGTCATCCTGCGGCGATTTGTTTAAAATATCCGGACGCTCGCTCTAATGGGTAATTAAGGCGACACCATAAATTACCGGTTTGACATTCTTAATTGATACCCAGTAAGTAATATAAATTTTTGAGGGACAACTAGCATAACTATATTTGGGATTTATTGGTATTCTCGTAATTATTTATTGAGGATGTAACTCGTGTGAGAATTGATTTTGATTAATAATATTAATATACTATACGGTTATTAAACTTAGTAGTCATTATTAATTTTAATATATGATTTTAGGTACTGTCTGGTGTAATAACAAAATTATTAACTAACTAACTAATTCAGAGTCGATTAAGATTTTATTGATTGAACACTAATAAATTAATTTTATAGTAAAAAATTTTGTTTCTTTAGATCTCATATGTTTTGTAGTAGAACATATTATTAGATTCTCTTCTGTATAAAAGCATTTAGTGACATCATCACTAAAGTGCACTAGCGTCCTTATAATTACAAGTATTGTCTCGTAAAATTTTAATGAAGGTTATAACAAAAATTCCTCTTTCGCCACGACCATTCATTGCACAACAATAATAACTCGAATACTCGAATAGCAACGAAGAAATAAATATAACGTAGCTCTTAACGAACCTATTTGCATATATTTCTGCAATATTTAATTAACAAATAGTATTTAACAATCTACTTTAACTATTTGATTATCAAATAAGTAAGACATCTTAAATAAATAGAATTAGGCTTGATGTAAAAAGATGTTAAATGTTAATGTATTGTCTTATAATGGCATGCATTACTAATTCGTTTTCTATCCATAATTTATCTCTTTGTGTTTATTAGTAACGTGATTAAGAACAGTTGTTATAATATTTGTTTATTTTACAGATATTAAATTTCTTGATTTTATTATATATATATATATATATATATATATATATATATATATATATATATATATAATAATTTTAATTTGTATGTAGATAATTTATGATTATATTTATATGTTTTTGCTTGATAATTTCAACTTGTGAATTATTATCTTTATTTTTTTTTGTATTTGTAGATTTTAAAATTAATTTAACTTAGATGATTTTAATAAGTAAATTTTAATTTGTAACTTAAAGGAGCTAGAAAACCACGGTTTCTGATTTCAACTGTACATATACAACAAAAATCAAAATTAACTCTCTCTCTCTCTCTCAAGAGAGAGAAAGAGAGAGAGAGAGAGAGAGAGAGAGAGAGAGAGAGAGAGAGAGAGAGAGAGAAAGAAAGAGAGAAAGAAAGAGAGAGAGAGTTAATTTTGATTTTTGTTGTATATGTACAGTTGAAATCAGAAACCGTGGTTTTCTAACTCCTTTAAGTTACAAATTAAAATTTACATATTAAAATCGTCTAAGTTAAATTAATTTTAAAATCTACAAATACAAAAAAAAAAGAATAATTCACAAGTAAAAACATATAAATATAATCATAAATTATCAACATACAAATTAAAATTATTAAAACATTGTCTGTATGACAAAATATTCTGATTACGTATACTGTAAAAAATATCAAACTTTGCGACCAGTGTTACCAATTCTGAATACACAAAAACAAACCTCGTATATACTTACTACAAGTTGTAATTTGTCATCAATATTATTTCATTCAATAAATATTATTATTACATCAATTATCATATTAATTGCAACAAAATGTATTATTATTGACTATAAAACAAATTAATATTTGTAAACTCTTTAAAATTTCAGATCATCACATTTATCATTTCCTTCTTGCTACTTATCCAATCAATCAATGCGGCTAAAAGCAAATACAACAACGATGAAGAAGACAATCCCTACGAGTTTGGGTTTACAATCGATGGCCAGCAGCACCGGCACGAAAAGAAAGGTGTGTATTATTATTTACGATCGCGCCACAATGACCAGGCGTCCTTCGTTCGGGTTAGTTTTCTGATTGTGCGGAAAAGTTCGATTGAATATCGTTTGTGTGACTGTGTTTTTTTTTTGGTAATTAATGCATGAACGTATATATTTTTTTTTCTCCATACAGATGCCAACGGAATCATCCAAGGCGAATTCGGATTTATCACTGCAGACGGCATTTATCACGTCACCGTGTATGCCACGGATGAAAACGGAAACTTCCGGATTTTGAGCATGAAGAATGTCAGAGTTAGTGGACGTAAGTAACAGCAATAATGAACAAAATTCTGAATTCTTTCCCGCTAATGAATTCCAGAACTGCACCACAAATATATATTGTCAAATATATTTAAATATAGTCCAATATAGTCCAATATAGTCCAATATAGTCCAATATAGTCCAATATAGTCCAATATAGTCAAATATAGGGGAATATAGACAAATATTGTAAAAAATGTCAAAAGTCGTGTGGTGTCCACACCAGATATTTTTATTTGAGTTTTCTTGCACTCAAATATTGTTAAATATAGTCAAATATAGTCAAATATAGTCAAATATAGTCAAATATAGTCAAATATAGTCAAATATAGTCAAATATAGTCAAATATAGTCAAATATAGTCAACTATAGTCAAATATAAGATAAAGATTTTGAGCATGAAGAATGTCAGAGTTAGTGGACGTAAGTAACAGCAATAATGGACAAAATTCTGAATTCTTTCCCGCTAATGAATTCCAGAACTGCACCACAGATATATATTGTCAAATATAGTTAAATATAGTCCAATATAGTCCAATATAGTCCAATATAGTCAAATATAGGGGAATATAGACAAATATTGTAAAAAATGTCAAAAGTCGTGAGGTGTCCACACCAGATATTTTTATTTGAGTTTTCTTGCACTCAAATATTGTTAAATATAGTCAAATATAGTCAAATATAGTCAAATATAGTCAAATATATTCAAATATAGTCAAATATAGTCAAATATAGTCAAATATAGTCAAATATAGTCAAATATAGTCAAATATAGTCAACTATAGTCAACTATAGTCAAATATAAGATAAAGATTTTGAGCATGAAGAATGTCAGAGTTAGTGGACGTAAGTAACAGCAATAATGAACAAAATTCTGAATTCTTTCCCGCTAATGAATTCCAGAACTGCACCACAGATATATATTGTCAAATATAGTTAAATATAATCCAATATAGTCCAATATAGTCCAATATAGTCCAATATAGTCCAATATAATCCAATATAGTCCAATATAGTTCAATATAGTCCAATATACTCCAATAGAGTCCAATATAGTCCAATATAGTCCAATATAGTCAAATATAGGGGAATATAGACAAATATTGTAAAAAATGTCAAAAGTCGTGTGGTGTCCACACCAGATATTTTTATTTGAGTTCTCTTGCACTAAAATATTGTTAAATATAGTCAAATATAGTTAAATATAGTCAAATATAGTCAAATATAGTCAAATATAGTCAAATATAGTCAAATACAGTTAAATGTAGTCAAACATACTGAAATATAGTCAAATATAATTATATATCGTCAAATATTATAAAGTATTGTAATAAATGTCAAAAATGTCAATGTAATTTGGAAAGTCGTGTTAATGAGTATTTTGCTGATTGTTACTTTTATTTTTATTTTTTATGTTTATAATTTTTTTTTTGTTCTTGATGAGCATTGTATATTGGAGGGTTTTTGTATTTTGTTGAGTTGTCATGCCAAATAAAGGTCTTTTTTAGAAATAAACGTTAATACATAAAAAATATTAAGTTTTGTATGGTCTTAAATATGGGTTAATACTAATTTCAATTTATGTTTAGCTCTGGACGAGCCTAACGCACAGCTACCGGACACCTCGCAGTTCAGAAAAGACACCCCTAAGCCGGCACCGCCGCCGCCGCCACCAGCCAATCCGTTAAGCGTGAACACTGCGCCGCCGCCAGCACAAGCAGTAACAAGCCGGCCTAACGTCGCCTTCACTACCCAACCAACAATAAAACCAGCCTGCGCCGGATGCGGATACGTCACCCTCCCACCGAATAAGAATGGCAATAAACTGCCATTCCAAACACCCGCCTTCCAGAACCCTAAACCAGGCACGGTTGTAATTGGAAACATCCCAGCAGCTCCACAAGTGGATGCACCCTTTACAAGCCCAATACAAACGCCACAGTCACATCCTGCTAATGGTGTACCTCAAAATGTACAATCATTACATCCACACGCTCCTACTGTTATAGATTCAAATACACCAGCAATACAACCATTCAGTCCATCCAACACACAATTTGCTAACCCTCCAACCACACAACAAAACAACTTCTCCAATAATCAACAGCCTTCAGTAGGAACTAATCAAAATACAGCCATACAACAAGACAATTTCGGTGGAAATCAACACCCAAATAACTTCCCAGATAATCAAAATCCTTCTGTACAAGACAATTTCGGTGGAAATCAAACTCCTGCCCAACAAAACAACTTCCCAGCAAATCAAAGTCCAGCTGTACAACAAGACACCTTCTCTGGACATCACGACATTCAAAATCCCACTATACAACCAGGAAATCCTATAATTAATCAAGACAATTTATCTGGAAATCAAGGACTAATCCACAATATAGACCAACGCTTCCCAGAAATAACACAAGACGTTGTAAAGCCTAACCCTCTCGCGGCGGACAACCCTAGTGGTATAACCGTTGCTAACGGTGTTATAAACGTACCTAACAACCCCCCAATACCAATAAAAGACAAATTCCCAGGCATGACAGACGGTTTACCCGCAGGAATTTCAACTGGTGACATAACAGACCTACTGTATAAATTCAATTACACTGTAGGCTTTCATGGTCATTACGAAAAAGGCTATAAGAGCGGTGCTAAGGTTGGCGGATATTTCGTCAATGATAGGGATGGCGTTAGTCGTATCGTCACGTATGTGGCTGATGAAAACGGTTATAGGCCCAAGGTTAAGTTCATTCGGCTCGATTTGACGTCTGATTTGGTGCCCAAGGAGGGTTCGGAGAAGACGTTCGGACTGAAGAACTTTGAGTTCGTGTGGTACCCGTTGAAGTAGTATTAGTAAATTATTGTGTATATTGTTTAGATTATAAGATGATAAAAATTGTAAAATCATAAAAATCTAGAAAAAGTCAATTGCTGATTGTTATTTATTTAGTCGCTTTTGTTTATCGCTCGGGAGCTATTCAGGGCGCCAGCCCGGAACAGCTCGCGAACGATAAACACAAGCGGCTTTTAATAATACCAAGACACAAGGCACGGCAGTCAGATCCCCGAAGATCAATAGCCAGTGGTAACAAATACAGTTACTACTACTATAATTGACCCTTCCCAGCTCTAGTTAACACTAGGCATCTAATACTAGGGGAGTACTGGCCTAGTATGGCCAGCTTTGGCAACTCCTCACCCGCCAGAGTTTTGCAGCTCGCACGCAAAATTGACTGATGGTACGAGTGAGTAGTCTTAAAGAGAGGTTTCACAATGGGCCCATTTTGAGGTCTGTAGCTATGCTACCTTCCAGCCAACTATCCAGAACTATAATTGAACGTTTATACAATGTTTTTAATTGTGAAATTGAGATTTGTAATGATGGAATACCATGGAGGAAGCCTATGTTCAACAGTGGACGAGACGGGATGGGTGATGATGATGATTGTACTTTTTAGCAAAATCGATACACCAGTAGTGCCTTTCGTTTATCACTCTGAGCTGGTACGTGCTTATTGTTTCTTATTCTAATTGCCGTTTCCGATGCGCATAATTCTACCTCGGCCCTTAGAACCGGCGGCGCACGACTGCAAGACCTGAGCGATACTGCACGCCACGGGGGCGACTAGCAATGATAAACGATGCTAAACGAAAGTGCCTATAATATGTTTTTGACATGTAATCCACAAGCACGAAATTATTCAATACAAAAAATTACCCACAACTATTTTCACTTATTTGAGAACATTTGATTTGATTAAATTGAAATACGCAACAATAAGTTATGCAATTTCTTACACAGCTGCTATTTGTGTTGCATATGGTACTTGTTCAATTTTAAATAAATGTTTATTTTAAATTATACAAAGACATTCTAGCGGTGTTTTCTTTGTTAATAATATCATACCATCGCATTTTATAAATTCATAAATATTAGTCATCCATTTCATAAACTTAATCGAAGAGACATTAGTTAAGGGTGGGATTTTGATCGCATTCATTGAGCATCATGGCCGACATAGCTTGCCAAGTGGCGGCATCTATATGCGAGGAGCAGTTCATATGATTTCTTGAAATTGAACTGCGATGTAAGAATGGTGGTCAACGCATTACTTATTATAACTAAGTTTATACAATACGTTGTTGTATCATGCTTGTCGTATCTAATGAATCAGATGTTTATATCAATTTACTTTGTCGAGAACTAGTTTTTGGCACTCTCATCAATGCAATCACATACGTATATTGCCAGCGCGACATCTATTGAAAACTAACGCAAGTAAAAATAATTCTTAATCTGATTAAAACAACCATATGGTGTAAAGAATTCTACGAAAAACTATATGTGACGTTTGCGAATATGACCCTTAAGCCCTGGTTTCCTAGGAAAGCGGCCGCTTTTGACGTCATTTTTACGTCACAAAAATAATTCTACGTGTATATAAACGAATATAGTTTCCTATAAAGTGTAATACCTCAACGTACTGCAAAAACCCAATGAATTGGGATAAAAAATTGTGAATTCTTCTATTATATATACTTAAAACGACCTTTGTGATTTGTGAATGACGTCAAAAGCGGCCGCTTTAAAGCGACCGTTCTCCTAGGAAACCAGGGCTTTATCGACATTTAATTATATTCCAATGTTTCCAGCATTAAAAATAAAGGAGATATTTATTTGCGCAGCAATTTTTCAAGTACCAATAAACTTATGGATGTCCCGGTTATCTTGAATTTTCGATATATAATTATTTATTATATATTTGGGAGTGATTAAACTACTAGATTGCTTCCTTCTATACAGTCGAATCTTTATAGCATGTTAAAGATTCGACTGTATAGAAGGAAGCAATCTAGTAGTTTAATCACTCCCAAATATATATTAAATAATTATATATCGAAAATAATTACAAATTTTGGTCATCAATTCTTGCAATCTAAGTTTCAATACCAAGGATGAAGTGTTTTTATTGACTTGCATAAATTGTATGCCATTCCATGGCGTAGTTTTGCCTAAAAGCTGAAAACAATTACACAATTTTCGCCATAAGGAAAGTATAGGCGAAATTCCAGGCTTAAAAGTAAGTAGTGTAGTAATATGTTTCTAAAATTACGTTTATCTCTCACATAATCTAATTTTGTTTACATATTTCATCCATTGGAAATGAGAACAGCATTACAGCCAACGGTTCTTGCTCAATAAAACACTGCGTGGTTGGCAACGGTGGGCGTTTTGAACTTGAAATGTAACGCGGTAATAGATTTGTCACCATATTTATTAAATAATAAAATTTATTGCAACATAAAAAATAGTACAAACTGGTGCAATCAAATTTAAATTGTCATGACTAATGACGAAACGTACTGCAGAGATTTTAGGATATCGCAAATAAATATCAAAATGCTGTGGCGAGGATAGAGGGATAAAAAATCACATCCACACAAAGTTATATTTATATATTGCTCAGAAATTCACTCTCCTCGCGTCTCCGGCTATATAAGTTGCTTTCGTTTATCGTTCAGGAGCTGTTCCGGGCTGTACTAATGCAACTAAGAGCGGCCTAGAAGAGCTCCCGAACGATAAACGAAAGCGGCTATATATACCAACTGCACCACGGAGGGTTGTGTTATGTTCAATTATTCGTACAAATTGGCGTTTGAACTGTGTTGAGAGTCCAATGCGTTTTTGGATTATGCTCATGCAGCAGTCATTTCTAAAATACATTACCACCGTATTCACTGACCTTCCATAAATCTATCAATAGCTATTGAACCCATAAGTATTCGCTGTTATAGCAACAATAAATATATTATCAAAATATAAATAAATCAGTGAAAAATAAGTGTTAAATATAAAATGTCTAAGACTATTTAAGAAATGACTGGGTACATACATATTGTTCAATCATTTCTTAAATAGTCTTAGACATTTTACATTTAACACTTTTTTTTTCACTGATTTATTTATATTTTGATAATATATTTATTGTTGCTATAACAGCGAATACTTATGGGTTCAATAGCTATTGATAGATTTATGGAAGGTCAGTGAATACGGTGGACAATTAACACTTTTTTTTTCCACTGATTTATATATTGATCGCTACCAACTCCGTGGTGCAGTTGGTAGCTATCAATATATAAATCAGTGAAAAAAAAGTGTTAAAAGTTATAGTCTATAACACGTTATGTCCAATTATTTGCACAAATTGACGTTTGGACTGTGTTGAGACGTTGATTGAAGTATTTATATATAAATACTTCAATCAACGGTTGAGAGTAGATAAAGACATAAGTAGTTATTCATATTAATATGTAATTATAAGTAGTTATTCATATTATTATTACCTTTTACATTTTACCAATTGATTCAAATATGAGAAATTTATTACTTTTTATTATTATAATTAAACCTTTGACATTTTACCAATTGATTCAGATATGAGAAATTTATTACTTTTTATTATTATAATTAAACCTTTTACATTTTACCAATTGATTCAGATATGAGAAATTTATTACTTTTTATTATTATAATTAAACCTGTATATGTAACTTTTTTTCCAAGTAGAAACACACTTGTACAAAATGTCCCTCATTTTGTAAAATGTGTGTTTCTCTTGTATTTGTATTTAACGATGAAATAAGTCCAAAAAAAAACTCCACACATAAAGGATTGTGCAATACTGTGCACCAAGGATACATATCTATTTGTACGAATCTGTAGTTTTCCTGTTTTATTGTTATCCGCGCGCTACGCATGTGAAATATGTCGGCGGTTTTCCCACGCGGTCTTTTTATATTCGCAAATGCAAAGACAATTTCCTCGATTGGCTCGTTGGGGTCTAATTTAGATAATCACAATTGTCAACGCAACAAAGTGCGATTTAATAAACAAACGTATATCATGCCGACATGACATAATCGCTTAAATAACACAGTGTTATTGTGTGAACGTTGAAATTATATACAAAAATAGCGAGTTTCATATAGTTTGTATTATACTTATTACTTATTAAATTGAATGACATTAAAAATATTAAGGCTATGTCGTATAGAGCAGATTTCCAATCGTCACTTTTGACAATTTTGATACATAATACGACGTTGCCATATTGATATATACAAATGTTTGATAAACAGAAATACATGATGTTATGAAATTGAAAGATAATAAAAATTTATGCAACGTTTAAAAAAATAATCCCGGGTTATATTTACGTCGCCTTTTTATATTGTTGACAACTTTGTAATATAATGCAGCGCTGTCATATATAAAAAAGGTATACGAGGTTATGAAATAATAATAACAATGTATGCAACATCTAACAATATAATCACAAAATATTTATAAAGGAAAAGAGGAAAATTTAAACCTTTACACCACACTGTGGTAGAAAAGGCCAGCGCATATATATATATATATATATATATATATATATATATATATATATATATATATATATATATATAATTTAACATTTGCCTCTTTAAACATATTAAATGTGTCTGCATATTAGTATCTGAGTTATGATTGTTAAAAAAAAAGCTAACATAATTATGATCTGAATAGTTTTTAGTTCTGGTAGTTATTTTTTTAGATACAAGACTAAACTTTTGTCACTGTGAAAAGACGTGGCACGTGCACATTCGAATCCTTCTACATTCTTCGCCCATTAACGACCTAATTACCAAAAACATGGTAACAATTGCGTCCGTTTAATGCGCCATTAGGCGAATTAAAATGCTATCAAGTGCATTTTTGGGTCTAAAAATACTTGTAAAAGTAATAGTAATTTCACCCGAGTATAAAAACCAATACGGCTTTAATGCCCCATTCAGTGTGTGCTGGTGGTGCCATAAAAAATCATGATGAAGGTAAGTGAATTGTTATTTATTAAAATTCTTGAGTATCGCCAATTCCCAAAAATTTCACCTACCTACTAGTTTTTGGCAGAAATACTACTTTAATTATTTTTTCAAATGTAGCTTTACTTTCAAGTCATTACATTTAATAATAAACATTCTATAATGAAAGAATTTTCTTACTATATTAGTATATAGATAAATAAATTTTAATATAAAGTGTCACCTATTTTAGATTACACTGTATAAGTACGTATAAAAAAATAAAATATTGCCAATGCTAATAATAATGATAATAATAATAATAACCATCTATATTTACAAAATCATATAAATACAATATTAAATAATAATAGTAATAAATCAATATATAATGTTGTATGTAATGTAGTCATCGGAGGAGCTCGAAAATGGCTAGAGCTTAGCCGAAACTAGTTGCAAAATGTAACTGAAGTGTGATAAAAAAAAACAAAGTAAAAAATCGTTTTATTTATCATATAATGTTGTGATTGCGCAAAATCTTAAGAAATTGTCTGCACAATTAATATAGGTATAGATATACATATATTTTTATTTTGCATTTACCATGGGTACTTTGTGACATTATTTTACTTTTTACTCTTGGCCGAGCTAGAAATAACATGGGCTTAAAAAAAATAGTAGTAGTCGTTATAATTCTGCAAATGGTTATCGACATTCGGGTTCTTCTGCTGTATGTTAGTGTATGTGGATATTACTACTTTCGAAAATCGTACCTTTATTGGCATTTCCTTCACAAAAAACTGCTCTTCAGCATCACCAACCACAACAAAAATAGATAAAAATAAAAATACAAATAGAAATAAAAGTGACACTCCGGAAAAATTACAAATTAACATCATATATAATTTTTGAGCAATAAATAAATATAAATATGTATGTAATGATGATCGTTTTTATCCCTCTGCCCTCTCCACGGGATTTTGATATTTACTTGCCATATCCTATTATAAAATTTTAGGATATGGCAAGTAAATATCAAAATCCCGTGGAGAGGGCAGAGGGATACAAAATATCACCATTAGATACATAGTTATATTTATTTATTGCTCAAAAATTATATATGATGTTAATTTGTAATTTTTCCGGAGTGTTATATTTTTATTTCTATTTGTATTTTTATTTTTATGTATTTTTGTTGTGGTTGGTGATGCTGAAGAGCAGTTTTTTGTGAAGGAAATGCCAATAAAGGTCTTTTTTTATTGCTCAAAAATTCACTCTCCGGTGGGTCTTGAACGCACGTCTCCGGCTATCGCGGCCGTCGTGCTATCAACTGCACCACGGGGAGGTTGTAGTTGATAGCACACAATATGTTTGTTATGAGCAATTATTCGCACAAATTAACGTTTGAACTGTGTCAGGATTCATCAATAATTGTATCCCACAAAATTGTACCGACTACACGGACCGGGATTCGAATTCGGGTCGCTTCTTCGTAAAGCGGGGGAGCTAACCACTGAACTTCATCGGCGCGTTTGTTTCAGCAAATATTTCTAGTAATATATTTATTTTTTTCTAGGTATCACTATGTTTGTGTTTCGTTTGGGCTGCAACGCTCCATGCTGCTACAATTCCACTCATAGACTCCTATGGTCTACCAATTAAATCATTTGAAGACTACATCGTTCCCAAAGTCGAAATACCTGCAGTAACATATGGAGTACCAGTCAAAACATACCCATACCCATACCCAGCACCTAAACCAGCTCAAGTATACGGCGTACCCACACCACCTCCCGCAGTACCTGCACCGGTATATGGAGTACCTAAAGCACCTCAACCACCTGCACCAGTGTACGGTGTACCAATTGCTCCAGTAGCACCCAAAACACCTGTTCCAGAATACGGCGTGCCACCAGTAGTACCAGCAACCGTATATGGTGTACCCAAACCAGTCGTCCCAGCAGTCGAATATGGCGTAGCAGCAGGACCAATTACCACAATCACACAGTTCAACATTCCAGCTGTTGAAAGCGCACCATTGCCCGCTAAAGTATTCAGCATACCATCCATTCCAGCCTTAGTATACGGTGTACCAGCACAAGCATCCGCTCAAGCTCAAGCAGCAGCCCAGGCCGCAGCTCAAGCTCAAGCAGCCGCACAAGCGGCAGCACAAGCACAAGCCGTCGCTCAAGCTAACGCTCAAGCACAAGCCGCAGCCCAAGCAGCAGCACAAGCGCAAGCACAGGCTCAAGCTGCAGCACAAGCATCAGCTCAAGCTCAAGCTATAGCACAAGCGTCCGCTCAAGCGGTAGCACAAGCACAAGCTGCGGCTCAAGCACAAGCTTCGGCTCAAGCACAAGCCGCAGCTCAAGCTCAAGCCGCAGCTCAGGCTCAAGCCGCAGCCCAGGCACAAGCCTCCGCTCAAGCTCAAGCTTCATCTATAGCTCAAGCTGCAGCTCAAGCACAAGCCGCCGCTCAAGCTCAAGCTTCATCTATAGCTCAAGCTGCAGCTCAAGCACAAGCCGCCGCTCAAGCTCAAGCTTCATCTATAGCTCAAGCACAAGCTTCAGCTCAAGCCCAAGCCTCCGCTCAGGCTCAAGCTGCAGCCCAAGCACAAGCCTCCGCTCAAGCTCAAGCTTCATCTATAGCTCAAGCTGCAGCTTCAGCTCAAGCCCAAGCCTCGGCTCAAGCTCAAGCAGCAGCCCAAGCGCAGGCTTCAGCTCAAGCGCAAGCAGTAGCTCAAGCACAGGCTGCAGCTCAAGCTACCGGTTCGAGTATTGCATCATCCAGCGCATCGGCGAGCTCTTCAGCGGTTTCCAACAACTACCAGTTCACAATAGACGAACCCGCACGACCATCCAACGTGTACGGAGTGCCGCAAAACACCTACGGTGTGCCCGCTAGGGATTACGGTCTACCAAGATAGGCTAATTTGTTATTAATAAAGTTATTTAATTGATAATTGTGTGTGTTTATATTTTCTTTTTAACAGCGCACGCTTCAAACTTCTTCTCAACATTATACAAGATGTAAATACGACGATTATCTTTCGACTGTAAAGTCTGAATTATATTGTACTAGATTCGTCAAGAAACGTGCTAGTTATAATTATAATAAATTAATTTTGTATTAATCTTATGTTGGTCAACGAGCTGACCATTGTACCAGTACCGGATTGACGGTAGGGGGGCAAAAGGGGGTAACTGCTCCGGGCGGCAAAATGGGATTGAACCATTGATTTTACATGTGAAAACAGCTACAGGGGTGGCATGAAGCTGACTTCAATTAACCGAGCACGAGTTACTAGACAGAATCAGAAGTGGTATTTAATATAACGAGTTATAGCACTTTTTATACGTTTACTAATGTTGGATTATGTAATTTTGGTGTTCAACATCCTAAAAAGTCTACAAATGGTTGAGATACGAATTTCATGCTTTGTAGTCATTAACTATGACTATTTCTGAATACACTTGAAGCTATTTCATGAAATTCTGATAATTATAAAGGGAGTTATAGCACTTTTTATACGTTTACTAATGTTGGATTATGTACTTTTGGTGTTAAACACCCTAAAAATTCTACAAATAGTTGAGATACGAATTTCATACTTTGTAGTCATTAACTATGACTATTTTTGAATACACTTGAAGCTATTTCATGAAATTTTGATAATTATAAAGGGAGTTATTGCACTTTTTATACGTTTCCTAATGTTGGATTATGTATTTTTGGTGTTCAACACCCTACAAATTCTACTAATAGTTGAGATACGAATTTCATACTTTGTAGTCATTAACTATGACTATTACTGAATGCACTTGAAGATTGAAATTCTGACAATTATAAAGGGAGTTATAACACTTTTTATACGTTTACTAATGTTGGATTATGTATTTTTGGTGTTCAACACCCTAAAAAGTCTACAAAGAGTAGAGATACGAATTTTATACTTTGTAGTCGTTAACTATGACTATTTCTGAATACACTTGAAGCTATTTCATGCTTTGATGACACATTTTGTTTAATTATTCAGTGTTTCCAATAGAGAGAATCTAAAGTAACTATTTTCCCTAGAGAATGTATTTATTGTTACTATAACAACGAATACTACACCAGCGTTGCATAAATCTATCAATAGCTATTGAACCCATAAGAATTCGTTGTTATAGCAACAATAAATAAATTATCTATGGAATGTAGTTACTTTAGATTCTCTCTATTGGAAACACTGATTAAACAAAAGATACCATCAAAGCTCCAATCGCAAGCGCTATTCAAAGTGTTTGACATTTGTTTTGGCATAATTAATTTATCCATTCAATAGCTGATGAGTTTTTCTATTGAAAACTACAAATTTAAATTATAAGTAGTAAATTTTCTTTGTAAATAAATTTACTATTTATAATTTAAATTTGTAGTTTTCAATAGAAAACTACAAATTTAATTTATACAAATAGTAAATTTTCTTTGTAAATTCCATAAGTGAATATTTTGATAATTAATAACTGTCTTAAAAATAAGCCTACTCAATAAATTATATCCGTATATATTGAAACAATCGCCAACAGAGCAATTGTTTAAAAAAGAAAAACAATTATTCAATAGTGGATGGGCGTTATTATGAAGTTATGAACCTTCGAAGGTCGTGGTTCAATTCCGCGTTTGTTTAGTAGCGAGGCGTGGAGAACGTGGACAATTTGCATTGTTGGCTGCGGCCCACGATGGCCAGAACCGGACACGTTTTTGCGAAATCGCACTTTTTCCAGAACAAATTAAAACACGCCTCGTGGAAAGAACAAATCAATCAAACTATTTTATGGTTCTTTCTGTAATACGAGGGTCGATCAATAAATAGCTGTGTTTGATGACGGGGTGCTGTTGTTGAGGGAAGTTGGTATTACCGTCGTGTAATGTCATCTGTCACACGACACCATACTAAATTTCAGAGGTTAGTTTTTATTTGGCAGCCAGTTGTATCACATGTGTTTTGTATTTCTCGATAACATTTGGTCATTGTTTTTTTAGTCTTAACTTAACTTAATTAGTCGATAAAAAATCTTTTTCGGAGCAGATTCACCCCGAAAAAATCCAATTTCTTACGGTTATCATAGATGGCGAAGGGTCTCCATATACAACATCCAACTTTGCTTCTATTTCTTCGCATATTATTTCCATCCTAAAATAAAAAGCAAATTACGAATCGAAATTGTTCTTTTTTCATTTTTTTTTCTTTTAAATAAGACTAAAAAAATGATGATGATGTTCTTTTTTCATTATTTTTTCTTTTAAATTAGAAAAAGAAAAAATGAAAAAAGATCAATTTCGATCCAACATCCAACTTTGCTTCTATTTCTTCGCATATTGTTTCCATCCTAAAATAAAAAGCAAATTACGAATCGAAATTGTTCTTTTTAATTTTTTTTTCTTTTAAATAAGAAAAAGAAAAAATGAAAAAAGAACAATTTCGATCCGTAATTCGCTTTTTATTTTAGGATGGAAATAATATGCGAAGAAATAAAAGCAAAATTGGATGTTGTTTATGGAGACCCTTCGCCATCTATGATAAGTAGTAAATTTTCTTTGTAAATAAATTAAATTTGTAGTTTTCTAAAGAAAAATTGTGTATTGAAAATTACAAATTTAATTTATTTACAAAGAAAATTTACTATTTATAATTTAAATTTGTAGTTTTCAATAGAAAACTATTAAATATTAAAGAACTATTCCAAGAAGAGTGTTATCCTATGGAGAAACTATGCGAACAAAGGTGGGGTGGGCGGGCGCCTCCCACCAACCAAACTACACCCGACCACTATTTCAAACGACTTGAACTATGCATTACATTATTTTTTACATATATCTTTTTAATTAGTCTTATATTAATAAATGAAATTAATTGAATCATAGAAAATAACGGATAACAGTGTAGTGCAGAGTTCAAGTTGTTTGAAATAGTGGACGGGTATAGTCCGGTTGGTAGGGACCGCCCGCCCACCCCACCTTTGTTTGCATAGTTTTTCCATAGGATAACACTCTCCTTGGAATGGTTTCAACAATATAATACATTTGTATCTATTGAAAAAAACTATGCGAGCAAAGGTGGGGTGGGCGGGCGGCCCCTACCAACCAAACTATGCCCGTCCACTATTTAAAACGGCTTGAACTATGCATTACATTATTTTTCACATATATTTTTTTAATTAGTCTTCAATTAATAAATGACATTAATTTAATCATAGAAAATTATGGATAAATAGTGTAGTGCATAGTTCAAGCCATTTGAAATAGTGGACGGGCATAGTTTGGTTAGTGGAGGCCGCCCACCCACCCCACCTTTATTCGCATAGTTATTCCATAGGATAACACTCTTTTTGGAATAGTTTTAACAATATAAAACGTCTGTATTCATTGAAAAAAGTATGCGAGCGATGGCGGGGTGGGTGGACGGCCCCCACCAACCAAACTATGCCCGTCCACTATTTCAAACGACTTGAACTATGCACTACACTATTATCCGTTACTTTCTATGGATAAATTAATGTCATTTATTAATTTAAGACTAATTAAAAAAATATATGTGAAAAATAATGTAATGCATAGTTCAAGCCGTTTGAAATAGTGGACGGGCATAGTTTGGTTGGTGGGGGCCGCCCGCCCACCCCACCTTTGTTCGCATAGTTTTTCCATAGGATAACACTCTTCTTGGAATAGTTTAAACCATATATAACGTATGTATCTATTGAAAAAACTTTTCAATAAAAAACTATTAAATAGTAAAGAAAACTACAAATTTAAATTATAATTTAAATTTGTAGTTTTCAATAGAAAACTATTAAATAGTAAAGAACTATTCCAAGAAGAATGTTATCCTATGAAAAAACTATGCGAACAAAGGTGGGGTGGGCGGGCGGCCCCCACCAACCAAACTATGCCCGTCCACTATTTCAAACGACCTGAACTATGCACTACACTATTATCCGTTACTTTCTATGGTTAAATTAATGTCATTTATTAATTTAAGAGTAATTAACAAAATATATGTGAAAAATAATGTAATGCATAGTTCAAGCCGTTTGAAATAGTGGACGGGCATAGTTTGGTTGGTGGGGAGCGCCCGCCCACCCCACCTTTGTTTGCATAGTTTTTCCATAGGATAACACTCTTCTTTGAATAGTTTAAACAATATATAGCGTATGTATCTATTGAAAAAACTTTTCAATAGAAAACTATTAAACAGTAAAGAAAACTACAAATTTAAATTATAATTTAAATTTGTAGTTTTCAATAGAAAACTATTAAATAGTAAAGAACTATTCCAAGAAGAATGTTATCCTATGAAAAAACTATGCGAACAAAGGTGGGGTGGGCGGGCGGCTCCCACCAACCAAACTATGCCCGTCCACTATTTCAAACGACTTGAACTATGCACTACACTATTATCCGTTACTTTCTATGGTTAAATTAATGCCATTTATTAATTTAAGACTAATTAAAAAAATATATGTGAAAAATAATGTAATGCATAGTTCAAGCCGTTTGAAATAGTGGACGGGCATAGTTTGGTTGGTAGGGGCCGCCCGCCCACCCCACCTTTGTTCGCATAGTTTTTCCATAGGATAACACTCTTCTTGGAATAGTTTAAACAATATATAACGTATGTATCTATTGAAAAACTTTTCAATAGAAAACCATTAAATAGTAAAGAAAACTACAAATTTAAATTATAATTTAAATTTGTAGTTTTCAAATCATCTATGATAACCGTAAGACATTGGATTTGATCTGGGTGAATCTGCTCCGAAAAAGATCGAAAGACGTTCCCATCGACCGGAAAGGTCATTAAGGCACCTTACACGGTCAATAATACTGTCAATACTAGTACTGTCAATATTTGCTTCAATCCTCCTTTTATATTTATCAAGTAATCAATTATCCAGATAAAAATCAGTATTCTCTTCATTACATCATTATTATACCTTACACGATGAGTAATACTAGCAATATTTTAGAATAATGAACATTTTAAACATATTATCGTACATTAATACTGTCATTATTCTAAAATATTGACAGTAATATTGATCGTGTAAGGTGCCTTATTGCCACGATTTTTTGGGATTCCAAGGGAATAATCCTCATGGACTTTTTGAGAAAAAACGACTACTACAAGTTTGAATGAGACACAGCCACATTTGGCAAAAAAGTGCTGTGTCACCATATTCATATAGAATTGTCTCGAATCAAATTACATTCGATGACATCACGACCATAGCGGGGAGCCAATGGATGAGGACAGCCAACGATAGAAAAACAATGGAACAGATGAAAGAGGTGTATATCTAACAATAATAATACGAGGGCTAAAAAGAAGAAGAAGAAGGTAACCTCCTCGTTTGAGCGGATTTTTTTCTCACGAGCCATGTTTTCATGTTGGAAAACAGAAAAAACTCGTAGGGGACCAAGTCGGGCTAGTACGGTGATTCAACTGCACTACGAATTGCTGCCGCACACGCCGTACTCGCCCAACTTGAGAATGTTCTCTGTTCCCCAATATGAAAACGTGGCTCAAGGGGAAAATGCAGCTCAAACGAGGAGGTTACTTTCTTCTTCTTTTTGGCTCTCGTATTATCATTGTTAGATATAGGCCTCTTTCAGCTGTTTTCATGTTTTTCTGTCGTTGGCTGTCCTCATACATTGGCTCCCCGCTCGTGATGTCGTCGACAATCATATCCAGCCCCAAATATTCCAAATTGCTAAGCCGAGCAGGTTTCTTCTTTTCGATCTTCTGACCATCTCGCTTGGGGTCTTTCTGTACTCATTTTTGTTCCCAGAAAGTAATTCTATGCGTTCATTCATCTGCGCGTTTTCTAGCCACTACAGGGTAGGACCTGTGCCATTTGAGGTTTGTTTTTGCCCGGATATCGGGATTTTGCATTTTGTTTCTTATAATGATTCCTAGCATTGCGCGTTTCGATGACTTTTTGAGTTACCCTAACTTTAGGGGGTTATCGTCGAAACAGAAGCGGGTTTTGAGGAGTTCGTATTTTTTGAAGGGGTAAAACAAATGGGAGAAACATTAGAAAAGTCTTGCATTAAAAACTAAAAGGAGATTAGATTGAAAAAAAGAATAAAAAAAATGAAAAACTTGCTTCTTCATTCCTAACACGGGTATTTATTGATCGACCCTTTAAACGTTTTTGAAATTTTATTGAATAATGCTCCAATACACATGGGATAAAAATAATGTATAATATTTCATTGACCTACAGAATTACCGCCAGTGCGGCGGTCCGAAATGAAAAACTTGCTTCTTCATTCCTAACACGGGTATGTATTGATCGACCCTCGTATATTAGTTAGTAACTGTTTACTTGTTTAGTTTAGTTTTATTTTATATTTTCTATATATTTGATATTCTATGTCCTTTAATTATGTTATGTCTTTGCACTATTATTAAGCATGTACTATTCTAATGTTACTATTCTAATTTTAGTTTTTTTTTAATCAATTTTTGAGTTAAGTGATTGTCATTGAATTTTCCATCAATGGCAATCACTTAACTCGAACTTAAAAATACTAAAATGAGAATAATAACATCAGGTACATACCTAATAAAAGTGCAACAACATAACATAATTAAAGGAAGTAAATACCAAATAAAGGATAAATAAAATTATTCAATTCCTCATTGGAGGAGCTCGAAAATAGCTAGAGCTTAGCCCAAACTAGTTGCAAAGTGTAACTGAAGTGATAAAAAACAAAGTAAAAAATCGTTTTATTTATCCTTTAAAATGAATTATCACAAAGTAGACGCCTTAACAATCCAATATTTGAAATATCAAATATATAGAAAATTTAAAAAAAGGTGGATAATAATTTACATGTAATCAAACACCTTTCTGTCCGTTAAACTGCAGTACATGATTCTAACAAACATGTAACCGATGTGACAGCAACGTGCCCATCCCAGATGATCTCTGTTCGTGTCCAACGCTCGCCACCCACAAATCGGATCACACGATCGGCATTGCTGTGAGTTACATCACACGCGTCGTTATTGTGTTGTTGTTTACAGATTTTCTTCATTTGTAAGCACTGGACGCGCGACAATTGCCCTTGATGTGTGTGTTTATGGGTGGAGTGTGGTTTTGTCAAAAAGGAAATACGTGGTAATCGGTGATCGATTATGTCAGTGGTGACTCAAGATCAAAAATCTATTATGCATCATCTAAATATTTAAAATAACAGTGAGAATTTTTACTGACTATTAATATAGTAATGAACCTCGAAATATAATCTGATTATATAAAAAATTGATTTTTTTCGTATAAAATAGATATAAAATAGAATGCGTTTATTTCGTTTCTTTATAAATTATTTATCTGCGATTCTTTAAACCTACACCCCAGATTTTTTTTTGCTAGATGGTTTAACATTACAAAATAGCCGTCGTAATTTCAAAACTTACTATAACGTCCCATCTATCCTAGGGTATTATGTGATGGGGGTTTGGGGGGTTTAAACGTGGACTTACCAGGAACAAACATATTCCCCTTCAAAATTAAAAAAAATTGTCATGGGAGTGCTGACTTAAAATTTTATATTGGATATAATTTTTTACGACGTTTTTTATTAGACAAACGTGGACAAATACGTTTCAAAAAAATTATATCCAAAATAAAATTTTAAGTCAGCACTCACAATTTTTTTTTTTATTTTTTAAATATTAAAAATAACAGTGAGAATTTTCACTGAGTATTAATATAGTAATGAACAACCTCGAAATATAATCTGATAATACAAAAAAAAAATATTTTCGTATAAAATAAATATAAAATAAAATGCATTTAAATATTGGATTATTAAGGCATCTACTTTGTGATAATTCATTTTAAGGATAAATAAAACGATTTTTTACTTTGTTTTTTACCACACTTCAGTTACACTTTGCAACTAGTTTCGGCTAAGCTCTAGCCATTTTCGAGCTCATCGGAGGAGCTCGAAAATGGCTAGAGCTTAGCCGAAACTAGTTGCAAAGTGTAACTGAAGTGTGATAAAAAACAAAGTAAAAAATCGTTTTATTTATCCTTAAAATGCATTTATTTAGTTTCTTTATAAATTATTTGTCTTATTATTATTTTTAAGGGGAATATGTTTGTCCCGTGTAAGTCCAATCGATTGTCCGCCCTTCATCAAAAAGTTATTAACAATTTAAGATTTAAAATAAATTATTACGACCCTGAAATTTTTTGTGGATAATTTTCTACAAATTATAATTGGAATCGTTTGTCCATTTATAAATTTCGTTGGTTCGCCCATTATTTTCGTTTGTTTAGCCTCCATCAAAAAGTTAGCGACGGTAATGCCAACTTCCCTCAGTAACGGCACTCTTTAAATCGGGTGTTTATTGATCGACCCTCGTACATTAGTATACAAACATAATTTAAAAAAAAGACCTTTCATTGGCATGACAACTCAAAAAAATACAAAAACCCTCCAATATACAATGCTCATCAAGAACAACAACAAAAAATACAAACATAATAACTAGTATTATTATTATTATAAAAAATACGATGTTATAAATAAGAATAATGATTACTTTTATTAATAGACGACAGTTGTATATTGTAAAATACGAATACCAATCACTAATTCTATATATACTAATAGATTAACAGTCGTAGCTGTTTCTGCGGAAAATGAAAGTACATACATAACTCGCTTCTTAAAAACGGATCCTATTATGCCACACTACAGCAAATAACTAGATTGTAACCAGCAAACACTCGGTTTTTTTGTTGTTGTTGATTCTAAACCAGAAGTAGGGCAAGCTCGCTGCTTGCTGCAGCCGGTAAGAGGAAATGCCCCTGTTTATTAGTTCGAAATGCAAATTCCGATTATGAGGTTTCGCGATATTACACAAACTGCGTTCCCAGCATACTAACACACTTAGAAAAAAAATGCGAGTATGACATAAAATAAATATTTACGGATCTACATTCTCAATATTAACATTCAGAATTTATGTAGTTGCATGCATAATACAAATATACTCATAGTGTTTAATGTATATGGGTTATTATTAAGACATGTACGTGCTTAAAGAATGCACTATTTTCTTTTATTATGACTTAAAGGGTTAAGTTAAGTTCGTAGTGGTTTTACAAAGAAACCAACTTGTCAATAAATTATTTCTAGAGATCCACTGGTAGCTAATTTTTGAAATTTCATTGAAAAATGCTCCAATAGACAAATGGGATAAAAATCATGTATAATATTTGTATTGTGCACTATTTACAAATTTCACGTAAAATATTGACTGCAAACTACTGAACTGGCAATTACAGCTGTAATTTTAAATCAAATGGGTACTTTTTGTTAGTACTTCGAACTTCGTATGTACCTAGAGGGTAGATACACCCTCTATATATCAATGTATACTTCAACTTCTCGTATTACAAAAATAGTTCAACTAACCCCCTAGGGAAGAACGTTAAACGCCATCTGGCGACACCACATCAGTTAGCAATGCACACCCATATGGTAATAACCGTCAATATACTCATGCCATCAGAATCACCGGGTAGTGCCCTCTATAGAATAATATTCCAACAGAGTGCTTGAGATATCAGCACAAGGCCAATCGTATAAAACATATATATATATATATATATATATATATATATATATATATATACATAATGCAAAATGTATATATGTTTTATAAGATTGGCCTTGTGCTGATATCTCAAGCACTATGTTGGAATATTATTCCATAGAGGGCACTACCCAGTGATCCTAATGGCATGAGCATGTTTACGGTTATTACCATATGGGTGTGCATTGCTAATTGCTGTCGTGCCGCCAGATGGCGTTTAACTTTCCTCCTCGGAGGTTAGTTGTATCATATTTGTACATAACCATTCGAGATATTGTGTGAATTAATCCTCACTAGCTGAGCTACACTGATGACTTGAACTCTACACTACATTGTTATCCATTACTTTCTATGATTTAATTTTAGTTTCATTTATTAATTTGCGCCTGATTCGTAAAAAAATTGTGAAAAACAATGTAGTGCATAGTTCAAGTCGTTTGAAATAGTGGACGGGCATAGTTTGGTTGGTAGGGGACACCCGCCCGCCCCACCTTCGCTCGCATAGTTTTTTCAATGGATACAGACGTTTTATATTATTTACACTATTCCTAGAAGAGTGTTATCCTATGGAAAAACTATGCGAGCAAAGGTGGGGTGGGCGGGTGGCCCCTACCAACCAAACTATGCCCGTCCACTATTTCAAACGACTTGAACTATGCACAACATTGTTTTTCACATTTTTTTTACGAATCAGGCGTAAATTAATAAATGAAACTAAAATTAAATCATAGAAAGTAATGGATAACAATGTAGTGCAGAGTTCAAGTCATTTGAAATAGTGGACGGGCATAGTCAGGTTTGTGTGGAGCACCCGCCCACCCCACCTTTGCTCGCATTGCATTTTTCATGGGATTACTCTTTCTGGAGTTAATCTAATAAGATCGAAATCTAGATATGTAGATTGCTAATACTTTTATATGTTTTCTCGTATTACATTTGATTTAATCACATTTTTCATAATTTTGAAGTGATTTAAATCGCAGTTAATTAATGTATCCTTTAAATACCGCCCTGTTAACCTCCCGTGCTTGTAATGAGATTGGCTGCTCGTGTGAAGACTCGAGTTAAACAATGCAAGTACGCGCTGTTATTGTTTCGCATTATCGGATTCACGGCCGATGTTTTTAATGGGACGGTGGCGGATATCGGGTTTTAAATTAAAATCATGCTTTTGAATTAAAAGTGCAAGTGTGTTCGGTTCACGGTCGGCAGACAAGCGACTTGAAGATGTTTCATTTAGTGCTGTATACAGTAAATGATGCCTTTAAAGAAGAAAAAAAAAACTTTTAACTTTAGAGGGCTATCAGACGTGATAGGCTTTAACGCCGGGCAAGGAAGAAGCTCAGAGGAGTTTAATCACCGATATTTGTATCCGTTTTTATCGACACCACTTGCTAGGAAACCAGGACATAAGCAACGAATATGAGGTTGTGAAAACAAGGTGATGGGATTGCAAAAATTGAATGAATAGAGAATTGAAAGGGCGTGGAAATCTGCAAAAGGCAGGCGTGGGATAGGAAATTACTACGGGAAGAGAGGGAATAAGTACAAGGTTGATGTGTAACGATGAAAAGACCCTACCGATGACGTCAATGCTGAGATCGAGTTGCCGAGTCGATGCCACCAATGCTAAGGGGAACCACAGCTGGATACCAACTGTTTAACTCTTGGAACGTGGAACACAACAAAGGGATAAGGGTTATAGTAGTTATTATTCCCAGTTTATTTTTATGTAAGAATTATGATAAATAAAGATTGATTTTTTTAATGATAACCAATTGCCAAAAAAAAACTTCTATCTTTATAGGGCTAAGGGAGGTGCTCAGAGGAGTTTAATCACTTTAATCACCCGGTATTTAACTGTTCTTGTCATTATTTAATATAAGAGTTCCTTCGCTAAATACTAGGTGCAATGATTTATTTTATGAGACCACTGTGAAAACAAATATATATAAGAACTGTCCTTTGTATAGATTGTCGCATGTTTTTAACACATATATTGACATTGATATTTTTAATATGCCGAACACCTCTGTGGTAAGTGCTATTAAAAATATATAATTTGAATGTTCATTATATATCTTTGTGTTATGTTTTTTCTTTCTTTTATTTGTTATGTTGTTATTATATCTTCTGTAATTGGTTTCTGTTAAACTGTAGATGTATATATTAAATAAATAAATAAATAAATAAATAAGAATGGTGATGGCAATAAGAAGAAGATAACATCACACTCAAGCACTCTTGTATTTATTATAATACTTTATGAATAAAATAGTAATAAATAAATAAATTTACTTTAACTTCACAGAAAACCTCTGAAAACCTGTGAAAGGTGATTCGGCGAAAATTAGCCCCATTGGGGATCGAACTCAGGCTCCTCAATGCTCAGTACGAGACGGACGACGCCTCTAACCACTCGGCTACTAAGCTGGGTACCAATTGCCATTTTCTAACATCTGTTATTTTGTTAGTTGTAATGGCTTATTATTATAAACGATCATAATTTTCTACATATGGTTAGAGTCTCATTATAATTTTCCACAAGAAAACCAGTGTTCCTATTCTTAGATAGAAGAAAAAAAAAAATAACAGACTTGTCCTTGTCGTCGGTCGTCAAACCAATAACTAATTGTGGGACGGTGGGCGTCCCATTCGGTCGGTTTTATTTCGCACGGGCGCCGCTACCGCCCCACGCACGACAAGCAAACAATGCTCCCATTTAGATTTAATTATCATAAAACAGTTTGTCTTATTTAAATTAATTAGCGACGTCCTTCGCAAATACATTTCGGGCAAAGTCACCTCAAACAAACAAAAAAAAACGTAACGTGTTATATAATTAATAGTTGCGTGCAAAAATTTAGTTTTTAATTTTTGCCTAGGGTGGTAAAAAAATCAGTTGTTTTTTTTTTACTATTCCAAGGCATCTCTCAATAACAAACTGTTTTAGGTCACATATTCATGTTTTTTTTTTGCATTTTCTATCAAGCATTTCATTTTTGCAAGCAAGTTATAGGCGCTTTCGTTTAACATCCCCGTGGCGTGCTGTATCGCCCAAGTCTTGCAGTCGCCGATTATAAGGGCCGAGATAGAATTTTGCGCATCGGGAGCGGCAAATAGAACAAAAGACAATAATCCGTAGCAGCACAGAGCGATAAACGAAAACAGCTATTGTATCTTGTTCCATTTGTCGTGCAATCCGCTCCCGATTTGCACAATTCTATCTCGGCCCTTACAACCGGCGGCGCTCTCCCGCTGCACGCCACGGGGATGTTAAACGAAAGGGCCTATAAAGTCCGGAGCACGACACAGTGTAAATTGTAACAGCTTTAGTGTCTGGATTATCCCTCCACGTTGAATTCGTAACCAATAGGGTGTACGAGACCTTACAACCGGCGCACGACCGCTAAACTTGAAGCGATACAGCATGCCACGGGGACAATAAGCTCGTAACAGCACAGTGCGATAAACGAAAACAGCTTATATAATATCCTTGCTTGCAAAAATTAAATGTTTGATTATTAATATAATATAGGATAGACACGTAATATTAATATCGCATTTAAGGTCGCAATCAGTTAAATTGTTACAATTATGAGTTAAAACAACTATCTTTAAAAAAAATGATATGTAAGCAACTACAATGTATGTAAATTAGTCATATAATTCATATTTGCCCCTGATTTATGTAATATAAATAAAACACAAGGTGATTTGCAATAAACACGCCCTTGCAGTTCTGCAGTGCAGCAGAATGTTAAAAGTCTTCGCGATACGAATTCAAATGCTCAATTTCGCGGAACAACGCGTGATTTGTTCTTGCTTATATCCGTGGTCGTGACACATACTGTTGGTTACGAGTTCAACGTGGGGGGAAAATCCAGACACTAAAAGCTGTTTCCGTTTACACTGTGCGTTGCTCCGGACTCCGAAATTGGTTGAAAAAAATTGACACATTGATTAAAAGTTCGAAATTAAAAATCGATGTTTGCAAAAGTCATAAATAAAGGTTTTATTCTATTTTATACCATATAAAGGTACTTTCATTTAACATTACTAGTAGCTCCGTGGCGTGCTGTATCATTTTTTTTTCAAATGACAGCCCTATTTTTTATTACGGATTCTGAAAGGATTAATTTTCTGCGATTAGCGATGTCTAATGGCATGAGCATGTTGACGGTTATTACTATATGGGTGTACATTGCTAATTGATGTGGTGCCGCCAGATGGCGTTTAACTTTCCTCCTAGGAGGTTAGTTGTATCATGTTTGTATATAACCACTCGAAATATTGTGTGAATTCATCTTTACTAGCTGAGCTAGACTGATGAGATCTAATAAGATCGAAATCTAGATATGTAGATTGCTAAAGCCCTGGTTTCCTAGGAGAACGGTCGGATTAAAGCGGCCGCTTTTGACGTCATTCACAAATCACAAAGGTCGTTTTAAGTATATGTAATAGAAGAACTCACAATTTTTCATCGTAATTCATTGGGTTTTTGCAGTACGTTGAGGTATTACACTTTATAGGAAACTATATTCGTTTATATACACGTAGAATTATTTTTGTGACGTAAAAATGACGTCAAAAGCGGCCGTTTTTAAGCGGCCGCTTTCCTAGGAAACCAGGGCTTAAGAGGTGGATTCACACTTATATATGTTTGATGTGGGTTTCTGTTGAGTTTCTGTGATGTAAAAGAATTCTTTTCATATCATCAAAGCTTGAAAATGATTGAATTTCAATAGTTGCTAATTACAAATAATTATATTTTACATGATAAATTTTCAATTGCGATGTCAAGGTGAAGACGTGCGTGACATTGGCTGTTCGGTGTCGTATTAATCCAATAACCTACACCCGCACATACAAACAAGCCTGATGTTATAGCTACAGTGCGTTCTGCGAAAGAAACGGGCGGGGTGGATGTCGCCCACTTCTTTCTCCCGGACTATCGCAAGTATCGCGAGCAATAAGCGCGCCCGGAGCCGGCCGGACAGTGAACGCGCGGAAACCGCTCGTGCAAGCAGTGCAAGCAGGATTCGCGGGCGTGCAGTGAGATCGACAGGACTAAATAAAACTAGCCTCACTATGAAGTTACTTTACATAGCCACAATTTTAATGGTAAATAAAAAAACAAACAACCAATTAACTAAAAACTAATCAAATTACTAAATATTTATCATGCAAGTATACAGGGTGTCCCCCCGAATAAATTCGATAAAAACTTTTATTTATGCTTTTTTGTAAAAAATTGCTCGATTATAAATTTTAAATTGCCAATTTAAAATTAAAAATCGAGCAATTTTTGCAAAATTTATAAATAAAAGTTTCTTTTTAGTATTAAATTGCCAATTTAAAATTCAAAATCGAGCAATTTTTACAAAAAATCATAAATACAAGTTTCTTTTTAATTTTAAATTGCCAATTTGAAAATAAAAATCGAGCAATTTTTGCCATATTCATAAATAAAAGTTTCTTTCTCGATTTTAAATTTTAAATTGGCAATTTAAAATTTATAATCGAGCAATTTTTTACAAAAAAACATAAATAAAAGTTTCTATCGAATTTATTCGGAGGGACACCCTGTATAATCATGTGTGACTTTGTTGTCGCTAATAAGATTTATAAACAAATACTGTTATGTGATGAATCACATTTCGGCATGCAGTTGATGCTATCTGGCTGCATATTTCATATGCAACAGCCGTAATGTATGTTAATAGAAGCGTAATAGTATCCCTGAGGCGTGTAATTGTCTGCATTGGAGCAGTTAAAATTATTTAATAACAAACAAGACTCCCGCGAGGCCGCTCTATATCTCGCGCATTTAATTTAAATATTAATCGAATTTATTATTGTGAGGATGTCACAATTTTAATTAGTAATCAATCCATGCAAATTGTTATTGACAATAATAGTTATTTATAGTACAAGGATAATATTTTGATTGATTATGGCTCGGTTGTATAAAGGCGAGGTAACTATAAACCATAAAATTACGCAAGTTAACTACACCCAATGTAACAATGTAACCTATATATTTTCAAAAAAGTGCAGGAAGTCATTTGAGCGGCATAAACAAATTTTCAGTAAGGATCCTTTACCGAAACTATTGACCCTCAAACAGAAACATAGTGATGTGGGGATAGCAGTGTTGTAAGACGCGTACCTCTTGTTTATAAATGGCAACGTCGCATTATGTGTCAAAGGTGACAAAAGTGAGGTTAGAATTACGTTTCGGAAATTAACTCGAGAGTTATATACAGCTTGTAACTCTAAATATATATATATATATATATATATATATATATATATATATATATATATATATACATATATATCATAAGAACATCTTACGTGTTATGGACTACAAGTCTCCGTGGTGGAGTTGGTAGCTCGACAACGGCGGTAGTCAGAGACGCGGGTTCGATTTTGAAAATTTTTGAGCTTACATTAAGCCCTATATTATCACACAACGTAAAAATAAACTGTGGACAACACTAATCAAAGATCGTTGCATTCAAAGGTACATAGAAATATCAATAATTGTTCACTAGAAACGGATAAAACAAACGAATAGAAACAAAACAAGCCGCAATGTATAATATTCTAGTACACAAGCGGCGCTGCAGGTTATCCTTTACTTATCTATAGATTAATAAGCACAGAGTTACGCTGGGTTCATACAGACCACATGCATTCGTGAAGGAATAAAAAAAACTGATACAACTAACCCCCTAGGAGGAAGGTTAAACGCCATCTGGCGGCACCACATCAATTAGCAATGCACACCCATATTGTAAAAACCGTTAATATGCCGATGCCATCAGTATCACCGAGTAGTGCCCTCTATGGAATAATATTCCAACAGAGTGCTTGAGATATCAGCACAAATCCAATCTTATAAATCATATATCAGTGTGAATCCACCTCTTAGCAATCTACATATCTAGATTTCGATCTTATTAGATCTCATCAGTGTAGCTCAGCTAGTGAAGATGAATTCACACAATATCTCTATTAACTTCCCTACTAGGGGTAAGTTGTTTTATTTTTGTATATAACTCGAGATATTGTGTGAATTAATCCTCACCAGCTAATCTACACTGATGTGATCTAATAAGATCGAAATCTAGATATGTAGATTGCTAGAGGTGGATTCACACTTATATATGATTTATAAGATTGGCTTTGTGCTGATATCTCAAGCACTCTATTGGAATATTATTCCATAGAGGGCACTACCGGGTGATCCTGATGGCATGAAACTTGTATCTTTATAGCCGTGAGGCTTTTCGGTCGGCCAAGAGAGAAGCTCAGAGAAGTTTAATCACCCTGTATTTACCTTAATTTCACAGAAAACTCACAGCTCTGAAAAACTGTGAAACATGATTCGCGAAAATTCGCACCGATGGGGATCGAACTCGAGGAGCCTGAGTTCGATCCCTATCGAGGATGCTCAGTACGAGACGCACGAGCTGGGTAGTGGAGAAATAATATATCAAAAAAAACCTGTTATTATCGACATATACAAACTAAAATTAATTCGCATATAGGGAATAGAATAGAATATATATGCAATTCGTTCTCAACAAATTTTTTTTTTTTAAAACTGGCCTTCAAATGTTCCCGATTTATTGCTGTTGACTGTGTCAACTCGACATTACACACATGAACGATATGTGTAATATCTTCTTAGAAGAAAACATGCACATGTGGAAATATTTGTGTACTCATAACATCCATGCGCGACGACGTGTACAATATTTTTAGCAAGTTGCAAAAAAAAGCATTATTGTGCATAATTAAGAAGCAAAACGCTGCGTTTGGATGAGCCGGCTTTACGCACACGCGGATTATTACGAAATGAAATAAACAATTAGTGACGTTGTTGGCGTGAAAATTCAACTCGCTATTGTTGGGAAATTGTGTTTTCTTAATGCTGTTGCTGATATTCTCAGATAAACCAACAAAAATAAAAATGTTGCAACCATATACTTTCTTATTAAATTACATTACTAAAAGAAATACGCCATCACCAAACAAATCACCAAACAAGAAGAAAATCAGAAATAAGAACCGAAAAGTTGACAAAAGCAAAGTACACACAAACTCTAACCACAGAAACAGTCCAACAGCTTTAAGAAATGGACAAACACCATACATTCCTCGATACCGATAGCCCGGGATGGGACAAGACCCACAAATCCCGAGATGAAGACAGGGGGAAAGATACCATGTTTTTTTAAATTATTTTTTTCCCTTTTAGACATAAGTACATGTTTGTATATATATATATATATATGTATATATATATATATATATATATATATATATATATATATATATATATATATATATATATATATTGACTATTGACCCTTCACGGGTCTTTCTGTCTAACATCTAGACTATATTTCCAATCAAATAACATAGGGCTTGGCAAATTGTTTCAAAACATTTTCTGTTCTTGTTAAAAAGTTGTTCTTGATCTTGTTTTGTAGGTCCTTTAATTCCAAAGAAAATTCCGAAAAAAATTGTTATAGAAAGTGTGCTGTTGTGGCGGCAAAAAAAAAGTGAAGAAAAATCAAATAAAAATTGTCCAATCAAAACTTCTTTTCATGATAAAAAGCTTTGCTTGATCTAATTTTGTTGGTAATTCCAAAACAAATTTCGAAAAAATATTGTTATAAAAAGTGTACCGTTGTTGCGATAAAGCCGACGAGGTGAAGAAAAATAAAATAAAAATTGTACAATAAAAATAAGTTTTTCAGTCTGTTGGATAGATAATTTTGGATCAAATAAAAAAACCTTAGTACAGTTTTCCCCTATACCAAAAGATACAAATGAAAATGGTCGCTGAACGAATGGAGAAATCCAAAATGTTTAAAACTGATACAACTAACCCCCTAGGAGGAAAGTTAAACGCCATCTGACGGCACCACATCAATTAGCAGTGCACACCCATATGGTAATAACATGCTCATGCCATCAGGATCACCGGGTAGTGGAATAATATTCCAAGAGAGTGCTTGAGATATCAGCACAAAACCAATCTTATAAAACATACTGATGGAATTCCTAGTGCGGAAAGTAGTTTTTCCCGCACCCAAATCAATGCGGAAATGGATTTGTCTTAGGACATGAGTACAAAAAGAAATATACAAGTTATAAATCTTTTAATGCAGTAATTACTGAAACTGAAATAAATATTAAACGTATTATTAATTTGTATTTGTATTTGTTTTTGTTACAACTCTAAATGGGGTGTTGTCAGATGTTGTCAGTAAATAAATAAATTAACTTATTATTATTATTATATAAAATTACTATAAAAATATTTCATACTAAAAAGATAATTAAATTACACGTTTCCAATTGAATATCAATCAACATTACGTTACATTTATTTCCGCATGTAACAGGTACAGGAAGATGAATCTGCATGAACCCATTTAATCAGAACTTTCAATTAAAGCAGCAAATCACAATAACATTATTGCATGTTATCTAATATAGTACAAAAAGAAACACAAATATGGGCCTAAATCAAGAGGCTCGATACGTTCACTTTCACTTACTATGCCGGCATTCCGCCAGATGTAAGAGGTGCGGTCCCCATTCAATACCCGTCTCATATTTAAAACGCTGTTGCTTGGACGTTTATAATAAATTATACATTGCAAAATATACAAAATTCATCTACAGACTTGTTTTTATTAAATATTTAGATTTAGAATTTATTTATAAAAATATAGGAGTATTTATTATCATATTTATTTATAGAATGAAACGCAAACATTCCAGTATACATATACATGTCTTAGGACATGAGTACAAAAAAACCTTTTTGTACTCATGTCCTAAGACAAGTCATTTACCGAATTGATTTGGGGGGCGGGAAATACTACTTCCCGCACTAGTGCGGGAAATACTACTTCCCGCACTAGTGCTGGAAGTAGCCAGTGTTGCGAACTTAAAATTCGCTACCAATGTAAATGTGTATATATAAATATGAGAATGCATGCAAGCACAGCGTACACCTTTTATACTTATAACATTAAAAATGAACGATATAGTAAATACAATTTTGAAGAAAATATAGACTTTAAATTATATGTAATTGGTAGTGTGACATTAATCACCCGATATTTACTTTAACTTCACAGAAAACTTCTGAAAATGTACCTCAATAATAATATAATATAAAAAAAATCAGTTGTATATTATAACTAATTCGGTTCTCTCTGTCCCTATTTCTCTATAAATTATATTATTACGTGATTAGCAATTAATCTACTACACCATTATTCCATTTACAGCTTTCATTTCGTGCACACGAGAGCTGTCAATCAATACGGATTTGTCTCGGTTTCAAAATAAAAATTTTAAATTGCAATAGCGGCGGTGTTGTGTGTGTGTTTGAGACACAGAAATGCAATTAAGGTCGAAATCAACGATTCACTCGGGGCCCATTCTTACCATAAAAAAGCACGTGTAACAACGTGATGGCACACATTAAATTGGAATTTCCGCGTGCGCGCCGAATGCGTAAACGATTTGAAACGTTCGGTTTTATCTCAACAGAAAGGAACAACGAACTAAAAATGTGAAGAAATATATAATACTGTTTTTGGTTGTATCTAAGGTAAATAATATGTATTTCTATATTATATATACGATATCCATAGATATCTGTAGAAAAGCTAAATGATGATGATTGATTGATGAACAATTCTCACCCAAAACTATTAAGAGCATTGTTTTTGAGATAAATAAAAAAAACAGAATGCGTGCGTGCATGTGATTTTGTAAATCAACCTGTTAAACTGAAATAGACAGACGACAGACGATAGGCGACAGACGAAAAATGAAAAAAGTTTCGCTGGTACTCTCAAAAACTACCTCATTAGTAAGGCATACTACAGTATTTCTGAGTGCATGAGTGAGGGCTTTGCGGAATTGTAGCGGTACTAGCATAAGCAATGTTACTTATTCAATCTATCATTTTTAATACGTATTTAACTGTAATCAGTACTTATATTGTAACCTGTTTCTGACTTGTGTAAATCTTTATGTATACAACACCAAATAAAATACTTTACTTTACTTTACTTTACTTTACTTTACTTTACTTTACTTTACTTTACTTTACTTTACTTTACTTTACTTTACTTTACTTTACTTTACTTTACTTTACTTTACTTTACTTTACTTTACTTTACTTTACTTTACTTTACTTTACTTTACTTTACTTTACTTTACTTTACTTTACTTTACTTTACTTTACTTTACTTTACTTTACTTTACTTTACTTTACTTTACTTTACTTTACTTTACTTTACTTTACTTTACTTTACTTTACTCAAATGACAAATGACAAATGACAAATGACAAATGACAAATGACAAATGACAAATGACAAATGACAAATGACAAATGACAAATGACAAATGACAAATGACAAATGACAAATGACAAATGACAAATGACAAATGACAAATGACAAATGACAAATGACAAATGACAAATGACAAATGATAAATGATAAATGATAAACTTCAAACAACAAACGACAAGCAGCAAACCCCATACGACAGACGACTAACGACAAACGAGAGACGACGAACGAAAAATAATAACATAGGCTTTCGATTTAACGACATTAAACATTTTTCTTTGGGGCTATGTTAAAGATATAGTCTACGCCAATTCTCTACCAACGATTTAAGTATAAAGAGAGCTGTTATTCGTGAGATACAGCCGCAAATATGCGAAACCCTAATGAAAAAAAATCATCAATAGAACGTCCATTTGTAAACAGAGCTGAGGCGTACATTTGACATATTCTGTATATCATTACTAACTTCAAATACTTTGTACTTTAGATTAAAATAAAATATGAACTGACAACGGTGTCCAACAAGGGTTGAATGACCCTATATTATTCGCGACCCTCACTTTGAGAATTGCTGGTGTAGAGGAAGCCTCTGCATTGTCCTCTAACAATATCCGCATTTTTACGTTAAAATTTTGTTTTGTTTAGCGTGGGAATAACGAAATTTATTAAAATGAGAATTGTCGTATTGAGGTGAGAGTCCACGTAAAGGGTTATTCATGATGTTTGTGGTAATTAATTACCACAATTACCACAAACATCATGAATGTGGTAATTGTGTTGTTGTGACAATTACCACAAACATCATGAATAACCCTTTACTTGGATGCTCGCCTCTCAATACGACCAATTCTCATTTTAATAAATTTCGCTATTCCCACGCTAAACTAAAATCGTGGGCGAGCTGCCATCAATCTTGCATAATTAGATTTCATCAAGCCACCTGTGTTTGTTACAACCACCGTTTTGATTTTATGTAAGAGCCCTCCAATAAAATTTGGCACCATCCCAAAAGCGTAAGATGCAAAACCCACGCAATTAATTATTTATTGTAATTACAACCTTTTACGGCAGCACTCGACATTTTTGCATAATGGTGGCGCCCGTGGATGAAATGAGAACGCGCGTCGGCGCCCAGGCATTTCAATCATTCCATTGTGCAAGCCACGATATAGAGACATTCAGAAACCAAAGCAAAACAACACGACAATCATGCATATTCTGACCACCTGTTGGTGGGAATGAATCATAAATTATTGGTATTGTTTGTTATAATGTATCGAAATATAATTTATCATAATTTTTTTATAGCAATCTATGTTTTATATAACTATTGTTTCTATTACTTGTTTATAATGGCTAGTTTCCAGCACACTATATTTGTTGTTTTTAGGTTTTAAAATATAGATTTTGAATTATATTATAATTGGTAGTTTGACCTAACCTATTTGTCACAACAACTTTAAATAAGTTTATATATAATATTTAGTATTTATTCGTACAAGAAATAAGATACATTATTCCTACGATAAGGCTGTTTCCCGAATTCGCTCTTAATACAGCACTCACCTTCGGCTCGTGCTGTAAACTATTTCGCTTATTCGGGAATCTTCAGCTCGTGCTGTAACCTCATTCGCTCATTCGGGAAACTTGCCTTTCTGCACTAATAATGTTCATTACTATTGCTTATCTGCCCATAGCTCTTACTGAATCACAGTTTATAAACATAGTATGTATTTTTGTATTTTAGACCAGAGGAGGTCCGATGCTCACAGGAAACCACCAATATATGTGAATTTCACTAATATGACTTGCAAAAATCCATTTAGATCACACCTCTGACAACAAGTGTATCGGGAGACATTTTTAAGATAAAAAGTACACAAAAGTTAGATTTTCGTGAGTCGCATATTTCGTGATTAATCCAAACGGGCTAATGATACACGACAAATATCTAAACGACTGGTCAACCGGAGAAAGTGACATTGATCGCGTTATTAGGGAGAAAATATTATTTAACTCGCATGTAGGAAGTTCAAAATTATCATAATTGCGCAATAGGAAGGAGATTTATCCGATTTAATCGCATTTAGTGCGTGCCAGATAAGTAATAATTACAAAATTGCCCATAAACTACACTTAACTTAATAATCAGGGTCTTATTAAGTTAAGTGTAGTTTATGGGCAATTTTGTAATTATTACTTATCTGGCACGCAGGAACTAGTCGAATTAAATTTTGTATAGGTATTAAATTTTACTTAAATAAATACGAGTGCAACTTATAACATAATCGATTTGTTACGTTTAATTTTAATATTAATAACATGAAAGTAAAATGATATCAACAGCGAAAGCGAAAATACTCGCGCGTGCATGGCATTGGCATTAGCACTGATTAGTTCATGGATAATTACGGGCATGGCATTATTATCATTCCCTGCTGGATGGAGTGTTGAGTGCAGTGGGAATATTTTTATTGGTTATTGTTGTTTTTATGTGCGTACAAACTGCAACAAACAGCAGTAAAGCCATAAATTTAAAATGCTGGCGGGCGTCTGATGAATTCTGCGAATATTTTATAGGTATCAGAAAGGTGTCTAGTCTTTTTAATACCTATAAATATATAAAGATATAAAGACAAGAGGGAGGTCAACTAAAATATAATGCATGCAGTGTTTTGATCTAATAATTTGCTTTCGAAACAATTTTTCGTACTAATTTATAAAATCATACTTTAATTTTATTGCAGTTTTTTATTTAACAAATCTAGTTAAATAAAAAAACTGTAATAAAAGTCGTACAAATTAATATAAGTATGATTTTATAAATTAGTACGAATCAATTTTCCCACAGTAGCACACGCATGGGAACGGGAAATCGCGTCCGCTCCGGAAACGGCCTTGCTGCTTTTAATTACCCCTTCGTCGTCAATTAACCATAGAGTTCGTACGGCGATAAAGGTTTCTAATGCTGCAGTTGGTACTGTCCGAAGCGAAAGTGTCACGTAATCAATTAAATAATTTCTTCGGTGATGAATTAATAAGCAGGCGACCAATGAAAAGTAAAAACGGTTTGGCCGTAACGAGGCGTGAAATTGTCGCTAGTATTTTTCGAAAATTTAATTAACAAGTGTGTTTTACGATCGGCATCTATTTTAAGTTTAAAATAAGGTATATGGGCACTAAAACATTTTGAAAACTAATTAAACCGGACGTGTTTTAGTATGCCCTTGGCAAATTAGTTTTAATGGGGTTGGCTGCGTGAAAATCTGCTTTTTATAAATAAATACGAAAAGGATTTGCACATAACAGACATAAATCTTATAATAAACAAATATCTCGCTTTAAAAAAATATATTAAATATATTTAACAACCCTTCAGATAACTTGGGATTTATTAAAACATATATAAGTGTGAATCCATCTCTTAGCAATCTAGATTTCGATCTTATTAGATCTCATCAGTATAGCTCAGCTAGTGAGGATGAATTCACACAATATCTCGAGTGGTTATACACAAAAATGATACAACTAACCCCCTAGGACGAAAGTTAAACGCCATCTGGCGGCACTACATCAATTAGCAATACACATCCATATGGTAATAACCGTCAATATGCTCATGCCAATTGATGTAGTGCCGCCAGATAGCGTTTAACTTTCCTCCTATGGGTTAGTTGTATAATATTCGGGATTTATTATATTTTCAAAAGTCTACATATACTGATTTTTGTGTAGAAAGAAGATATAATATATTCTAATCTCGTGGTTACCTGTATATTGAAGAAATTTGAAACAGATCATATTTTAAAATAGCATCAGGATATGCTTGCTCTGATATAATTAATGAATGCAACTAGCTAAAATCGTGATATTCCCATAGACCGCGCCCATCCTAGTTGCCCTTTACTGGATTGTGTAAAAGTTGAGGTCGTTATGGTGGCCAGAAAAAGGCGGCCGCATTCAAGTCCGACGAGTGCACATTATTCGATCACGGTTATTTATAATTGCACTCAATTATATTAATAAATGAGGCAAATACATACAAATGGTAAATAACGTTGTAGATTCTATAGCACATACATTGAATATGACTGAATCGTATTTGTATGGATGTTGAAATTGTTGACACTAATTAATTGTCCATTTGATTTGCTACTCGAGCATTGTTTGTTAAAATTTCTATTTAGGAGTAGCAATATAGATTCAATATTCAATTCACGATTCAAACATAAACGGTTATCATCAAAGTAGTAGATAAACAGCTGATCTTTGTTATTGTTTGATCAGCTGTATGCATTAAATTCATATGATTCCAGTCACTTCTAAAATAATGCGCGATTGTTAGTGTACCTTTAATGTATAAATAATATAACTCTGGCTCTATAGTCATGTATAAGATGAAAAAACAAATGTTATGCAAACAAATTCCCTACTAAATGTAGTTCATTTCATGCCACCAGATGGAGTATCAGCCGGCTTGAATCGCCAATACTAACGGCGAAGGGATATCTTTAGAATACTCTATATCGGTATTGGGCGACCTGTTTCTTAAGTGATAGTAATCTACCAACATCGTATATGTTATTTAAAATATACAGTGGTGAATTAATTATGTTCATGAGTTTATAATATCCTTTAATCTTTCCTCAGTAATAAAATGGTTAATTATTAATTATAATGCTTTGATTCAAATATAAACAGCGATACAATATTTCTAAATTCAGTAGTATACAATTTTATGATTCAAATTTTATGATTAAAACTTATATGACTTTCCACTTACTCTACCGATTAAGAGTGAGAGCTGGTGCTCACGGGCAAATTATGCAATCGACATTGACTCGTGTAATATACACGCGCGGTGGAGATTAAAAAAATCGCCACGCATAATGAGTGAAATGGCACACATAACACTCAGCTAAATGTTACTTGCCGCGGATTTTCGCATATCCGTAATTAACCCTGAGTCATTTTATTCGCTCATTTGGTTACGATTTGCACCGCGAAATGCGAAGGTGATTACCGCAATAACCTCATTAATCAATATCGTAACCAAATTAATTTTTTTTGTACAGAATATACCATAGAATTATAATACGCCAGAAATTTTCCAAAATTAACAGATATTTGTGTTGATGTGTGATGAACTAAAATCATATATTAAGATAATATAGAAAATAATATTAGTTTTAGAATCCCTCATTATTTATATTATTGTTATTATTGTATTTATTTTATTGTACACACCTTACACATAATACAATGTATACACAAGACAGAAATACCCATATATGGGTCGATAGCCAAATAAAGATTAATTATATATATATATATATATATATATATATATATATATATATATATATATATATATATATATATATATATATATGTATATATATTTGCAATTCAGATTAGACTAAATCGTAGAATTCATCACAACTAGTTGCCTCCTATTTCAAATTCCTTTCTTCTAGTCGCGTGTACAGAACAATGCGCTTGTATGAGTAAGTCATTTACACGACATTGACATTGCACGAAGAAATTGTAACACTTTTAAACGCCGTAAACTGCGTGGGCTTTGTTGCGGCAAAACGCGATATTAATCAGCGTGTTTTTTTTTAAATTTAAACCAACCAGGTTTTGTAATTAGGGCAAACTGTTGCTGCAGATTCTAACGTTGCAGCAACCTCAATTAGGACTCATAATGGGCGTTTAATTTGCAGAAAATGGAAGCAATAGTGATGTAATGGAATAGTTACGCGGTACTTTTACTATCGGCACTTTTCTACTATTCAATCAAAGAACTAAACAGATTTTATTTATAACTAGGTGAAATTTCCGTCGTCCGATAATGAATGAACTATTTTGCCAAATCCTCTGAACCCATGTGAATTGTATAATTTTCCTCTTAAAATATTATCAAACATAATATTGTGCGCCCTACTACTCTAACTATTCAGTTGCAACTTATAAGATAACAATGGGTGCAACTATTCTACAATTGCGCTATTTTTGTCTTGATTGAATATTTGCAATATAAGTGTACTTATATCATTTTAAGTTAATGGTATAATCCTGAGACTAATAAATAAATATTATATATTTATATATTAGTCTGAGGTAATTTATTAATTTAATATTATTAAAATTATATTATTTTAATATTAATTATACATTATTTAAACATTATATATTTATTTATTAGTCTGAGATATAATCTATTAATCTAATTCTATAGCTTCTTATATTTATTGTTTCTTTGTAGTTACTGTTAATATTTATTTATTTATTTAATACAATATCTATCTACTAGATTATTGGTAGAAGGCTCTGTTAATATTAAGTTTTATATTTCTTGTAATCAATTTATCAATTAACGTTATTTTTTATTGGTTCCTTTTCATCACTTTCGCGGCATATACTAGAACACAATACAATTCGTGCACGATTCGTCTTTAAAATTAAGATTTCATACGTATGTGTCGATCGCCTGCCTATTTTCTTGTGTAAGACTGTGGGCAGAGCAAAAGACGACGATCCATATTAGGCCGTGCAGACTGGAATCGCGTCGTTTATAACGCGTGTGTATTAACGGCCCTTTGTACTGCCCGAGACTTATAAGGCGATCTCTATTTGTACACGGTAATGTTGCAACAGCGTTACAATAATAACGCGAGCCATACTAATTTCTAATGAGAAGAATTATCACTACAGAAATTTTATTTATACCGAAAGAAACTAAAAAAGTCCTGATCCGCAATCATTTATACCAAAATAAAATAGCGTTAAATGTTTACCTATAACTACAGTGACCATACGTCCTTTATTTAAGAGAACAGCCCGTTTCTTCATTACTCTGCCCTCTAACTTTTATTTGTTTTCTAAAATGAGCATTTTGTCCTTTATTTTGTAGGACGACTTTATGTCGTGGCCGCTTGGCTCGGTCTCTATTCGCGATACAAAAAATTGTAAATAATCGAATTTATGAATTTTGAAAATTATACAAATTTCATCATGTTTCCCATTTATTTAGCTTTAGAAAATAGTTTGATTTATTTATTTGCCTCAATTATTAACGGCGTAGTGCATAAAAGTTTCTATAAAGTCACTATTCGTGATACAAAAAATTGTAAAAAATCGAATTTTTGAATTTTGAAAATTATACAAATTTCTTCATGTTGCCCATTTATTTAGCTTTAAAAAACAGTTTCATATATTTATTTACCTCAGTTATTAACGATGTAGTGCATAAAAGTTTCTATAAAATCACTATTATCAGTACCAAAAATTGTAAAAAATCTAATTTTTGAATTTTGAAAACTATACAAATTTTATCATGTTGCCCATTTATTTAGCTTTAGAAAACAGTTTGATTTATTTATTTGTCTCAATTATTAACGACGTAGTACATAAAAGTTTCTATAAAGTCACTATTCGTGATACAAAAAATTGTAAATAATCGAATTTTTGAATTTTCAAAATTATACAAATTTTATTGTGTTGCCCATTTCTATAGCTTTAAAAAACAGTTTGATTTATTTATTTACCTCATTTATTAACGATGTAGTGCATAAAAGTTTCTATAAAGTCCCTATTATCAATACCAAAAATTGTAAAAAATCGAATTTTTGAATTTTGAAAATTATACAAATTTCATCGTGTTGCCCATTTATTTAGCTTTAGAAAACAGTTTGATTTATTTATTTCTCTCAATTATTAACGACGTAGTACATAAATGTTTCTATAAAGTCACTATTCGTGATACAAAATATTGTAAATAATCGAATTTTTGAATTTTAAAAATTATACAAATTTCATCATGTTACCCATTTATTTAGCTTCAGAAAAGAGTTTGACTGATTTATTTGCCTCAGTTATTAACGACGTAGTGCATAAAAGTATCTATAAAGTCACTATTCGCGATACAAAATTTTTTAAAAAATCGAATTTATGAATTTTGAAAATTATACAAATTTCATCATGTTTCCCATTTATTTAGCTTTAGAAAATAGTTTGATTTATTTATTTTCCTCAATTATTAACGGCGTAGTGCATGAAAGTTTCTATAAAGTCACTATTCGCGATACAAAAAATTGTAAAAAATCGAATTTTTGAATTTTGAAAATTATACAAATTTCTTCATGTTGCCCATTTATTTAGCTTTAGAAAACAGTTTGATTTATTTATTTGTCTCAATTATTAACGACGTAGTACATAAATGTTTCTATAAAGTCACTATTCGTGATACAAAAAATTGTAAATAATCGAATTTATGAATTTTGAAAATTATACAAATTTCATCATGTTGCCCATTTATTTAGCTTTAGAAAACAGTTTGATTTATTTATTTGTCTCAATTATTAACGACGTAGTACATAAATGTTTCTATAAAGTCACTATTCGTGATACAAAAAATTGTAAAAAATCGAATTTTTTAATTTTGAAAATTATACAAATTTCATCGTGTTTCCCATTTATTTAGCTTTAGAAAACAGTTTGATTTATTTATTTGTCTCAATTATTAACGACGTAGTACATAAAAGTTTCTATAAAGTCACTATTCGTGATACAAAAAATTGTAAATAATCGAATTTTTGAATTTTGAAAATTATACAAATTTCTTCATGTTGCCCATTTATTTAGCTTTAGAAAACAGTTTGATTTATTTATTTGTCTCAATTATTAACGACGTAGTACATAAATGTTTCTATAAAGTCACTATTCGTGATACAAAAAATTGTAAAAAATCGAATTTTTTAATTTTGAAAATTATACAAATTTCATCGTGTTGCCCATTTATTTAGCTTTAAAAAACAGTTTGATTTATTTATTTACCTCAGTTATTAACGATGTAGTGCATAAAAGTTTCTATAAAGTCACTATTAACGATACCAAAAAATGTAAAAAATCTAATTTTTTAATTTTGAAAATTATACAAATTTTATCATGTTGCCCATTTATTTAGCTTTAAAAAACAGTTTGATTTATTTATTTGCCTCAATTATTAACGGCGTAGTGCATAAAAGTTTCTATAAAGTCACTATTAGTGATACAAATAATTGTAAATAATCGAATTTTTGAATTTTGAAAATTATACAAATTTCATCATGTTGCCCATTTATTTAGCTTTAAAAAACAGTTTGATTTATTTATTTACCTCAGTTATTAACGATGTAGTGCATAAAAGTTTCTATAAAGTCACTATTATCGATACCAAAAAATGTAAAAAATCTAATTTTTGAATTTTGAAAATTATACAAATTTTATCATGTTGCCCATTTATTTAGCTTTAGAAAACAGTTTGATTTATTTATTTGCCTCAATTATTAACGGCGTAGTGCATAAAAGTTTCTATAAAGTCACTATTCGCGATACAAAAAATTGTAAAAAATCGAATTTTTGAATTTTGAAAATTATACAAATTTCATCATGTTGCCAATTTATGTAGCTTTAAAAAACAGTTGATCTATTAATTTGCCTCAGTTATTAACGACGTAATGCATAAAAGTTTCTATATAGTCACTATTCGCGATACAAAAAATTATTTAGCTTTTGAAAAGAATCGATTTTGTTAATATTTGTAGAGTACAATCAATTTGTTTTAGGTGGCAATTCTCGCTCCATCACCGACCGCTTCGACAGCCGGTGGCTGGAACGACCCCAACAGCAACCAGTTCCACATACAAACAGACGAAGGCCCTGAACGCTACTTCCGGTACCAAACAGAATCCGGACAATACCGAAAAGAGAAGCGACTAGAGGATGGAACGGTTGTAGGCTCTTATGGTTGGATAGACTCCAACGGGTACCTCCGATTACGAGACTATATAGCAGACAATGCTGGCTACAGAATACTTCGCACCAAAAACGTCTATGTTGGACGAAATAGACCGATTTCACAAGCAATTAAAGCAGCGAAGAAAGTACCATCGTCCGCAGGTGTTTTAACTGATACCAAAACGTATTTACCTCCTAAAGAAGTACACCTATCAAGTACTCTAGCGCCTCCGATTGTTAGTAGTACAATAGCACCTCCAATTATAGCAACAACTTACACACCAAAAGAAATTTATGTATCAACTCCTACACCTCCAACAGTTGTGATATCACCTAAACCACACAGCTCAACCCCTGGAACTTTTGTAGTTATATCCCCGAAAGGGCCAGTTTATAATATACCATCATCTACACCCTCATCACTTTATAACATACCAACTTCAACACCTTCATATGATTACAACTCGCACGTTCCATCATCAACACCCTCGCCGATTTATAATATTCATCAATCAACACCCTCGTCAATTTATAACACACCAGCTTCATATGATTATAACTCAAACGTTCCATCATCAACACCCTCTCCAATTTACAACATTCACCAATCAACACCCGCATATGACTACAACTCGAATTCATTAGACTACTACAGCGGAGCGCCACAATACGAGCACTACTCGAAACCCACCAACCCATACCTCCACCACAACGGCCCTACATACCCCATCGACCGCAACGGGAACTCCTATCAAGGCTACAACACCCTGGGCAACGGTTACGACCCACAATACCCAACATACGACGGCGTTTCCGTCACTAATGACGGTTTTCGTTACTACATCCCGCGAGCCTATCACGAAGAACAACATGAAGGTGACAAGAAAACTGGCAGTTTTGGCTATGTCGATCCGTTCGGGATTCGCAGGGTTATTTACTATAACGCGGGCGCGAATGGTTTCCAGCACCGAAAGAACAACAGATATGTAGGTTTGGATGCGACACCATACGATCCGAGACCTTATCGATAAAAAAAAAACAAACAAAATTGAGCGAGCGAACGAACGGTTTAATTAATCTTGCCTAACAGGATGAGTGGAGGAAAGACATGTAAAGATTAGGTGACTAAAAATAAGAGAGGGTGCTAAATGAGATTATAGAAGAACATTTATTTAAAACAATTTTCTTTGGTAGAAAAAATATAATACAATGTTGGCATCATGTAAGGAATCTAGAATCTTATATACTTTTGTTTGATTAGTTTCTATTTGTTTGTAAAAAAAAATAAGTCTATTTTTATAGGGTTATCAGCCGTGAGGCTCTTCCGCTGGTAAAGGGAGAAGCTCAAAGAAGTTTAATCACCCGGTATTTACCTTTATATTAACTTCTGATAAACTCTGAAAGGTGAAATTTCGGGGTTTTCGGGATATGAACTCTCGCTCCCCAATGCTCAGTATGAGATGAACGACGCTTCTGACCACTAGGGCAATAATTGAATTATTGTGTGTAACGATGAATGTAATATAGTATTAACCATAGAATCTTTATCTCTTGGTGAATAGAAAAATATTTAAATTTAATTTCGACTATATTTCTATGAAACAAATGTAGATTTGTTTGATAGAAAGATAGTTGCAATTAAATTTAAATCCAACATTGTATTATAATTGACACACAAAAAAAACTGGCCATAGCAGTAATTTTAGTACTCTCTTCGATTAATTCTAGACATATAAAATAACTCCGATTAACTTATTACTCTATTCGCCCATCATCATCCTCATCATCATTATCATTTGTAACTCTAGTTGGTAATTGTAAACTAGTTTAGGTGTAATAGTCAATTATTTTTATATTTTGTGGTGGCTAGTAATCTCACGAGGGTGTGCCATTGCGTCACGGTCCCAGTAATTATTAGTCGATAATAATCGCCTGCCCGCTCCCAGTGACCCTCCGAACGTCCTGGGATTTTGTTTAATTTATTTCCTCCTAGCGTTAATAATCGAATAGAAACTGCCTCGTTATGGACACTAGTTCTGGGACCAGCACTCTTACGTTTCTAACTGATGACGTGCGATTGTAGTGATGTCCAAAGAAATGTATGATTTTTTTTGTAAATAAACTGTGTTTTTTAATACATTTGGTGGGGAGTTTTATTATTTACAAATACATCACTGATGTAAATGAAGGTATTGTTTATGTATATATTTATAGCAACTATAGGTATATGAAAATACGAAAAAATATAAGTGCACTGGTTTGTCAAATGATATCTTTGTTTTATACCACTGAAATTAATGCAAACATGTTATATTAGTGGTATAAACCCTTGCAGCATGAAGGCCCTAATGAGGAAATTGTCTCCGCATGAATGCCCATGGAATATGTCCAACAGTTTAACTATTTGGGGAATTCCCACGTTCCCTCACATGTTTCATTGTTTTCCCATATTTTCTCACACATATGTTTTTCAGTTTATTTCACATTTTCATTTTCTTTACTGGAATCTGTAATAACGTGAGAAAATATGGCAAAACGTGAGAAAATGTTAGAAAATGTGAGAAAGTTTGGCGAAATGTGGAAAAATTAAGAAAAATGTGAGAAAATGTGGGAAAATGTGTCATATTATGGCAAATAGTGTCATATTATGGCAAATAGTGTCATATTATGGCAAATAGTGTCATATTACGGCAAATAGTATCATATTATGGCAAATAGTGTCAAAACATGTCAAAATGGGTCAAAATGTGTCCAAATATGTTAAAAAAATGTAGAAACATGTCAATATGTGTCAAAAAATTAAATATTTTAATGTAATTCGGAAGCACGTGACAACACACCAAATATTTTTGAATTGACATATACCGCAGCCATTTTTAAAGAGGTACATTAAAAAATATTTGTTTCATTAGTAGTCTAATAACATATGCAACCACAACTACACTAAACCCGTACTGAAAGTTTCCCACCAGTAATTTGTTTGTTGTAGTAAAACCAGTCAGGGGGGACTTGTCATCATCCCATTCGCAAGTGTTGTTTGAGTGAAATGTACAGCCTTATGTGCAGTAATTAGCGCACGAGAAGAAAGCAACCCGGGGGACGGCTTTCATAAAACTAGTACGCACAATAATGCAGCGCGACCCCCGACATTCGAACACGCGATTTAACCTACATTGAGTGATTGAGTGCAGCTGAGAGGGTCTGGGATTAAAGGGACGACATGCCGCCCGCCCCCGCACAGCAGCAGGACAACAAGCTGTCCTGTCTGTTGTCCCTCGATGAGAACCAGCAGATTACCAAGCTGCTTGGGCCCAGATGTTTGGTGAGAATTATATTTGGCCTACATTTTGAGTCTTGTGGCAGGTTTTTTTTGTTTATTACTAATTTAATATTACAGTTGAGTAATATAATTTACAGTAACATCTAGCTGAATGTCAGAAGGCTTTTACAAGGACATTTTGTTGTATATTGTTACACAGTGGATTATAAATCAAACATCAATATCAATATTTATTGATTATTATGATTTCTACAGCCTTACACCAATAATATAGTAGATATACATATCTACTATATTTATTATATATATATATATATATATATATATATATATATATATATATATATATGATATACATATCTACTATATTTATTATATATATATATATATATATATATATATATATTATACATAACATTAAATTAAATAAATAAATAAGTATGTTTTCTAATAAAATAAATAGTAATTTTTATCTTGACGAATGTAAATCTGATACAAATACATTAGCATAATCAAGATATATATGATCCACTAAAATTTATTCTGTGATATATTTTACAGTCATTAGCAACAACAGTGATCCAATTGTTTGAGACACAGGCCCCAGGCCACTCACAATGGATCAAACGGGACACAGGTGTGCTGTGTTTTGTCAGGGATAACCAGCGAAAAAACTACTTCTTCAGGGTGTACTGCTTTAAGAGAAGTAAAATGGTGTGGGAGCAAGAGATGTACAATAATATGGACTACATTGCTTCATGTCCTTTTCTGCACAGTTTTGAGGGTGATGTAAGTTAACATAATTAATTTACAAATTATTTAACAGAGTTTGTAAGATTTCTGTGAAGTTAAGGTAAATACTAGGTGATTAAACTCCTCTGAGCTTCTCCCTTGACTGACAGAAAAGCCTGCTGATAGCCCTATAAAGATAGAAGTTTTTTGGCTGTTTGTAAGATACATTTTGTATTTGGATATGTTTTAAATTGAAATAGTTTGAAAACAACAACAAAAACTACCATATCACATTGGACATGTTGAAATTGAGGACAATAATTCATGCAACTTATTATAAAAAGTGTCTATAAGAATTTTTCATGCATTTTACTTTTATTAATGAATTTTCTATGCATTTTACTTTTATTAATTGAAAACAGCTGTATATGAATCAAACTGATACCTTTATGTGTCTCTTAATTATTATTTCCATTACAAAAACCTCAAATAACAGTGAGTAATATAAGCTGATTAGATATTTGTATGGAAATCAAATGCGTCATAAAATTGGTCAATTAATGATAACAGTTACTTGACCACTAACTAGTATTATTTTCACATATAATCTACAATTTATATTAAATCTAAATTTAAGATATTTTGATTATATTTTTTATAAAACATATATAAGTGTGAATCCACCTCTTAGCAATCTACATATCTAGATTTTATTAGATTATTAGGTGTGCATTGCTAATTGATGTGGTGCCGCCAGATGGCGTTTAACTTTCCTCCTAGGGGGTTAGTTGTATCATGTTTGTATATTTTTTATATTTAATATCTTTGTAGCGGCCATATGTGCAATAGGAAATGAAGAAAGAGAAAGGGATAGATTTTCCAAAGAGGCAATGAAAATGGAAATGAAACAGAAAATGTCAAATGTGAAAAATCACGAAAACTTTATAAAAACGCGTTTTTTCACATTTGAAAAAACGCGAAAACTTGACAAAAAACACCAACACGTTAATCGAACCGAGTCGAACCAATTCAAAATACATCAAATATATAACATATATATTTATTTTAACAGAAAATGTCAAAATTTTCAATGTCAAATGTGAAAAATCGCGAAAATTTGACAAAAAACGCCAAAACGTTAATCAAACCGAGTCGAACCAATTCAAAATATATCAAATATACAACATATATATTTATTTGAATAGAAAATGTCAAAATTTTCAATGTCAAATGTGAAAAATCGCGAAAACTTGACAAAAAACGCCAAAACGTTAATCGAACCGAGTCGAACCAATTCAAAATACATCAAATATATAACAAATATATTTATTTTAATAGAAAATGTCAAAATGTTCAATTTCAAATGTGAAAAAACGTGAAAACTTGACAAAAAAACGCCAAAACGTTAATCGAACCGAGTCGAACCAATTCAAAATACATCAAATATATAACATATATATTTATTTTAATAGAAAATGTCAAAATTTTCAATGTCAAATGTGAAAAATCGCGAAAATTTGACAAAAAACGCCAAAACGTTAATTGAACCGAATCGAACCAATTCAAAATACATCAAATATATAACAAATATATTTATTTTAATAGAAAATGTCAAAATTTTCAATGTCAAATGTGAAAAATCGCGAAAACTTGACAAAAAACGCCAAAACGTTAATCGAACCGAGTCGAACCAATTCAAAATACATCAAATACATAACATATATATTTATTTTAATAGAAAATGTCAAAATTTTCAATGTCAAATGTGAAAAATCGCGAAAATTTGACAAAAAACGCCAAAACGTTAATCGAACCGAGTCGAACCAATTCAAAATACATCAAATATATAACAAATATATTTATTTTAATAGAAAATGTCAAAATGTTCAATGTCAAATGTGAAAAAACGTGAAAACTTGACAAAAAAACGCCAAAACGTTAATCGAACCGAGTCGAACCAATTCAAAATACATCAAATATATAACATATATATTTATTTTAATAGAAAATGTCAAAATTTTCAATGTCAAATGTGAAAAAAAGCGAAAACTTGTAAAAAAACGCCAAAACGTTAATCGAACCGAGTCAAACCAATTCAAAATACATCAAATATATAACATATATATTTATTTTAATAGAAAATGTCAAAATTTTCAATGTCAAATGTGAAAAAACGTGAAAACTTGACAAAAAAAAGCCAAAACTTTAATCGAACCGAGTATGTGTAATAGAAAATTAAGAGAGAGCGAGAGAGATTTTCAAAAAATAGACTACTTCAAGTATATTCGTCATAATACGTAAAAAAGTCAAAATTAGCAATTTGAAATTTTTCGTGATAACAATACCTTCCTTAGGCGCTTTCATTTAGCATGGTTTATCATTGCTAGTCGCCCCCATGGCGTGCAGTAACACTCAGGTCTTGCGGTCGTACGTCGCCGGTTATAAGGAAGCGGCAAATAGACCAAGAAACAAGTAGCCCGTACCAGCCCAGAGTGATAAACGAAAGGCACTCTTATACACCAGTGCTGTTATTCGGAAAGACAACATATTAAATCTATCTATGCATTAACAAAAGTTTAAAATAAAATACTAATTCATTAATATTTTTTTTTTAGGATTGTATGGTGTGTTTCAATTTTGCAAATGAAGATGAGGCTCGCGAATTGAAGACCATCATAGATGCAAAGCTTCAAGCAAAAAGAAAAAGAGAAGGTTGGTTAAATTCAGTGATATTATTAAGGGAGTCTCCTTCAAAATATGAGATATATCTGCTATACAGTTACAATATTTTTATTTTTGGTAAAATACAAGACATATTGAACAAAAATCCTTATAATATTCATATGTTTAAACTTTTATTACGAAAATTGTAGCATAGCGCCGGTTCTCGCTTTAAAATATCATAAAATTCTGTACAATTCATTTGAAAGTTGTATAATTTTGTTAGTTTATTTGGAAAATGAAGTACCTAGTCAAGAGGTGCAGAACAATTAAGTATTTTAAAAATGAGTACATGTTGGTATATAATTAATATATTTAATATTTGAATAGTGCGAAAGTCTAGAAGTGCTGCAAACAGTACACAAGATGAGGTGCAGCTGCGAAACAATCGGAACAACCCGCAGGTGATAATGAAGACAACGGATCCGGCAGCTAAGAAGGCCAAACGCAAGAGGAATATAACGAAAGCAGATATTGGGAAACCATTGGAGTTTAGGCATATTTCACATGTTGGCTGGGATCCTGATAAAGGGTTTGATGTGAACACAGAGGATGCAGCTTTAAATGACTTCTTCCACAAAGTGAGTACTTATATTTGTTTTGAATGTGTTAATGTTCACCTACTATTTTGGAAGAAAACCGTTAAGGGCCTACTTGCAGCATGAGAACACATTACGTTTTTAATCTTTTGTTTGAAAATAAGTCATCATGCTGTGTTAATGCATGAGTAGTTAACTATTTCTGAATTCTATAGCGCAAATATTATTCCCGTTTTAACGATAAAGGGCCATTCATAATAAGCGCGGTAGTGGTAACAACCGTGATTTAGATTCAATTTACATTTTTGAAAAAAAAAATGTTTTCTTATTAATTTCCTAGGTAGCTTCCTAAGAAATTTTGCTCAAATATTCACAGGGTGGACCCAGCTCGGGTTCTCTCCCGAAATTTTATTATATATATATATATATATATATATATATATATATATATATTTCGACTATATTAGTCCTGTAACGTCGAGAAAACTCAAAATTCAAAAGTTTTTGGCGAATACAACACATTATACAGTAATGCTGTATTTGGAAAGTAACAAAAGTATTGCCAGAAATTATTAATTTCTGTTTATTTTAGGCTGGTGTGTCGGAAAGTCAACTAAAAGACAGGGAAACAAGGCAGTTTATATACGATTTCATCGCAGCGAATGGCGGACGGGACGCGGTTTTAGAACAAGAATCAAAAGCCAGGAAACCTCCACCTGCGATACCCTCCCCTGCGGTCGTTTCAGGACCACCGGTGCCACCTAGAGGGGCAGGGCGATCAACACATAACGTAATTAACTGTGATACTAAATTATATTAATATGTGATAAGAACTTCAGGCTTGGTTGTATAAAGCAGATAACACTTTCTATTGGATAGAGTTAATTACCAATTCGTGATGCCAACGTCACTTTTGACAATTTGGACACATAATGCGACGTTGCCATATATCAAAAGCGATACATGAGGATATGAAATATACTGTAGGTATCATAGCATATTTCTTATCCTCATGTATCGCTTTTGATATTTGACAACGTCGCATTATGTGTCAAAATTGTCAAAAGTGATGTTGGAATCACGGATTGGTAATTAACTCTATCCAATTTTGTTTATTTTATTAAATAAATTCAATAAATCTATAGTAGCTGAGGTCGCATTGTGATTTATTTGCACAAACATCACACATATAATTGATTCAGTTGAGTGTCATATATCGAAAGCAATACATGAAGATATAAAATGAAATGGAACAATTTATTCAACATCTAATAATATAATCACGGGCTATTGTTAACTCGCCTTTATACAATCGAGCCTTAGTTCGATAATTAACACATAAACGGGCATAAGCATCAATTGTATTTTTATATTTATAGAGGGCAGCCCCACCACCACCACCAACAAATAATCAACCTCCTCCAAGACCGCCAACAACTCCTAGAGGTAAGTTAATAATGGAATAAGAGTAGAACAATATAAATCTCAATAGACTAATCTTTTTAAAAATCAATCAAGTTGTTGTTAAACTGTTCTATATGAAAAACCGACAAAATAGCCCCGACAAAATATCCCGTACAAAGTAGCCCCGACCACTGTTATTGATGAATAAAACTGGCTATATATTTATACTTGAATTATGCATAACTCAATTGTGATGTATACAAACAGTATACTATTTTGTCGGCTATTTTCTCAATGCACCATGAAAATAACTTTGTTGTATTTAGTTTCAGTTCATTTAAATCATGCGCCTATTCCACCACCTCCATCAGGAAATGCGCCGCCACCACCACCTCCACCTCCGCCACCTCCCTTAGACATACCAATGTCACCACCACCGCCACCAGTTGCAGCTTTTGCATCACCAGAAGCAAACAATCAAACTGACAACCGATCGGCGCTGATGCAGAGCATTAGAGGTGGCATGGCACTCAAGGTAATGTAACAAAATCAATTGTATATATATATATATATATATATATATATATATATATATATATATTTCATCATTAAATTTTAGATATTTTTTACTGTGATACCCAATTTTGTTTATTTTGTGAAATAAATTCAATACATCTATAATAGCTGAGGTTGCATTGTGATTTATTTGCACAACACATGACACATATAATTGATTCAGTGAGTGGAAAAACCATGTAACTCCAAAATCATAGTTTAGATAAAATCTGTTTTGTGCAGAAAAATATATGTTACTAAAATTAGATGTACAATAAAGATATAATTGTATAAGACAGAGCAATAAAACTTACAATTCTTTAGTATGTTCAAGCACTGATATTATTAAACTTATGTAATTATATCTTAGTTTAGTTTAGTTTATACCATTATATTTTATTTTAGATAAAGAGGGTTGTAGAGGACGTTGTCCAGTTTATACCATTATATCTTAGTTTAGACGTCGTCCTCTATAACTTTCTTGATCTAAATTAAGATATAATTGTATAAACCATAGCAATAATATTTACTTACAATTCTTATGTCACTTCAAGAACTAAAATTATCAAACTGATTTTGTTTCTATTATGCAGGAGTTACACAAACTGTTTTATATTTTGTTTCAACGATAACGCGATTTTACTTTGTCAATTAGTATGGTTAGAAAAATTATTATTACTCATCTGTATTGTTTCTATTGCAGCCCGTTGAAGTGGAGAAAAAACCGGATGATGCACGCGGCGATCTGCTCAGTGAAATTCGTAAGGGCTTCCAGTTGAAACCGGCAAACGTAAGTAGCACACAAAAACCTGCACTTATGTCACTAACGCGCGTCACTACTAATGTGTACGACTGGTTATCTACGATAAAAGCACCAAAAGTGTAAATAAAATTTATAAATTGATAAATTGCATAAATTGTAGATACAATTGATTTCTGTTGCATACTCTTATTTAAAGGAAACTTAAATGTTATTACTAGAGGACTGATTTGCATGCATTATAATATTCATATAACAAAATTCTTTAGAGGTTCAAAAATGATACATCTAACCCCCTAGGAGGAAAGTTAAACGCCATCTGGCGGCACCACATCAATTAGCAATGCACACCCATATGGTAATAACCGTCAACATGCTCATACCATCAGGATCACCGGGTAGTGCCCTCTATGGAATAATATTCCAACAGAGTGCTTGAGATATCAGCACAAATTCAATTTTGTAAAACATATATAAGTTGGAATATTATTCCATAGAGGGGGGGTAGTGATCCTGATGGCATGAGCATGTTGATGGTTATTACCATGTGGGTGTGCATTGCTAATTGATGTGGTGCCGCCAGATGGCGTTTAACTTTCCTCCTAGGGGGTTAGTTGTATCATTTTTTTATATAACCATTCGAGATATTCTGTGAATTCATCCTTAGTAGTTGAGCTACACTGATGGGATCTAATAAGATCGAAATCTAGATATGTAGATTGCTAATACTTATATATGCTTTAGAGGTTCTTCTAAATAGTTAGAGCAAAATGCAACTAAAGTGTGATAAAAATCAAAGTCAGCATCGTTTTATGTAGCCTCTAAAACCCTTCTATAATATAAAAACGAAGACCGTGTTTTGAAGTCGATTGAATTGTCATTTATGTTTTCTTTTTGTGCTACCATATCAAAAAGAAAACATAAATGACAATTCGATTGACTTCAAAACACTCGTCTTCGTTTTTATATTATAGAAGGGTATCCCCTTTTTATATTTTTTATTCATTATTCAATTCAATTCATTCAATATTCAGTATTTTGAAGTAATAGTAATTATTTAAGATGTCTTACTTGTTTACAATTAAAAATATATTGTATTAAAAAATCATCCCCGTCGAACGGCAGTCATTTCACCTAGTTTAAACCAAAATGTGACTATTTGTTTGTTTTAGGAGCGTGAAGTAAAACCGATCAGTCCGGCTGTGGAGCAACAAAACCACGGCGGGGCCGGCGATTTGGCGGCGGCGTTATCGCGCGCGCTGGCCGAACGAAACCGGGTGATACACCCCGACGACGACGATGATTCAGACTCATCGGATTCGAACGACGACGAGTGGGACGCGTGATCTGTTACTTGTTGCACGGAAAAAGCGCCGCTGCAGGACCAGGGCTCCAAAAATTGTATTCTAATACTCGAATGCTTATATAATTTAATTTTAATAATCAAGGAAAATAAAATGAATAATAATTTATAGAACACTCACTCTGTGATTTACTTCTAATCGCCATTTTCAGAGGACTGATAGTGGTATCAGCAGGAAAAAAAAAGTGCACTTCCTAGGAGCGCGCCGCGAGCGATACCACGCTCCTAGAACTGAATTGGTTGTATTACTATGTAAATACATGTTGGTGTGTATTAAATATTCTACGGGATGAGTTTGCGGGAATATAAATATTTTAAATCGGCCGCTTTGAGTGAAGATGAGAATTTACGAGTGCGTGATTTATTAGGAGCTAGACGGGAGGTAATAAAAATAAAAGAAAATCTATTTTTATGTTAGTACTAATAATAATAATAAAAATATAAATAGCACCATTAGTTTATTATAAATTTTATAGTTGTCAGTTTTGCTCTAAAAATAAACTAGTATGATAATTTAATTTATTAGGATCAATAAAAATGACAAAGGAAATTTATTTAAATAAAGCATTAATAAATAAGAAAACGGAAATTTAGTTTTCTTATTTATTAAGGTCGTTTTAGACCAGACAATTTCTTAGCTCAAAAGTTGTTCAAGAATAGTAATTTACATTATTAGTGCAGGTATTAGTGCAGGAAGGCAAGTTTCCCGAATGAGCGGATGAGTTTACAGCACGAGCCGAAGGCGAGTGCTGTATTAAGAGCCTTATCGCACGAATAATGTATCTTATTTTTTGTACGAATATATAATAAATATTTATTTAAATTTATTTAAAGCTGTTGTGACAAATAGGTTGTCACACTACTAATTACATATAATTTAAAGTCTATATTTTCTTCAAAATTGTATTTATTTCCATTTTGTTAATTTTTAATGCTATTTGTTGTATAAGAGGTGTACGCTGTGCTTGCATGTATTCTCATATTTATAAATACACATCGGGACCTAATTTTAAGTTGGCAACACTGGCTACTTCCCGCTCTAGTGCGGGAAGTAGTATTTCCCGCACCCAATTCAATGCGGGAAATGACTTGTCTTAGGACATGAGTACAAATATGAATTCATATATCCCGCTCCCATACAATTTGTCCTTGGCAAATAGAACGCGTTATATTTTGCCATTCGACCTACCATCCAATTCAATACATCAAATAATTTGCTGTATGATACGACACAATTTAGATTGACTAACTTTTGAATCAAGAAATTGTCTTGTCTAAAACGACCTTTAGTCATAATCATTTATTTTCTAGTCGATGGCAACGACAGTAGTAGAGATTTACGTGACTAGAAGCCCAAAACATAAGACTTGGGATAAACAATGTGAAGGTGTCTTATGTTTTGTTAAGGATCATTGCTCTAGAGCATACTATTTCCGTTTATATTGTTTGAACACAGGCAATATGTTGTGGGAACATGAGTGTTACAAACAACTTCAGTACATTTGTGATTGTGAATTTTTTCACATGTTTGAAGCACAGGTATGTTTGAATTCATTTTTTTTATATAGGGGATTTAAATTACAGCTTAAAGGTCGTTTTAGATAAGACAATTTCTTAGCTCAAAAGTTGTTCAAGAAATGAATTCATATATCCTCCTCCCATGCAATTTATCCTTGAGAAATAGAACGCGTTATATGTTTCCATTCGATCTACGATCCAAGTCATTATTTCAAATAATTTGCTGTATAATACAAGATAATTTAGATTGTCTCGCATCTTGACTAACTTTTGAGTCAAGAAATTGTCTTGTCTAAAACGACCTTAAGACTATATTCCCACCACATCCACACAACACAAAAGTGACATGTTCGTTATAAATGTAGTGTCGTGTAGAAACGTCGCGGTAGTGTGTTTTATGCACAATATCGCCTTTCGTTTATCACTCCGTGCTGGTACGGGCTTATTGTTTCTTGTTCTATTTGCCGCTTCCGATGCGCATAATTCTACCTCGGCCTTTACAACCGGCAACGCAAGACCTGAGCGATACTACACGCCACGGGGGCGATTAGCAATGATAAACCATGCTAAACGAAAGCGCCTATTGTTTATAATATAACCTTTTTTAGCTTCAACAGGAGACTGATGCCGGTATTCACCAACATCCCATAAACTTTATAGGTCCCATAAGCTATTCACGATTCAAACGTTAACGGTTTTCTTAAAAGTAGTAGGTAAACAGCTGATCTATGTTATTGTTTGATCAGCTATATTAATGCGTGATTGTTAATGTACTTTTAAAATATAAATAGTATAACCCTGGGTCTATAGTCATGCATAAGATGAAAAAACATATGTTATGCAAACAAGTTCCCTACTAAATGTAGTTCATTTCGTGTCACCGAGTGGAGTATTGGCCGGCTTGAATCGCCAATTGAATGGATAAATTAATAACGTCATTGTAACAGAATATGCCAATACAAATGTCAAACACCTTGAATAGCGCTTGTGATTGGAGCTTTCATGACACCTTTTGTTTAATTATTCAGTGTTTACAATAGAGAAAATCTAAAGTAACTACATTCCCTAGATAATTTATTCATTGTTGCTATAACAACAAATACTTATGGATTCAATTATTATTGATAGATTTATGGAACGTCGGTGAATACTACGGGGGTTATTTATATAAAACAAAGCAATACAATTCTCACATTATTTTAATTTGTTTTGCTCGTTTTTTTTTAGGACTGCATTGTTAGTTTTAATTTTACAAACATCAAAGATGCAGAACAATTCAAGAAAATGGTACACTGGGCATTTAAATTAAACAGTGGTATACATTTAATATATTTTACTAAATGATGCTGAACGAAGTAATAATATACAGGAAGGCGTGTGATAATGTCAAAGAAAACTATCCAGTGCCATCCACAAATTCCCACTGTACCAAAGTATATTTGGTACAGTGGGAATTTGTGTAGAAAATGTCCAATAAGTGTCTAGTATCTGCGTAATTTTTATAAATTGTAGGTAGGGAAAAATGTGTACGGAGGACTCTCACACGGAATGATATCAGTAGCCCTCAAAACTTTCATCATGTATCTTCCAGAACAATGAATTTATTTGTCAAAATGGTAGGTACATTTGCAATTATTATAAACGTATTCAGGAATGTTTTATTTATTTATTTAATATAGACATCTACAGTTTAACAGAAACCAATTACAGATGATATAATAACAACATAACAAATAAAAGAAAGAAAAAACATAACACAAAGATATATAATGAACATTCAAATTATATATTTTTTATGTTTTCATGGTTTTTCAATGACTGCTGTTAAAATGACCATGGAACTTATGCCCCGGGCATTTTCGAACAGTTTGGGCTAGAATTTGTGGTCATATGGAAAACCCTAACACGACTATTTTACGACTATTTCGTCACGAATCAAAAAGTAAAGAAAAATACGAAATTGTAGACATAATCGGCTGTTTCGATGTTATCCGCATCTGAATTGCGCCATTACACTAAACACTCTATTAACAGATAACATACATTGGCTATTGCTTAACAGTCGCCAAAAGAAACCACCATAGGAAAATATAAAATAAAGTCAAAATCATAAAAGTTTTAATATTGATAAGATTTTGTTTCATGGCGACCAATATGCTGCATATATTAATAAATTAATATAAGTTAAAACAAATATTCTATTTTAGATAGATGTACAAACAGCCCAAGACGATTCTACGAAAGAAAACCATCATATAAAAGCATTTGTAAGTGTACGCTAAATATAAAATTACTCGTGCCCTTTGCAATATCCTGTTCGTAAGTATTACCATTTTAGAAATGAAAAATGTAATATTACGTTAAAAAAATTAACAAAACAGTAATTTACATTATTAGAGTAGGAAGGCAGGTTTCCCGAATGAGCGAATGAGTTTACAGCACGAGCCGATTCATTCAGCCGCTCATTCGGCAAACAGCCTTATTGCACGAATAATGTATCTTATTTTTTGTACGAATAATACCTAATATTTATTTTTGTACTCATTTCCTAAGACAAGAAATTTCCCGCATTGATTTGGGTGCGGGAAATAGTACTTCTCGCACTAGTGCGGGAAGTAGCCAGTGTTGCCAACTTAAAATTCGGTACCAATGTAAATGTGTATTTATAAATATGAAAATGTATGCAAGCACAACGCACATCTCTTATACTTTAAATAGCATTAAAAATTAACGATATGGTACTGAATTAATAAAATTTTAAAAATATTATAGACTTTGAATTATATGTAATTGGTAGTGTGACATAACCTACTTGTCACAACAACTTTAAATAATTTTAAATAAATATTTATTAAATATTGGATTGTTAAGGCGTCTACTTTGTGATAATTCATTTTAAAGGATAAATAAAACGATTTTTTTGCTTTGTTTTTTATCACACTTCAGTTACACATCGGAGGAGCTCGAAAATGGCTAGAGCTTAGCCGAAACTAGTTGCAAAGTGTAACTAAAGTGTGATAAAAAACAAAGTAAAAAAATCGTTATATTTATCCTTCGTACAAAAAATACTATATTTTCTTTAAAGTTGTATTTATTCAGTACCATATCGTTAATTTTTAATGCTATTTGAAGTATAAGAGGTGTACGCTGTGCTTGCATGCATTCTCATATCTATAAATACACATCTACATTGGTACCGAATTTAAAGTTGGCGACACTAGCTATTTCCCGCACTAGTGTGGTTAGTAGTATTTCCCGCACCCAAATCATTGCGAGAATTGACTTGTCTTAGGATATGAGTAAACAAATGTAATTTATAAAATGTTCATTAGATTTTGGTGCAATTCTGACTACGATTCATGGAGCTATTTATGAATGTAAAATATAATATTTGTACAATTAGTGCGTTACAAATTCACAAAAAAAAATTATTTATAAATTTTGCTTCAAATCTTTTGAAGAAGTCTACTTGCATGTGTTTTACTGATTTTGGCGAAATTTGGTGTGATTTAGATTTTAATTCATGAACTTTTTGGCGCTTGTTATGGCCGAAATATGTAATATGTGTAAAGTAATGATGAGAAGAAGATTTTGATCTTCTCAGTAATTGCACATACATGCATGTGCAATTACTGAGAAGATCAAAATCTTCTTCTCATCATTACTTTACACATATTACATATTTCGGTCTTACAAGCGCCAAAAAGTTTACTTTATTTGGTACAATTTTCCTTGAATTTTCATTTACTTTCCACTCATTGCCAGTGAACAGCAACATATTTGTTAACAGAACAGTTATATTTTTTTAGAGACCTCCTCCGTTACCTCCTGCACAAGACGAAAACCCCCCAATATTATCAATGAAAACTGAAAAGCCCGTAAACACAAAGTTAGTTGAGGAAAATACAAATGTACCAGTGCCACCACCAATTATCTCCATAGCAGCACTAATTAATGAGCCTGTAACGATAGATAAACGAAATATGCAAAATATTACTAGCGATGAAACAGATTCTAGATCCTGTCTGTTGGAGAGCATCAGAAAGGGCAAACAACTTAAACCGACAAACGTAAATACATTTGTTTCCCCATAACTTTTACAAAATATTATACAACTAGCCCCCTAGGAGGAAAGTTAAACGCCATCTGGCGGCTCCCTATTATATAAATATATAAATTAATTTCTTTTATTAATTTTAATTACTTTAAAAATATCTATTGGGGACAATGTAGTGTAGAGTTCAAATCACTTGGGATAATGAATACGCATAGTTTGGTTGGTAGGGGCAACCCGCCCACCCCACCTTTGCTTGCATAGTTTTTTTCATTGGATACAGATGTTTTACAATGTTCAAACAATTCGAGTAAGAGTGTTATACCATGGAAATATAATGCACATCAAGGTTAAATTGGTTAAACTACTCGAAAAAGTGTGTTATCCTATGAAAAAAGCTATGCAAGCGTAGGTGGGGTGGGTGGGTGGTCCCTACCAACCAAACTATGCCCATTTACTATTTCAAATGGCTTGAGCTCTGCACTACACTATTTATCCATAACTTTTTATGATTTAATTGATTTCAATTATTAATTTTGACTTAATTTAAAAAAATTCTATTGGAAACAATAAAAGTGTCGAGTTCAAGTCACTTGGGATAGTGAATGCGCATAGTTTGATTGGTAGGGGCCACCCGCCCACCCCACCTTTGCTTGCATAGTTTTTTTCATTGGATACATATGTTTTACAATGTTCAAACAATTCGAGTAAGAGTGTTATCCCATGGAAATATAATGCACATCAAGGTTAAATTGGTTAAAGTACTTGAAAAAGTGTGTTATCCTATGAAAAAAGTATGAAAGCAAAGGTGGGGTGGGTGGGTGTTCCCTACCAATCAATCTATGTCCATTCACTATTTCAAATGGCTTGAACTCTGCACTACAATATTTATCCATAACTTTTTATGATTCAATTAATTTCACTTATTAATTTTGACTTACTTTAAAAAATATCTATTGGGAACAATGTAGTGTAGAGTTCAAGCCACTTGGGATAGTGAATGCGCATAGTTTGGTTAGTAGGGGCCACCCGCCCACCCCACCTTTGCTCGCATAGTTTTTTTCATTGGATACAGATGTTTTACAATGTTCAAACAATTCGAGTAAGAGTGTTATCCCATGGAAATATAATGCACATCAAGGTTAAATTAGTTAAACTACTCGAAAAAGTGTGTTATCCTAGGAAAAAAGCTACGCAAGCGAAGGTGGGGTGGGTGGGTGGCACCTACCAACCAAACTATGCTCATTCACTATTTCAAATGGCTTGAACTCTATACTACACAATTATCCATAACTTTTTATGATTCAATTAATTTCACTTATTAATTTTGACTTACTTCAAAAAATATCTATTGGGAACAATGTAGTGTAGAGTTCTAGTCACTTGGGATAGTGAATGTACATAGTTTGGTTGGTAGGTAACCTTTGCTTGTATAGTTTTTTACATAAGATAACACACTTTTTCGAGTAGTTTAACCAATTTAACCTTGATGTGCATTATATTTCCATGGAATAACACTCTTACTCGAATTGTTTCAACATTGTAAAACATCTGTATCCAATGAAAAAAACTATGCGAGCAAATGTGGGGTGGGCGTGTGGCCCTTACCAAACAAACTATGCACCATTCACTATCCCAAGTGACTTGAACTCTACGCTATATTGTTTCCAATAGATATTTTTTAAATTAAGTCAAATTTAATAAATGAAATTAATTGAATCATAAAAAGTTATGGATAAATAGTATAGTGCAGAGTTCAAGTCAGTAATCAACGTAATCCAACAAAGTAATGAATTACAGTGATTTATGTTGAGTTATTCAATTAAATATACTTAAAGCGATATTGGAGATGTTAGAATGACGGCCGCTTTCAAGCGAGCGCTCTCCGAGGAAACCAGGGTTTTACACTATACACAATATCATATATACAGGGACATTTTAATTTACAGTAATAATCTTAATTTCAGGTTTGTAAAATGAACGACCAATGTGCCAAAACCTCCCTGGGCTCAGCCCTCTCAAAAGTAATCGCGGAACGAGAACGCGCCCTCCGCAATAGCTGCAGCTCGAGCTCCGAATCTCTACACAATTCTGACTGGAGCGACGACTAATGCAATAACTTCACCATCCAGTTATGACTAATTTTTTTTTGTACAAACATCCTGACTATTGCTAAATAAATCCTTATTAATATTTACTTTAAATACTCTTATCACACCATACTTGTTATACCGGTGTGTAATATAGTATAAAAATGACGAAATTAATGTGTGATGTGTGATAAATTCTTTATCTTATCGCCCAATACATCGGCGTTTTCGTTCATTAAACACGCGAAACGTAAGTTGTTGTGATGTCCAAGAAAAGGGTCCTGCAGTTTGAGAAATCGTTTCTGCTCACTACGGGGGAGAATGCGCAAGTCAAGGCGATTATTGGGGATCGGAAAGAAGTAAGAATGTACAAAATAATCATACATTACATTTATTTTATTAGTACTAATCAAGTGTATTATTTAATAATGTAAATAAATATTTAGAGAAGAAGAAGAAGATATATTTATTGTAACATACATATGTATACAAGAGGCCATTGATAATATTTAAAGATTTGATTATATTTTTATAACCGAATTTATTACCTAGGTCTCTAAATTGCGGCTCGCGGTATTTCGGATTCGTGTGTGCGGCTCGAAATACAATTGAAAGTGAAAAAAATATATGTGCCCTCAAAGACAATTCAATTTAAAATACATTTAGCTTTACGATTTTTATTATGCAATCATAGTTTTATATTATATTATCCCGAAAACCACCCTAACCACAAGACTAAATGGGCTTTTTACTTAGAACAGATTATTTAAATATTTTTGTCATGAAAAGATTTTGAATAAATATGACTAATAACAAAAAAATATAACACGAAAAAAAAATGCGCCCCAGGGATAGATCGGGAGATTGGCAGTCAAGTTCTTTTAGGGCATGTTTTCGTTTATCAATATGTGCTGCTCCGAGCTTATTGTTTCTTGTTCTATTTGTCGCTCCCAATTTCATACAATTCTACATCGTCCTTTACAACCGGTGCACAACCACAAAACTTGGAGCGATACAGCATGCCACGGGGCGACTAGTAATGTTGAACCTATGGTGAAACAATTTTTCGCTCTATTTTATTTTCGAATTTCCTCAGGATTGTCTGCAGTGGACAAGATAAGTAGTACACCGTTTGAGATGAAAACAAGAGTTCACTACCCTTCACGAATTTCCCAATAGCTACTATAGTAGCTATTGGGAAATTCATATATATATATTCGTATATATACATCCGTAACAAGTTTTCTACCAAAATTATCCTCGTAAATCCTTGCATATTGTAACTGATAATATTAGAGATTCTTAATAGACATACGAGATAAGTAGTACACCCTTTGAGATGAAAATAAGTTTGCACTACACCAATTTACCAATAGCTACACACCCGTAACACGTTTTCTACTAAAATTATCCTCGTAAATCTTTGGATATTGCAACTGATAATATGAGAGATTCTTAATAGACATTGATACAAAACTTTATTCAGTGTAATAAACATGTTCCACCTGATGTATATGTTCACATTTTTTAGTCGTTTGCTACGACTGTGGTGCAACTGTACTTCAGCCAAAATGGACATTGGCAAAAAGTGGACACAGGCGTACTGTGTTTCATCAAAGACCACCAAGAAAAGGCATACTTTTTTCGGCTTTGCTGTCTAGAGAGGATGGCCGTGATTTGGGAGGAGGAAATTTACAAGGACATCCTCTATATGTCCCCAAAGGATTTCTTTCACACATTTGAAGGAAGAGTAAGTCAACTTTTGTATACGATTTTATTATAGTCAAAACATGTCAAAATTAATATACCAAAATGTATAAAAATAAGAAAATGTAGGAAGATGTGTCAAAATGTGTCACAATGTGTCGCGATTTGGTAAAACGTGTCTAAACATGTCAAAATGAATCAAAATATACCAAAATGTATGAGAATGTGTCAAAATGTGTCAAAACATGTCAAAATTAATAAAATATACCAAAATGTATGGAAATGTGTCAAAAATGTGTCGAAACATGTCAAAATTAATAAAAATATACCAAAATGTGTTAAAAATGTGTCAAAATGTGTATAAATGTGTAAAAATTTGTCAAAATCGCGCGGGGAATTAGCGAAAATGGTCGCTTGTTAAATGCATTAATGAAAATGTAAACGAAAATAAGAAAATGTAGGAAGATGTGTCAAAATATGTCACAATGTGTCGCGGTTTGGTAAAATGTGTCTAAACATGTCAAAAGAAATCAAAATATACCAAAATGTATGGAAATGTGTAAAAAATTTGTAAAAAATGTGTCAAAACATGTAAAAATTAATAAAAATATATCAAAATATATGAAAATGTGTCAAAACATGTCAAAATTAATAAAAATATACCAAAATGTATGAACATGTGTCAAAATGTGTCAAAACATGTCAAAATTAATAAAAATATACCAAAATGTATGAAAATGTGTTAAAAATGTGTCAAAATGTGTATAAATGTGTAAAAATTTGTCAAAATCGCGCGGGGAATTAGCGAAAATGGTCGCTTGTTAAATGCATTAATGAAAATGTAAACGAAAATAAGAAAATGTAGGAAGATGTGTCAAAATATGTCACAATGTGTCGCGGTTTGGTAAAATGTGTCTAAACATGTCAAAAGAAATCAAAATATACCAAAATGTATGGAAATGTGTAAAAAATTTGTAAAAAATGTGTCAAAACATGTAAAAATTAATAAAAATATATCAAAATATATGAAAATGTGTCAAAACATGTCAAAATTAATAAAAATATACCAAAATGTATGAACATGTGTCAAAATGTGTCAAAACATGTCAAAATTTAGAAAAATATACCAAAATGTATGAAAATGTGTCAAAAATGTGTCCAAATGTGTATAAATGTGTCAAAATTTGTCAAAATCGAGCGGGGAATTAGCGAAAATGGTCGTTTGTTAAATGCATTAATGAAAATGAAAACGAAAATAAGAAAATGTAGGAAGATGTGTCAAAATATGTCACAATGTGTGGTGGTTTGGTAAAATGTGTCTAAACATGTCAAAATGAATCAAAATATACCAAAATTTATGGAAATGTGTAAAAAATGTGTCAAAAATGTGTAAAAAATGTATGAAAATGTGTCAAAACATGTCAAAATTACTAAAAATATACCAAAATGTATGAACATGTGTCAAAACATGTCAAAATTAAGAAAAATATACCAAAATGTATGAAAATGTGTCAAAAATGTGTATAAATGTGTCAAAACTTGTCAAAATTGTCAATGTAATTCGGAAAGTCGTACGGTGCTCACACCAGATAATTCTCTCTATTTAATTTAATTGGATTGTGAATATATACTACTTTACAAATCAACCAAAAACTTGGTCAACGGCAGGAGGCTGGAATTGGCAACGGGAAACCGTTAGTGTAAAGATCCACGGATATACATGGGATATCTACTATGTAAATAGCTAATCTCAAGATGTTCCGGAGTATTAAGTCCTCCAATCTGATCTCCGTGGAGGACGGTTTTGAGGGATACCAATAAAAACAGAAGCAGAGAAACAACCAACCGATACGAAACAACTAAAAATGGGCATCTAGAATTTGCAGAGTATGTACCAGGCAGGGAAAGTTCGTGACATTGTAGAGGAAATGGAAAGACCACAAATAAACATTCCAACAAGTACGGAGACCAGATAAACAGGGACGAGTGTTGAATTGTATTTTTACAACAATTAATGTCAAACTGTTTTGAAATTGTAATTGAAAAGGAAATAAAGATACTTTATTATTATTATTATTATTATATCATAATATTTCATTTGATAAACTTATCATTAATAATATTATAGATAACTTGGTTTATTTTTTAGGAATGTATAGTGGCTTTCAATTTCGCCAATGGACATGAGGCGAACCACTATAAAAGTGCTGTATACTCGATATTTTCAAACGGACAAGACGATATGGCAAATGGTAATTAAATACAGTACAGTGCTCATAGTTTAATATTTATATATGGCAAGGTTGTGTCAAAAGTGAAACTCGAGAGTTATCTGCTTTATATAATCAAGCCTAAAGAATATTCACAAACGATTCAAATGAAACACTTTAGTGTCTTTCGTTTATCACTCTGGACTGGTACGGGAATATTGCTTGCCGCTTTCGATGCACATAATTCTACCTCGGCCTTTAAAACCGGCGGCGCACGACCGCAAGAACCGAGCGATACTGCACACCACGGGGGCGACTAGTAATGATAAACCATGCTAAACGAAAACGCCTTTTATGTTTCGCAGTTTACAATTTTGATTGAATTAGTAGATAAAACATTCAAAATTCCCTTCAACAATTTCTGGCAAATTTCAATGGCCATTCAGTACCTCTGATCTATGCGAAATTTTAGGCGAAAAACTGCTGACAATTAAAAAACCCAAGGAAAAAAAGAAGAAAGAAAAGACGAAGAAAATGACGAAAAAGGATCGGGAAAAACGCAAGGCAACCATTGTAATTAGCGATCCGATTAATTTTCAACACGTCGCCCACGTGGGATTCGGGAAAGGAATGAACAGCATGGAAGGATTCAATAACACGAAGGATGATGATGATGTTCTTGAAATATTTAAACGGGTAATTATATCAACAAGTATTATTTTAACTCAAATGTAACTAAAACAGTACAACTAACCCTCTAGGAGGAAAGTAAAACGCCATCTGACGGCACCACATCAATTAGCAGTGCACACCTCACACTTATATATGTCAAATGTAACTGTATTTTGTGCTTTCTAGGCTGGAGTATCCAAAAATCAACTTCAGGATCGGAAAACTAGAGAGTTTATGGTAGACTTTGTAAAGCGTACGGCGGTGGAAAGAAAATCACAGAAAAGGGTAATATGAACTGGCGTATATAAATGTTTCGTAATGGTATAGTCAGGGGTGTGCCCACCTAAGGCAAAATACAGCTGCAAGAGAGCCACACGTAGACACAAATTCAAAAATATGGTCGCTATTCATTTAACCATTTTCCTCGAAATTTTGTTCACAAGCAAATTCATATCCACACATACAATCCGAATTTTTTCGCAAAAACAATACAGCAGTGCTGTATTCGGAAAGTAAAAATTAATTAATGTAGTTACAAAAAAAAAACTTCTATCTTTATAGGGCTATCAGCCGTGAGGCTTTTCCGCCGGTCAAGGGAGAAGCTCAGAGAAGTTTAATCACCCGGTATTTACCTTAACTTCACAGAAAACCTCTGAAAAATTGTGAAAGATGATTCGCGAAAATTTGTTCCCCGCTGGGGATCGAACTCAGGCTCCCAATCAATGCTCAGTACGAGACAGACGACGCCTCTAACCACTCGGCCACTGAGCTGGGTTGTAGTTACATATAGTCACATACTGGATGCGGCAGAAATAAGTCTCATATTTAAAAGGGGGATTGAAAAAGAATAGTATGAGGTATCACCAAAAACTTTTTATTTCTCAAATGTTGATAAACAAAAAGGTTCAAGGTTTCCTATCATTTTAAAAAGTGAATTGATATAATTCAAATCCTTTGAAATAGTGAATGAGCGTAGTTCAAATCATTTGATATCATGAATGAGCATAGTAGTTTCATTGGTTAAAACAGTTGAAGGGTATAGTTCAGACTTTTTGAAACACTGAATGATAGGTATAGTTTGATTGGTCTGTATAACAAGGTTTAAGGTTTTTTTTATAAGGTTTTATAGTTACCGTCAAGGCCATCCACCATTTGAACGGTAATGGTGGATGGCCTTGAATGCAGTTTTTCAAAGTTTTCCATTACTCCACATCACCGTTTTCAGACTCCCCCCACGGAACTTCTGCATCAACTCCTAACATGTCGGGCGAAATTCTTTTATTTTATTTTCTTGGAATGGCCTTCTAGAGTTAGTCCAAAGACTATGTTTGAAAACCTGGGACTTACAGTAAAAGTCAGGGCGAGCGCGGTGGCCAACGAACTGCCTGTGTGAATTTTTGTGGGCTACTAAAGTATTTAATTGTTTTTTTGTATATAGAGAGCTCCACCCCCACCACCAATACAAACAGCAGCTACTTTGATGACTCAACACAATTTTTATCAAAAACCAGCACCTCCAACACCTCCACCGCCGAGTCAAATTACTCATACGGATTCAACTGTAAAAACTTTAAAATTACCAGTTGCACCACCATTGCCACTTCTGCCGCCCAAGACAGCACGGAAAACTATACCACCTTCACTACCATCAGTACGGGAAGCATTTATACCACCCCCACCTCCCCCAATTAATTTTCATTCATCATCAACTGTACCGCAATTTGAAGCACGACCAATACAATTTATACAAAAATCACCTCCACCGCCATCAGTAAAACAAGGAGTTATACCACCCCCACCTCCCCTAGTTAATTATCCACCAAATGTACCGCAAATTGAACCACAACCAATACAATTTATACAAAAATCACCGACGCAAATAATGTTTCCGGTGGAACAAATGACGGATACTCGTTCGGCTCTATTGGAAAGCATTCGCAAAGGACAACAACTCAAATCAGTGAATGTAAGTAGCTACTAATTTTACTACATACTATTCAGAGCACATACAAAGATGCAGAGTTGTCTGTATCAATGCTGTATAATAATTTGGTTAGCTATGTTTATATTATGTGTTTATTTGCTAACCAGACCACCGCCATTTGCGCTACCCCCACTATCAATAGTAGTTGTAAATTGGCTCAATATTATTGGTTTCGCAGGCTCGTCAAATGCCGCAAGAGGAAGACGAAGACGACGAGAAGAACGACATTGCAGCCGCCCTATCGAAAGCAATCGCGATGAGAGAGCGGGCCATACAAAATGACACATCCGATTCGGAGACTTATAATGATTCCGATGAGTGGGATGATGATTAAAATAACTGTACATGTAATAAAGCCTCATATATTTGAATTGGGATATGATTTTTCCCTCTGTCTTCGCCGCGGGATTTATGGGTGATTTTCCATCTCGGGCTAACGGTATCGGGGGGTGCTGTGGTTTGTTCCCTGTCTTCTATTTTATTTTAAGTTGTTGTGTATTCGTAGATTTTTTATTTTGAGTTTGAAGCGAATTAATTTAAATGTTTTACTTACAAAAAATATTAAAACAGAATTATGCACTGGTGTATTTGTACAGATTTAAATTTGAGACATTATTGAAGAAAGTTGAGTGTATTACTCTCCCAATCATTGTACACGTTATTATTATTTTTTACTGGATAAAATAAGATAACTGCTATTTTAAAAAACCAGACTTTATTTTTTAAATACATCAATAATAAATACAAAACGTTTTATGAAAAGGCAACTTCATTTCCACAATCTCCCTAGCGTGTTTTCTTCTGAACTCCCACAAGAAATGATCAATAAGCACAGGATTACAAACTTTTCCAGCAGCCACCCTACTACTAGCATACTCCTGCAGTAATTCAACAGCATGAATGGAACAGCCTCTAATCTCCACCTCCATTTCATCCCCGTTTTCAAACAAACTCCTCTCACGGAACTTCTGCATCAACTCCTCGCCATACTCAAAAACCCCGTAATAAAGAAGCGATTGCGGCACCCGATAGTCCGCAAACATAGTCAACTCATCAGCATCCTTAAAGTACCCCAAATCCTTATTGCGAAAACACGCCCATACATCGCCCACGAGTATCTGTGCCCGTTTATAAATCCCCACAGGCCTTCCTTTATAAACAGCAACATCCCGAAAGCACGGAAAATGTTCAGTAATCAATCCCAACAACCTAACAGCACTATTCTCCGCTCGTTTAATCACATTAACAAAACTACCCTCAAAGTTTTCCAAAAGCGCCACACCGGTTTCGCGTAAAGCCTTCACTCGCTCCGAAAAAAGCGGTATGGGTACCTCATTATCACTCCTCAAAACCTTCGAAAGCTGCTCCTCCGTTAAATTCGAATAGAACTTGGGGTTCAGTATATCAACATTCTCTTTCATCGCACGGTTTATCGCCGCGCATAAAGCAAAGTAACCTGTATGCGAATCAACCGTCCACCCTTGAGCGGTTTCGTGCGACCAAAAGCAAAAATTGAGGGTGTCCACTACGAAAAGCCAATCAGCCGCCCATGGGTCCGTACAAGCCGGATGCACGCCATTTTGGCTGAAATTTTCCACGGACAACGCACCCGAATTGATTTGAGCCACTAACTGTAATAGTTATCATGATGAATAAATTAAAAATAAATAACAAAACTTTACCTCATCACCTAACTTCTTGATGCCTGTTTCATGGATTTTCACATGCCTTGCGTTATCGGCTATGAATTTACCGGATTCACGAGGACTTAAACTCATTTTGTTAGGTTAACAAGAGTCGCCGGTTAGAGGTTAGGAATATAATTAGTTTGAAACCGGAAGTGGCTTTTGTTACAACCAGAGATTTAGAAAAATGGTAGATGGATAGTAGCATATTTGGTTGCATACCTTAATTATATAATTTGCAATATTTAAAATAACCCAGTATAATTTTTAAATGTCCCCCTATTGGCCACACTGATAAACAATATACATAACCAAATTTCCCAGCTATCTAATCTTCCTAAATAAAATGATAAACAACCCCAAACATATAATTTCCAGCCCGTTATTACAACAACCGAAGGTAACGCTTAAATGACTGTAATCGCAAAATAATAAATAAAATTTCAGGTAAAATGTGGTTAGAAGTCACCAAAACAGCCCTAACAAGCCGCTTGCTGTTGCTACTACTACAAACAGTCTCCAACCAACTAGTCCCCGACCATGACGCCGGTGTCTTCAAATACCCCACAAAAAACCACCCGAATGACATACCAATTAACATCATATTGGGTGGTTTCAAGAACTGGGATGCCCAATACTTCATGCATATCTCATTATTTGGATACACATATGAAAACACTCTTGCATTCTTCCCATTACTACCAATGTTGATACGATTAATAGCGACACCCCTACAACCACTAATCAAAATAATCCCCATTGAAGGTTTGACTTTATTATTGTTTACACTTGTAAACACAATCATATTTGTACTAACAGCCAATACACTTTACAAACTGACAAAACTAATGTATAACAAAAGATTTGCAATGAAATGTGTTTGGTGGTTCAGCTACAATCCGGCTTCAATATTTTTTAGTGCTGCCTACACTGAAAGTTTATTTGCATTGCTTACATTTAACACAATTCTAAACTGTTGTCAAATCAATTGCAGGCGAATTGATAGGCATTTTATTAAGTCTATTATGTTTATTGCATTGAGCACATGTACTAGATCAAATGGGTTGTTGAATGTAGGATTTTTGTGCTATGCATATTTGCATAGTGTAATGCTTGAAATGCCCTATCAAGGAAAATGTTTGAAATTTATTTTAAATCATATTACAGTTTTATTGGTTGCTATTGGAATTTGTTTAGTTCCATTTTGTTGTATACAGTTTTATTTTTATGGACAATTCTGTATGGATTTTGATCACAATTTGTTGAAACCTATTGTTGATTTTGGGGAAGCAAATGGGTTGGTTTTGCCTGGTAGTCATTTAATGCATAATCAGACTTGGTGTGATTATAAAATTGTGCCATTGAGTTATTCGTATGTGCAGGCTCATTATTGGGGAGTGGGTTTTTTCAAGTATTATACTTTAAATAATATACCTAACATTATGTTGGCAGTCCCTATTGTTTATATTATTTGTACAGAGGCATGCAAGTTTTTTTATAGTAATCTTGGGCATTTGTTTCATTTGGGGCTGTTCAGGGGTTTATTAGGTGGAAAGAAAAAGGTTGAATTTATTACAGATGCAAAGTTTGTTTGTGTTGTGCATATAGTGGCCCTGATGTTGTTTTGTTTAGTTTTTGTGCATGTGCAGGTTACTACTAGAATGCTATGTTCAGCTAGCCCAGCTGTTTACTGGTTTGCTGCTGGTATTAAACAACAGTGGGTTAAGTATTATTTTGTTGGGTATTATATTGTTGGTACTACTCTGTTTGCCAATTTTTTACCATGGACTTGAATGATACACCTATTTTATTACCATATAAATGTCTACTATCAGTACTAAAAAGTGTAATTGTTTTATGTTTTTATTGCCATGTTTTTTTGTGATTTTTGTATTGAATTATATGAATAAATATATGTTTTTATATTATTATGCTTTATAATTTCACAATGTTTATGCTTACAAGATGATGAATGGTAAGTTACATGCAAGTACATCTATCCAATTTCACCCAGAAAATAATTTCATCCTCAAGTTTTAATCAACAGACATAAAATTAATGTCCCACTTCAACATTTCAAGGCCACACGTCCAAAGCTGTTTCTATTTACATCGAATCTGTTATTGTTGTTTTTTTACTTTATTTAAATTTCAACGACCTTGATATATCAACCACGACGATCTACACTTTATCATTCAACAATTCAGATGCCCATCTATCTTATATGCATCGTCGCCCATTGCGCATGTTTAATTTAAAGCAGGGGTGTGCATGTGTATCAGATGACTTAAGTTAAGTATAATGCGACGCTAAGCGATTTCGGCTCTGGACATATTTAAAAGTGTAATTCGGTGTGACTGCTTGGGCACGTGTATAAAGGGCCATCGGACAGAATAACTCGTGCAGTGAGTGGTAGCAGATGTAAATAAACAGCAGCTGTTTTGTTGCCACGCGATTGCCAGTGGGATAAACGGCGGGAGTTTCGAAATGTTCGCCCGTGGCACTTCGCGAGTTTCTGCAGTGAAAGTCAAACGATTTGTACACACAGAGGGAGTGAAGAAGTTTGAAGATATTCCAGGACCAAAGTCACTGCCAGTGATTGGGACATTGTATCAGTATTTACCTTTTGTGGGTAAGAAATACGTAAATTATATTTTTCCATTCGATCTACCATCCAATTCAATATTCAAATAATTTGCTGTATGATACGAGACAATTTAGATTGTCTCGCATCTTAACTAACTTTTGAGTCAAGAAATTGTCTTGTATAAAACCAATTCAATATTTCAAATAATTTGCTGTATGATACGAGACAATTTACATTGTCTCCCATCTTGACTAACTTTTGAGTCAAGAAATTGTCTTGTCTAAAACGTCCTTAAGTCTCTAAATCTAAACGTCTGCGTCCAACACCGTTAATTTAACTTTTCTGCACTACCGATGCAACTGCACTATGTGAATGAGGCTTTATATTCTTTGCAGGGAGCACATAAAATACGTAAATAACGCGGAAGATAAAAATAATGTAAACTCGAAAATAGTAGCGTCACGACTAATAGCCCTATAAATATTTATTATAAAGTTTTCTTTTAATTTTATATTTATTTAAGGTGACGTTGGTGTCCGTTAGAGCATATATGATTATAATAAATAGCCATTTTAATATATAAATTAATCTATTAAGCCTTTATGAATTATCAATGCATATGTGTGTAAGCCTGCTCACCAACGTCAAGGTACCAGTTCATAGAGTAGAAGCCCACCCCTTCTGCTCGATGAACTGATACCTTGACGTTGACGTAGAAAGGTTCGAGTCATTTAAGAAAACCTCCAAAAATAATTTGAAAAGTACAGAATATAAGGATTGTTTTCTATAGGCGTTAAAGCTTCACGTACGCAATTCACTAGAAATGCGAGTTATTGGTTATAAAGAACATGACCAAAATTATAGATTATATAGTGCAAAGTTTGTTTTGAATAGTCGTTAAAACTCACATAAGCATAACTACAACAGTGAGTTATTGGTTTGTTTTCTAAAGTCAGCAACACTCGCATAAAGTATTGACTGTTATCGCGAGTTATTGTTTAGATGTCCTTATAAAAACCTCATAAAAAGGTCAATGGGAAATCATACTGTTCAATAGTCATCAACGCTTACATTAACCAACTAACTGAGAGTATGGAATGGAAGGATTGCTTTCTAAAGGCGTAAAGCTTCACGAAAGCAATTAACTAGAAACGCGAGTTATTGGTTGTAAAAAACGTGATTTGCTAAGCCCTCTTTATACTAATTTTAAGATAGTATTTAAGTGAATTTTATTGTAAAATAGACAAGTTCTTTTTAAACCTTGAAATAAAGGGTTTAGCAATTGTGCTACATGAAACTTCCGTGTCTTATATCATGTAAAACTATAAGTGTCTTGCAATTTACGCCTGCAGCACATAAAATCGATTTAAGTGTGTTACAATTTACAACTGTGGCACACTGTTGTATCTGGTGGAAATATTAATTTCGGAATTGCCACCTTCGAGCAAAAATCCGCTGGAACAACATCTAAGGATATTTACTTGCGACGATTCGGTCCGTTTTTTTTTTTGCGCATGTCTAACCACCGAATCAAAATCGAAATACATATAACCCACTTGAAATAAGGCTATATAAAATGATATAATATAATTTAAAAATCACTCACTACTTGTTGCGGGTAGAACTCACGTTAGGAGTCGCCCCGTTGATGTCTTCAATTTACTTGCGCGGTGCTCCACCATTCCATCTCCAGCCCATGTAAAGCACTGAACTTAGTTTTATAGAAGAGAGAAAAAAAATACACTACACGATCTACATTATGAATACGCGTTAAAACTGTCCCTAACGTGGTTTAAAAACGCGGACTAATTAAAACGGCACTGCTGGTTAATCAAAAGCTACACACACACAAACACCTGCAACAAAACGAGGTTTTAGTATACAAACAGAATTTGTTTGTATCATCGTAACTTACAATGCCCCTGAAGCGAATCCACTGCTATCCTCCTCTCCTTGATTGGCGTGATGGCGGTACTGCTTTCGCTACAGGGTGCAAACACACACGCGATCGCGGATTTTTAATCACGATTCACGACACGATGTTCTGCAAAAGAAAATACATATATTTAATAATATGTATAAAATTAAACTAGCTAATTGTTATTAACACTTAAATGCATGTTGTTGTAGAAACTGCAACATTACCATTTTTAAAATGGCCATTGTCTAATTAAAAACGTTATTTTAAATATCATATATATATATATATATATATATATATATATATATATATATATATATATATATATATATATATATATATATTGCTAATAAATCGTGATTCTTAGGCCCAATTCACACATAAGCGGAGTTGGGCGGAGGCGCGGTGTAGACGAGGTGCAGGCGCGATGTCACACAGGTGATTTTGTGGCCATATGCAGTGAAGGAGTGGACATTACACCATATGTTTACATAGAGGTGGCGTGGAAGAGTTGTGCCTCTTGCGCCGTGTCTCAGGCGAAGAGATGAAAACGCGGTGCCGGCACGGCGAGAGCCACGAGCCAAATGCCCGCGCCTCGTCACCTAAGTGGGCATTGCACCACATGTTTATATAGAGAGGGCTTCAAAACATCGTGCCTCTCGCCGCGCCGGCACTGCGCCTTCGCCTCCTATGTGTGAATGCCCGCGCCTCGTCACCTAAGTGGGCATGGCACCACATGTTTATATAGAGGGGGCTTCAAAACATCGTGCCTCTCGCCGCGCCGGCACCGCGCTTTCGCCTCCTATGTGTGAATTAGGCCTTATGTTTTGTAGCAACAACTGGCGGTAACTATTTTTAAATATATTTTTTTTTTAAATCATGCATTTAAGGGTTAAAAATTAATTTAGTACTCACCGATTGAATAACAGTGCTGCTACAGGGTTGTCTTCCTTATTGTTTGGCAGGACAATTTTAATTTTAATTTGTGTGTACTAGAACATTCAAAATGTTGATTTAAAAACAAATCTGATTAGATTTTAACTGCAACACCATTATTCAAACTACATTCGTGATTTAGACGTAAAATAGGTCGGATTACTCGCGATAGGTATTGCGAAACCTATATACGGACGTAATTGAAGTTATATTGAAGCTATCGTGATATGAGCCTGTGAAAACGAAAGTGGCGTAAATCACATCTACATCAACTGTATTTTACAAATGTTTACGAATTAGAAGTAAATTAATAAATGAAAATCGTGGAAAGTAATTGCTAACAGTGTAATGCAGACTTCAAGTCATTTGAAATAGTGGATGGATGTAGTTTGGTTGGTAGGGGCCGCCCGCCCACCCCACCTTTGCTCGCGTAGTTTTTCCATAGGATAACACTCTTCTTGGAATAGTTTAAACAATATAGAACATCTGTATCCAATGAAAAAACTATGCGAGCAAAGGTGGGGTGGGCGGGGGGCCCTACCAAACAAACTATGCCCGTCCACTATTTCAAACAACTTGAACTATGCACTACATTGTTTCTCAATGTTTTTATATGTAACGTGGCGTAAACTAACAAATGAAATGAATTGAATAATAAAAAGTCACGGATAACAGTATAGTGCAGAGTTCAAGTCATTTGAAATAGTGAACAGGCATAGTTTGGTTGGTAGGGGCCGCCCGCCCACCCCACCTTCGCTCGCATAGTTTTTTCATTGGATACTATATTGTTTAAACTATTCCAAGAAGAGTGTTATCCTATGGAAAAACTATGCGAACAAAGGTGGGGTGGGCGGGCGGCCCCTACCAACCAAACTATGCCCGTCCACTATTTCAAACGACTTGAACTATGCACTAAATTTTTTCTCAATGTTTCTATACGTATTAGGCGTACAGTAATAAATGAAATTAATTGAATAATAGAAAGTCACGGATAACAGTATAGAGCAGAGTTCAAGTCGTTTGAAATAGTGGATGGGTGTAGTTTGGTTGGTAGGGGCCGCCCGCCCGCCCCACATTCGCTTGCATAGTTTTTTTCATTCGATACAGACGGTTTACATTGTTTAAACAATTCTAGAAAGAGTGTTATCCTATGGAAAATACAATGCGAAACAAGGTGGGGAGGGCGGGTGTCCCCTACCAACCAAACTACACCCGTCCACTATTTCAAATAACTTGAAGTCTGCACTACACTATTATCCATAACTTTCTATACTTCAATCAACTTCATTTATTATTTTAGACTTAATTTTCTTAATTTTATATATATATATATATATATATATATAAATATATAAATATATAAATATATAAATATATAAATATATAAATATATAAATATATAAATATATAAATATATAAATATATAAATATATAAATATATAGATATATAAATATATAAATATATAAATATATAAATATATAAATATATATATATATATATATATATATATATATATATATATATATATATATATATATATATATATATATAATCATAAAAATGTAACTACGCACGTCAATTTACAGAAAAACGCAAACCCTTCTCCTTCTCAAAATAACTTAAATATTACATACGCATTTTCATTATCACAGGCTCATATAAGTGATATATAGTTTCATGTTGGTATAGATTTAAATTTAAATTAATTTAATGATTTGCCATTCCAATAAAAAAATTTAGTGATTGCAGTAATTTATTTTGAAATTTTTTATTAATAATATTAAGTTAAATAAGTCAAAATCAGTAAAACTTGTTGAAACAAGTCTATTTCAATCGATCAATTAAGAAGAATTTAAATAAAAATAACTTGATCGAAAGAAACGGAATTAGTTTTGGTCTCACATGTACATTCAGAAATTGTTCCCACCCAAAAAGAAATTGCTTTAATTTTATTGAATTGAAGTAAAACATTTATGATCTCAAAATTATTTGGTTGCTAATCTAATAAGACCATCTTATTATTGAGAAGGTCTTAAACTAGTTAAGATTTATTGGAGAATCCGGGCGTTAGAGGATAGTATGAGCCTGTGGGAATGAAAGTGGTGTAAGTCACAATTGAATGGTTTTGAAAATGAGAAGATTTTACGTTTGGTATTTATGTAAAACGACGTACGCTGTTACATTTTTATTTATGAATGACTTCAAGCCTGCAACTGCGCACGTCGATTCTCCTGTTCAAAATAATTCAAATGTGACTTACACCACACTTTCATTCTCACAGGCTCATTTATTAGCAACCAAATAATCTTGTGAAAATAAACAAACAATAAAAAAAAATCTAATGTTCTATATATGTCTATGGCTATTGATTAATCTTGTGATGATTAATAATTCTATGCAGGGTGCTGAATCTTAATAGTGATAGTGATTAAGCCTGCTCACCTCGTCAAGGTATTAATTCGCCGAGCAGGTTTTAGTAGCGATAACAAAATCAGTTAGAATAATACATATATGTCACGAGATGGCGCTATTTTATGGAGATTTTATTTTTATAAGTTGGTTTTTTCGGTATAAATCTTGTTGGCACTACTCTTGCACACACATTTGTCTATGATGCTATGGCCCTTTCCGTTTGGTTACTACTAGTGACCATAAACAACCCTAGATGCGAAAGTCCCTAGAAATATTACGGCACCAATTTTTTCGCCATCTATGTTGTGTAACAAAAGTAATAGGCTAAGTTCCAAGATAGCGACTTTGCTACTTATTAGTTTCAGTGACATACAGTAGAGGCGCTTACATATTTTCTATGGTTATCTTATTTTAAATACATTGTTTATCAAAAACTAAAATAGCAATATAATACTTATATATTTATTTGCTGACATCACGCTGTACTATTAGTTCATACTAATAGAGACACTGCTGACGTAACGCTCATGCGTTACGTCAGCAGTGTCTCTACAAGTCACTAGTAGTAGCCAAACGGACAGGGCCTATATATAATATGTGCTGAATTTAATTTTTTACTAAATGTTGAAATTACACTTTATATTTATGCACTGGAGAGATGAAATATTGAAACAACGTGGGCACTTAGTTGTATACAACTCGAGCCATTTCGAAAATAAAAATAAACAATACCACAACATATTTCAATGGTTTTAAGCACAATTGAATAAAATTATGATTTATAAAATGAAATATTTAATATTCTAGTCTATTAATTTATACAGTTGATAATTTATTGTTTAAATAAATAGAACAATTAAGGCGGAAAGACCCATGTATGGGCCGAATAAAGATTGATTATATATAGAATAATTAAACAATAATTAATTTTATCACAATCTGAGCAAAGAAAAACTAAAATAAATTTACTTTGTGAGTTGTAGCTAAAAATTAATTTAAAAATTTAAAAGAAAACTCATTTTATAAGGGTAACGTTCTCAATGTAAATGTGATTAAGCCTGCTCACCTCGTCAAGGTACTAATTCGCCGAGCAGGTTTTATACGCACCGTTCTCTTTAACTAGAACATAAATTGAGTTGCAAAAATACGTATACAAAAGAATAATGTTGCACGTATTTCGTAGTCTAGGTGAGAATGTCCAAAAATCATTTTTAATCTGATAAAAAAAACATATAGTGTAAAGAATTCTACGCAACGTTTGCGAATATGACCCTTATCGACATTTAATTATATTCCAATCTTTCCAGCTTTAAAAATGAAGGAGATATTTATTTGCGCAGCAATTTTTCAAATATTATAATACTTATGGATGATTATCTTGAATTTTCGATATATGATTATTCAATATATATGGGAGTGATTAAACTACTAGATTGCTACCTTCTATACAGTCGAATCTTTAACATGCTATAACTACAAAATTTGGTCATCAATTCTTGCAAACTAAGTTTCAATACCAAGGATGAAGTGTTTTTATTGACTTGCATAAATTGTATGCCATTCCATGGCGTAGTTTTGCCTAAAAGCTGGAAACAATTACATAATTTTCGCCATAAGGAAAGTATAGGCTAAATCCCAGCCTTAAGGCACAAAAGACCCATGTATGGGCCGAATAAAGATTGATTATATATAGAATAATTAAAAAATAATTAATTTTATCACAATCCGAGCAAAGAAAAACTAAAATAAATTTACTTTGTGGGTTGTAGCTAAATATTAATTTTAAAATTTAAAAGAAAACCCATTTTATAAGGGTAACGTTCTCAGTGTAAATGTGATTAAGCCTGCTCACCTCGTCAAGGTACTAATTCGCCGAGCAGGTTTTATTAGCGATAACAAAATCAGTTAGAATAATACATATATACCATATATGCAAGGATACTAAACTAAAGGTGGGTTGTATAAATGTAAGTAAGTAAATAGTAAAGCGTGATAAATTTGATAGATGTTGCATACATTCTTGTTAATTTTGCATTTCACATACGTTTGATTAGATCTGGCAATATTTATATATATATATATATATATATATATATATATATATATATATATATATATATATATATATATATATATATATGCATCAAAGTTATCAAAAGTAACATTAACTTAGAGATACGAAAGTTATCCCAGCCTAAAGCCCTGGTTTCCTAGAAAGCGGTCTTAATCAAAGCGGCCACTTTTGACGTATTTACACATTACAAGAAACGTTTTAGGTATATGTAATTGAGTAACTAACTATAATTCACTGTAATTCATGACTTTTTCTCATTACATTAAGTTATAATCGCCCATATTTATTTAAATACAAACTATTTTTTTTTTGTGATGTCAAAAACGGCCGCTTTGATTCGACACCGCTTCCTAGGAAACCAGGGTTCAACCCCCGTATGCACCAACGTTCCATAAATATATCAATGGCTATTGAACCCATTAGTATTAAATTTTGGATTGAATCGGCATCTACTTTGTGATAATTCATTATAATAAATAAATAAAATTATTTTTTCTATCGTTGTTTACCACTTGTGATAAAAAAACAAAGAAAAAATCCTTTTATTTATTTACCATTTGTATTAATTTTTCTAGCAATATTAAATACATTATCTAGGAAATATAGTTACTTTAGATTATCTCTATTGGAAACACTGAATAATTAAACAAAAGGTAATTAATGATCCAATCACAAGCGCTATTAAGTAAGGTGATTGACATTTATGTTGGCAATTTCTGTCACAATGACAGCCTGATGTGGCTTATTATTTTAAATATTTTAATATATTATATTTTATGGATATCTGTATTTTTTGTGTGTAGGTAAATATAAATTCGACCGCTTGCACATAAATGGGTTGAAAAAGTTGGAAAAGTATGGCCCTGTGGTGCGCGAGGAAATTGTACCCGGGGTCAATCTCGTATGGATTTTCAAACCTGAGGATATTGAGGTGATGTTTCGGTTTGAGGGTAAGCATCCGCAGAGAAGAAGTCATTTAGCGCTCGAAAAGTTCCGACTGGACCGACCTAATGTTTACAACACAGGAGGACTACTACCGACGTAAGTACATTTGTAGTTAGGGGCGTGAGTAATGAATAGCATTACTTATCGGGTAACACATATTAAATAAATCTGTTATTCAATAGGAATAGATCAAACATTTTATTTTCAATAACTCATTTCTTATAATTGGACGGTTGGAATCAATATTACAATTTGTTGATTTGATTTGTTCTCTGGTGTCTTTGTCTGGTTCAAAGCCAGTTTGTTCCCCTATTTGTGGAAGGAAATATCTTCAGATTTTTAATAAAACCTTGTTCACATGAGGTATCAGGACAAATGAGGTCCAACTAACCGCGGTGTCCACGGTAAGTCGGGGATTCATTTTTATAAATTGGATCAAATATATATTCGCACCATTCATCCGGCCACTTGCAGATTTTCTCGCAAAATGCTTGCATCATATCAACACAATAAAGCGTAATCTATTGAAAATATCCTTTATTTCAGTAATGGACCAACATGGTTAAAATTACGACGTATTTTTCAAAAAGGACTAAGTAGTCCAGCTTCAGTGCAGCATTTCATTCCAGCCACCAATGAAGTAATGCAAAGTTGGCTGGAACGCATCGATACAGTTAGTAAAATTGAAAAATATGATTTCCTGCCAGAGTTATCCAGATTGTTTTTAGAGTGTAAGTATTTTGAATATTAGTGTTGGCCGACAGTTGGCCACTCAATGGTAAAGTATCGTACTGATCGACGTGCCGATATCGCGCTGACTATTCTGAATTGTCGCAAAATATATCACGCCGTTCGTCTTGTACTGAGCATTGGGGAGCGAGAGTTCAAACCTCGTAGTGGGCGAAATTTCGCGAATTCGTTTTACAGTTTTTCAGAGGTTTTCTGTAAAGTTAAGGTAAATACCGAGTAATTACACTCCTCTGAGCATCACCCTTTACCAGTGGAAAAGCCATTGGGCAGATAGTTTTAAAGAGTTTTTATATAGTATCGCACTTATAGATACCGGCCCGATTACTTATGTCAGTATCATACCGATATTTCAATTATTGGCGGATAACTGTTGGCCGGTATATTGGCCAACCCTCCTATGTTAGCTGGAGTAGGTCAACAACATCTGATTTAGAAATAATATGTCTGTAATGTAATATGTCTATTTTCCTTATTATTTCTAGTAACCTGCTTGGTTGCTTTGGATCTACGACTGGAAAGCTTTTCGAAAGAAGAACTAAAACCATACTCCCGCTCGTCCAAGCTCATAAACGCGGCGTTAACCACAAATAGTTGCATTTTGAAGACTGATAACGGACCGCAATTATGGCGAAAATTCAATACACCCCTCTACTCGAAATTGAAGAAAGCACAACAATACATGGAATAGTAAGTACAAAGGATATATTTAGAAATAAAATCATATAACAAAGTCGCAAAATTACACACAGTTATACAAATATACGTAATGATTTGTATATGAAGAAACGATATAGATAAGTAAAGGATGTCCTGCAGCGCTGCGTGTGAACTAGAATCTTATACATTGTGCTTTGTTTTTAGAGACAAAACAAATAAAAACATAAACACATAAGCACACTGTACAAGATTCTAGTTCACGCGCAGCGCTGCAGGTTATTCTTGACTTATCTATACATTGCATGAAACGCAAGATTTAGCATTTATAATCTTTACTAAAAGAGTAGCATTCATCTTTATTGCAACATTTTAAAAAGATTATTATTTTTAGTGTAGCTATTGACCTGCTGTCTCTAAAAATGTCGCTATTCAACGAGCACGACCAGAATTATGAACCATCGCTTTTAGAAACCTACTTAGCATCGCCAGAATTAGACTTTAAAGATATTATTGGAATCGTCTGTGATTTATTATTAGCTGGTATTGACACAGTAAGTGCTATTATAATAATAATATTTATTATCTCTCGAATAATTCAATCATCACAAATTCATAATTATATTTTTATAAAGACATATATACCGTGTCCGTTTGGCTACTAGTAGTGACACATACTAACGTCACGCTCATACTAATAGTATATATAGCATGATGTCAGCATTTGTCATTACTAGTCACTAGTAGTAACGAAACGGACAGGACCGTAGTGTGGAACCTATATAAAGTGGGAATTACTCGTACCATATTCATCAAGAATTGCAGAAAAGCAGGAATTCAGAAACAAGTTCATGGGTACAATTCCTAACACTACTTGTTCTGAACATCATTTCATAATATAATATTTTATTTTATCATAATTATCCAGTTCTTTGAGCTTAACTAACGTTCCAAGAGTTCTTCGTACAACATATATGAGTGTGAATCCACCTCTTGGCAATCTACATATCTAGATTTCGATCTTATTAGATCTCATCAGTGTACCTCAGCTAAAGAGGATGAATTCACACAATATCTCGAGTGGTTATATACAAAAATTATACAACAAACCCCCTAGGAGGAAAGTTATAAGCCATCTGGCAGCACCACATCAATTAGCAATGCACACCCATATGGTAATAACCGTCAACAATTCCATAGAGGACACTGCACTACCCGGTGATCCTGATGGCATGAGCATGTTGACGGTTATGGTAATAATTATTACTATAACCGTCAACGCATGAGCATGTTGACGGTTATGGTAATAATTATTACAATAACCGTCAACATGCTCATTTCATCAGGATCACCGGGTAGTGCAGTGCCCTCTATGGAATTGTTGACGGCTATTACCGTATGGGTGTGCATTGTTAATTGATGTGGTGCCGCCAGATGGCGTGTAACTTTCCTCCTAGGAGGTTAGTTGTATAAGTTCCTTATATTTTTTTATCTTATTTAAATTCTAAATAGATATTTAGAATTTAAATAAGTTTACTTGGATTTAGATTTTTTTTCATTGCGACACGTATATTGTTGTATATGTAAATGTAGATAAATTGTGTTTATTTTTCAGACAACTTATACGACTAGTTTCTTGCTATATTACCTAGCAAAAAATCCGGCTATACAAACAATGCTTCATGAAGAAGCCCTACGTTTATTACCCAAACCCCACAGCCCGGTCACACCTGATGTGCTCAGAGAGGCCTCCTATGCAAAGGCTGTTTTGAAAGAAACTTTTAGGTTGCGACCGATCGCCGTTGGCACTGGAAGGGTGCTTGAAACGGATGGAGTTTTTTCCAATTACCACGTGCCAAAAGGGGTAAAATTATTAATTTTTACTAATTACTACTCTAAAAACACGACTTATTCTTGAGGGGTAAAATTGAAATATCACAACCGCATACTCTAGCGGTCTATAACGGATTCATTATTAACCTGACGATCGGTTTATAATGATACGTCTTCAAAACCTTAGTGAATAATATCTCTATAATATAAAAACGAGGACAATGTTTTGAAGCCGATCGACTTGTCATTTATGACATGTGTGCTGTCAGTGCAAAAGTCGGGGTCGCAGGTTCTAATCCCAGCCAGTGGTATAATTTTTAACATCATTTTAAGTTGTGTCACTTTAAAAATACTAGTGCGATATGTTGTTAGATGTATTAATATATACATTATGTGATATTGTATATATGTAAAACTTTGTTGTTGTCCTGGAATAGTATTTTTTTAAATTCTATTGGGCTATTTTATACTCCAACAGAGTGCTTGAAATATCAGCAGAGTTTTATAAGATTGACCTTGTGCTGATATCTCAAGCACTCTATATTATTCCATAGAGGGCACTACGATCCTGATGGCAAGGGCATGTTGATGGTATATATATATATATATATATATATATATATATATATATATATATATATATATATATATATATATATATATAACATGCTCATGCCATCAGGATCACTGGGTAGTGCCCTCTATGGAATAATATAGAGTGCTTGAAATATCAGCAGAGTTTTATAAGATTGACCTTGTGCTGATATCTCAAGCACTCTATATTATTCCATAGAGGGCACTACCCAGTGATCCTGATGGTATGAGCATGTTGACGGTATATATATATATATATATATATATACCATCAACATGCCCTTGACATCAAGATCGTAGTGCCCTCTATGGAATAATATAGAGTGCTTGAGATATCAGCACAAGGTCAATCTTATAAAACTCTGCTGATATTTCCAGCAATCTGTTGGAATATAAAATAGCCCAATAGAATTTAAAAAAATACTATTTCAGGACAACAACAAAGTTTTACATCTGCTGATATTTCAAGCACTCTGTTGGAGTATAAATAGAATTTAAAAAAATACTATTTCAGGATAACTATATATTTAAATATATTTATTATTTTCTAGACTGTTGTTGTTAGCCAGAATCAAGTCTCGTGCCGACTAGAACAGTATTTCACCTCACCCCACGAATTTAAACCAGAACGATGGATCAAAAACCACCCACTCTACACACAACCGCATCCGTTCCTTCTCCTACCATTTGGTTTCGGGCCCAGGTCATGTATAGCTAGACGACTAGCCGAGCAAAATTTACAAATTTTAATGTTAAAGGTAATTCGTTTAATTATTTGTTTATTAAGGTTGTAAAATGTTTAACTGTTTTTTGGTTTGCAGTTGGCTAGAAACTACAAGATTGGATGGAACGGATCGCAAATTGATTCCCGCTCTTTGCTGATTAATAAACCCGATGGACCTGTCAATTTGACTTTCACAAAGCGCAGCAGCTAACACAGTATAATTGTAAAATCAAAGTTCGATATTTATATGATTGTAGCCAGATGGCTATTTCGCCAATAATGTGTCATTCATTCTATAACTATAGTATTTTCTAATGTACAACAAAAGTAATTTTAAAGTTAATATACAAACTATGCTTCAAGCTTTCAAAAAAAAACTATTGTGGGCACCACACGACTTTCCGTATGGCTTAATAATAAAAGCAAATTTAAGAAATTTATGCCTGTATTCACCAACATCCCATAAACTTTATAGGTCCCATAAACTGTTAAATGGATAAATTGACAACGTCATTGTGACAGAATATGCCAAATCAAATGTAATAGAGCTTGGGATAGGAGCTTTGGAGACACCTTTTGTTTAATTATTCAGTGTTTCCAATAGAGAGAATCTAAAGTAACTACATTCCCTACATAATATATTTATTGTTGCTATAACAATGAATACTGATAGGTTCATTGGCTATAAAGGCACCTTACACGGTCAATAATACTGGCAGTCCTAGTACTGTCAATATTTGCTTGAATCCTCCTTTTATATTTATCAAGTAATCAATTATCCACATAAAGATCAGTATTCTCTTGATTCCATCCTTACTATACTTTACACAATCAGTAATACTGACAATATTTTAGAATAATGAATATTTTAAAAATGTTATCGTACAGTAATACTGTCATTATTCCAAAATATTGACAGTAATATTGATTGTGTAAGGTGCCTTATAAATGATCAATATTACAGTAATTTTATTAGAATAATGCAAGTATTACTGTACGATAACATTTTTAAAATATTCATTATTCTAAAATATTGTCAGTATTACTGATTGTGTAAAGTATAGTAAGGATGGAATCAAGAGAATACTGATGTTTATCAAAATTATTGATTACTTGATAAATATAAAAGGATTAAAGCAAATACTATACAGTACTAGGACTGACAGTATTATTGACTGTGTAAGGTGCCTTATTAAGGTACCTTACATGGCCAATATTACTGTTTCATTCCTAGTACTGTCAGTATATACTTCAATATATATTAACCAACCAATTGTCTGGATTAACGTCAGTATTCTGTTCAATCCATCAAGGCACCTTACACAGTCAATAATACTGTCAATCCTAGTACTGTCAGTATTTTCTTGAATCCTTCTTCAATATTTATCAAGTAATCAATTATCCAGATAAACATCAGTATTCTATTCATTCCATCATTAATATACATTACACAATCAGTCATACTGTCAATATTTTAAAATAATGAAAATTTTAAACATATTAGCATACAGTATTACCAGTATTACTGTCTTTATTCTAAAATATTGACAGTATTATTGATCATGTAAGGTGCCTTATTAATACTATGCCTTACAAAATCAGTAATACTGTTATGTGTAAAGTACCTTATTGATACTTTTATGGAGTGATGGTGAATATGGGGGATAATAAGACATTTCAGACATGTATCTGCAGTAGCTGTTGTCAGTTATCAGAACACTTTTGCTAAAACCAGCAATATATGTGAATGCAGTATTTATAAACTAAATACAGTAAATATTGTTCATAAAGACTTAATATTTTCAGATATTTTACCATAGATAGTGGCATTCATTTAAATAGAACAGGTGCCAATCAATCGGTCACTATTATCGATGCCATGTTATTTAAGATAGATTGTCTAGGTTAATGCATACATTATATTCCTTCACATAAACTCAAAAAAATAGAACCATAAACAAAGTAGTAAGCTATCCATTACAGCCTTATTAACACTGAGCAAAAATAAATAATCCTGCATCATACTATACTAAAATCGTTTGATAGTGTTTTTTAAGTTACTAAATACTAATTGTTAACATTGTGTAACTGTCCTGTAATTAGAAATTATCTCTGTTAGGCTAATAAAGCATATTATTATTATTATTGATATGATCACAGAGCACTATAAGATGGATTTGATATTTATTATAATATATTATTCAAATAACAAAAGTTATAGGTTATGACAAGCCCATAGTGAATTTTAAAAGGTTATGTCGGTATGAAAGGTAGCATTCTTTCGTTTTTACCGCCATCAGAGTTATTTTAACAAATTACTATGAGATTTATAATCATTAATGTACAAGGGCGTGTGGGACATCGATCGCTTTTCACGAAGTGAAGGTTCAAAAAACTTTTTGCTATAATAGTAAACGTTTCTAGCTAGTTATAATCATAGCGAGCGCTCAAAATTCGCACTCCAGTTATATGATATTCCCAATCTTAACTGCACCACTATGTAAACATGCACATGCACCGTCCCATAACCAAAAATCACATAACATATTCTACGTATGCGAATCCATTTGCTCACCGCACATATCAATAACTGTAGCGAAGACAGAGCACTATAAGATAGCGAACCAAGAATACAATATAAAACAGAAGGCGGCGTAATGAACAAACAAGAAATGGCCGGCGTCACTGTGTAAATTGTAAACAAAATTATCAACTCACCAACAACATCCGCAAGTGTGCCCGCGCGGCCTCCGCATTTTAACATCTTCGGGCACAATATAATACAGTCATCAAGAGTTGCACTGTTCTTTTTACCACTTAAAACTTGATTTTCACGGGAGCTAGTTTATGCTTGTCAGATGTCACTTTTAAAATGGCGTTGCCAACTTTGCGACCACAAAACATTTCAGCCCGCAAGCTTTTTCAAGATCTAATCATTAGATCTAATTCTTTTTGGAGCGCGCTAACAAAATCAAATACATGGAAAATTCAGATTATATAATTATAATAAGTCGACTGTATTAATTGTATGGATATAATTAGATATTTAATTAATTAATTATTTTAGGAATCTGTACATATTTGTTCAACGCCGCAATAAGCAAATAAACGTATTATATACTTCAATCAACGCTACCACCAAGCGATTAGTTCTGTTAAAAATAGCGATTGCCTTTTACGAAGTGAAGTTTCAAAAATCATAGTGAACGTTTCTCGTTTATTAGAATCATAGCGATCGCTCTAAATTGACACTCCAGTTACGATATTCCAATCTTAATTGCACCACTATGTAAACATGCACATGCACCGTCCCATAACCAAAAATCACATAACATATTCTACGTATGCGAATCCATTTGCTCACCGCACATATCAATAACTGTAGCGAAGACAGAGCACTATAAGATAGCGAACCAAGAACACAATATAAAACAGAAGGCGGCATAATAAAGAAACAAGAAATGGCCGGCGTCGCTGTGCAAATTGTAAACAAAATTATCAACTCACCAATAACATCCGCAAGTGCGCCCGCGCGGCCTCCGCATTTTAACATCTTCGGGCACATTATAATGCAGTCATCAGGAGTTGCACTGTTCTTTTTACCACTTAAAACTTGATTTTCACGGCAGCTAGTTGTAGTTTGTGCTTGTCATATGTCACTTTAAAAATGGCGTTGCCAACTTTGCAACCACAAAACATTTCAGTCGGCAAGCTTTTTCAAGGTCTAATCATTAGATCTAATTATTTATAGAGCGCGGTAACAAAATCAAATACATGGAAAATTCAGATTATATAATTATAATAAGTCAACTGTATTAATTGAATGGATAAAATTGGATATTTAATTAATTTATTCGTAAACTCGAGAGGATGATGTTCTGAATAAACAAGTCAAAACACAAACATACATATCTCTCAAGTTGATCAGCACCCCAAAGAAATATGAAGAGTAGAAGGCAGAAAGGGGAATGTCAGTCAGTGTAACTCTAGAAAACCAAATTTCATGCTTAGAGCACAATCTATAATATATATATATATATATATATATATATATATATATATATATATATATATATATAAAAATGCAAATTCTCTAAATATTTCACCCTCCGGTGGGAATCGAACCCACGTCTCTGGCTATCGCTATCGCTATCGATTCCCACCGGAGGGTGAAATTTTTAGAGAATTTGCATTTACATATTTATAGCCTCACATTTGGCAATAATAACAGTCATATATATATATATATATCCCCCTTTCTGCCTTGTACTCTTCATATAATATCACGTGCTACTGCTCGCTAGTTATATACCTTCTGCTGGTTCTCTGATTCGCTGACGGTAAAACACTGATGGAAGGATGGAAGAAATATGCACTTTCGTTACTAATTTGTGTCAGGTTATCCAGATTCGAGTCTTCGTTTCCAGTATGACTACAAGAAAGAAAGACTCGATACAAACCTGATACAAATTTGTAACTATAAACCATATTTTTTGTATCCTTCCATCAGCGTTTTACCATCAGCGAATCAGAGATCGAAAAATGAGAACCAGCAGATGGTATGAAACTAGCAAGCAGTACTACACGGTATTATATATCTTTTGTACTGAGCAACTTGACAAGGGAGATTTCTAGGAATCTGTACATATTTATTCAAGGCCGCAAAAAGAAAGTCAACAATATGTTAATCTTATATTCTTGCTCTACGTTAACGCTTTATCGTGTATGCGTCAGCCAATCACAAGCCATCTTAGGGCATGTTTGAAACATGAACACATGTAAACCTTGTATGACGGATGAACGCTGATGGGGAAACGGAAGGCAGAATTATGGGCTTTAGGCTCGGTTTTATAACAACTATTACCTGTGACTATATTGTTAGATGTTGCATAAATTGTTTATTACTTTTCATTTTATAGCGTCATGTACCATAGACAAGATGAGAAAGTGACTCTGGCGCCTCTTACATCTGTGGACGGAACTAATGGTTCGCGTCTGAATTAATAGCTCAGACGCGAACCATATGCGTCTCAGCTACTAGCTCAGACGCTAACATTCTGCTGTGAATGAAATGCCAATCATATACCACAGTGGGAGACTTAACATGCAGCATGAATGATTTAGTGCAATAGTTGCAGATAAATCACAGATCAAAATTAACAAACAAATAATAATACATGCAGCATATAACAGAAGGCGGCATGAAACAAAAATGGCCGCACCGCAGCATACATTTTGAACAAAATTATCAACTCACCCACAACGTCCTCAACTGTGCCAGCGCGGCCACTGTATTTTAACATCTTCGGGCACATTATAACGCAGTATTAGCATTTACGCTATTCCTTTTACCACTTAAAAGTTCATTTTCACGGGAGCTAGTTTGTGCTTGTCAGATGTCACTTTTAAAATGGGGCTGCCAACCTAGCGAAGCAAAAAGTGTACTTGCAGCCGTGGGCGTACGCGGCAAGATTTTTCAAGGACTAATTATAGATCTAATTATGTATGTTAGGAGCGCGTTAACAAAATCAAATAGATAGAAATTATAGATCATATAATTATAATTCACAGATCAAAATTAACAAACAAATAATAATACATGCAGCATATTACAGAAGGCGGCGTAATAATGTAACAAAAATGGCCGCGCCGCAGCATAGATTTTGAACAAAATTATCAACTCACCCACAACATCCGCAACTGTGCCAGCGCGGCCACCGTATTTTAACATCTTCGGGCACATTATAACGCAGTATTAGCATTTGCGCTATTCTTTTTACCACTTAAAAGTTCATTTTCACGGGAGCTGGTTTGTGCTTGTCAGATGTCACTTTTAAAATGGGGCTGCCAGCCTAGCGAAACAAAAAGTGTACTTGCAGCCGTGGGCGTACGCGGCAAGATTTTTCAAGGTCTAATTATAGATCTAATTATGTATGTTAGGAGCGCGTTAACAAAATCAAATAGACAGAAAATATAGATCATATAATTATAATTCACAGATCAAAATTAACAAACAAATAATAATACATGCAGCATATTACAGAAGGCGGCGTAATAATGAAACAAAAATGGCCGCACCGCAGCGTACATTTTGAACAAAATTATCAACTCACCAACAACATCCTCAACTGTGCCAGCGCGGCCACTGTATTTTAACATATTCGGGCACATTATAACGCAGTATTAGCATTTGTGCTATTCTTTTTACCACTTAAAAGTTCATTTTCACGGGAGCTTGTTTGTGCTTGTCAGATATCACTTTTAAAATGGCGTTGCCAACATAGCGAAACTAAAAGTGTACTTCCAGGCTTGGGCGTACGCGGCAAGATTTTACAAGGTCTAATTATAGATCTAATTATGTATGTTAGGAGCGCGTTAACAAAATCAAATAGACAGAAATTATAAATCATATAATTATAATTCGACCGTTTTATATGAATGGAATAATTTATATCTTATAGATATTATAATTATATATCTTATAGATATTATAATTATATATCTTACAGATATTATAATTATATATCTTACAGATATTATAATTATATATCTTATAGATATTATAATTATATATCTTACAGATATTATAATTATATATCTTATAGATATTATAATTATATATCTTACAGATATTATAATTATATATTTTATATATATTATAATTATATATCTTACAGATATTATAATTATATATCTTATAGATATTATAATTATATATCTTACAGATATTATAATTATATATCTTATAGATATTATAATTATATATCTTATAGATATTAAAATTAATTAAATCGTTTTAATATACTATCCTCGGTATTCACCAACGTTCCATAAATGTATCAATAGTTATTATAGATTCAATAACTATTGATACATTTATGGAACGTTGGTGAATACCGGGGATAGTATATTAAAACGAATTAATTAATTTTAATATCTATAAGATATATAATTATAATAGCTATAAGATATAAATAAAGTATTAATTATTATAGCAACAATAAATACATTATCTATGGAATGTAGTTATTTTAGATTCCTTCTATTGGAAACACTGATTAATTAAACAAAAGGTGTCATCAAAGCTAAAAATCAGAAGCGCTATTCAAAGTGTTTTATATTTGTTATGGCAATTTCTGTCACAATGACATTTAAATTTATCTATTCAATAGCTTATGGGATCTATAAAGTTTATGGGATGTTGGTGAATATGCTATGGCTAAGTTAACAATAAATTAGGTGAATAAATGGAATGTATGAAGCAACCTGATACTGTTTTGATTGAAATCCCATTACACATTACAATGGATGATATAAATGCAGCATGGGTTTAACTGGCTCAATAGTTGCAGATAGATTGTACATCATAATTATTCTAGTGAAGAAATAAAGGTATGTAAAACAAACGCTGGTGTAATACTAAAAATATAAAATAATGCAGAGCATACTTTGATTCATAGGGTTTGCATGTGAAGAATATTGTTATATCCATGGACAAAAGAATGAAGAGCGTAGTTCAAGTCATAGGGGACACCCGCCCACCCCACCTTTGTTCGTATAGTTTTCATTTATACATAAATCTCGATTAACAATTGAAAAAACAATGGTAACACTAATTTTCATAAATAATAAAACTATGCGAAAGAAGGTGGGGTGGGCGGGTGTCCCCTATGACTTGAACTACGCTCTTCGTTGTTTATCTATGAATATAACAATGTTCTTCACATATAAGCCCTATGAATCAAAGTATGCTTTGCATTATATTGTATTGTAGGTTGTAATAAATCCGCATTGGTGCATTTGTGGTGTAAAATTGATAATTCGTATGACAATTATACTCATTTGTTTTATAATATAAAACAATGTAGAGCATACTTCGATTCATAGAGTTTGCATGTGAAATCATTGTTATATCCGTGGATAAAACAATGAAGAGTGTAGTTCAAGTCATAGGGGCCACCCGCCCACCCCACCTTCTTTCGCATAGTTTTATTATTTATGAAAACTAGTGTTACCATTGTTTTTTCAATTGTTAATCGAGATTTATCTATAAATGAAAACTATGCGAACGAAGGTGGGGCGGGCGGGTGGCCCCTATGACTTGAACTACGCTCTTCATTGTTTTATCCATGGATATAACAATATTCTTCACATGCAAACCCTATGAATCGAAGTATGCTCTACATTGTTTTATATTATAAAACAAATGAGCATAACTGTCATACGAACTATCTATTTTATTGTTTTATTTACACAAATGCTACAATACGAGTTTATTATAACCTTTAATATAAAATAATGCAGAGCATACTTTGATTCATAGGGTTTGCATGTGAAGAATATTGTTATATCCATGGATAAAACAATGAAGAGCGTAGTTCAAGTCATAGGGGCCACCCGCCCGCCCCACCTTCGTTCGCATAGTTTTCATTTATAGATAAATCTCGAATAACAATTGAAAAAACAATGGTAACACTAGTTTTCATAAATAATAAAACTATGCGATCGAAGGTGGGGTGGGCGGGTGGCCCCTATGACTTGAACTACGCTCTTCATTGTTTTGTCCATGGATATAACAATATTCTTCACATGCAAACCCTATGAATCGAAGTATGCTCTACATTGTTTTATATTATAAAAGAAATGAGCATAACTGTCATACGAACTATCTATTTTATTGTTTTATTTACACAAATGCTACAATACGAGTTTATTATAACCTTTAATATAGAATAATGCAGAGCATACTTTGATTCATAGGGTTTGCATATGAAGAATATTGTTATATCCATGGACAAAACAATGAAGAGCGTAGTTCAAGTCATAGGGGCCACCAGCCCGCCCCACCTTCGTTCGCATAGTTTTCATTTATAGATAAATCTCGATTAACAATTGAAAAAACAATGGTAACACTAGTTTTCATAAATAATAAAACTATGCGAACGAAGGTGGGGTGGGCGGGTGTCCCCTATGACTTGAACTACACTCTTCATTTTTTTATCCATGGATATAACAAAATATAATAACCAAAACCTATATATATATATATATATATATATATACGTATTCATATATGTACTCTTCATATGCAGAAAATATTGGTTTGAGATGATTGTTTCTTTAATTTTTATTTTTTATCTATATGTATATATATATATATATATATATATATATATATATATATATATATATATATATTTGTTGTTCTTGATGAGCATTATTATTGGAGGGTTTTGTATTTTTTGAGTTGTCATGCCAAATAAAGGTCTCTCTTTTTATTGGTTTGATAATCGAGGTGGTCTGGGTCTGGGTCGGAATCCAGCACTCCCCAGGGAAGAATGTCTTATTGACTTAACTTTGAAGATTCCCCAGAATGAAAGTGACGTAAATCACATTTGAATTGTTTTGAAACGAAGAAGATTTTGAGTTTGGTATTTATGTGAATCATTAAAATCATAATTCACAGTTTTTTTTTTCATGTACCTTACACAGTTTGTCAGATACATTTAATTTCTAATAGCAATAAACTTCAAATAAAAACAGTATTAACACCAAAATTGAAACATTTTCTAATGATTGGAATTAGAAAATGTTTCAATTTTGGAAATTACACCCACAAAAAAAAGCAAACGTTTGAAACGTGCTGGTATTTCCAAGAACATTTCTCCACTCTCTTCGCAGACAATTAAATGGCGTGACGGTGCGTTGCAATTAACGCGAAACAGCCGGGAAATTTAATTACGAATAAAATAAAATCAGTTGCGCATACATTTCGATTGTCGCCGGGATATCACGAAGGTCAGACACCGTGTAATGTTTGCGCGACAGATAAATAGCTACCAAATATGCAAACAAGTTACTCAGACGGGCCCATACGAAGCGAAATGCTCTGTTTGTTTTGCATGCGGAATCCCCCCCGAATGTCTGTTTATTTTTAACATTTTCTAGTAGCGTGCGCAAGTAAATAAATTGTGTACAGTCGTCCCACGCGTTTACTAGAACTGTTTATAAATAAATAATTGTATGTATAGAGGTTTTCCGGCTAGACGCGTGGTTCTTATTATATGAGTCATATTTGTGGCGTAATAATTTTCATGAAAATTACATTTAAACGCAATTTTATTATTAAATTCACTGTAATAAACTGCTAACTCACGCATGTGCAACATAATCAAAATTAATCTCAAGTTTAACCTAACCGATGGGTTAGTTAAACTTCATATTAACTGACTATTGAACAACCGGCCCTAAGTAGTATTATACGTATTTGCCAGAAGCCAGGTATGTGTGTGGGCAGAATAGAAATAAACATAAATCAAGGGTAGACATTTTTTAACAGTTTTAGACAAAACAATTTCTTGATTCAAAAGTTGTTCAAGAAATGAATTAATATATTGTCTAAAGACTGTATGACATCATTATCGTTTTCGATGCAGACACAAACTACTACTACCTAACTGGGTATTGAACAACGACATGTGACGTGTTAACCTGGAGTTTAACGTTAATCTCGGTTTAAGCTAGTTTAACTGACGATTGAACAACCGGCCCTTAGTGTCATACACACATGTAGAAAATGATATAGCGGCGGAATAATAATAAATTCACTTAACAATAACAATACCGTAATACACAATGTTAATTTTACATTAAGAAATAGTTATACAGTTTAATATATCAATTCTTATATATAAAACGATATAGGAAACTAGATAATGTCATACGGGCTTAAGAAATTGTCTTATTTTGTTGATGAATCGGAATGATACGAAACAAATTCTGGAAAAAGTTTTGATCCGCGATCATGTATGTCGGCATAAAATTTGCTCTTGAAAAATAGAACGCGTTTTATTTTCCATTCAATCAATCTACAATCCAATTCAATTTTCACACAATTTGCTGTATGATACGAGACAATCTAGATTGTGTCGCATTTTGACAAATTTTTGAGTCAAAAATTGTCTTGTGTAAAACGACCTTAAGCTCGACAATTTCTTGATACAAAAATTGTTCAATTAATGAATGAATGATGGATTCACACTTATATGTTTTATAAGATTGGCCTTGACAATACTATTATTGACAGTATTATTAAGCGCCTTATATAAAAAAACCACCCTATGGGGGACGGTAGGGTGGTTTTTTTTATAATCCCGTAGCCACTTCCTCTCTTCTGTAGATTTTCACGTAATTCCCGTCCATTTTGAAATGCCCGCATGGAAATTATTTTAATCTCTACAATCTAATTTTATTTGTACATGTAAATCATTCAAGCGTGCAATTATTGAAACACAGGAGGTAAACAAAGCAATTTATTTTCCTGCTAATAATAAATCCCATACCGCAACAGGTAGGACATATATATCATCCCACATGTTCACCTTGACCTGAGTCGATCGTTAAAAGAAGACCTTATAGCAATTTCTCCGTTATTCGCAACACTCAGATGACTCAGATTACTCATAATTTCTCCGAATATAGAAATGTATAATAATCGGCATTTTGCGTGCTTTGTGCGAACGCGGAAAACCCTAAAAAAAATATAGCGCAGGATGCCCAGCGGTCGTTGGAGTTAATTGCGGCTAATAAAGTTGATTAGTTGTTTTCACGGAATTCCTTGAATGTGATAAACTTGCGTAGATGGTAGAACGGGTTTAAGCAGGAAATATGAGCGGTCTGGATTTCTTTTTAGGAGACATGTTTTATTTGACCGCACACCAGACGAGTTAATTAATTTATATAATCAATACACAGAAGTTAATTAATATCATCAAAGATTAAAAAAATAACACGTGTTTTATTTGATTTTTTTCTTCTTTATTCTTATGTTTATTTCAGCTACTGCACATTCCGTGTCGTGACTTGTTCGACATTTATCAGTTTTATTTAAAAATTGTTTGATTTTGTATATATTTATTGATTGATTTTTCAAGTTTTATTTTAAAATTGTTCGATTTTGCATATATTTATTTATTGATTTCTCAAGTTTTATCTAAAAATTGTTTGATTTTGTATATATTTCTTTATTTATTGATTTCTCAAATTTTATCTAAAAATTGTTTGATTTTGTTTTATTTCTTAATTTATTTATTTCTCAAGTTTTATCTAAAAATTGTTTGGTTTTGTATATATTTATTTCTCAAGTTTTATCTAAAAATTGTTTGATTTTGTATATATTTCTTTATTTATTGATTTCTCAAGTTTTATCTAAAAATTGTTTGTATATATTTCTTTATTTATTGATTTCTCAAATTTTATCTAAAAATTGTTTGATTTTGTATTATTTATTTATTTATTTATTTTTCAAGTTTTATCTAAAAATTGTTTGATTTTGTATATATTTATTTATATATTTATTTCTCAAGTTTTATCTAAAAATTGTTTGATTTTGTATATATTTATTGATTGATTTTTCAAGTTTTATTTAAAAATTGTTCGATTTTGCATATATTTATTTATTGATTTCTCAAGTTTTATCTAAAAATTGTTTGTATATATTTCTTTATTTATTGATTTCTCAAATTTTATCTAAAAATTGTTTGATTTTGTATATATTTATTTATTTATTTATTTTTCAAGTTTTATCTAAAAATTGTTTGATTTTGTATATATTTATTTCTCAAGTTTTATGTAAAAATGATTTAATTTTGTATATATTTATTTATTTCTCAAATTAAATTACAGAGAAACAGAAAACAAAGAATTGTAACATAGTATTACTTAAAAAAAGATGGTTGATACGGATAATAATAATAATAATTAACAATGAGTGAACATACATAATTTAGCCTTACAAAATTAAGTAAAGATCGGGGGAAAAAATATTAGAAAATGTCAGTAGGCGTGTACTGCCGGAGAAGTGCAAAAATTAAAAATGAAAATTTTCCGAAAAAGTTTATACTCATTGGATAGGCAATCGAAAACTGACCGATGAAAGTTAAATTATAATGGCTGTAAAGTTACAGATAAAGCTGCAAAAAGCAAAAATGCAAAATTTCGAAAAATTTCCGTATACGTCACAGAACTATCCTCGGTTGCGCCAAAGCAGGGATCGTCCTAACGGCGACAAGTAGCTCAAACTAAGTCATTTGATTAGAAATGTAGTCTAGATGGCGGGAAAATTGTCGAGATTGTTGAAAATTGAAGCGGAAAAGCTACAGGGCTTGGCAAATTTTCCAAACTTGGAAAATTTTATTTCATGACAGAAAGTTGTGGAGGATCTCATTTTGTAGGTTTTTTCATTCCAAAGAAAAATAAATAAAAATATTGTTATAAAACGTGCACTGTTTTGGTGGTAAAGCCGAAGAAGTGAACACAATACAAATGAAAATGGTCCAATCAAAAACAACTTGAGCCCATTCGATAGACAATTATTAAACAATTTAAAAATCTTATTACAATTTTTCTCTAAAACAAAAGATAAACCTGTCACGAATTTAATTTGAAAAGTGATAAAAATCGGTAAAATTTCCAAAACTATCCTGCATTGAGTCAAAGCAGTGGTCGTCATAGCAGTGGCATGACACTGAAACTAAGTCATTTGATTAGGAATATAGTCTAGATGGCGGAAAAAATGTCGAGATTGTTTCAAATGGAACTGGTAAAGCTACAGAGCTTGGCAAATTTTTCGAACTAGGAAAATTTTATTTCATGTTAGAAATTTCTTGTAGATCTCATTTTATAGGTCTTTTAATTCCAAAGAAACATAAGAAAAAATATTGTTATAAAAATTATACCATTTTGGCGGTAAAGCCGAAGAAGTGAAGAAAATTAAAATTAAAATGGTCCAATCAAAATCAACTTTATCCCATTGGATAGACAATTTTCAACTAAATCAAAAATCTTAGTACGATTTTTCTCTAAAACAAAAGATAAACCCGTACCGAATTTAATTTGAAAAGTGATAAAAATCAGTAAAATTTCCAAAACTATCCTGCATTGAATAAAAGCAGGGGTCGTCATAGCAGTGGCATGACACTGAAACTAAGTCATTTGATTAGGAATATAGTCTGGATGGCGGTAAAAATGTCGAGATTGTTTCAAATGGAACTGGTAAAGCTACAGAGCTTGGCAAATTTTTTGAACTAGGAACATTTTATTTCATGTTAGAAAGTCCTTGTAGATCAAATTTTATAGGTCTTTTAATTCCAAAGAAACATAAGAATAAATATTGTTATAAAAATTGTACCATTTTGACGGTAAAGCCGAAGAAGTGAAGAAAATTAAAATTAAAATGGTCCAATCAAAATCAACTTTATCCCATTGGATAGACAATTTTCAACCAAATCAAAAATCTTAGTACGATTTTTCTCTAAAACAAAAGATAAAGCCGTTACGAATTTAATTTGAAAAGTGATAAAAATCACTAAAATTTCCAAAACTATCCTGCATTGAGTCAAAGCAGGGTTCGTCATAGCAGTGGCAAGACACTGAAACTAAGTCATTTTATTGGAAATATAGTCTAGATGGCGGAAAAAATGTCGAGATTGTTTCAAATGGAACTGGTAAAGCTACAGAGCTTGACAAATTTTTTGAACTAGGAAAATTTTATTTCATGTTAGAAAGTTCTTGTGGATCTCATTTTATAGGTCTTTTAATTCCAAAGAAAAATTAGAAAAAAAATTGTTATAAAAATTGTACCGTTTTGGCGGTAAAGCCGAAGAAGTGAAGAAAATTAAAATTAAAATAGTCCAATCAAGATCAACTTTATCCCATTGGATAGACAATTTTCAACCAAATCAAAAACCTTAGTACGATTTTTCTCTAAAACAAAAGATAAACCCGTCACGAATTTAATTTGAAAAGTGATAAAAATCAGTAAAATTTCCAAAACTATCCTGCATTGAGTCAAAGCAGGGGTCGTCATAGCAGTGGCATGACACTGAAACTAAGTAATTTTATTGGAAATATAGTCTAGATGGCGGAAAAAATGTCGAGATTGTTTCACATGGAACTGATAAAGCTACAGAGCTTGACAAATTTTTTTAAGTAGGAAAATTTTATTTCATGTTAGAAAGTCCTTGTGGATCTCATTTTATAGGTCTTTTAATTCCAAAGAAACATAAGAAAAAATATTGTTATAAAAATTGTACCATTTTGGCGGTAAAACCGAAGAAGTGAAGAAAATTAAAATTAAAATAGTCCAATCAAGATCAACTTTATCCCATTGGACAGAAAATTTTCAACCAAATCAAAAATCTTAGTACGATTTTTCTCTAAAACAAGAGATAAACCCGTCACGAATTTAATTTGAAAAGTGATAAAAATCAGTAAAATTTCCAAAACTATCCTGCATTGAGTCAAAGCAGGGGTCGTCATAGCAGTGGCATGACACTGAAACTAAGTCATTTTATTGGAAATATAGTCTAGATGGCGGAAAAAATGTCGAGATTGTTTCAAATGGAACCGGTAAAGCTACAGAGCTTGGCAAATTTTTTGAACTAGGAAAATTTTATTTCATGTTAGAAAGTCCTTGTAGATCTCATTTTATAGGTCTTTTAATTCCAAAGAAAAATTAGAAAAAAAATTGTTATAAAAATTGTACCGTTTTGGCGGTAAAGCCGAAGAAGTGAAGAAAATAAAAATTAAAATAGTCGAATCAAGATCAACTTTATCCCATTGGATAGACAATTTTTAACCAAATCAAAAATCTTAGTACGATTTTTCTCTAAAACAAAAGATAAACCCGTCACGAATTTAATTTGAAAAGTGATAAAAATCAGTAAAATTTCCAAAACTATCCTGCATTGAGTCAAAGCAGGGGTCGTCATAGCAGTGGCATGACACTGAAACTAAGTAATTTTATTGGAAATATAGTCTAGATGGCGGAAAAAATGTCGAGATTGTTTATCATGGAACTGATAAAGCTACAGAGCTTGGCAAATTTTTTTAAGTAGGAAAATTTTATTTCATGTTAGAAAGTCCTTGTGGATCTCATTTTATAGGTCTTTTAATTCCAAAGAAACATAAGAAAAAATATTGTTATAAAAATTGTACCATTTTGGCGGTAAAACCGAAGAAGTGAAGAAAATTAAAATTAAAATAGTCCAATCAAGATCAACTTTATCCCATTGGGCAGAAAATTTTCAACCAAATCAAAAATCTTAGTACGATTTTTCTCTAAAACAAGAGATAAACCCGTCACGAATTTAATTTGAAAAGTGATAAAAATCAGTAAAATTTCCAAAACTATCCTGCATTGGGTCAAAGCAGGAGTCGTCATAGCAGTGGCATGACACTGAAACTAAGTCATTTTATTGGAAATATAGTCTAGATGGCGGAAAAAATGTCGAGATTGTTTCAAATGGAACTGGTAAAGCTACAGAGCTTGGCAAATTTTTCGAACTAGGAAAATTTTATTTCATGTTAGAAAGTTCTTGTGGATCTCATTTTATAGGTCTTTTAATTCCAAAGAAACATAAGAAAAAATATTGTTATAAAAATGGTACCATTTTGACGGTAAAGCCGAAGAAGTGAAGAAAATAAAAATTAAAATAGTCCAATCAAGATCAACTTTATCCCATTGGATAGACAATTTTCAACCAAATCAAAAACCTTAGTACGATTTTTCTCTAAAACAAAAGATAAACCCGTCACGAATTTAATTTGAAAAGTGATAAAAATCAGTAAAATTTCCAAAACTATCCTGCATTGAGTCAAAGCAGGGGTCGTCATAGCAGTGGCATGACACTGAAACTAAGTAATTTTATTGGAAATATAGTCTAGATGGCGGAAAAAATGTCGAGATTGTTTATCATGGAACTGATAAAGCTACAGAGCTTGGCAAATTTTTTTAAGTAGGAAAATTTTATTTCATGTTAGAAAGTCCTTGTGGATCTCATTTTATAGGTCTTTTAATTCCAAAGAAACATAAGAAAAAATATTGTTATAAAAATGGTACCATTTTGACGGTAAAGCCGAAGAAGTGAAGAAAATAAAAATTAAAATAGTCCAATCAAGATCAATTTTATCCCATTGGATAGACAATTTTCAACCAAACCAAAAATCTTAGTACGATTTTTCTTTAAAACAAAAGATAAACCCGTCACGAATTTTATTTGAAAAGTGATAAAAATCAGTAAAATTTCCAAAACTATCCTGCATTGAGTCAAAGCAGGGGTCGTCATAGCAGTGGCATGACACTGAAACTAAGTCATTTTATTGGAAATATAGTCTAGATGACGGAAAAAATGTCGAGATTGTTTCACATGGAACTGGTAAAGCTAGAGAGCTTGGCAAATTTTTCGAACTAGGAAAATTTTATTTCATGTTAGAAAGTCCTTGTAGATCTCATTTTATAGGTCTTTTAATTCCTAAGAAACATAAGAAAAAATATTCTTATAAAAATTGTACCATTTTGACGGTAAAGCCGAAGAAGTGAAGAAAATAAAAATTAAAATAGTCCAATCAAGATCAACTTTATCCCATTGGATAGACAATTTTCAACCAAATCAAAAATCTTAGTACGATTTTTCTCTAAAACAAAAGATAAACCCGTCACGAATTTAATTTGAAAAGTGATAAAAATCAGTAAAATTTCCAAAACTATCCTCCGTTGCGTCATTGCAGGAGTCGTCATAGCAGTTACATGATACTCAAACTAAGTCATTTGATTGGAAATATAATCTAGATGGCTGTAAGAATGTCGAGATTGTTTCAAATTGAACCTGAAAAGCTACAGGGCTTGGCAAATTTTTGAAACTTTATTTCATGATAGAAAGTGGAATTTAGTCTTATTTTGTAGGTCTTTAATTTTCAAGGAGAAAAATATAAAAGTATTATTATGAAAAGTATACCCTTTTGGCGATAAAGTCGAAGAAGTGATGAAAAATAAAATAAAAATTGTCCAATCAAGATAAAATTTAAGATTATTTGAAATTGAACCGGGAAAGATACAGGGCTTGGTAAAATATTGTAACTAGGAAAATTTTATTTCACGATATAAAGTCGTGTTTTGCCTATTTTTTAGGTATTTCAATTTTAATGAAGATTTCACACAAATATTGTTATAAAAAGTGCAGCATCGGGGCATTAATAAATCAAATTATAGAAATTGAAATCCAAATACAGTTTCGTAGTCTTTTAAATTGTGCGTAAAATATATTTTACAATAAAAAAACTTCAAACACGCCGATCATATACAAATAAGTCCCAGAAGGTCAGAATTAATTGAAACTTAGCCAAAAGTTCAACGCACTACGCATTTTATTTAAATATCCCAAACATCAATAAAATCACAAATCGCCATTATTACCGCCTACATACATAAATCGCAAGAAATTCTTCAGTAAGCCAATATAAAATATTCACACGCGGTTATTCCAGTGACGACATTGCCCCGCCAACAGCGCAGCTACATAAAACCCGTTGGCACGGACGCGTGCCCAACAGAAGCACGCCGCTTTTCATACAGCTAACAAGTGTTAATTAGCCATCGTGATTAAAAGTGTAGTGAAATGAGTGCGCGACACGACGCCCAAAGTGCCACCCGTGAATGGGTCAACACCCACAAAACCGAGGGTTTGCCGTTAATCGAAACCAAACAGTCACAACAGCCACCTCTAGCCGGACCAGAAGTGGACGATATGGACGATACCTCCACTCAACCCGCCTCCAACAAACCGTACCCTGGAATCGATGATGGGTTTTTCAATGAGGCCACAGATGCCGAAAATGTACCAACTTTGGTGTCACGAATAGGCCCGGACGATGAGAAGCCTAATGACCAACCGGATATCGGGAGACGGGTTCCTGAAAAGCCGCAGTACCCGTTTCCGAATGATAATAGGACGGATGTTGATATGAGTGGCATTCCTTTGGATCTAGACAGCATCCCCGATGTGAATGTTTACCAGCACAAGAAAACACTAGCGCAAGGCATGATGGATTTGGCGTTATTTTCTGCAAATGCTAACCAGCTGCGATACGTGCTGGAGAGCTCGAGTGCACATCCCTACTTCTATCCGAGCCTGCTGATGATTTCAATCAGCTTATTTCTGCAGGTGTGTACTTTGAATGAATGGCCATGAAATATTTGCATGCAATTGCATAGTTATTTGTTGTGTGAACATTTAAATGAGAATAATATTGTTATCTTTATGTGTCTGTTTTTTTTTGCTTCATTGATATTGCAAAATTTAAACATTTTGGTACCTGTGGTTATATATTGAAATATTAATTAACACTAGTACTATTAATCAGTGGAAGAGGAGTCATATGCATTGGATATGACTGCTCTTCTACTGATACCACTAGATTGGAACTGCGCCTTATTTCCCATATTTCTATTTTCTATTATTCTACTTTTATATTAAGCTACCACTGGATCTATAGAAATAATTTATTAACAAGGTGGTTTCTATGTGAAGCCACTAGGAATGAAAGGATTAATAATAATGACTTTTATGTCCCTTCTATACATATAAAAACTATATCAACACATGTTTACAGCAACAACGAAAATAATATCTTTGTTACTGTAAACATGTGTTGATATAGTTTTTATATGTATAGAAGGGACATAAAAGTCATTATTATTAATCCTTTCATTCCTAGTGGCTTCACAAAGAAACCACCTTGTTAATAAATTATTTCTATAGATCCAGTGGTAGCTTAATATAAAAGTAGAATAATAGAAAATAGAAATATGGGAAATAATCTCTTTCATTCCTAGTGGCTTCACATAGAAACCACCTTGTTAATAAATTATTTCTATAGATCGAGTAGTAGCTTTTAGAAACCAAATTGTAATTGTTGTGCCATTTGTTGGCTCCTAATTGTAAATTACGCTAATCTTTGGCGGTAAAAATATGTCATGATAACATTCGGAAATTTGAATATAAATATTATTTTCGTTGATATTTATTTTAGGCCTAAAAAGATTAACTTTTCTTAACAATTAAATTATATTAATAGGACTAGTCGGGTTCCGGGTCACTTTTTTGAACTCGTTTTTTTACTGTAATGACATGCACACTGTGTCCCAAAAGTATGGAATAAAACTTGTATTTGTGGTTATTACAAAAGTTGCTCAAACACTTCGATTTTTATTTTTTAAATACCAATTTTTAATGAAATTGCCATTTTTTAATGAATTTGCCAGTTTTTTAAATGAAATTGCCATTTTTTTAAATGAAATTGCCATTTTTTTAATGAAATTGCCATTTTTTCCTTAATCACAAAATGAATATTGTAAATAAATAATTCCCGAGGAAGCTATGGTCCATTTGCTTGCAGGAAACATGATTTTTTTAATAATCTATATTACTTTTGTATATATTATTATATTTTAGTCTTATTAAACAAAAACATAAAAAAAAAACTTTAAAGAAAGCATAAATTTCAACAGTTTAAACATATTAAAATTCAGATAAAAAAAACATTAACCACCATGTTATTTTCAGGTTGCAATTGGTGTGGGTTTGATAGTAAATAGTCGATACAATGTGAAGGATGACAAAGAGATTTGTTTGGCTAACAAATGGAACAACTACACAGTGATAGGAATCTTCATTGTTACATCCATCAACGTATTTATTTCGGCATTTGGGGTAGCAAGTCCTCGAACAGCGACCTAAAGTGACTAAAAAGACTGCTATATTGTGATAATAATATTATTCCGGGATGCAGATATGGAAGACTGGTTTTACATATTAGATGCTTCTAGATAGAGGACATACCTACAATCTTAACTGTACAAAATTACAACGTGGGATCAAATAAATTATTGTTGATACAAATTATATGCTATCACATCTATGTCACTCGAGCACGTTAAATAAGAAGTATTCGCGATTCAAACGTCAACGATTTTCTTCAAAGTAGTAGGTAAACAGCTCATCTTTGTTATTGTTTGATCAGCTGATTAAAATCATATGATTTCAGTCACTTCTACAATAATACGCGATTGTTAATGTACTTTTAAGGTATAAATAGTATAACCTTGGCTCTATAGTCATGTATAAGATGAAAAAACAAATGCAAACAAATTCCCTACTAAATATAGTTCATTTCCTGCCACCAGATGGAGTATCAGCCGGCTTGAATCGCCAATAGTAGAACCCAGATTTCTGTTCTTTTGTCTCTATGTTTTCGTTGTTGCGTTAGTCCATCAGAGGTCAGGTTAGGATACATTTGTTTTCACTTCTCCGTCTCTGATCGACTGACGGAAAATCTGATATGGGTTTAGTCTCTGACTAATAATTAAATATAATATAAATAATATAATAAAAAATATTTATTCATTAGACTGACCCCCGTATTCACCGACGTTGCATAAATCTATCAATATCTATGGGCAATTCAAGCTAGTCAGTACTCTATCTGGTGGCAGAAAATTAACTAAAATCTAGTGGGATATCTCTACGGATAAAATGTATTTTCTCATCATATATGTGACAATATTTGCAAGGTTTGTCTAGTTAACTATTAAAAGTTTATTAACAACCACGCATTACCGTCCAAGTGATCAAAATCGTGTAATTTTTTATCTAATCAGCTGATGAAACAATAACAAAGATCAGCTGTTTACCCACTAGTTTGATGAAAACCGTTGACATTTGAATCGCGAATTGAACCCATAAGTATTCGTTATTATAGTAACAATAAATACATTATATACGGAATGTAGTTACTTAAGATTCTCTCTATTACAAACACTGAATAATTAAACAAAAGCTGTCATCAAAGCTCCAGTTGCAAGCGCTATTCAAATTGTTTGACATTTGTTTTGGCATATTCTGTCACAATGACTATGTAAATTTATCCATTCAATAGCTTATGGGGCCTATAAAGTTTATGGGATGGTGAATACGGGCATTACTCTTTTATTATATTGTTTTTTTAGCAAGTACAATAATTTTGGTAGTCACCATTGATAGTATATTATTATCATGCATCCATTATATGTTTAGGCCTGTAGATATTAAGATTTTTATCACCCATACAAATAAATGCCATGGCATAGCAATTTCTAACATTATAACATAGTCCAAATGCACACACATTACGTATTATCGTTGAGTGAAAAGTGATTCTTCACTCAACGGTATTATTGGTATTATATAGACCGCTACCATTCAGAACAAGTCGAACTAATCGCTGAACTTACCACAATCATGTATTTTTAGATCTTCGTGTATAAGAAATAAACAAACATTATTTTATAAATGATAATTTTTTATTTTTATGACCTCTATTGCTGGCCTTTTGAACCTGTATTATAGATTAAAAAAATATTTATGGCAACAGATATGTAATAAATAAATAATAATAAATAGCTAAGAAGCATCATTAAATACTAAAATAAAATATTAAATAATTAAAATAAAATATATGAATAATAAAACACCTAACTTCTTTTTATGAATAAATTTAAAAACTTAAAACTTTTACACGAAATATATAATTATGTAGAGCTTGGTATACATCAAAGAACATATAATCATATATATACATATATATATATATATATATATATATATATATATATATATATATATATATATATATATATATACATATATATATATATATATATATATATATATATATATATATATGATTATATTTTCTTTGATGTATACCAAGCTCTACATAATTATATATTTCATGTAAAAAAAGAGTTTTGAAATTTGTTCATAAAAAGAAGTTAGGTGTTTTATTATTTATATATTTTATTTTTATTATTTATTATTTTATTTTAGTACTCAATGATATGAATATATATGGATATATATATATATATATATATATATATATATATATATATATATAATAAAATTATAGATATGTTTGTATGCAATTTAAATTGCATGTCAAAATTGAGGGTAGTGTAGCCATGTGGTTTCGAAGCCATCTAGGATAATACTCTTCCTGGAATGGTTTAAACAATATAAAACGTCCATATCCATTGAAAAAACTATGCGAGCAAAGGTGGGGCGGGCGGGCGGCCCCTACCAACCTTAGTATACCCGTCCACTATTTCAAACGACTTGAACTATGCTCTACATTGTTTCTTTCTCATTTTTTTACGAATTAGGCGTCAATTAACAAATGAAATTAATTGAATAATAGAAAATAACGGATAACATTTAGTGAAGAGTTCAAGTCATTTGAAATAATGGACGGGCATAGTTTGGTTGGTAAGGGAAACCCGCCTACCACACTAGGGGAAACAGATAATAGTATAGTGCATAGTTCAAGTCGTTTGAAATAGTGGACGGGTATAGTCAGGTTGGTAGGGGCCGCCCGCCCACCCCACCTTTGATGGCATAGTTTTTTCATTGGATATAGATGTTTTATATTGTTTAAACTATTCCAAGAAGAGTGTTATACTATGGAAAAACTATGCGAGCGAAGGTGGGGTGGGCGGGCGGCCCCTGCCAACCAAACTATGCCCGTCCAATATTTCAAACGACTTGAACTATGTATTACATTATTTTTCACATATATTTTTTTAATTAGTCTTCAATTAATAAATGACCTTAATTTAATCATAGAAAATTATGAATAAATAGTGTAGTGTATAGTTCAAGCCATTTGAAATAGTGGACGGGCATAGTTTGGTAGGTGGGGGTCACCCGCCCACCCCACCTTTGCTGGCATAGTTTTTTTCAATAGATACAAATGTATTATATTATTGAAACCATACCAGGGAGAGTGCTATCGTATGGAATAAACTATGCGAGCAAAGGTGGGGTGGGCGGGTGTTCCCTACCAACCCGACTATGCCCGTCCACTATTTCAAACGACTTGAACTATGCACTACATTGTTTCTCATATTTTTTTACGAATTAGGCGTAAATTAACAAATGAAATTAATTGAATAATAGAAAATAACGGATAACATTTAGTGCGGAGTTCAAGTCATTTGAAATAATGGACAGGCATAGTTTGGTTGGTAAGGGGAACCCGCCGACCCCACTAGAGGAAACGGATAATAGTGTAGTGCATAGTTCAAGTCGTTTCAAATAGTGGACGGGCATAGTCAGGTTGGTAGGGAGCGCCCGCCCACCCCACCTTTGTTCGCATAGTGTTGTCATTGGATATAGATGTTTTATATTGATTAAACTATTCCAAGAAGAGTGTTATCCTATGGAAAAACTATGCGAGCGAAGGTGGGGTGGGCAGGCGGCCCCTGTCAACCAAACTATGCCCGTCCAATATTTCAAACGACTTGAACTATGTATTACATTATTTTTCACATATATTTTTTTAATTTAGTCTTAAATTAATAAATGGCATTAATTTAATCATAGAAAATTATGAATAAATAGTGTAGTGCATAGTTCAAGCCATTTGAAATAGTGGACGGGCATAGTTTGGCTGGAGGGGGCCGCCCGCCCACCCCACCTTTGTTCGCATAGTTTATTCCATCGGATAACACTCTCCCTGGTATGGTTTCAATAATATAATACATTTGTATCTATTGAAAAACACTATGCGAGCAAAGGTGGGGTGGGCGGGCGGCCCCTACTAACCAAACTATGCCCGTCCATTATTTCAAATGGCTTGAACTATGCACTACACTATTTATCCATAATTTTCTATGATTAAATTAATGCCATTTATTAATTTAAGACTAAATTAAAAAAATATATGTGAAAAATAATGTAATACATAGTTCAAGTCGTTTGAAATAGTGGACGGGCATAGTCGGGTTGGTTGGGACCACCCGCCCACCCCACCTTTGCTCGCATAGTTTTTTCAATGGATATAGACGTTTTATATTGTTTAAACCATTCCAGGAAGAGTATTATCCTCGGGAAAAACTATTCGAGCAAAGTTGGGGTGGACGGACGGTCCCTACCAACCAATCTATGCCCATCCACTACATTGTTTCTCACATTTTTTTAACGAATTAGGCGTAAATTAACAAATGAAATCAATTGATTAATAGAAAATAATGGATAACAGTATAGTACAGAGTTCAAGATATTTGAAATAGTGATAGATAATCCATATACATCATAGACAACTACATAAACATACAATCAAAAAATATAATAAAATTGAAAATAACTGGCTCCATCTAGGATCTCTCTTCAAAACCACTTGACCACACTACCCTCAATTTTGACATGCAATTTAAGTTGCATATAATGCACATCTATAATTTTATTATTATTAACAACTGACAGCTGTTTATAATAACAAAAATTGCAATAGAACAATAACCGTCCTGCTAACATTAATGTGATGTTACCAAGAATATACCGCACGGAGTCTGAAATACGTAAGCGACAAATAAACACCCTGAAAGTCTTCAATGATAAGTGAGTATGGTATATTTGTTAGTTTATATGAAGAGTTTTAATGTTGTGAATTCTACCAAGTACATTATTCTGTAAAAAAATAATAGATAAACACATAAAGCTTGTTTTTTACAACATATTGGTTGTATAAAAGGTAAAGATTCAGAAGACGATACTGTTTTAATAATTATTTGAGGTTATAGAAGCAATTTTATTAGTAGTAGTATTGTTCCTTACTATTGCTTTCAGATTTAATTTGCTTATGCATATAGAATACAAAATAATAAACATGTTTATGGCTAGAGGATCTATATAGTTCCACAGAACTAAACTATACACATTTACAAGAATGATTGGTAAATCAATTACAGAATGGATTTACTTTAACTCATTACAGCCACTGATGTGTAAACACCTTCATTGTTATTTTTTACAGATTTGGTTAGTAAAGTAAAATAAGTTAATATCTAAAATCTAAATAAGTTAATTTAAAAAAATCTATAAGAATAGAAACTTCAAATAAAAATTAAATATTTATATAATATTCAATATTAATCAATAAATACAGAAAAATATTCTCCACTTGCTGCGATTTGAGAAAACAATTATATATTTATATGGTGTCAAACATCTAGATTTTTCAATAAATACTGAAAAATATTCTCCACTACTGCTATTTGAGAAAACAATTGTATATTTATAGGCTGTGTAGCATCTAGATTTTTCAATAAATACCGAAAAATATTCTCCACTTGCTGCCATTTGAGAAAACAATTATATATTTATATGGTGTCAAACATCTAGATTTTTCAATAAATACTGAAAAATATTCTCCACTTGCTGCTATTTGAAGAAACAATTATATATTTATATTCTGTCAAGCATCTAGATTTTTCAATAAATACCGAAAAATAATCTCCATTTGCTGCCATTTGAGAAAACAATTATATATTTATATGCTGTCAAACATCTAATTTTTCAATAAATACTGAAAAATATTCTCCACTTGCTGCTATTTGAGGAAACAATTATATATTTATATTCTGTCAAACATCTAGATTTTTCAATAAATACCGATAAATATTCTCCACTTGCTGCTAGATTTTTGGTAATTTCAAAATGTATTGATAATATACATTTTGAAACTACCAAAAATCTAGATACTTGACAGCATATAAAAATATAATTGTTGTCTCAAATAGCTTAATAGCTTGGCCATAAATAGGTTAAATATCATAAATGGATATAATCAATCTTTATTTGACTATTGACTTCTAATGGACTAATATACATTGTATATTAATTTTAATGATAGATTTACCTAATTTATAAAGTGATATATTATTTGTCAACAAAAACAAATTGTCTTTAATATATGAGAAATATTCAATTGTTTTAGTGTTGTCGAGGTGCAGGAGGGTAATGAATACAAAGTGCTATTCCAAGCTGGAGGAAAGGACCTTGAGTTACATGTCTGTCTCAGTCAGGAATTCCCGAAGGATAAACCAAAGCTGAAAGTATCCCCACCAGTGCTACACCCTTGGGTTAGCATTGATGGGGAAGTTACCTCTGCACCAGGGTTACTAAATGTAAGAAACAGTAATAGCAAACAATACCAATACCAGAAATCATTCAAAATCTTATAGTTTACAGTACATTCTGATCTTGGACGAGTTGTGCAAGCTGTTATAAGAGAGTTTGAGAGGACACCACCCCCATTAGTGACAGACAACTGTACATCCACTACAACACCTATAGTGGCAGCAAGAGGTAATATAATATTATCAGATTTATTTTTTTACCACCCATTAAGGCCCAGTCGAATTAAGATGTAGTAATAAATGTTTAACTTTCCCAACAACACAACAGCTGTGGTAGACAAAAATATACAATTTGAAATTATTTGACAAGTGATATATAGAAAAACAATAGATATATATGAATCAATAATGAATACATACATATAAAATATATAAAAGAAAAATTAAAATGTTTTAATAACAACAGGAAACTCAAAATCCCATTGTATATTATTTCAGGCAAACCTTGGGTAAACAGTAGAGACATATTAAAGCAGATTTCAAAATTCTCTTCAGTCATAAATGTTTAACTTTGCATTTCATACTCTCATGTATCCCTTTGACTAGTATTGTGTATTATAGATTTTGGCATTATATGCCTCTGTTTATCAAGTAGCATTGTCAATATATATGTAAAAGTTGTTATTACATATATATTGACAATACCAACTAATAATAATAAGTGCCCACAGTCGATGGCCTCTTGTATATGTATGTATGTATGTTACAATAAATATATCTTCTTCTTCTCATAATAAGTGAAATAAAATGTTGTTATAAAACACTATTTATCTCATATATTTTTGTTTTGTTTTTTTTGTTTCAGCTGATAATGATACTATTGTCAGTCGAGCGAGTCCCAACTACTTTCGCCAAAGCTTCTCACCACCAATTCACTCAAATCTACCATCATATCAATCAGTATCATTCCCAGAACTCAGCACATTGTCACTAGATGAACTACAGTTTTTAAATGAGTGTCCTGAGAGGCAGGAGGAGTTTTTAGATAATTTACCACAAAATAAAGAAACTAATAAGATGCTGGATGATCTCATAATGCAAATTGAGGAGCTAGCAGGTATTATAATTATATTTGTTTATTGACTTGTGTTTTTATAGTGCCAACACAGACATTTATTATTATTTAAAAAAAAGAGAACTGGGGTGCAATTCCTGATGTCACTTGTTAACTATCAATAAAGACTTATTATTATAATTATTTTTCGGAGCAATTTCGACAATTAAGTAATAATTAAGGTGATAATTATGATATGAGACAGATTGTAGATGTCAAGCACTTGTTTCAGATTCTAATCTAAGCAAACAGAGTCAGTTGCAAAGCCTACACAAGAATATTGATGAGCGAATTGAGGATGTAACTAAACTCGTTTTTGAAACGGAAAGACTGAATGTTATATATCAGAATTTGTCTGACAAGTATTCCCCTAAAAATATAAAGGTCAGTATATAAACTGCAAAACTAGTTCTATTTATAATTAGTTAATTTCAAATCACACATTTGTTTCTCTCTCTTCTGAACAACACCTTGCTCTTGCCATGCACACTTTGACCTCCTCACTCCACATATTCCTGATTAATTAGCTTGAGGGTTTCCTCTGCTATTGTACATAGAAAGGATTGTATGAGCTCTCGGTCTTTCTTGCCACTCTACATCCCTCATTCTCTTCCTGACTTCAGTTCCTAGAATTGCCATTCCTACCAGTTTTTAGTCCACCCACACCTCAAACATGCCCACCCTTTCATATATCCTTCCTCTGTCATTTCGCCAAGGGTTTCCTCTGCACTTGCACATAGAATGGATTGTATGAGTTCTCAGTCTTTCTTGCCACTCCACATCCCTCATTCTCTGCCTGACCTCAGTTTCTAGACTTTCCATTCCTCTCCCACCCACACCTTAAACATGCCCACTCTTACATATATCCTTCCTCTGTCATTTTGCCAATCATGCTGTCCTACTCCTACATCTCATCCATAACTGTTCTAGATAATTTATAAAAAGATGAATTCATCTATTTGGTTTATTGTACTAATAGAACCTTTAAATCTAGTTTGGAAGTGATTCTGAACCGTGCCTTTTGTAGATATAGCATAATATAGAATAAACTATTGTTTGGAGAAAATGATTATTATAATATTATTGTTTATCTGTCTGTATAGAATCAATTATTGCAAGCCGCAGAAAGTGCCAACAGTGAGAGCGACAAAATTGCCGAGGCGTTTTTACAGGGTGGCATCGATGCCGACAAGTTCGCGCTCGAGTTCATCCAGAAACGGACACTAGGTCAAGCCCGTAAAACCAAGGAGGAGAAACTCACACAACAACTAAAGAATTTAGAGCGAGCAGGGTTTTAATGTCTTTTGTTTGCTGTGTATTAATGAAATGAGTATGTTTGTAACAAATTTGTTGGATATTTAGGAAGAACCCACCTACCAGGGTAGGGGTTATCACTCCAACCAACAAAAAATCTTTCATTTGACTACATTTAAATTACCCAGTATTGAGCACTAAATGTAACAACTACCATCTGCAAACATACTTCCTCATATTTTTTAACAGATTAAAAATATCTAGTGTGAAAATGAATACATTTTCATTATTTAAATGTTTAATGTGATGTGATTGATAATCTTTATTTGTGATTTAATTTTCTTAATTAGATATTACTCTGTATATAGTGAAATAGATTGGAAAATAAAGGGTGCTGTTGTGCAATTTTAACAATTGTTTTAATGCCCATATTCACCAACATCCCATAAACTTTATAGGTCCCATAAGCTATTGAATGGATACATGGACAATGTCTCAATTTACTATTATTAGGAACAATAAACTTTATTTTATACAGATAAAGTTGAGTATAGATCATTTGGGATGCTTTTTACACATGCTGATTCTTCAGGGGGTAAATAGTGCAAACATGTTGCAGGATAGCCTACTCAATTCTGAATTCAAATGCCCAAATTCAACACATTTTGAAATAAGATGCAGGGCAAATTTTAAATTTCAATCAGTATTCCTTTCTACCTTTCAGTATAATGGTAATAAGGTAATAATAAAACAAAACCAAAGATATAATATTTGTACTTTAATAACTAAAATCTCATATCTGAGAAAAATCTTTGATTATAAAAATGCGAGAGCTTTATACAATATAAATATATAAGTATACATACTAAAAACATAAATTAAAAATACCAGCTTGGTGTAATATAAAAATAATAAAACTAAAAATCAGCTTGCAGCGTAAAGGTGTTCCCGACAGCATCAGACATCACACCAACCTTCTGATACTCGCCAACCTTCTTCTCAAAGAAATTAGTTTTACCCTCTGTACTAATAATGGTCATAAAATCAAATGGATTGGAAACATTGTAAATCTTCTCACATCCCAACTCAGTTAGCAGATGATCAGCAACATACTCAATATATTGGCACATGAGTTGGCAGTTCATACCAATCAAACTAACTGGCAATGCATCTGTGAGGAACTCCTGCTCAATCCTAACAGCATCCCTTATAATACCCTTCACACGTTCCTTACTGGGCTTCTGCACAAGGTACGAGAACATCAAACAAGCAAAATTACAATGCAAACCCTCATCACGTGAAATCAATTCATTCGAGAAAGTAAGCCCAGGCATAAGCCCCCTCTTTTTCAACCAGAAAATGGAAGCAAAACTTCCCGAAAAGAAAATCCCCTCAACAGCTGCAAACGCCACAATCCTCTCCCCGAAAGTAGCCTCCTTACTACCAATCCAATTCAGAGCCCAGTTCGCCTTCTTAGCAACACAAGGCATCGTTTCAATAGCATTAAACAAGAACTCCTTCTCCTGCGGGTTGCTAATATAAGTCTCAATCAACATGCTGTACATCTCTGAATGTATATTCTCAATTGCGATTTGAAACCCGTAGAAGCACCTCGCCTCGGTGACTTGCACCTCCTGGCTGAATCGCTCCACAAGATTCTCATTAACAATGCCATCAGATGCCGCGAAAAAGGCGAGAACGTGCGACACGAAATGGCGCTCATTATCGGTGAGCTTGGCCCAGTCCTGCAGGTCTTTGGATAAATCAACCTCCTCGGTCGTCCAAAACGACGCCTCGGCCTCTTTATATTTAGCCCAAATATCGGGGTACTGTATGGGAAAAACTACGAACCTTCTGGGGTTGTTGCGCAGCAATGGCTCCAGCTCAGGGTCGAATTTCGGTTTATCAATGCTCACCGCTTTCAGTCGGTCTGTTGGGGGCGCGATTATGTTCCTTTTGTTGTCGGTCAGGATGCTCTTGGAGGTTAGGACGGCGTTTTCCTTGGCTTCATTAACGATCGGCATTGTTGGGTTGTGGTTGAACTTCGGGGGTGGACTAAAATTGTAGAAGCACCGTACGGTTCGACTAGTGGCGATGGACTGTTAAAAAAACGGCTTCGGCGTTGACGGTTATGGCGGTTTGCGCGCCAAAATCATCCGACTGACGTTGCCAATACAAGGTTATTGCGTAATTGGATACTAATTATATAAAGCTATAAGGTAATTACTGGTTTTAAGGGTAATTACTAATATTATTGTTTGTATATGTATAGGGTACTTGCTAAATTGTATTCTAATGGGTACTTTTAGAGATAATTGTGGTGATATTTTTCGTCTGGCAACGTCGTATGTTTATTTCCCGCGTTTTTTAGTTGGCCCCACTCCCACGCAATAAGTCACGTACTATAACCGTGACCATCAACACCTTCAACAGAAAGCGTAGCTGATATCCTTTGTGTACTCTATTTGCAACTACTATGCGTGCGAGTTTTAGAATGTTTCGACTTTATCAAATTCTAATCTTATTAGATTAGAAGCGACATGTTTGTACTTACATTTTGATCAATGACGGCTGATTTGAAGGTTTTCGAAATCGGCAAAAAACTGTAACGTAAGTTAACTTTCGTAATGAAAATCAACTGAATTGCTGATTATGATTATTCACACGGGATTTAACTATATATAATGTTCTTATAGTTTGTTAACATGATTATTTTTAATTTTGCATGGTAAATTATTTGTAGAATGCTGAGATTGGTGCAGATATTTTCATTGTTACCCACTTATGCTTTAAAAAAATTCCACACATACAGACTTTTTTTTGCATAATTGAGAATTTATATATATATATATATATATATATATATATATATATATATATATATACATATATATATATATATATATATATATATATATATATATATATATATATATATATATATAATATATATATATATAATAATACAGTATAATTATTTTCAAATTTGTTTACTTGTTATATGCAACACAACTATCATGTTTAGTGTCATACATAATACATAATATTTGGCTAGTTGCCTACATGCAACACTTCTAACACATCAGCGATGTGTTGCATAATTCAAACCATTAAAAGTCGATTTTTAATCACTGTAGAAGACATAAAAGTTTATTTTTAATGGATAATCTGGTTAATCTTTAATAGAAAATGGGAAAAATTATAAATATCCATCAAGGATTTTTTGAAATATTTTTAAATTTGTGATTAAAACATACAAAATTGTATTTTTATGAAATACTGAATTTTAAATTAAATAGCATAAAAACTAGCAACCCCGTAAATTTTGATTTTGACTTTAATTGATAGTTCAATGTATTGCTAATCCGTTAGTAAAGTTTAAAAAATATCCATTGAGGGATTTTTGAAAAATTTACACGTTTGTGATTGAAATATATAAAATCGTATTTTTTGCTAATGAAATACTGACTTTGAAATAAAATAGCATGAAAACTAGCGACCCTGTAAATTTTAATTTAGAGTTTAATGGATAGTCTAATATATTGCTAATCCATTAGAAAAGTTTGAAAAATATCCATCGAGGGATTTTTGAAATATTTACATGTTTGTGATTGAAACATACAAAATCGTATTTTTTGCTAATGAAATACTGAGTTTGGAAGTAAATAGCATGAAGACTAAGGACCCCGTAAATTTTGTTTTTTACTTTAATGGATAGTCGAATATATTGCTAATCCATTAGAAAAGTTTGAAAAATATCCATCGAAAGATTTTTGAAATATTTACATGTTTGTGATTGTAACATACAAAATCGTATTTTTTGCTAATGAAATACTGAGTTTGGAAGTAAATAGCAAGAAAACTAACGACCCCGTAAATTTTGTTTTTTACTTTAATGGATAGTCAAATATATTGCTAATCCATTAGAAAAGTTTGATAAATATCCATCGAGGGATTTTTGAAATATTTACATGTTTGTGATTGAAACATACAAAATCGTATTTTTTGCTAATGAAATACTAAGTTTGGCAGTAAATAGCATGAAAACTAACGACCCCGTAAATTTTGTTTCTTACTTTAATGGATAGTCAAATATATTGCTAATCTATTAGAAAAGTTTGATAAATATCCATCAAAGGATTTTTAAAATATTTACATGTTTGTGATTGAAACATACAAAATCGTATTTTTTGCTAATGAAATATTGAGTTTGGAAGTAAATAGCATGAAAACTAACGACACCGTAAATTTTGTTTTTTACTCTAATGGATAGTCAAATATATTGCTAATCCATTAGAAAAGTTTGATAAATATCCATCGAGGGATTTTTGAAATATTTACATGTTTGTGATTGAAACATATAAAATCGTATTTTTTGCTAATGAAATACTGAGTTTGGAAGTAAATAGCATGAAAACTAACGACCCCGTAAATTTTGTTTTTTACTTTAATGGATAGTCAAATATATTGCTAATCCATTAGAAAAGTTTGATAAATATTTATCGAGGGATTTTTGAAATATTTACATGTTTGTGATTGAAACATACAAAATCGTATTTTTTGCTAATGAAATACTGAGTTTGGAAGTAAATAGCATGAAAACTAACGACCCCGTAAATTTTGTTTTTTACTTTAATGGTTAGTCAAATATATTGCTAATCCATTAGAGAAGTTTGATAAATATCCATCGAAGGATTTTTGAAATATTTACATGTTTGTGATTGAAACATACAAAATCGTATTTTTTGCTAATGAAATATTAAGTTTGGAAGTAAATAGCATGAAAACTAACGACCCCGTAAATTTTGTTTTTTACTTTAATGGATAGTCAAATATATTGCTAATCCATTAGAAAAGTTTGATAAAAATCCATCGAGGGATTTTTGAAATATTTACATGTTTGTGATTGAAACATACAAAATAGTATTTTTTGCTAATGAAATACTGAGTTTGGAAGTAAATAGCATGAAAACTAACGACCCCGTGAATTTTGTTTCTTACTTTAATGGATAGTCAAATATATTGCTAATCCATTAGAAAAGTTTGATAAATATCCATCGAGGGATTTTTGAAATATTTACATGTTTGTGATTGAAACATACAAAATCGTATTTTTTGCTAATGAAATACTGAGTTTGGAAGTAAATAGCATGAAAACTAACGACCCCGTAAATTTTGTTTTTTACTTTAATGCATAGTCAAATATATTGCTAATCCATTAGAAAAGTTTGATAAATATCCATCGAGGGATTTTTAAAATATTTACATGTTTGTGATTGAAACATACAAATCGTATTTTTTGCTAATGAAATATTAAGTTTGGAAGTAAATAGCATGAAAACTAACGACCCCGTAAATTTTGTTTTTTACTTTAATGGATAGTCAAATATATTGCTAATCTATTAGAAAAGTTTGATAAATATCCATCGAGGGATTTTTGAAATATTTACATGTTTGTGATTGAAACATACAAAATCGTATTTTTTGCTAATGAAATATTGAGTTTGGAAGTAAATAGCATGAAAACTAACGACCCCGTAAATTTTGTTTTTTACTTTAATGGATAGTCAAATATATTGCTAATCCATTAGAAAAGTTTGATAAATATCCATCGAGGGATTTTTGAAATATTTACATGTTTGTGATTGAAACATACAAAATCGTATTTTTTGCTAATGAAATACTGAGTTTGGAAGTAAATAGCATGAAAACTAACGACCCCGTAAATTTTGTTTTTTACTTTAATGGATAGTCAAATATATTACTAATCCATTAGAAAAGTTGATAAATATCCAACGAGGGATTTTTGAAATATTTACATGTTTGTGATTGAAACATACAAAATCGTATTTTTTGCTAATGAAATACTAAGTTTGGCAGTAAATAGCATGAAAACTAATGACCCCGTAAATTTTGTTTTTTACTCTAATGGATAGTCAAATATATTGCTAATCCATTAGAAAAGTTTGATAAATATCCATCGAGGGATTTTTGAAATATTTACATGTTTGTGATTGAAACATACCAAATCGTATTTTTTGCTAATGAAATACTGAGTTTGGCAGTAAATAGCATGAAAACTAACGACCCCGTAAATTTTGTTTTTTACTTTAATGGATAGTCAAATATATTGCTAATCCATTAGAAAAGTTTGATAAATATCCATAGAGGGATTTTTGAAATATTTACATGTTTGTGATTGAAACATACAAAATCGTATTTTTTGCTAATGAAATACTGAGTTTGGAAGTAAATAGCATGAAAACTAACGACCCCATAAATTTTATTTTTTACTTTAATGGGTAGTCAAATATATTGCTAATCCATTAGAACAGTTTGATAAATATCCATCAAGGGATTTTTGAAATATTTACATGTTTGTGATTGAAACATACAAAATCGTATTTTTTGCTAATGAAATACTGAGTTTGGAAGTAAATAGCATGAAAACTAACGACCCCGTAAATTTTGTTTTTTACTTTAATGGGTAGTCAAATATATTGCTAATCCATTAGAAAAGTTTGATAAATATCCATCGAGGGATTTTTGAAATATTTACATGTTTGTGATTGAAACATACAAAATCGTATTTTTTGCTAATGAAATACTGAATTTGGAATCAAATAGCGTGAAAACTAACGACCCCGTAAATTTTGTTTTTTTCTTTAATGGATAGTCAAATATATTGCTAATCCATTAAAAAAGTTTGATAAATATCCATCGAGGGATTTTTGAAATATTTACATGTTTGTGATTGAAACATACAAAATCGTATTTTTTGCTAATGAAATATTGAGTTTGGAAGTAAATAGCATGAAAACTAACGATCCCGTAAATTTTGTTTTTTACTTTAATGGATAGTCAAATATATTGCTAATCTATTAGAAAAGTTTGATAAATATCCATCGAGGGATTTTTGAAATATTTACATGTTTGTGATTGAAACATATAAAATCGTATTTTTTGCTAATGAAATATTGAGTTTGGAAGTAAATAGCATGAAAACTAACGACCCCGTAAATTTTGGTGTTGACTATAATGGATAGACAAATATATTGCTAATCCATTAGAAAAGTTTGAAAAATATCCATCGAAGGATATTTGAAATATTTACAAATTTACAAGAAGGTAATTTTGATCTGTACAATTTCTTCATATATTTAAAATAGAAATATCGTATACATAATAAGCTTGTAAAGTGAATTATAATAATATATTAATATTTGACTATAATAAAGGTAAATATAAAATATAACAGATAAATTATCTTTCAAGTAATTCTTTAACATAAGCCTTAAGTTCCGCTAGATCATTCCGTAATGATTCAATCGCATCCCCGGATGTATCTACAGCAGCATCCTTCTCTCGGAAATACCTCTGCGCAAGTTGAGACATTAAAATGGGAAAATCCTTTGCTATATGCTCATCAATCTCGCTATCAATATAGCAACAGTTTGTGGGCGTACATCTGGCGACTTTTCCGGGCGGGTTCTTACTCGCCACTTGAATCCACTCCATACACGAAGAAAGTCCCTGAGCAGTAGGTATCAAATTTAACGGCGGTGGGAGCACTGTTTGTATCATATACTCCAAATACAAATCAGTTTTCCCAAAAACCCATTCGATATCAACATTATCAGTAACCCTCTGAAACGTATTGGACATCGTGGCCACCAACATATTCAAAATCATAATAACAGTAATGAATTCGAATATACCAAACACCGCATATCCCACAATCTCCGTAAAATCATGATGGTTAATAATCGTCTTGTTCTCCTTCTCCCCCGGTAGATTCTGTATAACAACATCCGAAGCCTCAATGGGTGCCATACAGAAGAGCGCCCAGAAAAACGTTTTCATCGCCATCGTAAAACTCACAAATGAGCTAATCTGCGTTGTTTTAATCCCATGTTCATCCATCTGCATCATACCATCATAGTACTGATAAAACCGACACATGCCCACACTAAACGCCAATACAATCAACGTGAACATCGTTAGAAATTTAGCAATATCCGCACTCATCTTCCCCAGTGAGATCTGCAAAGGCCCCATATAGTAATTCAAACGACACAGCAATAACAGCCGAAAATACGCCATGATAACAGCTAAAGCAAAACAACCCTCCGCAAGCAACAGCGGATCTAAATGGTGCCAATACTTCCTCTCCAAGTCCCGCTGATCATTCTGTTTCACATCCAAATACGACCCCAACCAAAACGCGAATGTTAGCACAAAAAAAGTATACATAAACATATCAAACGTATTCCACATGTTTCTAAAATGCCGTTTGGGGCCTTGAATCATACAAAGCCTAAAACTCCCCCAAATATAACCAATCACATAAATGATGATTAAAGGCTCCAGTCCGGTATTGGGCGGGCCTCGTTTCTGAGCAGTTTTATCAATATTCGACTCCATGAAGATTATAAACAAAAACAGTAAATTCGAGGCATTATGCGTTATCATCTTATTTAACGGTATGCTCCATTGCCGTACCCACGTATGTCGGGGCATTGCAAGACATAACGCTGTCATCACGGGCAGCATTATTAAACGTGCAAACGGGTATGCGCTTTGTATGATAAACGGTTTGTATTTCCAGTCCTGCCAGTCACCATGCCAAACCGTTTCAACCATTTGCTGCGTGTTTGGATGTGCCACAAATGCTTTTTGTTTGTAATTCATTGCTATTACCAGTCGTGGGAATATATGGCCTGATGTGGGTAAACCATTGGTTTGTCGAAGGATTAAATCCATTTCCTCGGTGCTTCTACAGCATGCGATTAGTTCGACTGCAAAGGCGCTGATTTCTTCTGAGAGTTCTAGGTAGACTGTTCGGAATTCGGGCACCAAAAAGCTGCACTCGGATAGTTCGCGTGATAGTTCGAAGGCTGTTAGTATTGGGTCGACTGTTGAATGGCAGATGTATGCGGGATTGGTTATGGCTTTGTATAAGCTTAGTCGTAGGGTTTCGCTATGTAGTAGGTCGTCGTTTTCTAGGTGCAGAATGCATTCGGTGCATTTGCAATCGGGTGGATGGGGTTTTGATATTGTGTGGCCTCGTTCTATAAGTAGTTCTATGATTTCGTAGTGCCCACACTGGGCGGCTAGTATTAGTGGGGTTACATGGTCCGGGAAGTCTGAGCTGTGGGTTACTCCTACGTATTCAAGTCCTGGTGCGGTTTCTTGGAGTTTGTCGAGGAGCATTTGTAGGATTTTAACGTGGTTGTCGCGTATGGCGTGCAGCACGCAGTCGCCTATGTCTAGGTTGAGTTGTTGTAGCAGGAATTCCACCATTGCTTCAGAGTTTTGAATGGCTATGTGTAGGGCGGAGACGCCTTGAAAGTTTACGCAGTTCACATTGAAACCTGGGTTGTCATCGAGGAATGTGCTTACTGCGTGTACATCGTTTGCGGCTACTAGTTCGAAGAATTTTTTTTCGGATTGCTGGAGATGGGGCAGTAGGATGCTTGAGCGTGGTTGTAGGTTTTCGAAGGGGTCACTGCTCATGCGACGGAAACCTGACGGGCCGATGCTCCAGTGACCAAAGCTTAGCTTGCTACCCAATGGTTCTGGAGCTGATAAGCGGCGTGGGTGTTCTGCTACGGGTGGTACTTGGGTAGGTGGTGCGGCTAGCGACTGTGCTGGTGTACGGGCTGCAATGGGAGCTATGGATGAAGTAGGGGGTGGATTTGGTTTAGGATCCATGGCGTGTTAAAAATTGATGTATAATGTCGTGACAGTTTGGTGGTTAATGGCATGGACACTGACACTGACGCCGTTACATTTTTAGTTCCATCTTATAGGGCCGGTTCTACAATTGACATTTAAACGCAGGATAAAGCTATTCGTGGAATAAGTTTGGGATTTTAACGCCAATATCTCAAACCTATTCCACGAATAGTCGTATTCCCCAGATAAATATAAATTGTAGAACCTGCCTTTAGTGGATTAATGACTATTACTGTCAGGCCTTGATAAAGTTGAATGTCAATATGTTGTGTTTGATAAATTAAATATAATATTCCCTAAATAAAATGGGATTTACTGTGCCAAGTAGGGTTTAGACCCTACCGCGTATTGGCTCCTCAGAGATTAGTCTCTGAGGAGCCAATACGCGGCGCAGATATAGCCACAGCTCCTTTAGTAAAATAACTTTTATAATCAGTTTTTCTCTCTCTCCTGTCAACCTCAAATAAAATTTTAGATGTGCGGTGTTGCTGCTGAATGACAATATGTATTTACCTTAACATCACAGAAAATCTCTGAAAAACTGTAAAAGGTAACAGATGGGGTTCAAACTAAAGTACCGCAATGCTCAGTACTGCCTGTCACCACTCGGCCACTGGGCTTCTCTTAACATTTTAAAACTTGTACATGTTTTCCCAATCCTGGTGTGATGGCAGCGAAACCAACATCATTTATATATTAATTCGAACAGTCAGACGAAGACTGAAAGAAGCTAATTTCACCCCAACACGTCCTGTCGTAGTTCCTCGACTTATGCGAAATAAAAAAATCGACGGTAAGAATTTGTGAAAGTTCGTGTTCGTGTCAATATAATCAAGTAAAAAACTTAGCTGCGAATAAATTGTCCAATTAAATCACTCAACACTCAATATAGTACACTGAACTGTTAACGATTTTATGAACTAATATATTAAATAATAATAACAAAATTAGTATACAAAATTCGTGTTCTATGAATAATATACTCGCTAAAATATACAAATTAATAATTTACAGAAGATTAAAAAATAGATTTTTTTTTGGTAATTAAATATTGCGGTTAGCACACTTTAGAAATACACCGTGAGATTGGTGTTGTCCGTGATTTTTGGCGTGTTGTCGATGTTGTTCAGGTTGTCCGTGCTGTCTGAATCAGTCTGGAAACACATTAAACCATCGTTATTGTAATCATGTTTACATAACTCATTCGTAACGTGCGTACGGTTGTTAAACGCTTAATCCTGTTTGCGTTCACGGCCGTGGAAGAGCAACAAGTACAGAACAAATTGTAAAATGTGGAGCATCTTGAAGTTATTTAGACATGGGATATGCAAACTGCTTTCATTTATCGTTTTTAGCTGCCCTGAATGGTTCGTACGCGATAAAAGTACGCAACTGTAAATATTCTTGTAAAATTGCATCATATACAATTTCCAAAATATAACATTCTACACAAATTGAAATGATGAATGGGGTTTAACATATTCATGTAAAATTACATCATTTACAATTTCTAAAATATAACATCATACACAAATTGAAATGATGAATGGGCTTTAACATTTAAAAATAACTGCAACCACGACAAGGTATGAGATAATCAAACACGAGACGAACAGTCTAGAACAGCTCCCGAACGATAAACGAAAGCGGCTATAGTGAGGGCTATGAGTATAAAAGTTATTTTACCTTGTCATCCCCCCAACTAAGTTTTTTCACTCTTTGCGAATTTGCTGACTGTGGCCAGTTGGGCGGTTGCGGTGCTGGATGCACTTTAGGGCTGGGTATTCTTGATTTGGGGGCAGTTAAATTTTCGTTGGGTATGCCACCCATCGCTGTTGCTGTAGGCGATCTCATGTTTAAATGATTTCGTACCCCTGCAAACATTGGGTTGCTAATTTTCTCCACCATGGGCGGAGAGGTTCCCTGTGGTTTTTCCGGGGTTAATGAAGGCAGTTCTTCACGATTTCTTCTCCATTTACTAGAAATAAATAGAGATTTCGTAGCTGGTCGTAGAAAAAATTAGTATATATTTAAATTTATATACAATAGTCATATCGTCCACACAAACCACTTTGGCAGCAGAAAATGATTATGATTACTGTTAGTCATTTAACACATTGCACTTTAACTTATTGTCGTAACGATTTTGCTATTTATGAATTAATTTTGAATTGTTTATATATCATATTTTAATTATAAGCAATTTGTAAAATTAATATCAATATCCTTGGATTTGGTTGCTAGGTAACATGTCGGTCGGCCATCATGGATTCATGGCTAGTTGATATTTTAGAAATAAAGTTCTACTCATCTCTAAAATATTAACAAGCCATGAATCCATGATGGCCGGCCGAAATATTGGTCGTAGAAAAAATTAATATAAGTATGCGTGGCTTTGGTTGCTAGGTAACATGTCGGTCGGCCATCATGGACTCATGGCTAGTTCATATTTTGGAGATTTATTTATCTTTCAAATATTAACTAGCCATGAGTCCATGATGGCCGACCAACATGTTACCTAGCAACCAAAATCCACGGCTGATGGTATTAATTTTACAGTTGCAATTATTTCTAATAAATATTCTTCTATTATTATTATGTAGTACGTTCAATAAATGGCGAGATATAAATGATTTGTTTGGGACTGACATAAAAATAAAATACTGTGATGATGAGGACCGTCCTCCTCATCATCACAGTATTTTATTTTTATGTCAGTTCCAAACAAATCATTTATATCTCGTCATTTATTGAACGTACTACATAATAATAATGGAAGAATATTTATTAGAAATAATTGCAAAAGTAAAAATAATATCATTCACATCAAGAGCTCATAAGTTTTCAGTATGGGTAAAAAAAATTGTTTTTTCCCCACTAGGGTGAGGAAAAAACGATTATTTGTTAATAATAATATATGAATAAATAAGCAAAAAAATAATACTTTCCGCTTCACAATACTTATACTTATAAATCTGTAATTTAATTTTTTTGCGCGTTGATTTTCCTTTCATCCGGGTGCGATTATAGTGCGCACAGAGAAACGCGAGCAATTTAAATGCCACGATTGCGGCATTAACCTCGATCGCCGCAATTCGATTTTTTCCAGCTTCAGGCAATATCATATCAATGCATTAATGAATATTTAATATGCAGCAAATACACCCAGTGCGTGTTTATAAGAATATTGTATTGAGGAAAGCAACGCCGCACAGATCAAGTATGTCATCAGAAGAGAAATGTAATTTTTATAATTTATATTTTTATTTTGTACATGATATTCGTTCTAATTAATATAGAAATCTAATTTGTAAGTATAATGACGTAAATATTGATTATAAATATTTGCGCCATTATACTTACAAATTAGATTATAATCATAATTTTATTGGTGCTATTTTTCATAATTTTTCAAAAAGTAGCTAGTTTATGAATTAAATATTTTGTACCAAATAAATATAGACCGGGCAATGAATTACAAATTTTCATATAAACAGACCGTTACAAACTTACACGTATCCATAAAATTGACACAGAAATCTTGTTAAAATTGCTCCGCTGTGAAATTAAAGAAGCGTAACGATTGAATGGTAAAAGTAGAAAAAAAGAAAGCACATCAACCAACCAAACCGCAATCGTATTTCAGGTGTGAGATTTAAATATGAAATATGATTACTTTGGAGACAATAACAAATCAATTCATATATTTAAGGGGTTATATACCTTTATTTTCTTATAAAAATCGATTTTTTTTATTGCTTTATCTGAAAGTAAAACTCTTTGAGAATATTTTACGAAATTTTCATGGAGATCCGAGCAATAGATCGAAAGTTACAGCGTTTCGAAGCGGGGTGCGATGTTTCCTGGAACATCTACTCCATTCTCGACCATTCAAATCGCGTATGTTTTGTGACAAATCCCTTATAATCAGTTGTATACGAGCTTCGGAACATTAGCATCGATTATCGAATTATTTTCTCTGCTGTTTGTTTTGCCGTCTTTTCACAAGATCAGTATGGATTCCCGAAACAAAATTACACGCTAAACTCGATTATCTCGAAATGGTGTTTTCCAAAAGTGCGTTTGCCGTGATCACGATTGCCGAAAAACTATTTGACCGATCTTCTTCATTTTTTTTTGACTTGTTTGTAATTAATGTTGTCAGTACTTGAACGATTCCTTTTTTATGTATAAATTTTTATTTTGCAAATACGAATTTTTTAATAAAATTTTTAGAGCTCAAAACATTGAGTTTTTGGGAAAAACGTTCCCGTATGCTGAAAAAACAAAATATTTATTTAAATAATCGTTCAAGTACTAGGAAGGTCCCTATACTAGTGAAATTTTTTGGGTTTTATGATTTCAATTGACCTGCTTGACTTTCATGATAATCACCGCAAGCCTCATCAAAAAAAGAGGGTTTCGGGGAAAGGGCCATAACTTCGCCAATTATGAATTTTTTTTTATAAACTAATACTTATTTTTTTCACTAAAAAACGTACTATTAATAAATTATAATTTAAATGTAAAAAAATTATTGCTACATACCTTTACAAAAATTCAATCTTTCCTCATTTTTTCCGCACAAAAAGGTATATAATTGATTCTTTTAGAAATAAATATGTGCATTGCGGTTACGTCCTGAATTCGATAGCCCGTTTTGAATAATAAATTATGATTTATACAGGCCTTCCTAAAAGTCCTGGGATGGTGCTATAAGTTTTAAACGAGTGAAGCAAAAACAATTTCTATATAAAATCGATTGCCCCGATATGAAGAATTCTTAGTGTGTATGTAGTTTTTATTATTATTTTACATTCTATATTAAATCAGGCTCAAAAGAAGCTATTTTTTGATAATTATCACCCAAAAATAAAGTCTGCAGGAAGGTTTTTATTGTACGAGCTGTTTAAAATTGATAGAGTTATAAGTTATAATAAATAATAATAAAAAGATTTGAGAAATTAAAATTTTTGATATTGTCAAATTCTATATTTAATTGTAATATATAAAAGTCTGTAGGAAGGTTTTTACTGTAAGAGCTGTTTAAAATTGATAGAGTTATAAGTTATAAAAGATGATAATAAAAAGATTTGAGAAATTAAAATTTTTGATATTGTCAAATTCTATATTTAATTGTAATATATAAAAAATCTGCAGGAAGGTTTTTATTGTACGAGCTGTTTAAAATTGATAGAGTTATAAGTTATAAAAAATAATAATAAAAATATTTGAGAAATTAAATTTTTTGATATTGTCAAATTCTATATTTAATTGTAATATATAAAAAATCTGTAGGAAGATTTTTATTGTACGAGCTGTTTAAAATTGATAGAGTTATAAGTTATAAAAAATGATAATAAAAAAACAAAGATTAGAGAAATTAAAATGTTTGATATTGTCAAATTCTATATTTAATTGTGATATATAAATACTTACGATTTACAAATATACGCGATGAGTAAAGCGATGACGAACGCTAGCACCAGCAGTATCCCTCCAAGTCCGGCCAAAATCAACGGCCCGCCACCTCCACCAAAACTAGTCTTCGCATTAATCACAGCCCCCGCCCGCCCTCCAATCGCAGGAAAATGCACCGTTACAGGCACACTAGACCTTTTCGGAGGTTCCCCAGAATCCGTAGCCATAACAGCCAGACTGGCAATACCAAATCTTCGTTCCCCGTTTTTGAGTTTCAATTCCCCCGCCCCGTTAATTGAAAATAGGGAGGCATTCAGTCCCGTCAAACTAAGCGTTATTCGGTCATTTTTATCACCATCTGCCGCCTCCACACGGCCTATAATTTCATTCGATTGCCCCGATATGAAGAATTCGTAGTGTGGGTACCTGAAGCGCGGCTCCCACTCGTTTATGTCTTCTACTGTTACGTTGACTACGGCAGAATCATTCTGAAAAAATAAATAGTATTTAAATTTTATATAGAAGAATTTAACTCAATTTAGCATGAATATATAACGAGAAGAAGTTGAAACTGTCTAACTGAAGAAAAAAAAACTCTCAAAGTTTCTTAATTTTTAAATTTATACGCAGGTTGCTATTGATGACTTGAAGACAATTAATAACAAATACAATGATTGGAGTGTAGACAATGCTTTATTGTTGTACAGATCTTAAAAAGATTATTTTGAAAGTCTTTTTAAGATCTGTACATTTTTGCATTCTATTAAACCACTTAGCATAGCAGCTTTTCCACTCTGTAGTAGGTATGTACAAAACATAGTTTTTGAATGTATTAACACCTTCTGTGATGTGGCAGTCGGACAGTACCTAGCAACACCAGTGGTGCTAATCCATTATCCTATGGTACGCCCGTAAAAGAGTTTTGTGATATTTTGAAAAATGTTGTGAGGAATGCAAAAAGTATTTGTTAAAAATGTTGTGACATTTTTTATAGAGCAAGGCTTTAGGGGGTTTAGTAAATATTCTTTGTACCGAAATACAAGGCGAGGCCCACACTAACACCCCCCCCCCCCCCATTTTCACTCAAAAATAAAGTCTGGAGGAAGGTTTTTATTGTACGAGCTGTTTTAAATTGATAGACTGAGTTATAAAAAAAGACAAAAAAACAAAGATTTGTGAAATTTAAATTTTGGATTTTATGTCACATTCTATATTTAATTGTGCTCAAAAGAAGCTGATTTAAGAATAATTTTCACCCTAAAATAATGGCTGCAGGAAGATTTTTATTGTACGAGATGTTTTATATTAATAGACGCAGTTATAAAAAAAATAATAAAAAATCAAACATTTAAGAAATTTACATTTTGAATATATTTTTAAATTTTATATTTAATTGGGCTCAAAATAAGTATTTTTTTGTTAATTTTCACCCAAAAATTAAGTCTGCAAGAAGGTTTTTATTGTACGAGCTGTTTGAAATTGATAGACTAAGTTATAAAAAATGATAAAAAATTCAAAGATTTGAGTAATTTAAATTTTTGATATTATGTCACATTCTATATTTAATTATACTTAAAATTAGCCATTTATTAAAATAATTTTCACCCAAAAATAATAGCTGCAGGAAGATTTTTATTGTACGAGATGTTTTATATTAATTGACTCAGTTATAAAATATTGATAAAAAATCAAACATTTAAGAAATTCAAATTTTGAATATATTTTTAAATTTTATATTTAATTGGGCTCAAAATGAGTAATTTCTTGATAATTTTCACCCAAAAATAAAGTCTGCAAGAAAGTTTTTATTGTACGAGTTGTTTGAAATTGATAGACTAAGTTATAAAAATGATAAAAAATTCAAAGATTTGAGAAATTTAAATTTATGATATTAAGTCACATTCTATATTTAATTGTGCTTAAAATAAGCCATTTATTAAAATAATTTTCACCCAAAAATAATGGCTGCAGGAAAGTTTTTATTGTACGAGATGTTTTATATTAATTGACTCAGTTATAAAAAATGATAAAAAATCAAAAATTTAAGAAAATCAAATTTTGAATATATTTTTCAATTTTATATTTAATTGGGCTTAAAATAAGTATTTTTTTGATCATTTTCACCCAAAAATAAAGTCTGCAAGAAAGTTTTTATTGTACGAGTTGTTTGAAATTGATAGACTAAGTTATAAAAATGATAAAAAATTGAAAGATTTGAGAAATTTAAATTTATGATATTAAGTCACATTCTATATTTAATTGTGCTTAAAATAAGCCATTTATTAAAATAATTTTCACCCAAAAATAATGGCTGCAGAAAGATTTTTATTGTACGAGATGTTTTATATTAATTGACTCAGTTATAAAAAATTATAAAAAGTCAAACATTTAAGAAATTTAAATTTTGAATATTTTTTTACATTTTATATTTAATTGGGCTTAAAATAAGTATTTTTTTGATCATTTTCACCCAAAAATAAAGTCTGCAAGAAGGTTTTTATTGTACGAGCTGTTTGAAATTGATAGACAATGTTAGAAAAAATGATAAAAAATTCAAAGATTTGAGAAATTTAAATTTTTTAAATTATGTCACATTCTATATTTAATTGTGCTTAAAATAAGCCATTTATTAAAATAATATTCACCCAAAAATAATGACTGCAGGAAGATTTTTATTGTACGACATGTTTTATATTAATTGACTCAGTTATAAAAAATGATACAAAATCAAACATTTAAGAAATTCAAATTTTGAATATATTTTTACATTTTATATTTAATTGCGCTCAAAATAAGTTTTTTTTTATCATTTTCACCTAAAAATAAAGTCTGGAGGAAGATTTTTATTGTACGAGCTGTTTGAAATTGATAGACTAAGTTATAAAAAATGATAAACAATTCTAAAATTTGAGAAATTAAAATTTTTGATATTATGTCACATTCTATATTTAATTTTACATAAAATAATCCATTTATTAAAATAATTTTCACCCAAAATTAATGGCTGCAGGAAAGTTTTTATTGTACGAAATGTTTTATAGTAATTGACTAAGTTATAAAAAATTATAAAAAATCATACATTTATGAAATTCAAATTTCAAATATTTTTTACATTTTATATTTAATTGGGCTCAAAATCAGTTTTTTTTTTATCATTTTCATCCAAAAATAAAGTCTGGAGGAAGATTTTTATTGTACGAGCTGTTTGAAATTGATAGACTAAGTTATAAAAAATGATAAAAAATTCTAAAATTTGAGAAATTTAAATTTTTGATATTATGTCACATTCTATATTTAATTTTACATAAAATAATCCATTTATTAAAATAATTTTCACCCAAAATTAATGGCTGCAGGAAAGTTTTTATTGTACGAAATGTTTTATAATAATTGACTAAGTTATAAAAAAATATAAAAAATCATACATTTAAGAAATTCAAATTCTGAATATATTTTTACATTTTATATTTAATTGGGCTCAAAATAAGTTTTATTTTTATCATTTTCACCCAAAAATAAAGTCTGGAGGAAGGATTTTATTGTACGAGCTGTTTGAAATTGATAGACTAAGTTATAAAAAATGATAAAAAATTCTAAAATTTGAGATATTTAAATTTTTGATATTATGTCACATTCTATATTTAATTTTACTTAAAATAATCCATTTATTAAAATAATTTTCACCCAAAATTAATGACTGCAGGAAAGTTTTTATTGTACGAAATGTTTTATATTAATTGACTCAGTTATAAAAAATGATAAAAAATCAAACATTTAAGAAATTCAAATTTTGAATATATTTTTACATTTTATATTTAATTGGGCTGAAAATAAGGAATTTTTTGATAATTTTCACCCAAAAATAAAGTTTGCAAGAAGATTTTTATTGTACGAGCTGTTTGAAATTGTAGGACTAAGTTATAAAAAATCATTAAAAAAAAATCAAAAATTTGAGAAATTTTAATTTATGATATAATTTTACATTGTATATCTAATTGTGTTCATAATAAGCCATTTTTTAATAATTTTCACCCAAAATTAATGTTTGCAGGAAGGTTATAAAATATAATAAAAAAATAAATTCATCAACTAAGTTATAAAAAATGATAAAAAAATCAAAAATTTTAGAAATTTAAATTTGTGATGTTATTTTACATTCTATATTTAATTGTGCTCAATATAAGCTATATTTTAATAATTTTCACCAAAAACTCAAATGTGCAGGAAGGGTTTTTATTGTACAAGCTGTTTTAAATTAATCGACTGAGTTAAAAAATGAGAAAACATAAAAGATTCAAGAAATTTAAATTTTGAATATTATTTTATATTCTACTTTTAGTTAAGCTCAAAATAAGTAATTTTTTGCTAATTTTCACCCAAAAATAAAGTCTACAGGAAGGGTTTTATTGTAGGAACTGTTTTAAATTAATCGACTGAGTTATAAAAAATTATAAAAAATCAAAGATTAGAGAAATTTAATTATATGACATTATTTTACATTCTATATTAAATTAGGCTCTAAATAAGTCATTTTTCGATCATTTTCACCGAAAAATAAAGTCTGCAGCAAGGTTTTTATTGTACGAGCTGTTCTAAATTAATTGACTGAGTTATAAAAAAATATAAAAAATCAAAGATAAAAAAAAATTTTAATTTTGAATATTATTTTATAATCTATATTTAGTTAGACGCAAAATATGTCATTCTTCGATTATTTTCACCAAAAAATAAAGTCTGCAGGAAGGTTTTTATTATATGAGCTGTTTTAAATTAATCGACTGTGTTGTAAAAAATGATAAAAATACAAAGATTTCAGAAATTTATTTTTTTCATTATATTTTAGATTTTATATTAAATTGAGCTCAAAATAAGTAATTTTTAGATCATTTTAACCCAAAAACAAAGTCTGCAGGAAGGTTTTCATTGTACAAGCTGTTTTTAATTAATCGACTAAGTCATAAAAAATGATAAAAAAAATCAAAGATTTAATATATTTAAATATATGATATTATTTTAAATTCTATATTTATTTGGGCTCAAAATAAGCCCATTTTTGATCATTTTCACCCAAAAATAAAGTCTGTAGGAAGGTTTTTGTTATAGGAACTGTTTTTAATTAATCGACTAAGGTATAAAAAATGATAAAAAAATCAAAGATTTAAGAACTTTAAATTTATGATATTATTCTACATTCTATATTTAATTGTGCTTAAAATAAGCCATTTTTTAATAATTTTCACCTAAAAATAATATCTACAAGAAGGTTTTTATTGTAAGAACTGTTTTAAATTAATCAATTGAGATATAAAAAATGATAAAAATTCAAAGATTTAATAAATTTAAATGTTAGATATTATTTTGCAATCTATATTAAATTTGGCTCAAAATAAGTAATTTTTAGATTATTTTTACCGAAAAATAAAGTCTGCAGCAAGGTTTTTATTCTACGAGCTGATTATATTTAATCGACTAAGTTATACAAAATTATTAAAACTCAAAGATTTAAGAAATTGTAATTTGTGATATTATTCTACATTCTATATTTAATTGTGCTTAAAATAAGCCGTTTTTTAATAATTTTCACCCAAAAATAAAGTCTGCAGGAAGGTTTTTATTGTTCGAGCTGTTTTTAATTAATCGACTGAGTTATAAAAAATGATAAAAAATCAAAGATTTAAGAAATTTAAATTTGTGATATTTATTCTATATTTAATTGTGCTCAAAATAAGCCATTTTTTAATAATTTTCAATCAAAAATAATGTCTGCAAGAAAGTTTATATTGTACGAGCTGTTTTGAATTAATCGATTGAGTTATAAAAAATGATAAAAATTCAAAGATTTAATAAATTTAAATGTTAGATATTATTTTGCATTCTATATTAAATTGGGCTCAAAATAAGTAATTTTCCCATAATTTTCACCGAAAAAATAAAGTCTGCAGCAAGGTTTGTATTGTACGAGCTGGTTATATTTAATCGACTAAGTTATAAAAAATGATAAAAAATCAAAGATTTAAGAAATTTAAATTTGTGATATTATTCTATATTCTATATTTAATTGTGCTCAAAATAAGCCATTTTTTAAATAATTTTCACCCAAAAATCTGCAGAAAGGTTTTTATTGTACGAGCCGTTTTAAATCAATCTATTAAATGGGTTATAAAAAATGATAAAAAATTCAAAGATTTGAGAAATTTAAATTTTTGATATTATGTCACATTCTATATTTAATTATGCTTAAAATACGCCATTTATTAAAATAATTTTCTCTCAAAAATATAGCTGCAGGATTTTTTTTATTGTACGAGATGTTTTATATTAATGGACTCAGTTATAAAAAATCTAACGTTTAAGTTATTCAAATTTTGAATATATTTTTACATTTTATATTTAATTGGGCTCAAAATAAGTAATTTTTTAATAATATTCACCCACCAATAAAGTCAGTTGGAAGGTTTTTTATTGTACAAGCGGTTTTAAATTAATCGACTGAGTTAAAAAAAATGATAAAAAATAAAAAATTTAAGAAATTTAAATTTTGAATATTACTTTATATTCTATATTTAGTTGGGCTCAAAATAAGTCGTTTTTGATCATTTGTACACAAAAATAAAGTCTGCAGGAAGGATTTTATTGTACGAGCTGTTTTAAATTAATCGTTTGAGTTATAAAAAATGATAAAAAATTAAACATTAGAGAAATTTCAATTTATGATATTTATTATATTCTATATCTAATTGTGTTCAAAATAAGCCATTTTTTAATAATTTTCACCCAAAATTAAAGTCTGTAGAAAGATTTTTATTGTACGGGCTGTTTTAAATTAATCGACTGAGTTATAAAAAATGATAAAAATACAAATATTTAAGAAATATAAATTTTTTATTATTATTTTATAATCTATATTAAACTGGGCTCAAAATAAGCTATTTTTTGATAATGTTCACAGAAAAATAATGTCTGCAGGAAGGTTTTTATTGTACGAGCTGTTTTTAATTAATCGACTGAGTTATAAAAAATGATAAAACTACAAATATTTAAGAAATTTAAATTTTTTATAATTATTTTATATTCTATATTAAATTGGGCTCAAAATAAGTCATTTTTAGATCATTTTGGCCCAAAAATAAAGTCTGCAGGAAGGTTTTCATTGTACAACCTGTTTTTAATTAATCGACTAAGTTATAAAAAATGATAAAAAATCAAAGATTTAAGATATTTAAATTTATGATATTATTTTAAATTCTATATTCAATTGGGCTCAAAATAAGCCCATTTTTAATCATTTTCACCCAAAAATAAAGTCTGTAGGAAGGTTTTTGTTGTACGAGCTTTTTTTAATTAATCGACTAAGTAATAAAAAATTATAAAAAAGTCAGATATTTAAGAAATTTAAATGTATGATATTATTTTAAATTCTATATTTAATTGTGCTCAAAATAAGACGTTTTTTAATAGTTTTCATCCAAAAATAAAGCCTGCAGGAAGGTTTTTATTGTACGAAAACGAAAACACAAAATGATTACTAATCCCCTAGGAGATAAGTTAAACGCCATCTGGTGCCGCCAGATGGCGTTTATATTTCCTCATAGGGGGTTTGTTGTATAATTTTAGTACATAACCAGTGAAGATACTGTGTGAATTCATCCTCACTAGATGAGCTACACTGATGAGATCTAATAAGATCGGAATCTAGATGTGTAGATTGCTAAGAGGTGGATTCACAGTTATATATGTCTGTTAAGTAGTTTTATTCTTTAACAAATCCTATAAAAGACCTTCTTTTATAGGATTCGTTTAGGGATAAAATTGTTCGATCAAATATGATGATTATGTTGCCAAAATTAGGTGGTAGCTACTACTATTTTCACAAGCAAGAAAAATTCAATTTCCTATTCTTTGTATCCAACTTACCGTGACTCCATCGGTAGCAAACACTTTAAAAATATACTCTGCCCTCTCTTCGTAATCTAACTTTTTCCTTAGCCCCAGTTCGCCTCTCGTGTTGATACTGAAGACCTTCAACAGGGCCTGTTCCGATACAAAGTACCGTAAATGCTCCCCAGGTCTATTATTAGATAGCATACTTAACACAGCCCCAGGTGGCAGGGCTTCAGAAGCTTTCACATAAAAAACATGTTTCAAAAACCTCAGTCCACTCTGAAACCGTCTAGAAACTGTAAGCGTAGCCAACGCGTATCTATCATCATTATCCTGTTGCGTGGCTCTAATTACCAACGTGGCCGGATGCAGCATATCATTCTCCGTTAAATCCTTCCCCAAAGAAACCCTTCCGGTATTCTTATTGATTTTAAAAAACGAATAGTCCGTTCCAATCCCATTAAAAGCGTAATACACAGCCGCATTAATCCCCAAATCCTGATCAAAAGCTTTCATATCGCGCGGCTTCACCACCAAATTAGCCCCCCGTATCGTCAAATCCGGTAGATACGCTGTATACCTATCATCCAAAAACTTCGGATTTTGATCATCCGCGTCGACCACATGCACCGTTAGAACCGTGTCTGTAGACCGCGGCGGTTCACCATGATCCTGCGCCCTTATATTAACATCGAAACTCCGCAACGTTTCAAAATCCAAAGGTTTTTTCAGCACCAACGTGCCTTCTAGTTCATTTTCAAACTCAAAAAAGTCCGAATTCGCCCCGGATAGCACCGAGTAGCGTACACTCGAAAACGGCCCCTGTTGATCCGCATCGATCGCGTGCACCCCCTGCAGCACACGCGTGCCCACCACAGTCACCTCAGAAATATTCAACACATACGGCGCGTTTATGAAGAGCGGCGCGTTATCATTAGCGTCCGTCACGCGGATATTCACTGGTATCACAAAGCCCGGATCTAAGGTGTGTAGCCGTTCACAGATGAGGTTTATGAATACCGACGAGGGCCCATCGATGCCCTCTTTGTCGAGCCGGCGGCGCAGGGTTAAATTACGCGTGCCAGGCGATATGCCAACCGGACTGTCCGGTTCCTGGAGGTGGAGGGCTATCGTGCCGCCGGCACGCGGGTCACCGTGCACGCGCACTTGACCGATTGTCGAACCAATCGGCCGGTCCTCGGACACGAAGAACGACTCGGAGGAGGCGCCATTCTCCAAATAGCACCGGTTGTCTGGAACAGCTGAAATTAAACAGACATTTAAATTGATAGGCCTAATTATATCATATGTGTGCACTAATATTGAATTATTAAAATATCATAATTAAATCCAACTAGGTTTGTTTTAATAAATATAACTAATGACCCCCACAAATCAACCTCCAGTAGACCTGAAAATTCATCACAAACAATGAACTCGACTTTCACATGACAAACACCAGACGGTGCGATGATAAATAAACGCCCGAATTAATTAACATATAAAACATCTTAACTGGCCAGGTTCCCACAAGGTCAGGTGTAAATACTCTTGTTTTCTAAACCGCACTTCGAACAATGCGCCCAGATAAGATGACTTGAAGAACGCGAGGTGGGGTTTTTGGGAGCAGCAGCAACAGGAAGCACCGGAAGCACGGTCTTGGGCAGCTTTCCGGCAAGTGAATAAGTACAACGATGGTCGGAGAAAAAAAAACGACGCACCAAACGGACATGTATAATTTGAATCGGGGGGACGAGTAGTGTGTCCGGCTTTATGCAAGGGCGCGTCCATGAGAAAATCTAACTGAGTTTATAAGTTATAAAAGTCATATTAGCATAAGATATAGAGGGGCACTACTACAGGCTGTATGGGGATTTTAAGTAGAACGTGCGTATTAATACGCAACTCTAGATATCGATGTATTCAATATACAGCAGAAAATATTAATTAAATTAATAGTTAGAGAGCTATGATATATATTATATGCTTTTATGTAGAAATAGTTATATAGTTTAATATATCAACCACCATATTCATCAACGTTCCATAAATCCATCAATAGCTATTGAACCCATAAGTATTCGTTGCTATAGCAACAATAAATACATTATCTAAGCAATGTAGTTGCTTTAGATTCTCTCTATTGGAAACACTGAATAATTAAACAAAAGGTGTCAATCACAAGCTCTATTCACGGTGTTTGACATTTGTTTTGGAAATTTCTGTCACAATGACGTTTTTAATGTGTCTATTCAATAGCTTATGGGAACTATACAACTGTATACAAACTATATAACTATACAACTGTATAGTTCTCATAAGCTATTGAATAGATAAATTGAAAACGTCGTTGTGACATAAATTGCCAAAACAAATGCCAAACACCTTGAATAGCGCTTGTGATTGACACCTTTTGTTTAATCATTCAGTGTTTCCAATAGAGAGAATCTAAAGCAACTACATTCTATAGATAATCTATTTATTGTTTATATATATATATATATATATATATATATATATATATAAGAATTGTGCCCATATGTACCATCCCATAAACAATAAATAGATTATCTATAGAATGTAGTTGCTTTAGATTGTATCTATTGGAAACACTGAATAATTAAACAAAAGGTGTCAATCACAAGCGCTATTCAAGGTGTTTGGCATTTGTTTATTTGTTTATATTTATATATATATATATATATATATATATATATATATATATATATATATATATATATGTATATATATACGATGTAAGAAACATGATAATGCCATACAGGCTTTATGCGTGTGATGTCTGTACACAAATGAAAATTACCTTGTTTAACTTACAAGGATTAAAATTAGAAAATAATAGATTATAAATATCGACTAACAAAAAAAATAGCATTAATAAAAATTCAAGAAAGTGTGAATCCTGTTAACTATTCCGATCCAGTTATGTAACAAGTGTGCACTCAACATTACATTTTCGTATTATGTAAACGTATTAATATTTTTTTTTACATCTTCGACGCGCTCCGTATTGTTAGTTAATTTTCTTACTAAAACTGTTTTAAAACAATGAGTGGCTATGTAATACGGAATTCCGAGGTGTTTGTACTTTTTGGTCACTGTTCATGCTTTCATTAGCACACCGCCCGACTTGGTGCTATTATTTCCTGACTATTTACATTGCTTCAATTTTGCAATGCAAATAATTAAACTGTGTGTGTTATTAATCCACCTAAATTTATCTTTTACGCCGTATTTATTGATTTGTATTGAATATTATATAAATAAGAAGAGACCTAAATGTAACACCGACAATAAAGTACATAGAGGAAATACAATTAGGATGGTGGGGACACATAATTAGAATGGCAGAGACAGCACCAACCAAAAGAATATGGATAGCAATAATCAAAAACCAGAAATAAGGAAGACCAAGAAAAAAATGGGATGAAGCTATATCGGAAATATTAGAAAGGAAAGGGAAAACTGGAAGGAAGCAAAAGAACTGGCAATAAATAGAAGAGAATGGAAAAAATTTATAAAAGAATAGAGGAAAATTCAAACCTTTACACCACACTATGATAAAAAAGGTCAGCTGATATATATATATATATATATATATATGTATATATTTATATATATATATATATATATATATATATATATATATTTAATTTTTATTTGATGTTACTATCCTTCTAGAAAATTGCTTAATAAGTGGATTAGATTTTACTTAAACCAATTCTGTAAAAAAAAAATAAAGAGGGTGATGCTTTTACGCATGAGTGGCCGAAAATGAATAACGTGTGAGGGTACGAATGTTATAAGCCAAAAAAAAATTGTTCAATTTCATATTTTACATTTTTTTTGTAATCCTATTGTTTCGTAGACTATAGTAACATCGATTTCGTACAGTTTTGGAGGTGACTATGCCTGAATTTATGGCTGGATATTCTCAAGACGATTCGAGCCATTAATTCACTACATATATTACTTACTTTATTTTCGCAACAGACAACAGTTTCAACTGTTTACAGGAATGCACACATAAATGTTCCATGAAATATATAAGGTGAACAAACTGAAATTCATACAAGACATTTTATAAACCTATATTTAGCGTTGATTTAAATTGATGATTTAAATTACTATCATATGGAGCGTTGTAATAGTGCAAAAAAGTACTTCTACGTATATCTTTGGTTTTCTCATATCTTATAGACTACGAAAGATATGTATTTTTTTTCTTTTGGATTATTAAAGAGTATGAAAAGTGGCCATGAAAATGTGTTCTTAGTTTTTCGATATCATTTGAAATGACAAAATTTATGACGAATACACAAAATTGCTATCTTTATGAATTTTGGTTTTCTCATATTTTATAGACTAAGGAAGATATGTATTCTTTTCTTTCGGATTATTAAAGAGTATGAAAAGTGGAAATGAAAATGTGTTTTTAGTTTTCCGATATCATTTGAAATGAGAAAGTTATAACGAATACACGAAAATGCTATCTTTTTGAATTTTGATTTTCTCATATCTTATAGACTAAGAAAGATATGTATTTTTTTCTTTTGGATTATTAAAGAATATGAAAAGTGGCCATGAAAATATGTTTTTAGTTTTTCGATATCATTTGAAATGAAAAAGTTATAACGGATACACGAAAATGCTATCTTTTTGAGTTTTGGTTTTCTCATATTTTATAAACTAAGGAAGATATGTATTTTTTTCTTTTGGATTATTAAAGAATATGAAAAGTGGCCATGAAAATGTGTTTTTAGTTTTTCGATATCATTTGAAATGAAAAAGTTATGACGAATACACAAAATTGCTATCTTTTTGAGTTTTGGTTTACTCATATCTTATAGACTAAGGAAGATATATATTTTTTCTTTCAGATTATTAAAGAGCATGAAAAGTGGCCATGAAAATGTGTTTTTAGTTTTTCGATATCATTTGAAATGAAAAAGTTATGACGAATACACAAAATTGCTGTCTTTTTGAGTTTTGGTTTTCTCATATCTTATAGACTAAGGAAGATATATATTTTTTTCTTTCGGATTATTAAAGAGTATGAAAAGTGGCCATGAAAATGTGTTTTTAGTTTTTCAATATCATTTGAAATGAAAAAGTTATGACGAATACACAAAATTGCTATCTTTTTGAGTTTTGGTTTTCTCATATTTTATAGACTAAGGAAGATATGTATTTTTTTCTTTCGGATTATTAAAGAATATGAAAAGTGGCCATGAAAATGTGTTTTTAGTTTTTCGATATCATTTGAAATGAAAAAGTTATGACGAATACACAAAATTGCTATCTTTTTGAGTTTTGGTTTTCTCATATCTTATAGACTAAGGAAGATATGTGTTTTTTTCTTTTGGATTATTAAAGAGTATGAAAAGTGGCAATGAAAATGTGTTTTTAGTTTTCCGATATCATTTGAAATGAAAAAGTTATGACGAATACACAAAATTGCTATCTATTTGAGTTTTGGTTTTCTCATATCTTATAGACTAAGGAAGATATATATTTTTTTCTTTCGGATTATTAAAGAGTATGAAAAGTGGCCATGAAAATGTGTTTTTAGTTTTTCGAAATCATTTGAAATGAAAAAGTTATGACGAATACACAAAATTGCTATCTTTTTGAGTTTTGATTTTCTCATATCTTGTAGACTAAGGAAGATATGTATTTTTTTCTTTTGGATTATTAAAGAGTATGAAAAGTGGCCATGAAAATGTGTTTTTAGTTTTTCGATATCATTTGAAATGAAAAAGTTATGGCGAATACACAAAATTGCTATATTTTTGAGTTTTGGTTTTCTCATATATTATAGACTAAGGAAGATATGTATTTTTTTCTTTTGGATTATTAAAGAATATGAAAAGTGGCCATGAAAATGTGTTCTTAGTTTTTCGATATCATTTGAAATGACAAAATTTATGACGAATACACAAAATTGCTATCTTTATGAATTTTGGTTTTCTCATATTTTATAGACTAAGGAAGATATGTATTCTTTTCTTTCGGATTATTAAAGAGTATGAAAAGTGGAAATGAAAATGTGTTTTTAGTTTTCCGATATCATTTGAAATGAGAAAGTTATAACGAATACACGAAAATGCTATCTTTTTGAATTTTGATTTTCTCATATCTTATAGACTAAGAAAGATATGTATTTTTTTCTTTTGGATTATTAAAGAATATGAAAAGTGGCCATGAAAATATGTTTTTAGTTTTTCGATATCATTTGAAATGAAAAAGTTATAACGGATACACGAAAATGCTATCTTTTTGAGTTTTGGTTTTCTCATATTTTATAAACTAAGGAAGATATGTATTTTTTTCTTTTGGATTATTAAAGAGTATGGAAAGTGGCCATGAAAATATGTTTTTAGTTTTTCGATATCATTTGAAATGAAAAAGTTATGACGAATACACGAAAATGTTACTTTTTGAGTTTTGGTTTTCTCATATCTTATAAACTAAGGAAGATATGTATTTTTTTCTTTTGGATTATTAAAGAGTATGGAAAGTGGCCATGAAAATATGTTTTTAGTTTTTCGATATCATTTGAAATGAAAAAGTTATGACGAATACACGAAAATGTTACTTTTTGAGTTTTGGTTTTCTCATATCTTATAGACTAAGGAAGATATGTACTTTTTTCTTTTGGATTATTAAAGAGTATGAAAAGTGGCCATGAAAATGTGTTTTTAGTTTTTCGATATCATTTGAAATGAGAAAGTTATAACGAATACACGAAAATGCTATCTTTTTGAAATTTGATTTTCTCATATCTTATAGACTAAGGAAGATATGTATTTTTTTCTTTTGGATTATTAAATAATATGAAAAGTGGCAATGAAAATGTGTTTTTAGTTTTTCGATATCATTTGAAATGAAAAAGTTATGACGAATACACAAACTTGCTATCTTTTTGAGTTTTGGTTTTCTCATATCTTATAGACTAAGGAAGATATGTATTTTTTTCTTTCGGATTATTAAAGAGTATGAAAAGTGGCCATGAAAATGTGTTTTTAGTTTCTCGATATCATTTGAAATGAAAAAGTTATGACGAATACACAAAATTGCTATCTTTTTGAGTTTTGGTTTTCTCATATTTTATAGACTAAGGAAGATATGTATTTTTTTCTTTTGGATTATTAAAGAGTATGAAAAGTGGCCATGAAAATGTGTTTTTAGTTTTTCGATATCATTTGAAATGAAAAAGTTATGACGAATACACAAACTTGCTATCTTTTTGAGTTTTGGTTTTCTCATATCTTATAGACTAAGGAAGATATATATTTTTTTCTTTCGGATTATTAAAGAGTATGAAAAGTGGCCATGAAAATGTGTTTTTAGTTTTTCGATATCATTTGAAATGAAAAAGTTATAACGAATAAACAAAAGACACGCATAAACAGTAAAAAATATTAATTTATATTTACCTTGATTATTTGCCAACTCGAGTAAAACCGCCCAAAAGGCAACAAAGAAGGCAGTGTTCCACAAATCCATGACGAAAAACCATCTGAAAAATATAAGAATAAATATTTAGCAAAAATAATGTATCATGTACATAGGATTTGAAGTTATCATACATAATATTTTTTAAATTACAGACTGAAATGTAATTAAAATTATTTTAAATCGCCTTGAGGAAGAAATTAGTTTTATATATATTTTCAAACGGATGCAAGCTAATAAAGTTGTTGTTTATAATAATAGTCATACCGATAAAACTGTTTCAAATTGAAACGAGTATACTAAATAGATAATTTTCAATGAAATAAAAAAATTCATACAAGACATTTTAAAAACGTATATTTAGCGTTGATTTAAATTACTATCATATGGAGTTGTGATGTGACATTTCATCTAATTGTCCTTACTGTGACCTTATTAAAAGTAGCTGATAAACAGTTGTTATCGTATTTTGTAGCTAAATACTTGTATAATCCGGGAATATACATGTAATTTTTAAAATCCTCAAATTCGAATAATTACAGCATTTGTAAAACACAATATTGTTCGTAATGTGACATTTCATCTAATTGTTCTCAATGTGACCTTATTAAAAGTAGCTGATAAACAGTTGTTATTGTATTTTGTAGCTAAATACTTGCATAATCCGGGATTACACATGTAATTTTTAAAATTCTTAAATTCGAATAATTACAGCATTTGTGAAACACAATATTGTTCGTAATGTGACAGACATTTCATCTAATTGTCCTCACTGTGACCTTATTAAAAGTAGCTAATAAACAGTTCGAATCGCATTTTGTAGCTAAATACTTGTATAATCCAGGATTACACATGTAATTTTTAAAATCCTAAAATTTTAATAATTACAGCGTTTGTAAAACACAATATTGTTCGTAATGTGACATTTCATCTAATTGTCCTCACTGTGACCTTATTAAAAGTAGCTGATAAACAGTTGTTATCGTATTTTGTAGCTAAATACTTGTATAATCCAGGATTACACATGTAATTTTTAAAATCCTAAAATTTTAATAATTACAGCGTTTGTAAAACACAATATTGTTCGTAATGTGACATTTCATCTAATTGTCCTCACTGTGACCTTATTAAAAGTAGCTGATAAACAGTTGTTATCGTATTTTGTAGCTAAATACTTGTATAATCCAGGATTACACATGTAATTTTTAAAATCCTAAAATTTTAATAATTACAGCGTTTGTAAAACACAATATTGTTCGTAATGTGACATTTCATCTAATTGTCCTCACTGTGACCTTATTAAAAGTAGCTGATAAACAGTTGTTATCGTATTTTGTAGCTAAATACTTGTATAATCCAGGATTACACATGTAATTTTTAAAATCCTAAAATTTTAATAATTACAGCGTTTGTAAAACACAATATTGTTCGTAATGTGACATTTCATCTAATTGTCCTCACTGTGACCTTATTAAAAGTAGCTGATAAACAGTTGTTATCGTATTTTGTAGCTAAATACTTGTATAATCCAGGATTACACATGTAATTTTTAAAATCCTAAAATTTTAATAATTACAGCGTTTGTAAAACACAATATTGTTCGTAATGTGACATTTCATCTAATTGTCCTCAATGCGACCTTATTAAAAGTAGCTAATAAACAGTTGTTATCATATTTTGTAGCTAAATACTTGTATAATCCGGGATTACACATGTAATTTTTAAAATCCTCAAATTTGAATAATTACAGCATTTGTAAAACACAATATTGTGAGAATATGTGAGAATATGTGAGAATATGTGAGAATATGTGAGAATATGTGAGAATATGTGAGTATATGTGAGAATATATTAGATAGTAATTTTGAATAAAATAAAAAATGATAATAAATTTCATTCAATACATATATTCAGTTGGTTAAAGAACAATTGATTTATAAGAGATATACCGTCACTTGTTACTGTACTGTAATTAAACCAACATCTTTATATGTTGTCTAATTAAACTTGTACTAACATTTTATCGCGAAAACGCGTAACTCGCGCTAATTAATGTGGAACAAGTTGGAATAACCGTAGCGGTTCTTGATTTAAAATGCATAATTTGGGCGCTCTAATTATTCATCATATTTGGGTTAATTGTTAATTGCTACGCACGTTTTATTTTAATTTAATTAAAAATACCGTATGAAGAAATTTTAATAGTTATAATACAGTTGTATCAGTGTTATATGGGTTTTATCTCACGACTAATAAATACAAATTTAAAAAATAAAACCTCCATTTTTATGGCTATCAGCCCTAGGATGTTTCCGCTAGAAAAACCAGAAGCTAAGAGTAGTGTAAACTAAAAACTAAGTAAACTAAGTAAACTAGTGTAAATTCGGTATTTATTTAAACTTCACAGATATCCTCTGAAAATCTCGCAAAATTCGCCAACATGGGGTTTGAACTTTAGCTCCCTAATGCTCGGTACGAGACGAACGGCTAACCACGATAACAAATTTTTATTACTTTCCGAATACATCACTGATATAAAGAAAGGTAATGGCATCGTAAAAATGGTCGAAAAATTGACATTTTCATTAAAAATTGGCAATATAAAATTAAAAATCGATGTGTTTGAAGAATTTGTGCAAGAATCATAAATAAATGTTTTATTGAATTTATTCCATACTTAACTGTACATTACTAAAAATCTGTAGTCGGTACCTTTATTTTATTTCAATATAATATATAAGTTTTATACAAAATCTTGTTGATTCAAACAATTTCGAATTTACACTTTTCTTTACGTTTCATGACTTAGTCAAAATAGATTACTGTTTTGTTTTGGAAATACATATGTATGTAGATACATATGTATTTCCAAAACAAAATAGTAATCTATTTTGACTAAGTCATGAAACGTAAAGAAAAGTGTAAATTCGAAATTGTTTGAATCAACAAGATTTTGTATAAAACTTATATATTATATTGAAATAAAATAAAGGTACCGACTACCGATTTTTAGTAACATTAGTTTTAATCTGATATTATCGCTACCATTTTAATTCATGTTATAACAAAGTAATTTAACGTGGCTATACCATCCGTATTATCTTGCAAACAAGACAAACATTACACTTTATCAGATAGAGGTGATACAATTCACACGGCGCTTATTTTTATCCATTCATCCCACAACCCATTCCGTTTAGAAACGATTAAATTTTATCGTGAATTCAGTTTGCAGTTTCTATCATTGTTTTTCTGGTCCACTTCGCGTTAATTAATTCAGCATCGGCGAAAGTATTTTTTATCCTGCGTCGAGATTAAAGAAACCACAATGCCGCAGTAATTGCCAGCCAATTCTTCATGTTACTAATTTAAAGTTAAGTAGAATAATGACGCAACAAATCAATTCTGATTTTATCTACATTTCTAGAACATTTCGACATAACATTTGGTAATCTTTAGTTTGTCCGGTACTTAGAAATGTCAGGTAACTCATACCCAATACAAAATTCACTATAGGTACTCTGCAATGCTGTACCTATAGTGAATTTTGTATTGGGTATGAGTTGCCTGGCATTTCGGCGCCTAAAAAATATCTGGTGTGGACATTTTTGACAATATATGAACATATTTGACAATATTTGACAATATCTGACCATATTTGACAATATCTGACCATATTTGACAATATTCTCACTGTGTAGTCGCTCTTTTTATCATCAAACATCATTAGCATCACAATATTTGGCAATATTTGACAATATTTGACAATATTTGACAATATTTGACAATATTTGACAATATTTGACCATATTTGATAATATTTGAAAATATTTGACAATATTTGACAATATTTAACAGTATTTGACAATATTCTCACTCTGTGATCGCTCTCTTTATCATCAAACACCATCAGCATCACAATATTTGACAATATTTGATAATATTTGACAATATTTGGCAATATTTGACAATACTTGACAATATTTGACCATATTTGACAATACTTGACAATATTTGACAATATTTGACAATATTTGACAATATTTGACAATATTTGACAATATTTGACAATATTTGACAATATTCTCACTCTGTGGTCGCTCTCTTTATCATCAAACACCATCAGCATCACAATATTTGCCAATATTTGGCAATATTTGACAATATTTCACAATATTTGACAATATTTGACAATATTTGACAATATTTGACAATATTTGACAATATTTGACAATATTTGACAATATTTGACAATATTTGACAATATTTGACAATATTTGACAATATTTGACAATATTTGACAATATTTGACAATATTTGACAATATTTGACAATATTTGACAATATTTGGCAATATTTGACAATATTTGGCAATATTTGAGAATATTTGACCAGATTTGATAATATTTGATAATATTTGACAATATTTAACAGTATTTGACAATGTTCTCATTATGTGGTCGCTCTCTTTATCATCAAACACCATCAGCATCACAATATTTGACAATATTTGGCAATATTTGACAATATTTGACAATTTTTGGCAATATTTGAGAATATTTGACCAGATTTGATAATATTTGATAATATTTGACAATATTTAACAGTATTTGACAATATTCTCATTATGTGGTCGCTGTCTTTATCATCAAACACCATCAGCATCACAATACTTGACATATTTGACAATATTTGACAATATTTTCACTCTGTGGTCGCTTTCTTTATCATCAAACACCATCAGCATCACAATATTTGACAATATTTGCCAATATTTGACAATATTTGACAATATTTAACAATATTTGACAATATTTGACAATATTTGACAATATTTGACAATATTTGACAATATTTGACAATATTTGACAATATTTGACAATATTTGATAATATTTGACAATATTCTCACTGTGTGGTCACACTCTTTGGCATTTTAATTGTAAACATTATTGAACTGTACATTTGTCTAGTTTTGGTCTAGTTTTAATTATCTAAATTTTCACATTTCTCTTTTATCAATTTGTTCTGTTCATTTTAAATTTATTCCTTCTATGACGCATGTAAAATACAATGTATTGGTTGACACAAATAAACTATCTATCTATCTATCTATCTATCGATCTATTTATATAACATAAAAATTCCAACAAATAATTTTTATTGTCTCCGATAAACTAACTAACAACATAACCAGAATTTGTGTTTTAAATCAAATCAATAAACGCACACATTCGTCTGCGAACACCAGGAAGTTCACTTTAGCGTACATTCGTAATAATTCATCTGTATTTCCCTTCTCTTCCTATCGATAACTATAAAGCACCATGAAATGGTAACGGTAGTGAACCGAAGGCCTTTTCCCAAGTAGGTGAGTGTGTTGGAAACAACTAATTTTAAAATTAATGGCCGGCCAAACAAGTGGAAGGCGCGGCTGCTCGGAATCACGGAAAATTATTATGCAAGCGCAAACAGCGCGTGCAAAGTGCCCCTGCAATCAACAAAGCAGGCGCAATATTAGCTATACGCGGCCAATACACACAAGTCCAGCGAGCGTATCAAAAACGGATACGTTTATGTTAATGGTAAGATGATGCTCTAGTTGCGAAAGAAACTTCTGTTTGGTTACTTCCGCATATATATTTTACTGCTGTTTGCTGGGAATGTGTTAATAAATTTTTTAAACTAACCAAATCCTGCAAAATTATAAATATTAATAATAATAATCGTTTATTAGTGTTATCACTTCAAGAAGTTTACACAAGTCAATACAATATAAATATATATATATATATATATATATATATATATATATATATATATATATATATATATAATAAAAATAGATTAATTCATAAGTTATTGGTGCTAAACAATTGTTCATTACACTATCATCATCATTATAATGTGAATAATGATGTTCGCATTTTCTCCATTAAAGTATATAGTATATTATTGATAAATAAATTCTTACATTATTAGCAAAACAGCTAGCATATAACAATATAATTGATATTGCGGAGAGCAAATGATTATGAAAAAAATTCGGTTAGTATTATTATTATATTTTAGATATTATTATCGAGACTGTGGGCTCTCGCTAATATTGTGCATTTTGAGTCTCCTATCGTACATCGCCATTGCCCGTATTCACCAACATCCCATAACTTAATAGGTCCCATAAGTTATTAAATGGAAAAATTGAAAATGTCATTGTGACATAAATTGCCAAAACAAATGTGAAGCATCTTGAATAGCGCTTGTGATTGGAACTTTGATGACAATTTTTGTTTAATTATTCAGTGTTTCCAATAGAGAGAATCTAAAGTAACTACATTCCCTAGATAATGTATTTATTGTTGCTATAAAATCAATTAAAAATGAGAAGTATAACAATGCATTAGTATAAAATTTGATTGAATCATACATTTGAAATTATCGCTATACACTATTCACTCTGTAATTTCATTCAAGCCATCCCTGTCCTAGTATTATGATGGCCGCTACTAATTTGGTAGTTGCAATATTTCATGCAATTTCTACATCTGTCCGATAAACATCTCGCCATTGTTCTTCATTTAGTTTACACTAAATGTTTATGAATTTTGAAATTACCACTTGGGAGTCGTAACAGCAGCACGAAAGTGGCGGAATAATGGGAAATCTTATGCAAATTCCTGCGATTTACCGGCATAATTAATTGCATAATTTGAAAAGTGTGCATATTTATGTTGTGGAAGAAAATTCTTTGTTGTTGTAATTGTTATTATTTAATGCGTTTGTTGGTAGGTTTAAAGAAAATTAAAACACAGCAATAATACGAATATAAATTAATTTCGAACTTCATCCATTTTTGATAGTAATAAAACTATTTTTATTGGGCCAGGAGCGTATCTGAGGAAGTTTTAGGGGTTTCAAGTTGCAACAAACATTATGTCAAATTAATTTTGGACCCCAAAGGGGTTGTTTTTTTCATTTAATTTGAATGTTCATTATATATCTTTGTGTTATGTTTTTCTTTTCTTTTATTTGTTATTATATCATCTGTAATTGGTTTCTGTTAAACTGTAGATGTCTATATTAAATAAATAAATAAATAAATAAATAAATAAATAAATAAATAAATAAATAAATAAATAAATAAATAAATAAATAAATAAATAAATAAATAAATAAATAAATAAATAAATAAATAAATAAATAAATAAATAAATAAATAAATAAATAAATAAATAAATAAATAAATAAATAAATAAATAAATAAATAAATAAATAAATAAATAAATAAATAAATAAATAAATAAATAAATAAATAAATAAATAAATAAATAAATAAATAAATAAATAAATAAATAAATAAATAAATAAATAAATAAATAAATAAATAAATAAATAAATAAATTTGTGTTCTGTTTTTGGTCTTGATATCAACAATTATCATTTCATATGATTACTTAATCTACATTATTGTTTACCCGATATACCCGTTAGTATAACATGTTAATAAATAACATGCCCCTTAAAATACAAGTCACGCTATTTTACAAATAATTGTTGTTTCTAGAAAGATTGCTTCAATTGACTGGATATGAATTACTATGTTAAAAAGTACGGTATACACGATTGTTTCTATAGAAATTACACGTTCTTATTAATTGCATTATTTCTAATGACAGGCTGATTCAACCGTTATGCAACGGGATATTTCACGAAGAATTAATTGAATCTCAATTAATATTTCATTGTCTTTAAATTTGTAGTCTATTGTAAGGTATATTTACAAAGATTTAGCTACAAAATGCGATGACAACTGTTTCTTAGCTAATTTTAATAAGGTCACGGTGAGGACAATTAGATGAAATGTCACACCACGAACAATATTGTGTTTTAGAAATGCTGTAAGTATTCAACTTTGAGGATTTTAAAAATTACATGTGTAATTCCGGAGTATACAAGTATTTAGCTATAAAATACGATAACAGCTGTTTATCAGCTACTTTTAATAAAGTCACAGTGAGGACAATTATATGAAATGTAACATTACGACCAATATTGTGTTTTAGAAATGCTGTAATTATTCAAATTTGAGGATTTTAAAAATTACATGTATAATCCCGGATTATACAAGTATTTAGCTACAAAATACGATAACAGCTGTTTATCAGCTACTTTTAATAAGGTCGCAGTGAGGACAATTAGATGAAATGTCACATTACGACCAATATTGTGTTTTACTAATGCTGTAATTATTCAAATTTGAGGATTTTAAAAATTAGATGTATAGTCCTAGATTATATAAGTATTTAGCTACAAAATACGATAAGAGCTGTTTAACTGCTACTTTTAATAAGGTCACAGTGAGGACAATTAGATGAAATGTAACATTACGACCAATATTCTGTTTTAGAAATGCTGTAATTATTCAAATTTGAGGATTTTAAAAATTACATCTGTAATCCCGGATTATTCAAGTATTTAGATACAAAATACGATAACAGCTGTTTATCAGCTAATTTTAATAAAGTCACAATGAGGACAATTAGATGATATGTCACATTACGAACAATATTGTGTTTTACAAATGCTGTAATTATTCAAATTTGAGGATTTTAAAAATTACATTTGTAATTTCGGATTATACAAGTATTTAGCTACAAAATACGATAACAACTGTTTATCAGCTACTTTTAATAAGGTCACATTGAGGACAATTGCATGAAATGTCACATTTCGAACAATATTATGTTTTACAAATGCTGTTATTATTCAAATTTTAGGATTTTAAAAGTTATATGTGTAATCCCGGATTATACAAGTATTTAGCTACAAAATACAATAAGAGCTGTTTATCAGCTATTTTAAATAAGGACACAGTGAGGACAATTAGATGAAATGTCACATTACGAAAAATATTGTGTTTTACAAATACTGTAATTATTCAAATTTGATGATTTTATAAATTACATGTATAATCCCGGATTATACAAGTATTTAGCTACAAAATACGATAATAGCAGTTTATCAGCTATTTTTAATAAGATCACAGTGAGGACAATTAGATGAAATGATACATTACGACGAATATTGTATTTTACAAATACTGTAATTATAAAAAATTGAGGATTTTAAAAGTTATATGTATAATCCCGAATTATACAAGTATTTAGCTACAAAATACGATAACAACTGTTTATCAGCTACTTTTAATAAGGTCACATTGAGGACAATTAGATGAAATGTCACATTACAAACAATATTATGTTTTACAAATTCTGTTATTATCCAAATTTTAGGATTTTAAAAGTTATATGTGTAATCCCGGATTATACAAGTATTTAGCTACAAAATACTATAACAGCTGTTTATCAGCTATTTTAAATAAGGACACAGCGAGGACAATTAGATCAAATGTCACATTACGAAAAATATTCTGTTTACAAATACTGTAATTATTAAAGTTTGATGATTTTATAAATTACATGTGTAATCCCGGATTATACAAGTATTTAGCTACAAAATACGATAATAGCTGTTTATCAGCTATTTTTAATAAGGTCACAGTGATGACAATTAGATGAAATGACACATTACGACGAATATTGTATTTTACAAATACTGTAATTATAAAAAATTGAGGATTTTAAAAGTTATATGTGTAATCCCGAATTATACAAGTATTTAGCTACGAAATACGATAACAGCTGTTTATCAGCTACTTTTAATAAGGTCACAGTGAGGACAATTAGATGAAATGTCACATTACGAACAATATTGTGTTTTACAAATGCTGTAATTATTCAAATTTGAGGATGTTAAAAATTACATGTATAATCCCGGATTATACCAGTATTTAGCTACAAAATACGATAAAGCTGTTTATCAGCTATTTTTAATTAGGACACAGTGAGGACAATTAGATGAAATGTCACATTACAAAAAATATTGTGTTTTACAAATACTGTAATTATTCAAATTTGAGGATTTTAAAAATTACATGTATAATCCCGGATTATACAAGTATTTAGCTACAAAATGCGATAACAACTGTTTATCAGCTAATTTTAATAAAGTCACAATGAGGACAATTAGAATATATGTCACATTACGAACAATATTGTGTTTTAGAAATGCTGTAATTATTCAAATTTAAGGATTTTAAAAATTACATGTATAATCCAGGATTATACAATTATTTAGCTACAAAATACGATAACAGCTGTTTATCAGCTACTTTTAATAAGGTCACAATGACGACAATTAGTTGAACTGTCACATTACGAACAATATTGTGTTTTACAAATGCTGTAATTATTCAAATTTGAGGATGTTAAAAATTACATGTGTAATCCCGGATTATACAAGTATTTAGCTATAAAATACGATAACAGCTGTTTATCAGCTACTTTCTCTAAGTTCACAGTGAGGACAATTATTTGAAATGTCACATTACGAACAATATAGTGTTTTATAAATGCTGTAATTATTCAAATTTGAGGATTTTAAAAATTACATATGTAATTCCGGATTATACAAGTATTTAGCTACAAAATACGATAACAGCTGTTTATCAGCTACTTTTAATAAGGTCACAATGAGGACAATTAGATGAAATGTCACATTACGAACAATATTATGTTTTACAAATGCTACAATTATTCAAATTTGAGGATTTTAAAAATTACATTTGTAATCCCGGATTATACAAGTATTTGGCTACAAAATACGACAACAGCTGTTTATCAGCTAATTTTAATAAAGTCACAATGAGGACAATTAGATGATATGTCACATTACGAACAATATTGTGTTATACAAATGCTGTAATTATTCAAATTTGAGGATTTTTAAAATTACATGTGTAATCCCGGATTATACAAGTATTTAGCTATAAAATACTAGAACAGCTATTTATCAGCTACTTTTAATAAGGTCACATTGAGGACAATTAGATGAAATGTCACATTACGAACAGTATTGTGTTTTACAAATGCTGTCATTATTCAAATTTGAGGATTTTAAAAATTACATATGTAATTCCGGATTATACAAGTATTTAGCTACAAAATACGATAACAGCTGTTTATCAGCTATTTTTAATAAGTTCACAGTGAGAACAATTAGCTGAAATGTCACATTACGAACAATATTATGTTTTACAAATGCTGTAAGTATTTAAATTTGAGAATTTTAAAAATTACATGTGTAATGTGCTAAATACTTGTATAATCCGGGATTATATAAGTATTTAGCTACAAAATACGGATGGACATTAATATATTAAAATATTTTTTTTAGTAAATTTATCTTTTAATGCTATACTTATATTTAATCCTCACATTTACAACATATCCCGTATTTTTTTTTGTAAACCCGTTTTAACACCACAAGAACAGTATTGTGTTTCAACCGATTACCCACATTACTTCCTGCTTACCGGGGGAAATTACACGCCGGTTGTCATTGTTTTTCCTCACACCCACACAAACGCGTTTAATTCAAGCCGAAAAAAAAACGTATTACCAATCTAATATATAACAGGAAGTTTGGCGTAACAACTACTAAGAAAGTTTCTAATTACTAACTCACCTTCAATTAATAATCATCTTCACAAAAACTTGGCATGTTCGGTAATAAATCGCACAAACTGTAAACACTAAGCCGGTTGTGATTGTTTATAGTTTTTTTAAAACACTAAAGGGACAAACGCGCGCGTTTTATATTTAATTCGCGCAATCACGTTTTTTCTTTTCTTTGAAGAGGATATATACACCTGTCTAGCGGAGTTTTGTTTGGCGGTTACCGTAGAAATGAAGTAATTCGCGTCTGAGTGCGTGCACCTGTTTCGTGTGCACTCACCGTGTACACAGAAAGAGGAGCTTTCCTTCCATTTGAGTCATTAGCTACGATAGAATAACCCACACCCGCGCCAAACGTTCTAAAACGAGAGGGGGACTCGGGTTTATTTATTTCATCGATTTTTACATTATTTTAACAGAAATAACATTATATTAGACAATAAATTATATTGTACAAAACTGGCTGGTATGATTAAATTTCTTAAATTTAATTTTGCTAATGCAAAAACTTTTTGTTAATTTTATTTTGCTAATGCAAAATAAAATTTAAGAAATTTTGCTAATGCAAAATAAAATTTAAGAAATGTCTGTGATAATTCACAGCCTGTTACAGGATTATAGGACATTTATATATAAATATATAAGGACATTTAAAAAGTAATACAAAAAAACACAAGAAAGCTGACAAATAAAAGAACATTACACAAGAAACAAAGAAAATAGAGGACACAAAGAATAAATCTACCAAAAAGCAGAGGTTTTGTGTGAAGTTAAGAGTGATTAAACTCCTCTAAGGTTGTGGCTTGTTAGGCGGAAAAGCCTCACGGTTGATAGCCCTATAAAAAAATTATTGGTGAGGGCTATATATGAACACAATGAATGCAATGCAAATTTTGATTTTAAAAATTATATGTTTAATCCCGGATTATACAAGTATTTAGCTACAAAATACGATAACAGCTGTTTATAGGCTACTTTTAATAAGATCACAGTGAGGGCAATTAGATGAAATGTCACATTACGACCAGTATTGTGTTTTACAAATGCTGTTATTATTCAAATTTGAGTATTTTAAAAATTACATGAGTAATCCCGGATTATACTAGTATTTAGCTACAAAATACAATAACAGCTGTTTATCAGCTACTTTTAATAAGATCACAGTGAGGACAATTAGATGAAATGTCACATTACGACCAATATTGTGTAAACTATAAATGCTGTAATTATTCAAATTTGAGGATTTTGAGAATTACAAGTGTAATTTCGGATTACACAAGTATTTAGCTACAAAATACGATAACAGCTGTTTATGAACTACTTTTAATAAAGTCACAGTGAGGACAATTAGATGAAACGTCACAATAAGACCAATATTGTGTTTTACTAATGCTGTAATTATTCAAATTTGAGGATTTTAAAAATTACATATTTAATCTCGGATTATACAAGTATTTAGCTACAAAATACGATAACAGCTGTTTATCAGCTACTTTTAATAAGATCACTGTGAGGACAATTAGATGAAATATCACATTACGATCAATATTGTATAAATATAAATGCTGTAATTATTCAAATTTGAGGATTTTGAAAATTACAAGTGTAACCCCGGATTATACAAGTATTTAGCTACAAAATACGATAACAGCTGTTTATGAACTACTTTTAATAAGGTCACAGTGAGGACAATTAGATGAAATCTCACATTACGACCAATATTGTGTTTTACAATTGCTGTAATTATTCAAATTTGAGGATTTAAAAAAATACATGAGTAATCCCGGATTATACTAGTATTTAGCTACAAAATATGATAACAGCTGTTTATCGGCTACTTTTAATAAGATCACAGTGAGGACAATTGCATGAAATGTCACATTACGACCAATATTGTGTTTTACAAATGCTGTAATTATTCAAATTTGAGGATTTTAAAAAATACAAGTGTAATTCCGGATTATACAAGTATTTTGCTACAAAATACGATAACAGCTGTTTATGAGCTACTTTTAATAAGGTCACAGTGAGGACAATTAGATGAAGCGTCACATTACGACTAATATTGTGTTTTATTAATGCTGTAATTATTCAAATTTAAGGATTTTAAAAATTACATGTTTAATCTCGGATTATACAAGTATTTAGCTACAAAATGCGATAACAGCTGTTTATCAGCTACTTTTAACAAGGTCACAATGAGGACAATTATATGAAATGTCACATTACGACCAATATTGTGTTTTATTAGTGCTGTAATTATTCAAATTTGAGGATTTTTAAAATTACACGTGAAATCCTGGATTATACAAGTATTTAGCTACAAAATACAATAACAGCTGTTTATCAGCTACTTTTAATAAGGTCACAGTGAGGACAATTATATGAAATGTCACATTACGACCAATATTGTGTTTTACAAATGTTGTAATTATTCAAATTAGAGGATTTTAAAAATTATATGTGTAATCCTGGAGTATACAAGTATTTTGCTATAAAATACAAAAAATGCAAACATTTCTAGAATAAAAATAGGTAGAAATCTTGTGTGCCATATAAGTTCATTTTTTAAATTTTGATGAACATTTCAGAATTTTATTCCTATTAAAAAATTATGAACATTTCAGCAAGATACATATAAATATTAATCAAGTTAACATCGACAATGAAACAAAAACTCTTTCTTTTCATTTGTCTTTAGTCACTTAAGTTAAGGTGACCAGATTTTGAAGTTCGAAATTCGGAACTACATATTCATTTACTATGGCCGGCGTGTATATTTTTAATTTTTTTAAATTTCTAAACGTAACTTTAAAAATACTACCCACATTTTGATTTAAAATGACCCACAAATAGATAATTAATTAATATAAATATTAGTTTAATTTGTCTTCATGTAGATACAGCTATAAGTAATAAATTAGTACGCTCTACTTCGTCGGAATCGCGTATGAAAACGAATCGTTTCCCCCAACAAACACAAAAAAAAGCCATAAATTCAAGACGACTATTTACGTAAATACATATACATACAGCTGATAAACGCGGGCAGCATCCGTACTTTTACCTGTTTTAAATAATAATAACCGAGAGGCTCATTAAGAATGCATGTGTGCATAGGAAAACGCATGTTTATATGAACGAGTGCACGGCGAGGAGAAAACTTAATTATATTTCAATTGTGTTTTAAAAGAAATAAAAGGATATTAGTAGAATGTGACACAGTTTGTGCGCTTGTCTTTATTATTATTAATATGGATGCATTTAAATGGGATGATTATATGCAAGCGCGCGCGTGAGCGTGTTTCTCCATGTTGAAAGACATGAAAGTCGCTAAAGAGAGTTAATACATACCTAAAAATGTGAAAAATATTCAATCATAATATTACTACCGTAATCTCAACAGTTCAGTTTCAGTTATTTTTGAGTACATAGTGCCCTTTTGTCGACCGGTGTGAAGTTAAACATTTCCTATAATTCCATCCGCCGTGTGAGTTTGTGCGACGGGGTCTTTCTCTCAGTGCATTGTTACTAAACGGAGGTTGCAAAAAAAATTATTTTGTCTAGAATTGTTTACTCATGTCTTAGTAACCATAAAATAAGAAAACAATAAATTTAAGTTAATTTTGTTAGGTGTTATTGAATAATATTTGCACTAAAACAAATTGCAATTTTAATAATTGCGATATAGTTATTATCGCAATTATTAAAATTGCAATTGCAAAAATTGCATTATAGCCAAAATATGCCAAATAGAAAAGACAGTTCAACAGTAATTGTATATGAGATGTATAAATGTGTACATTTTTGTTTGTTTGGTTAAAATATATTGCAGATAATTTTTTTCACAGCACTAAATAATAAACAATATTATTGGTTTTATTGTATTTTGTATTTATATTTAGAGAAAGTGCTAAATGTTATAATTATCATACATTATTAAACAATTTGAATTCTAAAATAAACATTCACAACATAAATATATTTTTAATTTCATATTGTCTGTGATATTTATTGTTTTTTTTTATAATTACAACTGTTGATTCCATTATAGCTCTCGTACGCAGATATGGGTTACTATCGCAAAACAATCTCAATTAATTCTTCCATTGTTTTCTATAACGTAGTAGTTTCAGTCTATTCATTCCACGAAGAAGACGAATCTTATTAAATTTGTAGGTCAGTGATTCGTTCATTATTTGAATCTCTCAATGCCACCGCACGTTAATAATTACGATAATTGCACGCGCAAACGGAAGCTGGGGAAGATGATTGTGTTTTACGTTTTATAATTGTTTACAGAAACAGGAAAGTAAATATAAGATTAATTTTAAGGACGACTAGTATCACAATTACAGTGGCACGACTTTGTAAGGACAGATAAGTATATTCTAACCAAAAGAGATGGAGAAATTATAATACTATTCATTAATGTATATCAAAATCTATCAAAATATATGAAAATATATGAAAATATATGAAAATATATGAAAATATATGAAAATATATGAAAATATATGAAAATATATGAAAATATATGAAAATATATGAAAATATATCAAAATATATCAAAATATATCAAAATATATCAAAATATATCAAAATATATCAAAATATATCAAAATATATCAAAATATATGAAAATATATCAAAATATATGAAAATATATCAAAATATATCAAAATATATCAAAATATATCAAAATATATCAAAATATATCAAAATATATCAAAATATATCAAAATATATCAAAATATATCAAAATATATCAAAATATATCAAAATATATCAAAATATATCAAAATATATCAAAATATATCAAAATATATCAAAATATATCAAAATATATCAAAATATATCAAAATATATCAAAATATATCAAAATATATCAAAATATATCAAAATATATCAAAATATATCAAAATATATCAAAATATATCAAAATATATCAAAATATATCAAAATATATCAAAATATATCAAAATATATCAAAATATATCAAAATATATCAAAATATATCAAAATATATCAAAATATATCAAAATAGATCAAAATATATCAAAATATATCAAAATAGATCAAAATAGATCAAAATATATCAAAATATATCAAAATATATCAAAATATATCAAAATATATCAAAATATATCAAAATATATCAAAATATATCAAAATATATCAAAATATATCAAAATATATCAAAATATATCAAAATATATCAAAATATATCAAAATATATCAAAATATATCAAAATATATCAAAATATATCAAAATATATCAAAATATATCAAAATATATCAAAATATATCAAAATATATCAAAATATATCAAAATATATCAAAATATATCAAAATATATCAAAATATATCAAAATATATCAAAATATATCAAAATATATCAAAATATATCAAAATATATCAAAATATATCAAAATATATCAAAATATCAAAATATCAAAATATCAAAATATCAAAATATCAAAATATCAAAATATCAAAATATCAAAATATCAAAATATCAAAATATCAAAATATCAAAATATCAAAATATCAAAATATCAAAATATCAAAATATCAAAATATCAAAATATCAAAATATCAAAATATCAAAATATCAAAATATCAAAATATCAAAATATCAAAATATCAAAATATCAAAATATCAAAATATCAAAATATCAAAATATCAAAATATCAAAATATCAAAATATCAAAATATCAAAATATCAAAATATCAAAATATCAAAATATCAAAATATCAAAATATCAAAATATCAAAATATCAAAATATCAAAATATCAAAATATCAAAATATCAAAATATCAAAATATCAAAATATCAAAATATCAAAATATCAAAATATCAAAATATCAAAATATCAAAATATCAAAATATCAAAATATCAAAATATCAAAATATCAAAATATCAAAATATCAAAATATCAAAATATCAAAATATCAAAATATCAAAATATCAAAATATCAAAATATCAAAATATCAAAATATCAAAATATCAAAATATCAAAATATCAAAATATCAAAATATCAAAATATCAAAATATCAAAATATCAAAATATCAAAATATCAAAATATCAAAATATCAAAATATCAAAATATCAAAATATCAAAATATCAAAATATCAAAATATCAAAATATCAAAATATCAAAATATCAAAATATCAAAATATCAAAATATCAAAATATCAAAATATCAAAATATCAAAATATCAAAATATCAAAATATCAAAATATCAAAATATCAAAATATCAAAATATCAAAATATCAAAATATCAAAATATCAAAATATCAAAATATCAAAATATCAAAATATCAAAATATCAAAATATCAAAATATCAAAATATCAAAATATCAAAATATCAAAATATCAAAATATCAAAATATCAAAATATCAAAATATCAAAATATCAAAATATCAAAATATCAAAATATCAAAATATCAAAATATCAAAATATGTCAAAAGTCGAGTTTTATCACCAAAATTTGTTAAAAAAAAAGTAAAAGAAGTTGAAAATGTCGAAAATGTTAAAAAATAAAATAGGTTATATAATTCGAAAAGTCTTGTAGTGCCCACACCAGATCATTTACTTTACTTTTGAGCTTATTATGGCGATAAATGTGTAAGGAATTGGCTATTTAAAATATTCAACATCTGTTGCAGCCATGATAAATTGATAATTGAGTAAAGAGTAATATCTTAATATCTTCTTTTGAAACTGAAACACCCTGTGTGCATGTTATTTAATTGTACAAGTATGATATAACTGATATAATGAGTGTGTAGGGACACCAAACACCCTTCATTTACGTGTAATTCAATACACATGACGTGTCCGCTCATTAGAGAGTGCTCAAGTAAAACATGCCACAATCTACAACGGGGCATCAAATGAATAATTTATTGATACCTATAAGTAGACATTGGGGATTCATAAAGGATTAGTAATGAATACACTGTTGCTAATAACATAACATAAACATCCTAGGCATTCTTTTTTATTAACCGATTAGCAGCCGAAATTGGATAATTTCGATAATGGCTTCCTTTTGTCTATAAATTAAATTCAACATTATCTGACAGAAAAAAAAATCACCTTCTAATTAATCACACATCGAAGCGGCTGCATGAGCGAAATCCAAAAACCCATTGGATTCTCAACACCGTCCAAACGTCCATTTGTGCGAATAATAGGACATAACGAACATCCTGTGTGCTATTGACTACAACCCTCCGTGGTGCAGTTGGTAGCTCGACGGCCGCGAGACGTGGGTTTAAGTACAACCAGACAGGAAATTTTTGAGCAATAATTAATTAAATAATAAATGTTTATTATTAGTTTGAGAGTGGCACCATAAACAATTCACAGTGAAGTTTGTCGCACATGTGTTCAACATAGATAGCTGGAATATACATTTATTATACTCGGGTAAAACCAGTAGAATTTTCAGGATTAGCGGCAATAGGCTTAAAGGAAACTCCTTTTTAATCCTTTAATGCGTATTGTTGTAGAACTGCAATATTACTTAAATTTTAAATTTTAATTTTTTTTTAAATTTTATTACTTAAATGTTTACTGTCTTCATTGATTATATTTTCTTTGCTTTCTAATTAAAAACGTTATTTTTAAAACTGTAATTCTGTATAGATATCCTATGTAATTCATGATTTTGCTTATAAATGGCGATTCTTATGTTTTGTAACAAGTGGACGACTGGCGGTAATTATTATTTATTTATTTATTTATTTATTTTTCCCAACGGTAAAAATACCAAAACAGGAAATAACAGACTTTACAATAATTCTTTCTGATGGTACACTTTTTAGTTGGGGCGCAAAAATGTCATGGTCTTTTTGAATCTTATGATATACAGATATCATTTTTAGCACTGGTGAGTTGGAGTAATGCGTTGTGGTTAAGTAAATGTCAGATATTCACGGAGTGCAGACTATGGCACATGGAAGTCGAGTCTTTGTAGAACAGCTGGACAATCTATATAGTTATGAATTATGTTTTGTAGTGTTCACCTTAATAGCAATTTAGAAAAATCATGCATTTAAATGTGAAATACAGATTTTAAAAAGGAGTTTCCTTTAAGTACTGCCGCTATTCCTCAAATTTCTACTCGTCTTACTTAACTAGTTTCCAGCCTATTCTGTTTTATTATACTCTTTCGTCAACTCAAGAATGCTCTGGAATATGGGTTTAATTTGATTAAAGGCCAGTTCTACAATTGATATTTAACCGGAGCATAAGGCTATTCGTGGAATAAGTGTGAAATTTTGACGCGAATATCTCAAATTTTAGATAGCCTTATTCTCCAGTTAAATGTCAATTATAGAACGGGCCTAAGTAATGGTTTTACATACAAATAACAAATGAAACAATAAATGCAAAACAAATGCTACAGCTAATAACAATTGAAACATAAAACAACTTATTAGAATAAAACTGGATACACTTATTTTGAGCGCTAAAATGTGCGTTACAATATACGCTGAAATATTAAAGAAATAAATACAAAATAATTAAAGTTCCTGTTGCTTATTCGAATTGCCCACTGTTAACATACGCGAAAGACAAGAGTTTTTGAAATTTCCTTGCTGATTCGCGCATGTTTGGTAATCCAGTGACCTATACTTGGTCAATTGTTGGTAGACTTGTTTCATACGCTGTATGTTAATTCGACTCGCAAGGGAGTGGTTGACCATCGGTAGCGGGTAGTTGATGCCGATGACACACTTGGTCGCTCGCTGCACGGTTTCGGGCGCAGTCCACGGCTCGTGTATGTACTGGGTGGGCATATTTTTCAATACGGGCAAATATTTTCTGAAAATAGTTTTTCTTTTGAGAACAAAAAGTTACAGAACAATTAACAATCCGTTCAAATGCTGATAGAAAGTATGCAGGAAAAAGCTTGTTGCTTTCAAACTCCAAGCCTGATTCATGGGATTTCATAGAAAATACTCAGGAATTAATTAACTCATTAGTGAAAGCTAAGAAATGTGGGATGACAAAAGGTCAACAATGTCTGCATTGCAGTGCCAAACATCAGCGAGAAAAGAACTAAATGCCTGATAGAAGATTTAAATAAAATTTACGAAAGAAATATTTAAATCTGCTTTGGTTTTTTAGCACTAGAATTTGTTTGTATTTAATTGAAATTCATTATAGTGTATTAAATATTTATATGCAAAATGATATGTAATTTTTCAAAAACCTAAGATGACCTATATATATATATATATATATATATATATATAAATATATATGTATATATAAATATATATGTATATATATATATATATATATATATATATATATATATATATATATATATATATATATATATATATATCGTAATTTATAGGAAAGATGAAATATCCGGCCGATGATTTTTAATTGCATTGTCGTCAAACAAAATAACTAGGATAGAATTATAGAAGAGATGTAACCAGGGCCGTAACTTTTTTGGGGCCCTGAGAAAGACGTCATCACTGCCCCTCCATTATTATTCAGTGTCTCCAATAGAGAAAAATTAAAATAACTATGTTTTCTAGATAATGTATTTATTGTTGCTATAACAACGAATACTTAATAAAATAATTCAATAGCTATTGATAGATTTATAGAACGTTGGTGAATACGGGGGTAAGAATATTAAACCGAATTAGTTCAACGAGGGCATCAGTTGCCTGGCCAATTCCGTGCCTATCCCAAGTTTGATCCTACAACAGATCAAAGTATCCATAACATACCTAATATAATCCCCATTGGGATCTGCTTTTCTTCCAAACTTGACGGGGCAGTAACAGTGAAAAAACTGCTGAAAAAAGCTCGAACAAGACAACCACATCCACATCCCTGCATTGACCGACCAATCGGCATCCAATAGCAGTTCTTCAAAAACCTGTGGATCAACAATTAAAGAGAAAATAGGGTATAAAAAAGGACGCACCTTCATCCCGTCCTCCCATGAAAGCCACAAATCGCCTCGTGTCAAAAAACAGGCGACCGCGTGCCTTGCCAAATGGTGGATCCAGCCTTCTTCGCGCAATTGAGTCATTATGGCGTCTATCCAAGGGAAGCCTGTCTGACCCTAATAATAAAAATTTGTTGCATTAATAGCGAGTGATAATTTATCATCATTCGTGCTCGTATTTACCAATATGCCATAAACTTTATAGGTCCCATAAGCTATTGAATAAATTGACAACGTCATTGTGACAGCATATGCCAAAACAAATGTCAAACAACGCTTGCGACTTGAGCTTTAATGACACCTTTTGTTTATTTAATCAGTGTTTCCAATAGAGAGAATCTAAAGTAACTACATTCCCTAGATAATGTATTTATTGTTGCTATAACTAATACTTATTGAAAACAATACAACTTACACTCGTAGAGGGAAGTTAAACGCCATCTGGCGGCACCACATCAATTAGCAATGCACACCCATATGGTAATAACCGTCAACATGCTCATGTTATCAGGATCACCGGGTAGTGCCCTCTAGAGAATATGAATAATATTCCAATAGAGTGCTTGAGATATCAGCACAAAGCCAATCGTATAAAACATATATAAGTGTGAACCCACCTCTTAGCAATCTACATATCTAGATTTCGATCTTATTAGATCTCGTCAGTGTAGCTCAGCTAGTGAGGATGAATTCACACAAAATCTCTATATGTTTAATACTTATTGGTTTAATTGATAGATTTATAGAACGTCGGTGAATACGGGGGTTAGAGAATTTAATAAAGATTTTTTAATTTTGTTTTATCACACGAAGTATTGATAAAGTATAATCGTGTTGAAAAAAAAAATATATTTTCACTCCTGCATTCACCAACTTTTCATAAATTGTATCAATTGTATAAGTACTCGTTGTTATAGAAACAATAAATACATTATTTAGTCAATGTAGTTGCTTTAGATTCTCCCTATTGGAAACACTGAATAATTAAACAAAAGGTGTCATGAAAGCTGCAATCACAAGTGCTATTCAAGGTGTTTGACATTTGGTTTTGTCACAATGACGTTTTCAATTTGTCAATTCAATAGCTTATGGGACCTATAAAGTTTATGAGATGTTGGGTATTATGCCGCATTCACCAACATTATGACGGAAATTGCCAATACAAATATTAAACACCTGAAATAGCAGAGTTTATGGGATGTTGGTGATTACGGGCAACCACCAACATTATGACAGAAATTGCCAACACAAATATTAAACACCTGAAATAGCAGTTGTGATTGGAGCGTTGATGAGACCGTTTGTTTAATTATTCAGTGTTTCCAATAGAAAGAATCTAAAGTAACTACATTCCCTAGATAATATACGAATAGATATGGGTTCAAGTAACATACGTGAAAGACATCAGCCTTAACACACCGGGAACCAATAAAGCTCTACAGAGGTCACAGTGGTGTAGGTCCACCCATTCTTAATTCAATTTAAAATATAATCTAATTTCAAACAGATTGATCTGTTATTACACAGTTTTTCATAACATAATTATTTTGATTTGTATATTTAATTTTATTGTTTTTAGTGCAATTTTGTACAAGGAATTTTTGTGTTGGCTATGTCTAATAGAGATCTTTTTTACAGGATTATCGAGTCTATAAGGCTCCTTACACGATCAATAATACTGCCAATCCTAGTACTGTCAATATTTACTTCAATCCTCCTTTTATATTTATCAAGTAATCAATTATTCGGATCTTTATCCGTATAGTAATGATGTAATGAAGAGAATCTTTATCATTAGTCTCTTCATTACATCATTACTATACCATACACGATGAGTAATACTGGTAATATTTTAGAATAATGAACATTTTAAACATATTATTGTACAGTAATGTCTGTCATTATTCTAAAATATTGACAGTAATATTGATCGTGCAAGGTGCCTTTATTATTATTCTATAACTTTTATTATACATGTATCTATATTTTTCCTGTTTTTACGTATTTTAATTGTGTAAATGTGTATTTTGTTTTAATTTTCATATTGTATTGAAGTGATAACACTAATTATTATTATTATTATATTCGAAACAAATATCCATTAATTTGTATGTATATTACTTACATTAGCCCATTTCGCCAAAGCCTCAGCATTTTTATCCCACGGTATCTGCACACAAATCGGATTCCCCATCATCTTATCAAAATTAGGATTCTTAGTCGCCGCACAGTAGAAAAACTCGCGCCACAACAGCTGCCCATGCAGCGACAACGGTGGAAAAGCCTTCTTAATCTTCTTATAAAGATCCGTCAGTTGGTAATAAAATAATCTTGTAGATAAACACCCAAATCGTAAATAAGGCGAGAGACCTGTTTGCGATGGAAGTAACGACTGCGGGGTCATTTTCGGACGTCCAAACGACGCCACCCATGCCTTCCTCTCCAAATGCCTCTCCAACCTACCCAACGCCTCACTCTCACCCCCACGCCAAACTGGCGGCAACAGTCCATCCGTATCAAAACCTAATTCCTCCAACGTCGGCACCCCATACTTCTCCTCATGATCATCAGCGATCGGTGTGTGCGCCCCGCCTAAAGTCTTTATAGTGACCGGCGCCTCCACCAAAGGTGGCGCGCCCATGCCGGCAATTAGCGCGAGGAACTGGTGGTAGGTTAACGGCGCTCGTCCGCCGTTTCTATCAATTATATCCTGCAAATAGTACAACGTGTGGGATACTTTCTGCACCACACAAATGCCCAGCTCGTTACAAAGGGTGGTGATGTTGTGATCGCGTACGCGACCAAAGGGTTCCGGGTCCACCTCGAACGTTAGAGCCGTGGTGCCCCATTCTTTGAACAGTTTTGGGAGCGCGTCGGCCGGCTGGCCACGGATCACAAAGAGGCGGGAGTTTAGTTTGCGTAGGCTACGGTCTAGATCTTCCAGGCACTGAAGGAGGAATCTAAATAGTAAAAGTACAAATTAATTAGCGTTCAAATATTGGATTTATAATTGTGATAATTATTTATCATTAATAAATAAAACGAATTTTGTTTGTGTTAGCAATAAACATGTAATAAAAAAACAAACGTTTAATTTATTAATTATAAATAATTATCACTCCAATATTATTAATTTATACTATTAGAAATATTGGATTGATAATTATTTATAATTAATAAATAAAACGAGTTTTGTTTTTGTTCGCAATAAATAAGTAATAAAAAAACAAATAAAAACTCGTTTTATTTATTACTTATAAATAATTATCACTCCAATATTATTAATTTATAATATTACTAATATTGAATTGATAATTATTTATAATTAATAAATAAAGCGATTGTTTGTTGTTTTTAGCAATAAACAAGTAATAAATAACAAAGAAAAACTCGATTTATTTATTAATTATAAATAATTATCACTCCAATATTATTAATATATAATATTACAAATATTGGATTGATAATTATTTATAATTAATAAATAATTTGATTGTTTGTTGTTTTTAGCAATAAACAAGTAATAAAAAACAAAGAAAAACTCGTTAAACTATTAATTAATTATAAATTATTATCACTCCAATGTTATTAATATATAATACTACAAATATTGGATTGATAATTGTGATAATTATTTATAATTAATAAATAAAGCGTTTGTATTTTGTTTTTAGCAATAAACAAGTATGTCCCAACACACACACACATAGACTAACACTCGGCTAAAGGACCCTAGTCGATAGTCAGTTACAGAATTATAATAAATACAATAACAATTACTATTATTATCTACATGCCACAGATTATTTATTACCTAGTGGATAAACAGATATCATCGGTCCGAAAAAAAATATACTGGAGGAGTTTTTTATGTTATACTTTATGAAAATATCGCGAAAATTTTGTTATCTCATCTCCATCTTGTAATTAGATTATTCTCCTCTGTATTCACCAACGTTCTTAAAATGTATCAATAGCTATTGAACCCATAAGTATTCGTTGTTATAGCAACAATAAAAACATTATCTAGGGACTTAACATTCGTTCTATTGGAAACCCTGAATAATTAAACAAAAGGTGTCATCAAAGCTCCAATCAAAAGCCTTATTCAAGTGTTTGAGATTTGTTTTGACAATTTCTGTCACACTGACGTTTTTAATTTATCCATTCAATAGCTTATGGGAACTGTAAAGTTATGGGATGTTGGTGAATACGGGCATCTGGCGTGTAATAAAATTATTACCATTATTATAAAAGCGGGTATTTAATGGTTATACTATACACGAGCTTAGTAAGAAAGACATAAATTAAAATCATTTAGTTTAATGAATCCACATAATCTCTCACGTTGTTTAATCGTATCTTTCTATTTGCATACAAAGTTATGTTATGGAACTAATTTGCTTGCATTATTACGCGCACGTTCATTTACCTTGCACTTCAAATGGTGACGTATTTGCCAGTCTTGTATGTATAGTATGTATATGAGATCATTAATATGTATGGCTTACTTATGCAATACAATAACGGAATTTTATAAGAACGACGGCATTCTTATATATTTGTGTAAGATACTATAATACCAATAATACTGTTTATGTTTGTTTTACAGCAACAATAGTGCAATTTATTATCTTTAGATGGGATATGCATTAGATTTTTTTTCGAAAATATAGGAAGAAATACATTTTTTTTTTCGAAAATATAGAGGAAATACAGACAGCGAGGGACAGCCAGATACTTTTTTCCAGATATGTTCTTAATAATGACCATCTCTGGAAAAAACATATAGGGCGCAGTCTCTAATGATGGCTGCGCCCTATATTTTTTTTTCAGAGATGGTCATAATATCATCATTAGGGGCTCCACCCTAATATATATATATATATATATATATATATATATATATATATATATATATATATATATATATATATAAATAAATATAAAAATCTTATCTTATTATAATACGTATGGTAACCCAGCTTAGTGGCCGAGTGGTTAGAGCATTGAGGAGCCTGAGTTCGATCCCCAGCGGGGAACGAATTCTCGCGAATCACCTTTCACAGTTTTTCAGAGGTTTTCTGTGAACTTAAGGTAAATACCGGGTGATTAATCTCCTCTGAGCTTCTCCCTTGATCGGCGGAAAAGTCTCACGGCTGATAGCGCCCTATAAAGATGGAAGTTTTTTTTTACGTATGGCAAAGTAATGTGAATATTTTAAATAACAATTGATTTTAATTTTTATCGAAACAATTCCCTGCCTTAATTACCTCCACTTATTGATGCCAATATTAGAAGATCCTGCAAACCAAGGATCCAACACGAAAACACACCGAAAGGTTTTAGCTCCTTTCAGTCCTTCTCGCAACGAGGGGTTGTCATGCAAACGTAATCCTTTACGAAACCAGTGCACGATATGTTTGTCGGGAGTTGTCTCCCGACCACCCTCCAGTTCGGTATTCATGTATTGCAACTATACCACAACATAATTAAAAATTATTATTATTTTTTATTATTATTAACACACAACCGTACTGTTAGAAGTTTAAATTAACACCGCCAGAGATTAAGAGCTTTAGTAATCGACTGCTGTATCTGAAAGAGAAGGACAATGATTCAGTATATGTTTAACGGCACTTGGTTGTTATGTCATGAAACGTATTTTTATGCAGACATAATATGACTGCTGATGGAAAAGTATTGCATAAAATCAATGTCAGTGGCTAGTGTTATGTAATGCCGTAATTTATGTGCAGCCGAAGGTTGTTAGAGTAGATATTATTATATCAGCTTAGTTTTTTATAACCACTGTATTGTTAGCAATAAATGGTGAAAATTTGAAGAAAAAAAAAATAGGCTAAAATGACTGAAACAATTTTTTTTAACTTGACAGCCGCTACCAACGCCTAATTATTTCATTTTACTTTTACTTATGTTTTATAAACAATTTACAATTATTTAAATATATAAAAAAAGCTAAATATTTTGCAATTCCTTCAGCAACAAAGTACAGTTATAGAATTAAGGATACAAAATTAATTTAAATTAGTTTTTTTTTACTTATTTTATGGTTACCAAGACATGAGTAAACAATTGTAGAAAAAAAATTATTTTTTTGCAAACTCCGTTTACCCACAATCATAGTGTAATATATTATATTACACTATGGTCACAATGCACCTAGAAAAAAGACGCTGTCGTGCGAACCCACGCAACAGCCGGAATTATCGGAAAAGGAATGCCCATAAAAATATAGCAAAATAAGTATGATGATTGTTGTTAAATTCTATAACAAAATATGAAAGTTTAAAAAAAAAATCCGTGGGTGGTGCTTTACTAAAAATTGTAATTTGTTTTATTGCAAATATTATTCAATAACAGCTAACAAAATTAGTTTTAAATTAGTTTTTTACTTATTTTATATATACCAAGACATGAGTAAACAATTGTAGAAAAAACATTTTTTTTTGCACACTCCGTTTAGTTACAATGCACCGAGAAAAAAGACGCTGTCGCGCGAACCCACGCGGCAGCCGGAATTATCGGAAAAGTAAGTCCCGTAAAAATAAAGTAAAATATATCTGATGATTCTTGTTAAATTCTAAACAAAACATAGAAGTATAAAAAAAATCGTGGGCGGTACTTGAATTGCAATTGCAATTTGTTTTATTACAAATATTACTCAATGTAGTTTAGGGCTACCGCCCAAACGGTTGAATAAACGGAAGAATATCAACCGTTTAGGGCTAACGGTTGTTCCCGCTGGTAAAGGGAGAAGATCAGGGAAGTGTAACATTAACTAAATGTAAAATAAATGTATAAGTTTTCAATTATTTTTAATTTATTAAAATTAAATCTAACAATAATATTAAAATCTATTCATTTGCCATTTTTCATTTTAGCTGGGTCTGCCGACCCATTAAAACGTGAAAAAATCTTAATCGTTTTTGCGTGAGTACTCAATATTTTATAAAAACACAAAACACGTTTCAATAACATACCATTATATAAATATATTTGATAAAATCTAAATCACGTAATTGCAACACTTTAATTAAAATTATAGTAACTCACTATAGTAACTAGTTGTAGAAGCACTGATTTTATTCTGAAACCAGCATATTTTTTTTTCTACTCTCTTTCTCGCTGAAATTTAAAGCAACTATTCCGCGATTTGTGCGACACTGCGTTTACTTCTTTTGTGAACACGGCAATGGCAACGTGATCGCGATGCGGCAGTCGCGATTGGCCCTTTTGGTCATGTGAACGAGCCAAGTCACGTTGCTTACGGCGTGTTTCAGGAGCTAGCACCCTTTGTTGTGCAAACCCCTTCGCAAACAGGGATAACGCTATTTTAATCATTCAATTGATTTATTCATGTAATGGACAGCATATGGATGTGATGGAAATGAAATAAAGCATTGTTTGGTGAGCTACAGCAGCAGGATGTTTTCGTAATATATATATATATATATATATATATATATATATATATATATATATATATAATAATAATTTAATTTATCTTATTAGAATTATAAAAGGTTATCGAATAATATCCTTCCTGTCTTCTTTGCTTTAATAAACCATTATGATTCGAAAATAATATTTTCAAAACTCTATATACATTTTATATGTTCTTTTCTGAAATGCTCATTTTGTTATTGTATATATATATATATATATATATGGGTGTATTTTAACTTAAAATCAGAAATAAGACAACATACCCCAAAATACGCCTCTGAGTGTATTATTAAAAAAGGTTAAAATTAAATCAAGTAAAATAACCTATTTCGAACTACATTAATAATAATAATAAGAAAAGACATGTGTATCTAAAAACGCTGGATCTGCAATGCAGAAGGCCATCATATTAAACACATGTCGGATTGGTAGAAAATTTCTACAACAATAGGCATGCTCGATGTCTTCTTGATAACTTAACTTATCCGCATCTAGCATTAACACCAGAGAAAACTGAGAAAATTAAACAAAAACATAATAATAATAATAAGAGACTAATCTCCGTATTCACCAACGTTCCATAAATGTATCAATAACTATGGAACCCATAAGTATTCGTTGTTAAAGCAACAATAAACACATTATCTAGGGAATGTAGTTACTTTAGATTCTCTCTATTGGAAACACTGAATAATTAAACAAAAGGTGACATCAAAGCTCCAATCACAAGCGTTATCCGAGCTGTTTGACATTTGTTTTGGCAATTTCTGTCAAAATGACATTTTTAATTTATCCATTCAATAACTTATGAGACCTATAAAGTTTATGGGATGTTAGTGAATACGGGCAATAGTCTAATTACAGGACAACAATAGCATTTTTTTTAAATTAAAACTAAAATATAGATATATTAATACAATAATAGCAAATCTACCGCTGTTAACTATAACTTGATTCGAATTCTATCATTCAATATTATCGTTATAAAGCTTTCTAATCAAACGCGTTAGAGAAGTTTTTAAAAACATGTTTTTTTTTCGTAGGAATGAAATTTAATAATTATTATGGGCCTGTTTCATGATTTTTATCCATATTGATCAAAGCTTATTTATTTATTAATCGTATTTATTATATTTTCTTCTTATTAACCGTAATCACAATATGAAACAACTTTCATTTAGTATATTTTTTATAGTAATAATAACAACTATATATAATGAATAGAAAACTAGATCATAAATCATAAGAATTTATCACAATGAAAATAAAATTAATTGTAGCAGACTCATTAAAACCGCAAATTGTACATATATTGACCAGGATAAGAAAAGAGAGGAAGAAATATGTCCGGCAATTTTAATAAACGCAACTGGGATATCATTATTCATCTTTTTGCGGATGCAATTAATTCAATCCGCGCAGTGCTAATAGCAATATGCAATTATAAAAGGAAGTTCTTAACGCGTGTTTAATCGGCGCGCTATTGAGAAATTTTATTGCCATTTTAAAAGTAATCGTTAATAAATTTCTAAAAGTACACAAGACGAGATTCAATCTAATAACTATAAATAATTACAGGCAAATACTAATTGAATACACGTGTGATATTAAATGTCACTTTCTTTTGTATGTCCGTTTAAAAATTGCGTCTTTAATATAAATGAATTGCGAATTGATAAATTCAACACATTGCTTGTATTTGTCAGCAATGTGATGGTGATGATGGCAAAGAGAAACGATGTACTTGCCATCTAAGTATATTTATATTCACTGGTGTTTGGGAAAAAGTCAGGAAATGTAAAGTTTACAAGCCGTTTGGAAAGAGCAGATTTTTTTGTATAAAAAAGCATAAAAAACCTTATTTTCATAAAAATTATGTCTTGAGCCCTTTTGCCCAAACATCAGTTATATTATATGGTGCTTATGTTAATGTTTTATTTTGATTTAAATTTATCACACTAATTAAGTTGTCAGTCTGCTTAAATATGATTCATTCATCGAAACCAAAAACATAACTTAAAATAATTCATTTTGGAAACTACGACATTACGATGTAATAGATAGATAATGATTTGATGCTGAAAATATAGATATCATTTCACCTAATATTAAAACATAAAGTATCATTTCATAAGTATGACCATTTATCTGTGTTTATTTATATAACGACTAACACACAGTTAAATCATCATTATAACGTAGCGGTCAAACAAAAACAGCGCCAATCTTTTTGAGAATTCTAGCCATATACAGCTATCTGACTGAAGAATCACCAGATATATCAATATTTAATTAATTATGGCTCAAAAAGTGTTCAGTCCCACCGGAAAGTGAATATTTGAACTATAATTAATTAAATATTGATATATCTGGTGATTCTTGGGTCAGACCCCCGTATTCACCGACGTTTCATAAATCTATCAATAGCTGTTGAACCCATAAGTATTCATTGTTAAAGCAACAATAAATACATTATCTAGGGAATGTAGTTACTTTAGATTCTCTCCATTGGGAACACTGAATAATTAAACAAAAGGTGTCATCAAAGCTCCAATCGCAAGTGCTATTCAAGGTGTTTGATATTTGTTTTGGCATATTCTGTCACAATGACGTTTTCAGTTTGTCCATTTATTAAGGCACCTTACACGGTCAATAATACTGTCAATCTTTTAGAATAATGACAGTATTACTGTACAATAACATATTTAAAATACATTATTTTAAAATATTGAAAGTATTAGTGATCGTGTAACGTATAGTAATGATGTAATGAAGAGAATACTGATGGTTATCCGGATTACTTGATAAATATTGAAGGAGCATTCAAGCAAATACTGACAGTGCCGGGATTGACAGTATTATTGACCTTGTAAAAGACACCTTACACAGTCAATAATACTGTCAATCCTAGCACTGTCAGTATTTACATAAGCAAATCCATAAGGGACCTATAAAGTTTATGGGATGTTGGTGAATGCGGGCGAAAGAGCCGTATACGGCAAGAGTGCATTGTATCGAATTTTTGCACTTATCGGTTTTTATTGCATCTATTAAAAACACGTTCCTCACACAGTACGAAATGCTAACTGTCTACAATAATGGCATACAATATATGACATTATGGTAGGTGGTCGTAGGAAAAATTAATATAAGTATGCGTGGCTTTGGTTGCTAGGTAACATGTCGGTCGGCCATCATGGATTCATGGCTAGTTAATATTTTGGAAATGAACAAAACGTTATCTCTAAAATATTAACTAGCCATGAATCCATAATGGCCGACCAACATGTTACCTAGCAACCAAATCCAAGGATATTGATATTAATTTTACAGATTGCTTAGATTAAATTAAGATATATAACCAATTCATAATTAATTTATGAATTAAAAATTAGACAGGATAGCTTGTCTTATGAGCTTTCCTTTCCAAAAATAAAATGGTTTTTGTAAAAATATCATTGTTTTTTTTTATATGATTCAATCAAGGATATCAAATTAAACAGGATAGTTTGTCTTATGAGCTTTCCTTTCCAAAAATAAAATGGTTTTTGTAAAAATTTCATTGTTTTTTTTTATATGATTCAATCAAGGATATCAAATTAAACAGAATAGCTTGTATTGTGAGCTTTCTTCTAAAAAAAAAAAAAAATGAGTTGAAGTGGGAAGAGGTAATTATTAAATAGACAGGTCTATCAAAAATGAAAATAATAAACATATTATTTTAACAAAATATACATGTATGTCATCAACACTTATACATAATATTATCACAATCGAGTAGGGTTTCATTTACAAAAAAAAGGACATTAAACATACATATAACTACCCGTATTTATCACTAACATCACTTTAGCTATGATTAAAATACAGATCGTCCCAAATCTTATCAGACAGTTTTTTCAACTTCATTTGATTCATATTTGAAACATTGTATGTTTTCTAATCATTATAGCATCTTATAAACTAATAACCAAAAAAATGGTATAGGTAAACAGGCAGTAATTGGAACATTGGTAGGGTAAATAAGTGCCAGCATTTTTTACTGAACAAACACAAACAGAACGTAAATAAACTTAAAAATACTTGATGCCTAAAGTCAGTCACAAAAGGTCTGGTTTTATAGTCAAAACCGTGCTGTAATAAGGGTAACATCGTTTACACATTAGAAAAATTGATTTTTTTTTTAAATTTTGTTACGACCGTAAAAGTTTCTATCTATCGCTCAATAAAAACAATTAAATCGTTACAAAAAAATAATACAACGTTATATCACTGTTGTTTGGGCAAAAGGGCTTAAGTAATTTTTACGAAAATAAGGATTTTAATCCAAAAAAAATTGCTCTTTCTATTGGTACAAACGGCTTGTAAACTTTACATTTTCTAATATTGAATTGAATCGGCATCTACTTTGTGATAATTCATTATAATAAATAAATAAAACGAATTTTATTTTCGTTTTATTTATTTTTTACATTTTCTGATACAAGTCGTTTTGCCCAAACACCAGTAATATAACGTTGTATTATTTTTTTTGTAACGACATTGATTTTATTGAGCGATAGATAAAAGCTATTGAATAAACAATTTTAAGTAGATCATGCCAATAGTTTTTGTCCTATTGTATTGAGCTTCCAAGATAAACTATAATATAAACTTCTACATCCTCTTGTATGCAGTATACAAGAGGATGTAGAAGTTTATATTATAGTTTATGTACGTTCGATGCATGTATGGAACGTTGTACGAATAAAAAAAATGGTACGGAGATGTTAATTAGCCTTGTTTTGGTCCTTACCTAAAACATAATATAAAACTTTACCTTGCTCAACTGAATCAACAATAGTTCCGTTTTCAAGGATATAGGCGCTTGAACCTGCAAATAAAAATAAATATTATCAGTTTAATTGAAATAAACAGGCCATTACTATTCTCTATTTTCAGCAAAACAATTGTCACTCAAAAACAACCTAAACGTCGTTTTAGACAAGACAATTTTTTAACTCAAAAGTTGTTCAAGAAATGAATTCATATATCCTCGTTCCATACAATTTGTCGCGTTATATTTTTCCATTCTATCTTCCATCCAATTCAATATTTCAAATAATTTGCTGTATGAAACGAGACAATTTAGATTGTCTCGCATCTTGACTAACTTTTGAGTCAATAAATTGTCTAGTCTAAAACGACCTTAAGCTTTTTATTTACATATTATATAATAATATATAAATATATATTATATATTATAAATGGAATTTTATAAAGTTAATCAAATATTACAATACACACCTTTAGAAAACGTTAATGTACATACCTAATGTAATATTCTGATCTACATCACCCAAATCCGGCATTGACAAACAAACCTCTTGATTTGCCAAACAAACTTCTTGATTTGCTATACAAACTTCTTGATTTGCCAAACAAACCTCTGGATTTACCAAACTCGCCTCATTTGGAGTATTAAAATTCTTCTCAAACTCCATCTCCAAACTATTGAAGTCCAGCTCACTCTCCACCAAGTTCTTGACAATACTTCTATCATCAGCATTATTAAAATTATTCTCAATCAAATGATTCGCATCGTAACTGTTGACCATATACTCCAAATTGCTGTCAATGTCCTGCAAACAGCTCACATCATCCTTTCCATCCTTCAAGTCCAACAAATCCACAATATCCGCATCGCACGCCTCCAAATTCGGACTGGCAACACATTCCGTCACATTATTATTTTCGCTCACAATATTGCGCTCGATGCACCTAATATTCAACTGATCCAGCGCGATGCCGGGATGCTTGCGCTTGAGATGCCGCGACAGCGAGCTTTTCATTTTCATCACGTGCTTACAGAGGGGACACTCGTAGCACTTTTCGTAGTGCTTCACGCTGTGCTGCTTGAGTTTCTCCGCGGTCATAAAAACCTCATCACAGTCCGGACATTTACGCCGATGCATGCGATTGAAATGGGTCATCATGTTGGCCTTCTGGCGGAACCGTTGCGGGCACTCGCCGCATTTGAATTTCAGGTCGGTGTCGTGCATCCTCATGTGAATGGTTAAATATTTTTTGAGCGTGAACTTTTGATTGCAGACAGTGCAAACTATTTTCGACTAAAAGATATCATAATTTGAATGAATATGTTTTTATAATGTTTATGATATACAACTAGTGGTTGCTTGCAGGAACAGATGTATTTAAAATCATTAAAAAAATTAAAAATACTTCAGCTGTGAGGCTTTTCCGCCGGTCAAGGGAGAAGCTCAGAAGAGTTTAATCACCCGGTATTTACCTTAACTTCACAGACAACCTCTGAAAAACTGTGAAAGGTGATTCGCCCCGATGGGGATCGAACTCAGGCTCCCCAATGCTCAATACGAGAGGGCCTCTAACCACTGAGCTAGGTCATTAAAAAATAAAAACTTCTATCTTTATAGGGCTATCAGCCGTGAGGCTTTTCCGCCGGTCAAGGGAGAAGCTCAGAGGAGTTTAATCACCCGGTATTTACCTTAATTTCACAGAAAACCTCTGAAAAACTGTGAAAGGTGATTCGGGAAAATTCGCTCCCCACTGGGGATCGAACTCAGGCTCCCCAATGCTCAGTACGAGACGGGCGACGCCTCTAACCACTCGGCCACTGAGCTGGGTCATTAAAAAATATTTACCTACTATTATCAATTACATATGACTGACAAAAGATATTGTTTTAGGATTTGTGTGTTGTTTCAAAATTATTTTGACTATTATTAGATATATAGATATTATTATACAGATTGAAAATTATCGTATAAAACTAAACATCTACAGGGTGATAAATAAATGTTAAAATGTACTTACAGCTACCTTATGCGTTTCCATATGATCCAAAAACGTAGCCCTCCGTGCAAACTGCTTCATGCAAACCTGACAAGTGAACTGAGGCTCTTTGTGCGTGCTTAAATGTTGCAACAGCATCTTTTTGTTCTTAAACTGTTTCGAGCATATTTCACACAAATGAGATAGTATGATCTCTCTATCCTTAGCGTAGTGCGATCGCATGTGTCTATTTAAATTCCGGGTGTTGTAAAACTCCTTCTGGCAAATACTGCAATTCAGCTTCACTGGCTCCGGGCAATTGTGCATTTCCAGTGACTTCTGCGACGTGAACACCTTTTTGCAGCCCTTTTCACAGGGATAGTTTATGTTGTTGTGGTATAGCGCCATGTGCCGGTTTAAATACTTTTTCAAAACGAATTTATGGTCGCAATGTGAGCAGGTCAGCTGCGAGTTGCACCGGTGGGAGACCAAGTTTTCATTGCGGGAAAATATCTAAACAAATAATAATATGTATAATAAAACAATTGGTGTCTCTGATAATAAATTAGAGGCAATATTAGTTATCTATATAAAAAGTTTTGCTATTAGTGATTAAAGAATATAACTTATTTAAATACTTATACTACTCATGCCTAAAATATCAACTAGCCATGAATCCATGATGGCCGACCGACATGTTACCTAGCAACCAAATCCAAGGATACTGATATTAATTTCACAGATTGATTAGAATTAAAATAAGATATATATAAAAGGCACCTTACACGGTCAATAATACTGCCAAATTTTAGAATAATGACAATATTACTGTACGATAACATATTTAAAATGTTCATTATTCTAAAATATTGACAGAATTACTTATCGTGTAAGGTATGGTAATGATGGAGTGAAGAGAATACTGATGTTTATCCGGATAATTGATTACTTGATAAATATAAAAGGAGGATTGAAGCAAATACTGACAGTACTAGGACTGACGGTATTATTGACCGTGTAAGGTGCCTTTAAGGCACCTTCATCATAGATTCATGGCTAGTTGATATTTTAGAGATGAGTAGAAACTTTTACTAGCCATGAATCCATGATGACCGGCCGAAATGTTACCTAGCAACCAAAACCATGGATACATACATAATTAGAACGGAAAGTAACATATCTTGCATGGGCTTGAAATTTAAAAGGCACCTTACACGATTAATATTACTGTCAATATTTTAGAATAATGACAGTATTACTGTACAATGAAATATTTAATATGTTCATTATTCTAAAATATTGCCAGTATTACTCATCGTGTAAGGTATAGTAATGATGTAATGATGAGAATACTGATCTTTATCTGGACAATTGATTACTTAATAAATATAAAAGGAGGATTGAAGCAAATATTGACAGTACTAGGATTGACAGTATTATTGACCATGTAAGGTGCCTTTAATTCATGAGTGTATAAATCATGTGAATACAAGAAATATAATTCCAAGCAAATTATGTCAGATATATACAATCACACACAAATGCAGGGGTAATATCGACATAAACAAATATATTTTGGGGTAATGGCTAAAAAAGTTCCCCAACCACTACTTTAAACCATCTCTAAATTAAATACCTTTTTGCACATTTTGCACGTATATTTCCCCGTGTGCAAAGCCAGATGTAAAATCAAACTCCTCAACTTTTCAAATGGCTTGACACAAATATCACACACAAACTTCTCCTCTCCGCTGGCCGGGATGCTAAAATCAAAATTTTCAGTCTCACTGAGCAGACTGTCCACGCCCAAGTTCAGTTCATTCTCCAGCATCAAATTCGACTGGTCGATATCGAAATTTGGCAGCATCATGTGATCCAAAAGCACGTTACAATTATCCAACTGGCCCGCGTTCAATAACGGTCCTCCTACTATGTTTTGTGGTCTGTTTATTTCTTTATTCGTTGTACAGGTTTTGGCATTTTCCACCGACATATTATACATTTCATTTGAGTGGACTAGGGTCATGTGTTTTTTTAAGCTCTAAAACATTCAAACCGATTCAAACAATAGGAACTTTCTATGGAATTGTTTTATACTGGTTACTGTTTAGGATTAAATAAATCCAGTTACCTTTCCTGATTTGAAAGTTTCTTTACATAAATCACATTTTCTACGCAGCTGCATGTTGTAATGAGCACTGATGTGGGTGGCAAAATTTACCATGTCAGTGTCTTGTCTGCCACAAAATTTGCAAATCCATATTTCACGCTCTCTAATACCTTGCTGGGCTTTAATTAGTTCATTCATATCTGAGAAGGAAATAAGATTATAAATTAGATTTTTATTGCTATAAAAAGAAATAATAGTATATTATTCAAAAAGGCACCTTATATGATCAGTAATACTGACAATCCTAGTACTGTTAATATTTGCTTCTATTATATTGATCACGTAATCAATTATCCAGATAAAGATCAGTATTCTCTTCATTACATCATTACTATACAATACACGATGAGTAATACTGGCAACATTTTAGAATAATGAACTTTTTAAACATATTATCGTACAGTAATACTGTCATTAATCTAAAATGTTGACAGTAATATTGATTGTGTAAGGTGCCTTTAAGGCACCTTACACGGTCAATAATACTGTCAATCCTAGTACTGTCAGTATTTGCTTCAATCCTACTTTTATATTTATCAAGTAATCAATTATCTGGATATATATTCATTTCATCGTTACTATACCTTACATGATAAGTAATACTGTCAACATTTTAGAATAATGAACATTTAAAACATATTATTGTATAGTACTACTGTCATTATTCTAAATATTGACAGTATTATTGATCGTGTAAGGTGCCTTTTTAAAAGGCACCTTACATGATGAATAATACTGTCAATATTTTAGAATAATGACAGTATTACTGTATAACATGTTTCAAATGTTCTTTATTCTAAAATATTGACAGTATTAGTTATTGTATAAGGTATAGTAATGATTAAATGAAGAGAATACTAATGTTTGTCCGGATAATTGATTACTAGATAAATATAAAAGGAGGATTGAAGTAAATACTGACAGTACTAGGACTGACAGTATTATTGACCATGTAAGGTGCCTTAATAAGAATATACTAATATCAACAACCATCATCTCATGCCCATATTCACCAAGATCCCATAAATTTTATAGGTCCAATAAGCTATTGAATGGATAAAATAACAATGTCATTGTGACAGAATATGCCAAAACAAATGTCAAACACCTTGAATAGAGCTTTCAATTAGAGCTTTGATTACACCTTTTGTTTAATTATTCAGTGTTTCCAATAGAGACAATCTAAAGTAACTACATTTCCTAGATAATGTATTTATTGTTGCTATAACAACAAATACTCCTGCTATATATGGATGGCATAACACTAGTTTTTAAAAACAGTAATCATTTATTGAAACTTCAGTAAACTTGATTTTTTGAAGTAGCAAGTCCTAACACCCACATAAACTACACTAACACATATCAGAAAGACTTAAAAGTCAATATCAAGTAGAATTATAACAAATACAGTTACTACTACTACTACTACTAATAGTTACCTAAATTCTCATCATCCATCACCTCAAAATCATCCTCATCACATTCCAGCATCTGCTTATTCATCAGCTGACAATAGTAGGGTGCATACCAAACTTTAAAATGTTCGCCGACTTCAATTTTCCGAATAGTAACATAAAAAATATCCACATTATCCTGATAACAAACCAGATTCTGTTCCTTCATGTTGTTTGCTGGCTGCACAAAGTGCATCCAATTGCACTCCGCCTCATTAGAGCTATCTAGGTACATCTCCTTAAAATAGTCCCCCTCCTGAAAAACCTTCAAAGGAAACCCAGTGGCTGGATTCAAACTGAACACCTTTTTAGCTTCAAATGGCCCAAATCGGGTGCCTTTATGTATAACCTGTGAGGCTACAATTGAGTATGTGCCCTCACACATAGCTTCTATTACCAGGTTTGGGGGCAGTGATAGGCGGGCCCTTGAAGGTACTGGGGCATCATCCACAACTAAATTTGTTTCTATTATATCACAGTCTGCACAGTTGTGGGGCTCGCCACAAATACCACAAGTGGTTGGGGGATCTACAAGTTGAATGACTCGTCTGTTTGTTGGTATATTATTAGAAATTAGCAACATACCGTCCATGTCCTCTTCTACTGGTTCCATACCGGCTATATTTAATGACATAAATTTTGTAAAGTTTAGGTTAGGTTTTGTAAAACAATAATATGGCGTGAAGATAGGCAGGGTTGGTTTCATACCAGATGTTAAGAACAGTTCACACTCAAACAAAATAGATTTTACAAACAAAAATTGTAATTTACACTAATAAGAAATGATATTTTTATATTTATAGAAATTAATATTTGTTTATAAATGTATTCATTTAAATTTGACAGCTGATAAAATTAAACAGCTATTATCAATATCTGTCATAAATTACTTTCAGTTGTTGTTATATAAAGAATATCATTTGCATATTACTCTATATTTCAGTGTTTCAGAATGGAAAATAAGATTTAATTGGATCACCATGGTACACTTTGGCAGCCAATTAATTGGGTGTAACTAGGCAGTTGTTAGCTAGATTAGTTTCATCCTTCATAAACATTGCTAACTTCATTTATAATTGACCATTAAAGTTACCGATGGGGGCGCCACTGCGTCGTCACTTAAAAGTCCTAAAGTAAACATAACCTTTTAGCGCCAAGATTTTGTTACTGAATCATTTAAATTTCTGTTGATAATTTGTGCTAATATTAGATTTTTCGTATAGTATGGGCTCTGTACGTAAGAATCACGTATCATAAAACCTGATGGTTCATTTACTTCGCTGGTAATGGTTGTCGACATATTTTACAGGCAAGTTTCTTCAACAGTTAATGTCAGTAATGAATTTGTACATATGGTGCTCAATGGGTTCGTCTCATATTAGGCTATACTATGAATGTAGAATTATTGTCCAATATTGTCAGTACATTTAGGGCCGGATCTACAATTGACATTTAACTGGAGAATAAGGCTATTCGTGGAATAAATTTGACATATTGGCGCTAATAACTCAAACTTATTCCACGAATAGCCTTATTCTCCGGTTAAATGTCAATTGTAGAAGCGGCCCTTCGAACATTATCAATTTTCACAGAGCATTTTATGATAAATTATTGTCGTACCTAGCTTCAGACAGGTACAGGTAAGCAGGTAACCAACATTTAGGATAATAGCAGTGTCCGTTAAATTTCTGAATTACTGTGTTTTAATTAGTACTTACGGTAATTGTGATTTTATTCATGCAGAAAACTAGGTGAAGAACTTTGGTGGATACTGAGGTGATAATATAGCAGTGGTAACTTTTCATTTTATTTGTTAGGTTTGTTGTGCATATGTTCATGTATATCGGCTTGAATAATCGGCAATAATTGTTCAAGAAAATTTGGTATTTATTCACAGCTTGTAAAGAGCAATGCGATTAAAAAACCGTCTTGAACCTGATAGCGGAAAGTCAGACCAACACGTTGATACCCTACATGTGGACAACATTTAACCTAGTGAATAGTAATTGCTTCTACAAAATACATTATAAGCATATGTAAATTTGTAAGTAGGAGCCTGAACTAGGGCGCACATCGATTCACATTAATACTAAATGCTGCTCCTTTTCAAAACAATTAAAATATGACTTACGCTCATAGTGCTTATAGTGCTCTGTGCTTACGATACTTTCATTCTCACAGGCTTATATCACGTGTGTGTGTGTGTAAAACACAGGCTCATATATGATTTTATCTATTGCAAAGAAAAGCTTTAGAGACACCGTTGTCTATGATTCTCACTAACTCAACTCTGTTATAGATACTAACACCTAAAATGTAAAAAAACTATTATATAATAATAATAATATTAATAAATAAACAACCCTAAGCAACTTTCGATGAAAACAGCCCCATCTATAAAGATCTCAATAGGTGAATTAAAAATGTGTTCAGTGTGAACACGTCTGAGTGGTGGGGATAGACATTGCAACAACTGTAGCTAAACTAGCGCCAACTCCTAAACAAAGCGCACTGCCAACACAGCAACATTTAAGTTATAAATATAAAATTAAATTCCCAAACAAACACATATGTAATATTAATATAAACAGGCAGCTTGAAGAATATTATAAGTCCCTCAAAAAACCTTAATATTACTACATACAAACATCATCCCATTATAGAATTGTAATATGACATTTATAGTTGTCGTGATGTTGGCAATTACTTTGCAAAAATCACGACGTGCCTGCAAAAAATAGTTCTGTACGTCAACAAGGGAGAATTTTTATTGTCGTGTTCATTATTGCATTTTATCAGTGTTCTTTAACGTTGTGCGCTGGAACTTTTGCGTCGGCCGCGATGGTGGATCAACGCCGGGCCGGATATTTATAGACTATTTTTTAATCGTTAATTTTGGGCGCCATTTTGTATGTGCCGGTTTTACTTCTCTACGTACACTTGTCAAAAAATCGAGCCTTATATTTACTTTTTATTCGAGATATATACTTTTTAAATTATTCCACCTTTTTGTATTTTTCTACCGCACCCGACGGTACGGCCGTGCTGTTAGGTAAGTCCGCTCCGCCTGCTTCCTCTGGCTGATTTTTCATCTGTCACATTCTGTCACTCCCTTATATTTTTTTGCTTATATTTGACACTTGTCATCCTTAAATAGGGTAGTTTTGGCCTACACAATTACCCCGGTTTGCCCCGTAACACGTTAGTGCATCATAGTTTGTGGTGTTTTGAGGCTTTATGTAATTGCAATCCATAGTGAGCTGAGATGCATAGTGCTCTACCAAAGGTAATCATTGAATAACCATTATTTTAACAACAATAACTCTGCATTTCAACCCAAATAATATTAGCTTAACACAACTGTACTATCACACATAATGACTAACTAGCTATTTGCTACCACCAACTAATTGAAATGATTCAATTCCCTAAATAGAATTCTTACTGGAATCTTCCTATTAGATGATTTAAAAACAATTATATTACTACGATACATATAAAATGTCCTCAGTTGTTTCTACAGATATTTTTTAAGAAATTACTATTTATATTAACTTCATATAATTGCATTCAAAACAATCCTAATTTATTGTATTGAAATTAAATTAAATATATTTGTATTGAATTTAAATGTATAATAATATATCGTGGTTATGTGATTTTAATATTTTATAAACTTTTTTGCAGCATAATATGTGTGTGACTGAATAACTAATCAAAATGACCATTGCTACAAGAGGACAAGGCATTCCAGGAGATTCTTCTGAAACTCAGGTGAATACATTTTTAATTGATTGTAATTATTGTATTTCTCACTTTGAATTGTTAATTGGAGGGTAATATGGATACAAACATTTAGGCAACAGAGTGGGCCAATGTTAAAAATTCTTATATATTTTAATTTTTTTCAAGTTATAATAAAGGCACCTCACATGATCAATATTACTGTCAATATTTTAGAATAATGACAGTATTACTGTATGATAATATGTTTAAAATATTCATTATTCTAAAATATTGCCAGTATTACTGATTGTGTAATGATGGAATCAAGAGAATACTGATGTTTATCTGGATAATTGATTACTTCATAAATATAAAAGGAGGATTGAAGTAAATACTGACAGTATTATTGACCATGTAAGGTGCCTTAATGACAGTATTACTCATTGTGTAAGGTATAATAATGATGTAATAAGGAGAATACTGATCTTTATCTGGATAATTGATTACTTAATAAATATAAAAGGAGGATTGAAGCAAATATTGACAGTACTAGGATTGACAGTATTATTGACCATGTAAGGTGCCTTTTAGTGAAATTCACATATATTGGTGGTTTCCTGTATAATAATAATAATTATATGTTGTTATTCAAATATATTCCAGTATTAATGTTACTTAAGCCTACAACGTAAGGTAGAAGGCAAATGATAATATATATTAACATTACTTCCCAAATAAATGTCATTTGTGCAACATTTGTTTCAGCAGTTTTTTTCCATGGCTATCTTAACATTTGATAAAAAGTGCTATAACTTGATAACTAAAACAAACAGGAACTATGTTCATAAATTATTTTTTTCTGAGAATCACATGAGCTTTCACCTGTCAGACCCCTGTATTCACTGATGTTCCATAAATCTATCAATAGTTATTTAACACATAAGTATTTGTTATTATAGCAACAATAAATACATTATCTAGGGAATGTAGTTACTTTAGATTCTCTCTATTGCAAACACTGAATAATTAAACAAAAGGTGTCATCAAACCTCCAATTGCAAGTGCTATTCAAGGTGTTTGACATTTGTTTTAGCATATTCTGTCACTATGACATTGTTAATTTATTTATGTGGGACCTATAAAGTTTATGGGCTGTTGGTGAATACAGGTAAGAGTTTGTCATTGAATTAGTCGATCCCTCTGTATATAGTAGCCATATCACTAATCCTTTTCGATATTTTTCATTGTAACATCTCTTAAGCCTGTATGACATTATCTAGTTTCCTATATCGTTTTATATATAAGAATTGGTATATTAAACTGTATAACTATTTCTAATTGGAAAATTAACATTGTGTATTATGGTGTTGTTATTGTTAAGTGAATTTATTATTTAGCAGTGGAATCATAATAAATTCCCTTAACAATACCAACACTGTAATACACAATGTTAATTTTCCATCATTTTCTACATGTGTGTATGACACTATGTAGTTTATGTCTGCATTGAAAACGATATAAGAAACTGGATAATGTCATATGGGCTTTACATATGAAATTGTGCTAATACTTTCTAATGAAGTTCTAATTTTTTTCTTATTGTCCTTGTTGTGGCTTCATTCATAGAGCACCTTGAATAGTGCTTGCAATTGGAGCTTTTATGATACCTTTTGTTTAATTATTCAGTGTTTCCAATAGAGAGAATCGAAAGTAACTACATTTCCTAAATATTTTTATTATTGTTGCTATAACAATGAATACTTATGGGTTCAATAGCTATAAAAGCACCTTACACGATCAATATTACTGACAATATTATAGAATAATGACAGTATTACTGTACGATAATATATTTAAAATGTTCATTATTCTAAAATATTGCCATCGTGTAATGTATATTAATGATGTAATGAAAAGAATACTGATCTTTATCTGAATTATTGAATACTTGATAAATATAAAAGGAAGATTGAAGCAAATATTGACAGTACTAGGATTGACAGTAGTATTGTTTGTGTAAGGTGCCTAATTGATAGATTTGTGGAACATCGGTGAATACGGGGGTAAGGGTAGCAAAAATATTGACTTTACTCAAATCTGACAAAATCTGACTTACACCACTTTAACTTTTATATAGCTTTAACCCATTCATATATTGTGAAATACTACAGGGATTCCCCATGTTGTAATATATAGGGTAATCTCCACCCCCATTGTTACAAAAGGAATGAGATTAAAAAATTACTCAGAATATATATGCAGCGAAATATATAAATTTGTACCAGTTTTTTGAAACCTGATATAATATCATTCATGTAAAACAGTACTGTGTAAATCGGGGGATAAGTGTATGTTGCAATCAATGACTGCAAACATATTGATTTACAGATTTATTTTAAATACTTGTGTGCCATGCAAATTGATTTTTTTTGTGCAGTGTATTATGGGTGAATTTATGAACCTTATAAGGTTACTGTCTTAATTAGCTTTTTATGAGGAATTTATAGATTTTTTTTTAGCGACATACATTTTTCTTTTAACCTTTTGATGAAACAATATTTATTGCAGTAGTTACTGTAGATTAGTTTCTTTGCTAAAAATTAGTTGAGAGGTGTAAATCTTGCAAAATATTTGCACCTTTTGTTGTTACTATATACAGGGTGTTCTAAAAATAATGGCTGAACTAGACACCTAATTTGAAATTCATAGTGAGAATTTATAGATTTTTTTTTTGGCGACATACATTTTTATTTTAACCTTTTAATGAAACAATATTTATTGACTTGTTATTGCAGTAGTTACTGTAGATTAGTTTAATTGCCAAAAAATAGTTGGGAGGTGTAAATCTTGCAAAATATTTGCACCTTTTGTTATTACCACATACATGTGGTGCCTCCAGATGGCGTTTAACTTTCCTCCTAGGGGGTTAGTTGTATCTTTTTTGTATATAACCATTCGAGATATTATGTGAATTCATCCTCAGTAGTTCAGCAACACTGATGGGATATAATCCTCCTAGGGGATTAGTTGTAGATTTTTTAAATGCCCACTAATGTTGCAATTTGTGTCATTAGGCCATTAGCACCGTAGCCGGCCCCGCGGAGGTGCCAACCGAGAATCTAGATGACAACCTGGAGCCGGAGTTCCCGCTGGAGAAGCTAGCCTCGCTGGATGAAAAAATATCCAGCTTGCGGTGGGTAGTGCCCGTGCTGCCCGAACAAGAACTAGAATGCCTGTTGAAGGCAGCCATAGAGCTGTCGCGGCAGAGTGCGGACACACGCTCGGAGCCCTGCCAGCGGTTCTTCCGCGAAGGCCTGACGGTCTCCTTCACGAAGATCCTGACCGACGACGCCGTGTCCAGCTGGAAGCCGAACATCCAGGCGTGCATCAATCAGAACTGCCTGAAGCTGATCGAGTTATGCGTGATTAAGCTACCACACGATTGGTTTCCTTTGTTGGATCTACTAGCTATGGTGTTGAATCCTAATAATAAATTTCACACCTTCAACGCGTCGCGGCCCAGCGAAACAGCCGGCGCGAACAGCAATCTGTCGGAGGAGGAGATGTTTGCGCGGCCAACGAGCGATTTGAGGAATTCCAGAGGGTGGCTGGTGGATCTTATTAATAAGTACGGGGAGCTTGGGGGGTTTCAATTGCTGCTCGAACGGTTTCAGAGTGAGAAGAATCTGTGCGTGGCGATTGTCTATGCTTTGTTGAGGCCTTTTGGATTGGCGTATGAGTATTTAACGCCGCATACTATCAACAAATATCTTCTACCTGTTTTGGTAAGTTTTTAAAACTTTTTAATGTTGATACTATATCCTACCAACTGCGCCATGTTATATGCTCTAGCCATTTTCGAGCTCCTCCGATAACATCGAATGTATATACTATATCCTACCGACTGCGCCATGTTATATGCTCTAGCCATTTTCGGGCTCCTCCGATGACATCGAATACAGATACTACATCCTATCGACTGCGCCATGTTATATGCTCTAGGCATTTTCGAGCTCCTCCAAGCTCGAAAATGCCTAGAGCTTAGCCTAAACTAGTTGCAACATGAAACTGAAGTGTGATAAAAAAAAAAAATAAAAAATCGTTTTATTTATCATTTCAATTTCCGTTGACTGTTGTTAAGTATATTGTTTTCTTATAGTGTGGACTTAATATGTAAGAATCCACTACCATAAATAAAATCTGATAGTTTATTTACTTCGTTAGCATCTGCCGCCGAAACATTTTACATACAATTTTATTCAATGGACGTTATACACTTTCTCGCAGTATTGAGTACTGTGATGGTGTTCAGTTGATGATATGATTGTGTCATTTCGACGTGTTTTGTTTTTAGGAAATGGTGCCCGGCATTCTAGATAAACTGACGGACGACGAGTTGAAGCGCGAAGCTAAAAATGAAACCAAAAGTGACATCGTGTCGGCCATAATTAAGTCGTCGAAGAATCTCGCGTCCAGGGTGACCAATCAGGAGGAGCTAATCAGAACGTTGGAGGGGTTTCGATTGAAGATGATTCTGCGACAGTTGCAGATTTCCAGTTTTAATGGGAAGATGAATGCCTTGAATGAAATAAACAAAGTGATTTCCAGTGTGTCCTACTACCCTAACCGGCATCAGGGGATTGAGGAGGAGGAGTATTTAACACCGGAACGAATGGCGGTAAGTTAAACGCTTAAAATATTCTTAAAAGTATAAAGAATATATTTAGCCAGCTCAGTGGCCGAGTGGTTAGAGGCGTCGTCCGTCTCGTACTGAGCATTTGGGGAGCCTGAGTTCGATCCCCAGCGGGGAACGAATTTTCGCGAATAACCTTTCACAGTTTTTCAGAGGTTTTCTGTGAAGTTAAGGTAAATACCGGGTGATTAAACTCCTCTGAGCTTCTCCCTTTACCGGCGGAAAAGCCTCACGGCTAATAGCCCTATAAAGATAGAAGTTTTTTTTTTTTTTATATTTAGCCAAGAAAAATAAATCGATTTTCTGGCGGTGTAACCCCTTAAACATGAATCAATTTTAGAAAGAGATAAAAAATGGAACACAAATAGTTAGATTCGGTTCTATCTTCAATTTTTGTTTTCTAGAAATGGATCAACGAGAATAAAGTTCTGGAAATAGTGTTGCGCGACTCGCTCCACCAGCCGCAATACGTGGAAAAGCTAGAAAAGATCCTACGGTTTGTCATCAAGGAGCACGCGTTGAGTCTGTCCGATTTGGACGCTGTGTGGGCAGCGCAGGTGGGGAAACACGAAGCGATTGTGAAGAACGTGCACGATCTGCTAGCGAAACTCGCGTGGGATTTCAGTCCAGAACAACTGGATCACCTCTTCGAGTGTTTCCAGGCGTCCTGGACGTCGGCGTCGCGGCGACAACGGGAGCGACTGCTCGAGCTGATTCGGCGCCTGGCCGAGGATGATAAGGATGGTGTGATGGCGCATAAAGTGTTGACGCTGTTTTGGAATTTAGCGCACGCTGAGGATGTGCCAACGGAGATCATGGATCAGGCTTTAAATGCGCACGTGAAGATTTTGGATTATTCCTGCTCGCAGGAGCGGGACGCGCAGAAGACGGTTTGGTTGGATAAGTGTGTGGACGAGTTGAAGAGTAGAGAGAAGTGGGCGTTGCCGGCTTTGAAGCAGATTCGGGAGATTTGTTGTTTGTACGAGCCGTCGTCCAATGGGGTTCTGCCGCAAAGGGGCCACCATATGTTCTACAGGCAGGAGGTGATTGAACGGCTGCAGAATCAACATTCATTAGTTATATTGGTTACGAACAGTCTAACAGCGTACATGGATAGATTGAGGGTGCTAATTAAGGACAGCCCGGAATTAACGAGCGAGTCTTATTTGCCCGACGGTCGATATTGTCACATATTACAAGTGCAGGAGCGCTTAAATTTCTTAAGGTAATTACTTCTTTATATAAGTCACACATTAGGTATACAGGCTTATTTACTACATTTATTACATTTTGTAATCGATTATCGACCTTCTAAACCCTTTCAAAGGCGTTTACGACTTGGGAAATATTCTGGGCTATTGTTTCTCGTAGTAGAACAGCCCGGAACAGCTCCCGAACGATGAACAGAAAGGGCTTTTAGTGTATGTGGATATGAGTGTTGGAATTTATGTTTCCAATTAACAGAAGTTTATAAAATTAGCTTGAATATATTCATTAATCACTGTATAGATAGTATATTGCCAGCTTAAATGAAAAAAAATATGTAGTTTTATAACTACTATTTTTTTCATATATATTATTTAATTTTTCAGGTTTTTATTAAAAGATGGCCAGTTGTGGTTGTGTGCGGAGCAAGCGAAACAAATATGGCAGTGCCTTGCTGAAAACGCTGTGTTCGCATCGGACAGGGAATCGTGTTTTAAGTGGTTTTCTAAGCTGATGGGCGAGGAGCCGGACCTGGATCCGGGCATAAATAAGGATTTTTTTGAGAATAATATTTTGCAATTGGAGCCCACGCTGCTGACGGAGAGTGGGATCAAGTGTTTCGAGCGGTTCTTCAAAGCCGTCAACACGAAGGAGTGCAAATTGAAGGCGAAACGCCGCTGTTTGCTAACCGAGGACCCCGATTTGATCGGGCTGGAGTATTTGTGGAAGGTGGTTACGCTGTGTCCGGATGATATTGCGGCGAGGGCGGTGGAACTGTTGCGGGAGGTCAGCACGAATTTGGGGCCGCGGCTGTTGAGTTCACAGCTGGAGTTCCATGAGACTTACATCACGGAGTGTTATGATCGGCTCCGCGCTCATTACGATACGGTGACCGTGTTGCAGAACAGTGAGATTAATAAGGAGTTCAATATGGAGCAGCTGCAGAACAGGATCCGGGCGGAGGCTGTTAAGATGTGTAGGGTGATGCACGTTTTGCACGAGTATATGAGTGAGTGTGATAGTAGCTTTTTGGGGGAGAGGAAGGTGTTACCGTTGCACCGAGCGTGTCGGGGGAAATATCTGACGTTGATTGTTAGGTTTTCCAACCCCAATCGGCAAGTGGATGATCTGGAAATATTTACGCATAGTAACGACACTCTAGCGTCACTGCGGAGGCAAATTTTGAGGCGGATCAAGCCAGGAGTACACTGCAAACTGGAGCTGTATGTGAATGGGGAGCCTTTGGATACAGCTGATGATAGGAAGATGTTGTCGCAGATACCATTACGGGATAAAGTGGTATGTGATTTTTTGTGAGCTTACTAGGACATATTTTAGCATTTTATTACAAATTACTATTATTTAAGTTCCCTTCTTCAAAATACCAATTCATTTAAGGACGATTGATACATTTACCCCCGTATTCACTAACGTTCCATCAATAGTTATTGAACCCATAAGTAATCTTTGTTTTAGCAACAATAAATAATCTAGGGAATGTAGTTACTTTAGATTCTCTCTATTGCAAACACTGAATAATTAAACAAAAGGTGTCATCAAAGCTCCAATTACAAGCACTATTCATGGTGTTTGAGATTTGTTCTGACAATTTCTGTCACAATGACGTTTTCAATTTATATATTCAATAGATTATGGGACCTATAAAGTTATGGCATGTTGGTGAATACGGGCATTAATATAGAAAACTTATGTTATTCATTTATTTGCAGCTAATATCAGCAAAAGTAACCCAAGTAAATTCAAACATGGCATCATCACAAGATAGCAGTTCGGACAGCTCTACATCATCACCACAACACCCGTACGACGGTCCTAATTTAGAAGCAGAAAACTTGCTGCCAGGCCTCCTAATGTCAATGCAACCCGTGTACGCGCACTTCTTCTGCCAGTTGTCAGCACTGGGAAGCGCTTTAGAGTATCCCCCTCTGAGGGATGGCGGCCGCGCCCTGCTGCAACTCATGCCCTGTGATACAACTACTATGCAAAGATTGTTATTCTTATTTAGCGGTTCCAACGAACCTGATATTACTATAGAAAACTTATTTTTTAGTGCTAGTCCGGCTGAGGTAAGAGGCAAACGACGAAAGTTTTGATAATAATTATAAAACCAATCACTTTTCAGGTTTTATATAATTTAGAAGTTCTCTACGTTCTGCTGATGCCCGCGCTCGACCCAATTTCGGACAAATCCTATGAAATCCAGTACAATTTCATGGTGTCCGGCGAGGCGCATGTGTTCTTGGAAATGTTGACCAAAAACAATTTCATGTCCTCCGCGGACACGGTCACCAAGCGGTCCGCGTATTTAGTGGTACTTAAAATATGTAAGCTAATACTAACCAGTGTGGCACATGTGCTGGTGCGATTGAGTGAAGATCACACGCCGCCGGAAACGGATAGCGGCAACGATAATTTGATGACGCCCGGGATGTATTTGAAACTGGCGTTGCGGTCAGTCCCCGGACATGCTGATCAAGTAAGTTATAGAACTAATTTAATTTATGTCACCTGAAGATTCGTTAATAGACAATTAGTTGAGAAATTAGTGCCTTTCGTTTATCACTCTGGGCTGCTACGGGTCTATTGCTTGCCGCTTCCGATGCGCATAATTCTACCTCGACCCTTAAGGCCTAATTCACACATACGTGGCGTCGAGCGCAGGCGCGGTGTAGGCGCAGGCGCGACGTTGCGCAGGCGATTGTGATGTCCATATGCAGTGAAGGGATGGACATTGCACCATATGTTTACATAGAGGCGGCGTGGAAGAGTTTCGCCTATCGTGTCTTAGGCGAAGACGCGGGGCCGACGCGGCGAGAGGCACGAGGCAAGTACCCGCGCCTCGTCACCTAAGGCCCAATTCACACATAAGCGTCGTCGGGCGCAGGCGCGACGTTGCACAGGCGATTGTGATGTCCACATGCAGTGAAGGGGTGGACATTGTACTTTATGTTTACATAGAGGCGGCGTGGAAGAGTTATGCTTCTCACCTCTTCGCCTACCGTGTCTTAGGCGAAGACGCGATGCCGGCGCGGCGAGAGGCACGACGCTTCAAGCCCCCTCTATATAAACATGTCATGCAATGCTAACTTAGATGACGAGGCGCGGGTATTTGCCTCGTGCCTCTCGCCGCGCCGGCACCGCATCTTCGCCTCTCCGCCTAAGACACGGTAGGCGAAGAGGCGAAACTCTTCCACGCCGCCTCTATGTAAACATAAGGTGCAATGTCCACCCCTTCACTGCATATGGACATCATAATCGCCTGTACGACGTCGCGTCTGCGCCTCATCTACACCACGCCTGCGCTCGACGCCGCTTATGTATGAATTGGGCCTAAAACCGGCGCCGCACGACGGCAAGACCTGAGCGATACTGCACGCCACGGGGGGGCGACTAGCACTAATAAACCATGCTAAACGAAAGCGCTTATGCATTGCTCTGTATTTATTTGACTGTGGGTAAAACTGCAGTAGCATTTTTTATCAATAGCTGTGAAAACCCATACGACCTCCTCATTATTTGAAAATGATGACAAAGAGAAAGTAAAACATTTTTTTTGTTTATAGATCGTCCGTCAAGTTTCATTAAAACTCTCCCAGGGACTAGCCGAGTTGATGTTGGCCGAGTCGACGAACAGTACGGGCCGCGCGCCCCAGGCGTTGTTCAGTCAAGCCCTCAACTGGGAGTTGCCGGACGCGGCAACGGTGCAGGCCCTAATTCATCTGGTGTGGGCGGCCAGCAGTGCGAACCTGCACTCGCTGAACGCGTCCCCGGATAGCTTGCACTCGCTGTGCGACCCCACGAAACGAAACGCGCCGCTCGAGCTCCACCCGGACGACGTGATGTTGTGCAAAGAGGCGTTCGAGCTGCTCAGCATCAGTCTGGTGCTGAATCCGAGCAGTTTGGAGGAGTTGTGCAAAGACAAGCACTTTCAGTTCCGGCTCTTTCTGACGGACTTGCTGCTTTTGAATCCGAGCCGCGCTGTTAGAATTGCAGCCGCAGAGCAGTTTATTATTATCTGCACGTACGGGGCGTCGAGTCGGCTGGCGTTGCAGCTAGTGACGCCGCTGTTGTTCTCGCTGCTGGACACGCTGGTTTTGGAGAACGCGAAAACCTCGCATGAATATTTCCAGCTGTTGTGCCGGCTGGTCAACGTGGCGTTCATCGTGGGCTGCCCGCTGCCGCAAGCGGAGGGTCTTTTGGCCTCTGAGGTGGCGTGGCTGCGGAAGGCGCGGAGCCAACACGAGGTGCTCCTGGAGGGGCACCTGAGTCTGGCTCGGGAGTTGCTGTGTTTTATGACGCCCGAGCAGAAGTGTGAGCTGGGCAGTGCGGATAAAAATAATTTGATCAAGGAGCTGATTGAGGATTTTTTGTTTCCTGCTAGTAAGCTGATGTTGCAGCTGCAGCGGACTGGCCAGATGGGGGAGGATCCCGCGACGCCGGTTTGTGATGCGGCGCAGACGCAAGCAGCCGCGTTCGATTTACTTATAAGCTTATGTATTAATTGCGTTCCCAACTGCAAGCAGCTAGTTGTTATGCTAAATGATATGTTTTATTCAGGTAATGAATTTTATTTTATTTTTGATATAACGGGTGTAATGTCGTAGTTTTTCTTTTAAGAAGATCAAGAAACTGCTATACTAGATTGGGACTACTTGCCTAGTGTCGGGCCGCGGCCGTTACAAGGCTTTGTCGGTTTGAAGAACGCCGGCGCTACTTGTTACATGAATTCGGTGCTACAACAGCTCTATATGGTGTGTAGCATTCGAGAGGGGATTCTGGCGTGCGAGGGGGCCGCCACCGATCCCAACGAGGATTTCAGTGGGGAGGATCGTAATGAAATTGAAAATTCAGACTGTGATGAACGGGAAGACAATAGGAAAGATTATAATGTTGGCATTTTGAAGCAAGTGCAAGCGATTTTTGGGCATTTGGCGTGTTCTCGGTTGCAGTATTATGTTCCTAGAGGGCTGTGGAGGCATTTTAAATTACAAGGTATGTAATGGATACAGACGTTTTATATTATTTAAACTGTGCCAGGAAGAGTGTTATCCTATGGAAAAACTATGCGATCAAAGGTGGGGTGGGTGGGCGGCCCCTACCAACCTGACTATACCCGTCCACTATTTCAAACGACTTGAACTATGCACTACACTATTATTCGTTATTTTCTATGATTAAATTAATGTCATTTATTAATTTAAGTCTAAATTAAAAAAATATATGTGAAAAATAATGTAATGCGTAGTTCAAGTCGTTTGAAATAGTGGACGGGTATAGTCAGGTTGGTAGGGGCCGCCCACCCACCCCACCTTCGCTCGCATAGTTTTTTCATTGGATATAGATGTTTATGTTGTTTAAACTATTCCAAGAAGAGTGTTATCCTATGGAAAAACAATGCGAGCGAAGGTGGGGTGGGCGGGTGTCCCCTACCAACCAAACTATGTCCGTCCACTATTTCAAATGACTTGAACTATGCAGTACATTATTTTTCACATATATTTTTTTAATTTAGACTTAAATTAATAAATGACATTAATTTAATCATAGAAAATAACGGATAATAGTGTAGTGCATAGTTCAAGCCGTTTGAAATAGTGGACGGGTATAGTCAGGTTGGTAGGGGCCGCCCACCCACCCCACCTTTGCTCGCATAGTTTTTTCATTGGATATAGATGTTTATATTGTTTAAACTATTCCAAGAAGAGTGTTATCCTATGGAAAAACTATGTGAGCGAAGGTGGGGTGGGCGGGCGGCCCCTACCAACCAAACTATGTCCGTCCACTATTTCAAACGGCTTGAACTATGCACTACACTATTATCCGTTTTTTTCTTTGATTAAATTAATGTCATTTATTAATTTAAGTCTAAATTAAAAAAATATATGTGAAAAATAATGTAATGCGTAGTTCAAGCCGTTTGAAATAGTGGGCGGGCATAGTTTGGTTGGTAGGGACCGCCCGCCCACCCCACCTTCGCTCGCATAGTTTTTTCATTGGATATAGATGTTTATATTGTTTAAACTATTCCAAGAAGAGTGTTATCCTATGGAAAAACTATGCGAACGAAGGTGGGGTGGGCGGGTGTCACCTACCAACCAAACTACCCGTCCACTATTTCAAACGACTTGAACTACGCATTACATTAGTTTTCACATATATTTTTTTAATTTAGACTTAAATTAATAAATGACATTAATTTAATCATAGAAAATAACGGATAATAGTGTAGTGCATAGTTCAAGTCGTTTGAAATAGTGGACGGGTATAGTTTGGTTGGTAGGGAACAACCGGCCACCCCACCTTCGCTCGCATAGTTTTTTCATTGGATATAGATGTTTTATATTGTTTAAACTATTCCAAGAAGAGTGTTATCCTATGGAAAAACAATGCGAGCGAAGGTGGGGTGGGCGGGCGTTCCCTACCAACCAAACTATGCCCGTCCACTATTTCAAACGACTTGAACTATGCATTACATTATTTTTCACATATATTTTTTTTAATTAGTCTTAAATTAATAATTGACATTAATTTAATCATAGAAAATAACAGATAATAGTGTAGTGCATAGTTCAAGTCGTTTAAAATAGTGTACGGGCACAGTTTGGTTGGTACGGGGCACCCACCCTCCCCACCTTCGCTCAACGTACATATAGCTAATTAGGGGAGGGAGGATTGCATGTATTGAATGTCTTCAGATAGTCCAGAGGGCGGTAAACCTCAATTTAAAATAAAAATAGCTGCAGTTCCACTATTTTCAAGTCAAATAGATAATATACTGATAACTTTTTATTTTGTATTTAAATGTAGGTGAACCTGTGAACCTCAGAGAGCAGCAGGACGCGGTTGAATTTTTCATGGCTCTAGTCGAGAGTTTGGATGAGGCGCTGAAAACATTAGGACACGAACAGATAATGAGTAAAATATTGGGCGGATCGTACTCCGATCAGAAGATATGCAAAGGTTGTCCGCATCGGTACTCTAAAGAAGAACCATTCAGTGTGATCAGCGTCGATATCCGCAATCACAGCAGTTTACCAGATTCCCTCGAGCAGTATGTGAAGGGCGAACTGTTGGAGGGCGCGGACGCGTACCATTGCGAGAAATGTGCCAAGAAAGTGGTGACAGTGAAGCGATTGTGCGTGAAGAAGCTGCCTCCCGTGCTAGGGATTCAATTGAAGCGGTTCGAGTACGACTTCGAGCGGGTCTGCGCTATTAAGTTTAATGATTATTTTGAGTTCCCGCGAGACTTGGATATGGAGCCCTATACTGTGTCTGGACTGGCTCGACTGGAGGGAGAGATTATAGACTGCGATATAGATCCGAGCAGTGCGGATGAGTGCACCAAGTACCGGCTGTCGGGGATTGTTGTGCATTCGGGTCAAGCTTCAGGTACGTGAATAATTGCCAATTGACTTCTATTTGTTTAATCTTAATACAATAAGTTGCTCCCTCCCAAGACGTCTAACACCCATTCACAATTGCTACAACGGTACGCGAACGAGTGGTGGTAGTACCGACTCAAGAACTGTATATAGTCCGTGGTACTGACTAAGGTGCGTCAAGACATGCAACAGAATACATGGCGTAACAAGTTCTTGCTGTGTTATGTAGTAGTTCAATACAAAATGGACTTTGCTGTAATATTTTAGTATTTTTCTGAAATTTGATTCTTCTTCATCTAAAGTAGTTCCCGTCTGAGCGATGTCTATGGCTTTACACACCATAGCGGATAGATGCAAGAAAAAAATAATACCTTCTCTACTATCATCCCTTATGCCCGTATTGGCCAATATCCCATAAACTTTATAGGTCCCACAAGCTATTGAATGGATAAATTGACAACATCTTTGTGACAGAATATACCAAAACAAATGTCAAACACCTTGAATAGCGCTTGCGATTGGAGCTTTGATAACATCTTTTGTTTAATTATTCAGTGTTTATTATTTTATTAAACCATATATATGTCTTGTCTGTTCTTAAAAGTGCAGTAATGCACTGCCAAGAATGATGTTATTTATTTGCCACATACTTTTTTAATTCCAAATATTTACCATGTTTCTTATCCCATAGGAGGCCATTATTATTCATACATACGTAGCAAGGATGAGTCTATGGGGGAGGTGCGGTGGTATAAATTCGATGACGGCGATGTGACGGAGTGCCGTATGGGTGAGGACGAGGAGATGAAAGTACAATGTTTTGGTGGGGACTACATGGGCGAGGTGTTCGATCCCATGTTGAAGCGAACGACGTACAGGCGACAGAAGAGGTGGTGGAATGCATACATGTTGTTCTACACCAGGCTGGACGTTGAAGAAAGTAGTTTGCTTAGCAAAATGGATGGACTGTCTTTAAGTAAGTATATATTTGAAGTATAATAAGTTTTTCGAACTACGGCTATGACATTTTAAGGATTTACAATGTATTACAATTATCTTATTTATTTCTAGGTGATAAAAAGGAAACGTCGCATCTCAAAATGCCGCTGGCTATAGAAAACAGCATCCGGCGGCAAAACATAAAATTCCTCCACCACAGAAGCCAGTTCTCCGCAGAATACTTCACATTTATCAAGAAACTGGTACACGGCAACGCGGCGACTGGACCGCGAGTCCCGCACCCTCTGCCCACTGAAACCGAACAGCTATGCATGCTGAGCACGCAGCTAGCGAGCAAATTCCTTTTCCACACCGGATGGCACACCAAAAAAAACCTTCGTGGTTCCGCAATGGAATGGTAACAATCCCCTTTTGATTTAGTCCAATAGTCAGGGCTGTATTTTTTTTTAAATTTTAGGTGTGACGTAATCTGTTTGCATTTGCGAGCGGCTGCATCAATCCGCTCGTGGTTCGCCCACCAGATGCTGTTCAACTACCCCCACCGATTCTGCGAGTACCTGCTGAGTTGTCCGAGCAACGAAGTGCGGTCGGCGTTTATGAAAATCGTTGTGCTATTGGCGCACTTTTCAATGAATGATGGACCGTGTCCGTCGCCGCCAGGTCTAAACAATCCGGAAACCAGCGCGACGCTCAGTGATCACATCCTGTGGGCGTTGCTGGGTTTGTTGCAGCGGGAAGTCAGTGAGCATGGACGCCATTTGCCGCATTACTGTAATGTTTTTCACATGTATGCTATTCAGGGTAAGGAATTTTTGTGGTTTGAACTTTATATTCCATACTAGTGCCCGTATTCATCAACATCCCATAAACTTATAGATCCCATAAGCTATTGAATGGATAGATTGAGAACGTCATTGTGACAGAATGTGCCAAAACAAATGTCAAACACCTTCAATAGCGCTTGCGATTGGAGCTTTGATAACACCTTTTGTTTAATTATTCAGTGTTTCCAATAGAGATAATCTAAAGTAACTACATTCCCTAGAGAATGCATTTATTGTTGCTATAACAACGAATACTTATGGGTTCAATAGATATTGATAGATTTATGGAACGTTAGTGAATACAATGGTCATGCCCGTATTCACCAAGTTATTACATGGATAAATTGACAACGTCATTGTGACAGAATATGCCAAAACAAATGTCAAACACATTGAATAGCGCTTGCGATTGGAGCTTTGATGAGACCTTTTGTTTAATTATTCAGTGTTTCCAATAGAGGGAATCTATAGTAACTACATTCCCTAGATAATGCTTTTATTGTTGCTATTACAACGAATACTTATGGGTTCAATAGCTGTTGATAGATTTATAGAACGTTGGTGAATACGGGCGTTAGACCTGCTTCCTATAAAGTAGACCCGAGAACACTGCTTGAGGTACACCAGCTGATATTTTACGAGTATGATTGTTAGATTGTATGATTGTGATAGCGAACGTTCTTCCAATGACTTGAGTAGAAGGCAGAATGATTTCGGAAAGAGCTTATTGAGCTTTAAGCTATAAGCTCAATAAGCTCCTTCCATACTTTGTTATTCACCAATTTATATGGTTGTTGGACATTATCCCACTATCCCACACGCAAAATGGCTTGTGATGACGAACTAAAAATATCAGGTGTGGGCGCACCACACGACTTTTCAAATTAGATTGACGTTATTCACAGTTTTGACTAATTTTTGATATTTTTTGAGAAAACTTACATTTGTACATTTTCTCACATTTATATATATATATATATATATATATATATATATATATATATATGTATATATATATATATATATATATATATATATATATATATATATAATTAATTTAATATTTTAGGGATTCAAGAAAAGGCGCAATTGTTAAAACTAAATGTACCAGCAACGTTTATGCTGGTAGCTTTAGACGAAGGCCCCGGTCCAGCTATAAAATACCAATACACTGAATTAGGTAAATTAAATCAGGTAGTTTCATGTCTCGTACGTTGCTGTGATGTAAGTTCAAAATGCCAGTCGAGCACAGGAGGTCCTGTGCTACCAAACCAATACGGCGATCCCGGGTGTCAAGACTACATAATGCCACTATCGGCGCAGGCGTCAGAAATAATATTCTCTAGAACTAGGTAAGTTTGTATGTCACTAAAATTACACGATTCTAAATATTTGAATTACAGTTATATTAAAAAGGTGATTGAAGACTCGAATCTAACGGAGGATTCAATAAAACTCCTGCAATACTGTTCATGGGAGAATCCACATTTCTCGCGAACAGTACTCTCCGAGCTCCTCTGGCAGATAGCATTTGCATATTGCCAGGAGTTACGACACCATATAGAGCTACTACTTTCAGTCCTACTCCTTGAAGACTCATGGCAGACCCATCGCATTCACAACGCTATCAAAGGGGTGCCGGATGAACGGGAAGGCCTGTTAGAAACAATCGCGCGATCCAAAAACCATTACCAAAAACGTGCATACCAATGTGTTAAATGTATGGTAGCTTTGTTTAGCAAATGTAGAGCCGCTTTAGCTATGTTGCATACGCACCCGGATGTACGGCGGCAGTGGAGTCAAGCTGTGGCATGGTTGCAAGACGAACTGGAAAGGCGATACCCTGCGAACTCGCAGTATTCTTACAGCACGTGGTCGCCACCCGCGCAGAGCAATGAAAACTCGAACGGCTACTTTCTGGAGCGATCGAACAGCGCCCGTAAGACGCTGGAGCGAGCGTTGGAATTAATGCCTGAGAGCGAGCGGGAGGAGGATGACGTGAGTGAGGAGCAAGAATCGCAAGAGGAAGTGACGGAAACAAACCAGGAGGAATCACCGCAGCGAGTCGAGTTGCCCGATGTAACACAGAGTTGCGAGAACAAGCCTACCACTTAGTAGGTAACGCAAGACTACACGCTTGGTCTAAAAAAAATCGTAATCCCATGATATTCAATTATTTTATCAGACCAAGTGTGTGTGTATGTGCAAACCGTGTGTACATTTGTGTTGTTGAGGGACTTGTGATAATGTATGTAAATATATATAACGACGCATTTTGTGACTTTTTATAATGACCGGGTTGCATTTTCGCTTTAGTTCCTTAGCAGAGGACAGTCCCTTTTATAACCAAAATATAGCCCAAAAATGCACATAACACTCGAACAAGTTTTTCCCTAAAAATATAGGGAACTAATCGCTACCGTTTTGTTTTTAATTTAATCTTTCCACACGCAGTCACGCGAGACGATTCACACCACATTTGTTGAAACAATATTATAGTCAATTCCCAGTAGTATAAAAGATTTCTGTTTCATATATTCTGTATATATTATATATTTTTTTAATACCCTTTTTTTCTCTTCTAAAATCGCTGGAAATTCCCGTTTACTTTCAATGTGGTGAAAATGCATCGTAGTAGCTAGTGCAGTTTGTCTCTAACTTAATTAAATGTAAATACCTAGCATAATAAAAAAGTTTTGTGCTTTATTATTATTATTATAACGACTTTTGTGATATCATTTTTTTTTAAAGAAAAAAATATAATGGAAGTAGAATTTACCAATTTCATATCTATTGATTATTTGAGCAATTAATTTTTCTTCTTTATATTATTATAAATATGGCCCCTCTTTATATATTTTTATCCTCCCCACCAAAAAAAAAGCGCCCTCCTCCCCCGTACACGCACTTATTTATACACCTCTTGTATTGACTGATTATTTCAAGTCATTGTGATATCACGATGGAATATAAACTAAATTATGATGTGTGAAGCAAATCAATCAAATGCGATTGTTCGAAACATTTTAATTTGTATATTGCATGTTTTTTTTGTAATTTTTTTCACACCTACACATAACACACACACACACATACACCTATATGAGAGGATGAATAATTTAATCCCAGCCCCCCCAGTTGATTTGTGTATTTGTAGATTAGTGTTTATAAACTGGCGGAGACTTGTGTATACCTACTTAAAAAAAAAGAAGTGTATTTTTGTTTTTATTAAATGTATTTCATTTAAATAATTGCGGCTTATATCTAAGCTTTACACTTCGTTTGTAATATAATTTGTAATTGATTAAAAAAAAATTGAATTTAAATTGTTCACAATTTTTTTGTTTCTTTGTTGTAGAATAATGGTGTTAAATATTTCTTAATATATATCAACTTTTTTATATTTGATGCTACAAAGATGATTCAAATTGCACAGTTGTAGAGAATTTCACGCCCGACAAACGGCCCATTGGAAGTTTTTCACTATCTCTTATCGTTTTCCCGGAAAATACAAAAAACTGATCAAAAGACGTGATTTTGATGTCAATTACAGGTTTTTCGGGCATAACTTTTTTATATTTGATGCTACAAAGATGATTCAAATTACAAAGTTGTAGATAATTTTACAACCGACAAACGGCCCATTGGAAGTTTTTCACTATCTCTTCTCGTTTTCCCGGAAAATACAAAAAACTGATCAAAAGACGTGATTTTGGTGTCAATTATCGGTTTTTCGGGCATAACTTTTTTATATTTTATGCTACAAAGATGATTCAAATTGCAAAGTTGTAGATAATTTCACGCCCGACAAACGGCCCATTGGAAGTTTTTCAGTATCTCTTATCGTTTTCCCGGAAAATACAAAAAACTGACCAAAAGACGTGATTTTGGTGTCAATTATCGGTTTTTCGGGCATAACTTTTTTATATTTTATGCTACAAAGATGATTCAAATTGCAAAGTTGTAGAGAATTTCACGCCCGACAAACGGCCCATTGGAAGTTTTTCACTATTTCTTATCGTTTTCCCGGAAAATACAAAAAACTGATCAAAAGACGTGATTTTGGTGTCAATTATCGGTTTTTCGGGCATAACTTTTTTATATTTTATGCTACAAAGATGATTCAAATTGCAAAGTTGTAGAGAATTTCACGCCCGACAAACGGCCCATTGGAAGTTTTTCACTATTTCTTATCGTTTTCCCGAAAAATACAAAAAACTGATCAAAAGACGTGATTTTGGTGTCAATTATCGGTTTTTCGGGCATAACTTTTTTATATTTTATGCTACAAAGATGATTCAAATTGCAAAGTTGTAGAGAATTTCAAGCCCGACAAACGGCCCATTGGAAGTTTTTCAGTATCTCTTATCGTTTTCCCGGAAAATACAAAAAACTGACCAAAAGACGTGATTTTGGTGTCAATTATCGGTTTTTCGGGCATAACTTTTTTATATTTGATGCTACAAAGTTGTAGAGAATTTCACGCCCGACAAACGGCCCATTGGAAGTTTTTCACTATTTCTTATCGTTTTCCCGAAAAATACAAAAAACTGATCAAAAGACGTGATTTTGGTGTCAATTATCGGTTTTTCGGGCATAACTTTTTTATATTTTATGCTACAAAGATGATTCAAATTGCAAAGTTGTAGAGAATTTCAAGCCCGACAAACGGCCCATTGGAAGTTTTTCAGTATCTCTTATCGTTTTCCCGGAAAATACAAAAAACTGACCAAAAGACGTGATTTTGGTGTCAATTATCGGTTTTTCGGGCATAACTTTTTTATATTTGATGCTACAAAGATGATTCAAATTTCAAAGTTGTAGAGAACTTCAAGCCCGACAAACGGCCCATTGGAAGTTTTTCACTATCTCTTATCGTTTTCCCGGAAAATACAAAAAACTGATCAAAAGACGTGATTTTCGTGTCAATTACAGGTTTTTTGGGCATAACTTTTTTATATTTGATGCTACAAAGATGATTCAAATTGCAAAGTTGTAGAGAATTTCACGCCCCACAAACGGCCCATTGGAAGTTTTTCACTATCTCTTATCGTTTTCCCGGAAAATACAAAAGACGTGATTTTGGTGTCAATTATCGGTTTTTCGGGCATAACTTTTTTATATTTGATGCTACAAAGATGATTCAAATTGCACAGTTGTAGAGAATTTCACGCCCGACAAACGGCCCATTGGAAGTTTTTCAGTATCTCTTATCGTTTTCCCGGAAAATACAAAAAACTGATCAAAAGACGTGATTTTGGTGTCAATTATCGATTTTTCGGGCATAACTTTTTTATATTTGATGCTACAAAAATGATTCAAATTGCAAAGTTGTAGAGAATTTCACGCCCGACAAACGGCCCATTGGAAGTTTTTCACTAACTCTTATCGTTTTCCCGGAAAATACAAAAAACTGATCAAAAGACGTGTTTTTCGTGTCAATTACAGGTTTTTTGGGCATAACTTTTTTATATTTGATGCTACAAAGATGATTCAAATTACAAAGTTGTAGATAATTTTACAACCGACAAACGGCCCATTGGAAGTTTTTCACTATCTCTTCTCGTTTTCCCGGAAAATACAAAAAACTGATCAAAAGACGTGATTTTGGTGTCAATTATCGGTTTTTCGGGCATAACTTTTTTATATTTTATGCTACAAAGATGATTCAAATTGCAAAGTTGTAGAGAATTTCACGCCCGACAAACGGCCCATTGGAAGTTTTTCACTATTTCTTATCGTTTTCCCGGAAAATACAAAAAACTGATCAAAAGACGTGATTTTGGTGTCAATTATCGGTTTTTCGGGCATAACTTTTTTATATTTTATGCTACAAAGATGATTCAAATTGCAAAGTTGTAGAGAATTTCACGCCCGACAAACGGCCCATTGGAAGTTTTTCACTATTTCTTATCGTTTTCCCGAAAAATACAAAAAACTGATCAAAAGACGTGATTTTGGTGTCAATTATCGGTTTTTCGGGCATAACTTTTTTATATTTTATGCTACAAAGATGATTCAAATTGCAAAGTTGTAGAGAATTTCAAGCCCGACAAACGGCCCATTGGAAGTTTTTCAGTATCTCTTATCGTTTTCCCGGAAAATACAAAAAACTGACCAAAAGACGTGATTTTGGTGTCAATTATCGGTTTTTCGGGCATAACTTTTTTATATTTGATGCTACAAAGTTGTAGAGAATTTCACGCCCGACAAACGGCCCATTGGAAGTTTTTCACTATTTCTTATCGTTTTCCCGAAAAATACAAAAAACTGATCAAAAGACGTGATTTTGGTGTCAATTATCGGTTTTTCGGGCATAACTTTTTTATATTTTATGCTACAAAGATGATTCAAATTGCAAAGTTGTAGAGAATTTCAAGCCCGACAAACGGCCCATTGGAAGTTTTTCAGTATCTCTTATCGTTTTCCCGGAAAATACAAAAAACTGACCAAAAGACGTGATTTTGGTGTCAATTATCGGTTTTTCGGGCATAACTTTTTTATATTTGATGCTACAAAGATGATTCAAATTTCAAAGTTGTAGAGAACTTCAAGCCCGACAAACGGCCCATTGGAAGTTTTTCACTATCTCTTATCGTTTTCCCGGAAAATACAAAAAACTGATCAAAAGACGTGATTTTCGTGTCAATTACAGGTTTTTTGGGCATAACTTTTTTATATTTGATGCTACAAAGATGATTCAAATTGCAAAGTTGTAGAGAATTTCACGCCCCACAAACGGCCCATTGGAAGTTTTTCACTATCTCTTATCGTTTTCCCGGAAAATACAAAAGACGTGATTTTGGTGTCAATTATCGGTTTTTCGGGCATAACTTTTTTATATTTGATGCTACAAAGATGATTCAAATTGCACAGTTGTAGAGAATTTCACGCCCGACAAACGGCCCATTGGAAGTTTTTCAGTATCTCTTATCGTTTTCCCGGAAAATACAAAAAACTGATCAAAAGACGTGATTTTGGTGTCAATTATCGATTTTTCGGGCATAACTTTTTTATATTTGATGCTACAAAAATGATTCAAATTGCAAAGTTGTAGAGAATTTCACGCCCGACAAACGGCCCATTGGAAGTTTTTCACTAACTCTTATCGTTTTCCCGGAAAATACAAAAAACTGATCAAAAGACGTGTTTTTCGTGTCAATTACAGGTTTTTTGGGCATAACTTTTTTATATTTGATGCTACAAAGATGATTCAAATTGCAAAGTTTTAGAGAATTTCACGCCTCAATCTCAATCACATGTATCAATCACTAACATACATACGAAAATAATAATAACATATACATATAAACATAACATAAATCCAAAATTACTTTTTAATTTGTTTACAAACATTATCAAAGTAATTAGATCTAAAATTAGACCGTTCCATAATTAGACCTTCGAAAAACATTCGGGACATTCATTTGCATTGCTGTCAAGTTGGCAATACTCTTTTCTAAAGTGACATTTCTCAAACGCGTACAAACTTATAGAAGCTCCCGTTGAAACGAAGTTTTAAGTGGATAAATTAGTAGAGAGAGTTCTAATTGCTGTTTTAGGATATGCCCGAAGATGAAATAAGGCACAGGCCGCGAGGACACAGCCGCGGATTTTGCTGGTGAGTTGCTATTTGATCCGAAATATATACTGCGGCCATCAGCCATTTTGAATCGTAATGACGCCGCCGACTATTTCATATTGTGTGCATGGAAAACTTGATTGGTTCTGACCAAAGAAAATGTAATTGTAAATACTCTAAAAATTTCACCCTCCGGTGGGAATCGAACCCAATTTCATTGGAGGGTGAAAGTAGAGTACTCATATTTACAGCCTCACATTGACAATAATTATCCATGCCGAAAATGCAATCCACACAAGTGTTCCCAACATAGCAAGAAAATATGTTATGTTGTCAGCAGTCACCAATATTTTTCATCAGCTGTGACAATAACATTGGTTTCTAACCTCACAAGTGTAAGTTAAATATTGTATACAAACTTTAAACATAACTATCCAAAAATGCTGTACCCTGTAACACCATTTATATGGGTAATGGGTATGATAATTGTAAATGGAACCCACAAGTGTAAGTTAAATATTGTATACAAACTTTAACCATAGCTATCCAAAAATTCTGTACCCTGTAACACCATTTGTATGGGTAATAGGTATGATAATTGTAAATGGAACCCCATGGTGCAATACTGTCTTGCAGTACATTTGTAATGTTTGAGTTAATTTTACAAAATAGTTATATTAATCCAAAAAGACCCATGTATAGGTCGATAGCAAAATAAAAATATTGGCTTATGTGAACAACCATTAGTACATTAACTCTCATACTTAACTTTTTATTAACTTTTTAATATTAACTCAACTTTACATTCATTATCTTTATTAAAAAAAATTGTTGAAATATTATTATTAACAGTCTGGTTTTTTTTAGTAAATCCTGATGAAGCTCTGGAGTCAGAGCAAAATATCGATATAAAGAGAAGATGTTTCTTTCAGCCCTAGTCGCCACAATCCCAACATTCTCTCTCTATATATATATATATATATATATATATATATATATAGCAGTTAAAATTGTTAATTTTTAGGGTATCAATAGATAAAAAATATACTTTATTTGCGATTCAAACTTTAATGATTTTCTTCAAAGTAGTAGGTAAACAGCTGATCTTTGTTATTGTTTTATCAACTGATTGCATTAAAGTCATATGATTCCAGTCATTTCTACAATAATGCGCGATTGTTTATGTACTTTTAAGGTATAAATAGTATAACCTTGGCCCTATAGTCATGTATAAGATGAAAAAACAAATGTTATGCAAACAAATTCCCTACTAAATGTAGTTCATTTCATGCCACCAGATGGAGTATCAGCTGGCTTGAATCGCCAATAATATTCACAATGACAGCTGAAATTCCTAATACAGAGGAGATAGTAATAAAAGAAGAGGTTATCGTAAATGAAAAGGATAAAACAAGTACACAAGTAGAAATTTCTAAAAATCCACAAGGTAAACACATTCTAGGAATACAAAAACTTCATGCATACAAGATATACATAAAACACTTAGAGACTGGAAGGTCTAAAACACAGTGTATCAGGATAACAGCTGCTGAATCAGGCTTGTCGGAAAGAAGTTTATGGAGGATAATCTCTGAAGTAACAACAACTGGCATGGCTTCTACGCCCACCAACAAACGCCGGCGGCAAGGCATTTACGAGAAATTAACAGATGAACAGAAACAAATGGTTAGGAGGATTGTTCATGGGTTTATTCTACGTTCAGAATTGCCTACGTTAAGAAAAATCCATCAGGTTTGAATTGTATGGAAGTTATTTAACTCATTATAATTATTTTATTTATTATTTGCAGGCCATAACTCAATGTGAGGCATTACCAGACATGTCACATGCCTCAGTCCATCGGGTTTTGAAGAAAGCAGGATTTGTTTGGAACCAAAGAGGTATATGTGGAAACAATTATTTTGGATTTGTGACATGAAAGAATGTGTTAATGATACAATTATCATTTCATTCTAATTATGCAGTAACTATATTCTGTAACTCTTTAAACTACAGATATTTGAAAATAATATGTGATAGGACAAAATAGTATCACTGAAATTTTTATCGGAAAACAGACATAATAAACCTACAGTTGATTTACATAATATAGGGGTAGGACTATTCCTTCAATATTATTTTATCATCAAACTATGGATGTACTTTTAGGCTTAGTTACCTCAGTTTGTAGTTTGCAAAAACGAAGCTCTATTATCAGTAAATATGTCTAATATCTTTTCAATACAAAATCAGTTGTTTATTTGGCTTCCATGGTTACCAATAAGGTTTTGGTATGAGACCGTCTGAATTACAGGAGCTCCTGAATGTTTTGAATAATTGCGATTAGTCTTAATTTACAGAATAGAATAATTATTATAACAAATTACTTACAACAAATCTTTTCTATTAATGTGCTATCTATATAATTAATATTCAATTTCAATTCATATAATATTCTATTAATGTGCTATCTATATAATTAATATAATATTCTATTAATGTGCTATCTATATAATTAATATTCAATTTCAATTAATATAATATTCTATTAATGTGCTATCTATATAATTAATATTCAATTTCAGAAATTTATAGTCCTGTGGTGAGTCTTAATAATTTGACTAATACAAACATTATGTTTGGTGATATTTCAATATGATATGGAGAGAGATGAATGTGAATTAATTATTATTTATTATTAATTGACTGAAAATATTCACATCAATTGAAAGACTACTATATATTATTCTGTACACTATTATTTATTTATCAATGTATATCTATATATAAAGTCCCCATGTGAAATTATTAATTCAACAGAATTTCTGTTGGTACTATATGTGTAATATTATTTACGTGATGTAAACTATGAAATGGCTATTACTATGTTCTATTTAAAGAGTAAATATAGTAATAAACTTTTGACTTGCAATAAATTTAAAAATAAACTTCTTTATATATTATATCAGTTGTGAAGCATTTCCACCAGTGAATTCATTTACATAAAAGAAATAACTTGAAATAAGATAATATATACTTATTTGAGTATATTTGTACTGTGACATATTAAAACTTAAGTTTATTATTTACTTTTCAAACTGACATCAGTTGTTATGTTGACAAAAATTACACAATACAAACATTGTATGACTTTTTATGAAGTTAGTAGCATCAATAGCTATAGAACCCATAAGTATCTATTGTTATAGCAACAATAAATACATTATCTAGGGAATGTAGTTACTTTAGATTCTCTCTATTGGAAACACTGAATAATTAAACAAAAGTTGTCATCAAAACTCCAATTACAGGCACTATTCAAGTGTTTGACATTTGTTTTGGCAATTTATGTCATCATGGCATTTTCAATTTGTCTATTCAATAGCTTTTGAGACCAATAAAGTTTATGGGATGTTGGTGAGTGTTATATATTTGGTTGTCCAAAGTCTAGTATACTCGCTTATTAAAAATCACGCTGTAGGTTATTTATATTTGTTTGAAAACATAACCTAGTATTCATCTAGGACATAACCTATAAATCGGCGCTTAATGTTACTCGGTGTTGATAATTTTTCTAGTGTTCAATCGTGAAACAAGTGTAGTTTATCATGGATGCTTTGAAAAACAAAATTTCGAAACAAATGTATGATAAATTGCTTCAGTGTAAGTTATATAGAAACTGTAGTATGTAATTTTATTAATTATAACTGTTTGTTAGTTTCTTTGGATTCACCAAAATGCATTCTGCTGTTGACAAATGTAGAACTGCAGGAAAAGGCAAACTTAACATATGAAGAAGCTAAAAGTGTTTTGGAGCATATGGCAGAGATAGTTGTAGCATCGAAAATCTGTAAAGGTATGAATTTTGTTGTTATTTTGAGTTTATCAAGTCTAGATACACTTTTGATTCTAATTATATTGATATTTTTGCAATTTGTTTCTTATTACTATTATAGTCCATGTTGTAAAGGTATCAATTTTGTTGTTATTTTGAGTTTATTAAGTCTATAAAGTCTAGATACACTTTTGATTCTTATTATATTGATATTTTTGCAATTTGTTTCTCATTACTATTATAGTCCATGTTGTAACTGTGTATAGTGTGAAATCGTGAAACAGGTGTAGTTTATTATGGATGCTTTAGTTTATTAAGGGCTGGTTCTACAATCGACATTTAACTGGAGAATAAAGTTATTCATGGAATATGTTTAACATATTGGCATTAATATCTCAAACTTATTTCACAAATAACCTTATTCTCCAGTGAAATGTGAATAGTAGAACCGGCCCTAAGTCTATAAAGTCTAGTTACACTTTTGATTCTTATTATATTGATCTTTTTGCAATTTGTTTCTCTTTACTAGTTTAGTTCATGTTGTAACTTTGTAATATATTGTACCAGCTTTGGACATTTGCTCATGGACTCGAGTTAGTACTGGATGTGATGTCATTAATAAAATAACAAATGGGGGTCTCCCAGCACATGGTATCACAGAAATCTATGGTTCTAGTGGTGTAGGCAAATCACAACTCTGTATGCAATTATCAATTATGGTGCAGTGCCCCATAAGTAGAGGTGGACTAGGCAAAGGTAATGATTTCAAATAATATTATTTAGTCTGCGATTACCATGTGTTCAAATCTCTTGGTACACCTTGAATAGTGCTTGTGATAACTTCTTTTGTTTAATTATTCAGTGTTTCCAATAGAAAGAATCTAAAGTAACTACATTCCCTAGATAATTTGTTTATTGTTGCTATAACAACGAATACTTATGGGTTTAATAGCTATTGATTGATTTATGGAACGTCGGTAAATACAGGGGCTTAAATTTTAGTACATCATCTTTGTATTCCCTGTAATTGGAATATTATATTCTGTTGGGATGTGAAATAAATAAAAATTAATTTTAAAAAAATTAAAAAACTGTCCTGTATATATATTTAAAAAAAATAATAACTGATATAATACAGTTTTTTTAATTGCAATACAAATCCTCATTAATTAAAATGTGTCTACTACATAAATAGGACTGTCCTGACCACTGTCAGCTGCATGTTGTTGATCCACAAACTCATCAAAATCTTGATTTGGATTCATTGGAATATATCCTGGTACAATCCATTCAGTAGATTCTTCATAATTTGGCATATATGGTCTCCAATCACTAAAGTCAACATCTGACCAATCATTGATTATATCAGGGATTATATTAAAATCAATAGGTTTACTCTCTGCTCTAAAATGCAGGAGTAATATTGCCAATACTATTATTTTTAACATCTCTACAAACATAATAATAGATATAATTAGTGTCATTAATAAATATTGTTGTTGCAACAACAAGTATAATATTAAACCCCGTATTCACCAACATTCTATAAATTTATTAATAGCTATTGAATCCATAAGTATTCGTTGTTATAGCAACAATAAATACATTTTCTAGGGAATATAGTTACTTTTCGCTCTATTAGAAACACTGAAAAATTTAAGAAAATGTGTCATCAAAGCTCCAACACAAGCGCTGTTGAAGGTGTTGACATTTATTTTGACCATTTCTGTCATAATGACATTTTCAACTTATACATTCAATAGCTTATGGGACCTATACAGTTTATGGGATGTTGGTGAATACGGACATGTAAATGTATGTGTATGTAAATTTATTAATCAAAATTTATTCATGTATGAAAAATTAATAGGAAATCGATAAATATTTAACAGTAGTTTACACAGGCAAATGCAATTTTTTTTTTTTCAAAAATATTATATTATTAATTTATAATTATGTACGCACATACAAGTGCCTAGGCACTTAGGTGCATAAACAGGGCTAATATTAATTACTGTAAATTCAAATTATTAAATGCAATAATGTAAATAAGTAAATAAATAAATATATATATATATATATATATATATATATATATATATATAATATTAATGTCAGCTTACCTTTGCAGTCAACTCAATTGTAAGAGTAATAATAATGGTATTGTGTTATAATATATTGTGTTTGTTGATTAGAATTTATCACAAATATCTATATTTAATAACTATGCTAGTTTATGCGTGTATTATTATGCCTTTATTAATTGCTAAAATAGCCTTGGAAGATGTAATAAAATAATAATGGTGCTTACAGGCAAGTGATAACGATATTGGCACAAAATGTATATTACTGAATAATATTCCATTCTATAACATATGACACATTTTCCGCTACAATCGTTATCAATTGCCTGCAAACATATTTTCTAAAATTATAAAAACAGAAATGTCTAAAATGTGGAATGGCATGCTATATCCATATAGTTATCTATTCAAAACATGATGGATAAGGTTGTTTGTGACATTAGGAAATGAGTTATGTCTTATTTAAAATGAAATAACATTATGACCAGTCAAAGCAGTATTGAATCTATTAAGGGCCGGTTCTACAATTCACATTTAATTGGAGAATAAGTCTATTTGTGGAATAAGTTTAACATATTGGCGTTAATATCTCAAACTTATTCCACGAATAGCCTTATTCTCCGGTTAAATATCAATTATAAAACCGGCCCTAAGTTGGGTTTTAATTATAATTTTATAGTAACTGTTTTCGTTTATAACTGTGTGTTGCTCCGGGCGTATTGTCTCTTGTTCTATTTGTCGTGCAAGCCATTCCACCTCGTCCCGACGCACGACCAAACACTTGGAGCGATACAGCACGCCACGGGGCGTAGTAGAGTTAATGAACATAAAAACTAGCAAATCTAAATTGAGAAAAAGAGAGAAAAAAATTGTAAATTATGTTATTTGCCAGTTTTTATGTTTATTAACTCTACTACGCCCCGTGGCGTGCTGTATCGCTCCAAGTTTTGTGGTCGTGCGTCGGGACGAGGTGGAATGGCTTGCACGACAAATAGAACAAGAGACAATACGCCTGGAGCAACACACAGTTATAAACGAAATCTGATGATCTGATCCTGATGATGCTCGAAAACGAGCGAAATATATTGATATATTATAAAAGGAGTTTCACTGCCCTCACTGTTTCCCAAAAATAACTTAAACATAATTAACTTTTAGCGAATAAATACAATAACATTATGATTATGATCTATAGCCCTATATTTATTCTTTAATTGATTTTGAATACTATTTAATTCCTTATTGAGGTTTCGTTTACCTACTATGTGAATAGTTTGATATTATTGACTTTTGTTTTATATAACACTTTTAAAGATATTTTTTATAGGTGCAATTTACATTTGTACGGAAGAACAATTTCCAAGCAAGCGTCTACGTACCTTGTCAACGATGTTACCTACCAAGTTTGGTGTGCCCAATAACATCAATTACGAGGATAATATTTTTGTGGAACATTTGGCCGATTATGTAAGTATAAAGCATGTGTGACAGCAATTTATTAATCTTTTGTATACATAAATGATAATTCTATATGATTATACCTCCTATATGCAAGCAGATAATGTTTCTTGATGATAGCTTACCAAGTTTAAAAAATGTAGATACATTTTGAAAGAATACATTTTTTTGAGTAGTTAATAATAAATATTGGATTGTTAAGGCGTCTAGTTTATGATAATTCATTTTCAAGGGTAATAGTATTAAAGGATAATAGTTGCAAAGGGTAACTGAAGTGTGATAAAAAACAAAATAATAATCGGTTTTATTTATCCTTTAAGTTAATAATAATTTATTATTCCATGTGTACAACTTTCTGGTAGATACTGTATATGTATATTGATTTTTTTTTCATATTTTCTTCTAGAAAATATTGTACTTTGTATACAGATTCAATAGTAGCTGCTATGTTCTTCTTTAATTTATTGATATGTGAATCCCATTATAGAAAATAAAAACTTCTATGTTTATTGGGCTATCAGCCGTGAGACTTTTCCACCGGTCAAGGGAGAAGCTCAGAGGAGTTTAATCACTCGGTATTTACCTTAACTTCACAGAAAACCTCTGAAAAACTGTGAAAGGTGATTCGCGAAAATTCGCTCCTCTCTGGGGATCGAACTCAGGCTCAGTACGAGACGGACGACGCCTCTAACCACTCGGCAACTGAGCCCCCATTTTAGATTATCTAACTAAGAACATTTCACTAAATCAACTGAAATGTATATATATATAAATGCAAATTCTCTAAAAATTTCACCCTCCGGTGGGAATCGAACCCAGGGTGAAATATTTAGAGAATTTGCATTTACATATTTATAGTCTCACATTTGGCAATAATAACAGTCATTATATATATATATATATATATATATATATATATATATATATATATATATATAGATATATAGATATATAGATATATAGATATATAGATAGATATATATTTTTTATTTTTCTTTAAAACATAAAATCTTGATATGGTAGAATTCAGATAAAAAATCGAGTTGTTTATTTAATAATACTAATACAAAAACATCACAATCCTTATTATCATTGGCCACATAGAGTAGATATGATATTATAAATGGTTTTAGTAAACTAACTTCTCACTAACTACATGCATATAGCATTTTTTAACGAAAAAATCCTTCTATCTGTTGCATAACATCTGCAACAAGCAAAGTACTCTGATAATCCTGTCCTATTGCTGGCGACTTGACAACATTCTGTTCCTTAAAATAATTTGTTTTAATAATTAATTCATCCAACCTTAAGATTGGATTCTATAAAAGTGAATTAACTGTCGCCAGTGATTACATATAATCCACTGTAACATCTGGATTAGATATTGACTGCTTTTATAGAACCCTACCTTTTAAAAAAATATACCTTATTGTCAATTGTCTTCTCAGTGATCCTACTAAGAGTCTCCTCCACTTCTCCAGGAACGTTTATAAAATTCAATGGGTTGCAAGTTACACATGCACTGAGCAAAAGCAGCCCTATTGCAATATTAAACCACATCTATAAACATTATCAACAATTTAGCTAACAAATCATAAATGTTACACTTGAATCGGTGAAAAACAATTCAAAATCATAATTTAGATAAAATCTGTTTTGTGGAAAAAGTATACATGTCACAACAAATAGATGTACAAGAGAGTTGTAGAGGACGACTTCTTCTACATCTAATTATTGTGACATGTTTACTTTTCCCATAAAAAATCATAGTTTAGATAAAATCTGTTTTGTGGGAAAAGTATACATGCCACAACAAATAGATGTGCAAGAGAGTTGTAGAGGATGACTTCTTCTACATCTAATTGTTGTGACATGTTTAATTTTCCCATAAAATATATTTTATCTACAAGTTATATGGTTTTTCCACTCACTTGGTTCACTTGTTCTTGCTTATTAAGCAAAAACTATTGTAATGTGCATATTTTGTGGAAATAAAAATAGTATTATATTTGATTTAATACACTTCCTTGAAGGGAAACATGCACCCTATCTTTTTAGAATTAGATACAGTCATATGAGACATTCTAAACTTTCAAGTAGTAAGCCTGCTCTAGGCTTAGTAGTAAGTGGGAAACTTTTCTACAAAGACTTGGCCCGGCTAGCATATCATCGATGTTGAATGAGGCACAATAGGTCCCTAAAGGGCCACAGCACACAGTCTAAAGGCGGGGGTTGTACTCACCGTAGGAAAAAAAGCCTACAGCAGGCTTACTACTTGAAAGCTTAGGATGTCTGTGCAATGAATTTTCTTAATAATATGTGATTGATGCCTAGCAGTGCAATTTTGTGTACTTGTTTTGAGCTAGGATTTCCAGGTATTAGGTCTATATCACAGTCTTTTTTCTAGAACCTAAGCAACAATTGGCACTATCATGGTTTTTACTTGCCACATTCTGCTTAGTTCTATTATTATTAAAGCAAATAATGACATGATATTATTGATAAAGGATATTTACTGTATGTCTTTGGATGCACTTACAGTTGTTTTCTGACTGCCACAACACTATTTCCACTTGTATATGTTCATTATTTGTTGATTGCATGATTAATTATAATTAACTTTACAGTTTGATACCCTATGTATAATTTTGTTTAGTAATTATAGATAGTACCTCATTAAAATGTACAAAACAATATAAATACAATTAATGATTCACAAAAAAATTGCAATTGAGTCATTAATTGACGTCATACCACCATCAAATATTCAAAGTTTATAGGAAATATACATGTTGATCATTTTAATTTAAAAATTATACTATAACCCCCATAGGAGGAAAGTTCAACGCCATCTGGCGGCACCACATATAGTATAATTTTTGTATATAACCACTCGAGATATATGTAGATTGCTAAGAGGTGGATTCACACTTATATATATTTTAATTTAAGTTAAGATATATTTAAAAGTATGTAATCAAGAAGTTGTAATTACACATGATTCTAGTTGATGGTTATTAGACTATTGATCGTTTTAATTTGATAGTTTGACAACTATTATTCGTCTTATAGTGTCCATCATTAATAGCAACGCTCATCTAATGTGTTTTGAGGTCAATTTCGTGCCTAAGGTTAACAAAATCATAATATATAATACTGCAACGCCGGTGATCATAAAGGGCACCTTAGACAGTCAATAATACTTTCATGTCTGGTGCTCTCAGTATATGCTTCAATCCTCTTTCAATATTTTTTAACCTTACACAATGATTCCCTATACTCAGGTCTTCTTTTGATATCCTCCCAGATTTCGAGTCGTCATCAGTATTATACATTATACTTACCACTTTATGGTCATGGGTAGAGATAGTATAAGTATTGATGCTTGGATTACAAATTATCTGGATAAACATCAGTATTCTCTCATTACTACACCTCACATGATCAGTAATACTATCACTATTTTAGAATAATCACAGTATTAATGAACATGTAAGGTGCTATTTATTGTTATTGTAACATATTCGTATCTCTAATATAATCTTAACTGATGCAATGAAACAATTTAGGAACAAATCAGAAGATTTCTATACGTTCGCTTGCCACAGTTACTCACCAAAGTACCGATAGGTCTGATTGTAATCGATTCAATCGCGGGAGCGTTCCGGAGCGATAATGGCATTGATGATTATACAGCCCGCGGCGAGGAGCTCTATGCGGTTGTATTAAAACTACGCCAACTTGCAAGGCAGTATAATTTAGTGGCTGTTTGTACAAATCAGGTATATTTACAGTTAATGATAGAGACTGGTACACCTATTACTAGCTACATTATAACATTATGATAGATGCTTGGGTGTACAATGTTGATAGTTTGATTATTTGAACACTCATAATTAATGAACACTCATAATCAATTTCTTAATACTTGTTATAATAGTTTAATTTGTACTCTTTTAGGTAACTGATAATATATTAACAGGCGAATCTGAGCCCTGTTTGGGAAGCACATGGAGAAACCTAATTACCTGTAGATTCAAAATTGGAAGGGTTTCAGATGAAAGCAGCACCAGGACTTTTGAAATTATAAATGCACCAGATTTGCCTTGTACAAGATGTAATTTTGTTATTGCAGAATCTGGATTGGAAGGTGTGGGTTAATGGAATTCAAACAAAACATTTTGAACAAAAATAATTTATTATATATATTTTTTTTAATATCATGGTTGGCTTAACTGAAATGTTATTTTTGTCAGTTCTACCACCCTGATCATATATTAAAGAAACCATAAAATAACGCATACAAAACTTACTATACACCCTGAAAAAAATCCTCTATGTTCCTGCCATGGTCATAACCTTATATAATCTCCGGGTCTATGAGAATGGTCGCGAGTGCCGGAAGGTTAAGAATAATAATGTTCTCAGCCAGTATTTCCCAAACTTTTTGGTCTGCGACCCTTTTTGCACTTGTTTTGACCCCAATTTAGATTTCTGAACATATATTCAAGGGTTGCTAATAATAATTTAGATGTCTTCTTGTCTAAACATAAAAGACTACTGTATTTGTTACAATTTGTAACTGGCCTCTATGTAAACATATGGTGCAATGTCCACCCCTTCACTGTATATGGACATCACAATCGCCTGTGCGACGTCGCGCCTGCACCTCGCCTACATCGCGCCTCCGCCCGGCGCCGCTTCTGTGTGAATTGGGCCTTATATTTACTAAACCTACCTTACTACCTTACATTATTGATCACTCTATATTATAAAATTCACTTCAGTTGGTATTATTTTTTTCTACCATTGGCACACCTAGATCATTTATTTTTGGCATCACTGATTTTGCTCTCAAATGTTTTTAGTGCATATGATTTCTAGGTTATGCAAGGATGTTTATTAATTATTTCGAGAAGACGAAGCTAATATAATTAATATATTATAATCCTTTTTTGAATAAACAATACGAGCCGTTAAAAATGGCGCAGACGTTCTTTAATCCGGAACGCACCGATCAGGAGCAGGTGAACTACATTTTCAAAAAATGCCGAAATTTCAATTAATTATTAATTCGATTTTAGATTAGCGAATGGATTAATGAGGCTATGATGGGCAATCAGGCCGAGGCGGCGTCCTATTTGAAGAAGGTGCAAGAATTGCTGCTACACAAAAATCCTAATTTAATTGAGGATTTTTTCGATACTGTCTTGAATTTTACTACTTCAAGGAATGGGGATGTCAAAAAGGCTCTTGTGGGGTTTATAGAGGAAGCTTGGTATGTGCAACAGGATTTTACAACTTGTACATTTGCAATCAAATGTTTTTGACTAATCAACACTGAAACATTATTTTAATCCATTAATGCCCAATGTTCTTTTTACACAACCTATAAAAACTTGTGCAAAAAGTGACCTATTTCTATTTATAAATTGAATAATATATATATATATATATATATATATATATATATATATATATATATATATATATATTGTCGAGTTTGAAAATGGCTAGAGCTTAGCCAAAACTAGTTACAAAGTGTAACTGAAGTGTGATAAAAAACAAAGTAAACAATCATTTTATTTATCCATTAAAATGAATTATCACAAAGTAGATGCCTTAACAATCTAATATTCTAATGTTTAGGTTTACACACAATATTTTCCATCCTTTTCCAAACTTATTTAGCTTTTAATTTGTAATTTTCAGTAAAATAAATGAGGAGCTCCTCACAAAAGTTATGATGAACCTTGTGATGCTACTTTGTGATGATTCAGTTGCGGTGCAGAAACGTGTCATCCAAAGTGCAATAAGTCTATACAAGAAGATGCTCATTAACATTTGCAAAGCACCTTTTGTGACTGAGGAAATGGAGCAGGCTTGGAGTCAAATCAATGAAATCAAAACAAAAATCACTGAGCTTATAGACAGTGACAATGATGGTGTTCGGACAAGTGTTGTGAAGTTTCTTGAGTGTGTTGTGCTGTTGCAATCCTACCCTGATCCACATGAAGCACATAAAAATGATTTCACATTGGAGGATGTGCCATTAACACTGAAAATTGCTAGACGAAGGAAGTTGGAGGAAGAAGCAAAGTGAGTATACAACTATAACCCCTGTATTCACTGATGATCCATAAATCTATCAATAAGGCACCTTACACGGTCAATAATCCTAGTACTGACAGTATTTGCTTCAATCCTCCTTTTATATTTATCAAGTAATTAAAAACATCAGTATTCTCTTCATTTTATCGTTACTATACCTTACAAGATAAGTAATACTGTCAATATTTTAGAGTAATGAACATTTTAAACATATTATTGTACAGTAATACTGTTATTATTCTAAAATATTGACAGTATTATGGATCCTGTAAGGTGCCTTTATAGCTATTGAACACAATATTCATTGTTATAGCAACAATAAATACATTATCTAGGGAATGTAGTTACTTTAGATTATCTCTATTGGAAATACTGAATAATTAAACAAAAGGTGTCATGAAAGCTCCAATCACAAGTGCTATTCAAGGTGTTTGATATTTGATTTGGCATATTCTCTCACAATGACGTTGTCAATTTATCCATTCAATAGTTTATGGGACATATAAAGTTTATGGGATGTTGGTGAATACCGGCATTGTTATAATTTTACTGCAATTTTTAATTCTAAATTATTTATTTTATCGATTTTTTTGTCAATTTTGTATGGAATAATTAGTTTGTTTACTTTATTAATAGAAAAATATCTCATATAGTTTGTTTTTTAATTTCAGCAATGTATTTGATGTTCTTATAAAATTCAATGGATCCCCCCATATCAGTAGCGCCAATTTATTTGTCTGCATCGGAGCGTTAACTAACATAGCCAAAAACCGTCCTGATTATATGGGCTTGGTTGTAGCTTCGTTAATAGGGCTAAGCTCCAATTTCCCTCCAACATTAAGTACCACACAGGTGAACTCTGTTAAGAAGAAACTGAAATCAGAGTTGAGCGGTTTAATAAAACATCCGGCATCCCATGAATTCTGCGATAAAATAACGCACGTTCTTCTGGAATTAGGTAAGTTAGATGATTCAAACTTATTATACTCTAAAGGTCGTTTTAGACAAGACAATTTCTTAGCTCAAAAGTTGTTCAAGAAATGAATTCATATATCCTCCTCCCATACAGTTTGTTCTTGACAAATATAACACGTTATATTTTTCCATTTTATCTACCATCCAATTCAATATTTCAAATAATTTACTGTATGATACGAGACAATTTAGATTTAGTCGCATCTTGACTAACTTTTGAGTCAAGAAATTGTCTTGTCTAAAACGACCATAATATATTAGTTAGTATAAATGCCTAAAATTAGTTTAGTATAAATGCCTAAAATTAGTTTAGTATAAATGCCTAAAATTAGTTTAGTATAAATGCCTAATGTATGCTACTTGGTCATCATGTTGTCGTTTGAAGGATACACACAAGTGGAAATCAACAAAATGCTGCCAAAAGTGGACGAAAGCCGCAAGTACCCTAAACGCGCATTACCCGCTGAAATAGAAAGGATTTCTAAAAAGCCGCGATTAGACACGCCCGAGCGTGACCCTGAACACGATTTGGCCATGAAACAAAAACAGGCGATTGAGATCAATGAGGCGTTTTTGAAAGAGAAACTCACGAAAAACATGATCGTCGAAATAAACTTGAAAGCACTGCACGATGTGCCCGCCAAAATGCCGCCGACGTTCAAAACGGATTACGCGGAGAGCCTCAAATTGGGGCCTGCTGGTGAGCCTACAATTGTCATGAGGTTACTCGCTGAGCAAATGGTGGAGAATGGTGTCGGACCTGGAAATAAAATTATTGGGAAGACTGTGTTGTTGAAAGATCGAATTGAGGGGAAGGTCGGGAAGAAAAGGTCGCGGGAGGATGATGAGGATGAGAAGGAAGCTAACGAAGAAAAGGTAGCGATTTTATTATTTTTATCAGGTGAAATTCCCGTTGTTATCGAGTATGTCTGTGAGTCCATGCGACGATTTGCATACTTTTCGTCTCAAAATATTACCAAACGTATTTTTGAGCGCACTGCTTGTTCTTCTAACTATGCAGTTGCAATTTATATGAGAATAATAGACGCTACTAGCTACTATCGCGTTGTTTTTGTCATTACTTGATGAATAAAACTGTTACACAATCATTTAAAACACGCGCCAAAAGGATCGTCATTGATAGGCTGGGAAATAATAATGGCCGCTGTAATGAACGCCATGTTGGTTTTGTAACCTATCAACGGTAAACAATAAAGGCGCGGAATTTAAATTATTTTATGAAATGCTAGGTGAAACTCGCTTTCGGTTTTGCTGTAATGTTATAGATTATATTTTGTAAATATGAAATAGAAAACACATACTATTAGAATTAGAATGAGGTTAAAAAGCAGTATATTTTAATTTTAGGTTGCGAAGAAGGGAAAAATCAAGGTGCCGCGCGTGAGGATATTGAAGCTGCATGAAATTACAAAACCGCTTGAAAAATCCGTGAGAGAAAGCCTACTGTTAGGCGCTGTCAAGCGATTGTTAATGGCAGACAAGCAGAACAATTTGCCAATTCGACAAAAAATCATTACAACAGTGGCGGCGAGTTTTAATGATACCGTGCGGGAGAGCGTCTTGTCGTACGTGCTGCGCGATCTCAAAGGTCATCTGGACCTAGCGTTGGCGTGGCTTTATGAAGAATACAGTATTATGCAGGTATGTTACAAATAAATTATTAATAATAATAATAGGCTTTATTGTCCTACGGAAAGAAAAATCCAATTACATAACAACAGCAATAATATGCAAAATGTATAAATATATATAGGTACAAATATAAATATTTTAAAAAAATATAACAAAATTTGATGGGGGTATAAATAATGAATTATCCACCATGTTTCATTTAGAATTATTATTTTAGAAATTGAATTTTTGACGAATTTTCAAAATGCGACTTGACTTTTTCTCATCAACTAGTGCTACTAAAATCACTCTAACTCGTCTTGTAATCCATAAATATTCATAAAATTTGGTACATATATCAATAATATGTTCTTTGACCACTATGTTTAATTTGGAATTATTATTTTAGAAATTGAATTTTTGACGAATTTTCAAAATGCGACTTGACTTTTTCTCATCAACTAGTGCTACTAAAATCACTCTAACTCGTCTTGTAATCCATAAATATTCATAAAATTTGGTACATATATCAATAATATGTTCTTTGACCACTATGTTTAATTTGGAATTATTATTTTAGAAATTGAATTTTTGACGAATTTTCAAAATGCGACTTGACTTTTTTCATCAACTAGTGTTACTAAAATCGCTCTAACTCGTCTTGTAATCCATATATGTTCATAAAATTTGGTACATATATCAATAATATGTTCTTTAACCACTATGTTTAATTTGGAATTATTATTTTAGAAATTGCATTTTTGACGAATTTTCAAAATGCCACTTGACTTTTTTCATCAACTAGTGCTACTAAAATCGCTCTAACTCGTCTTGTAATCCATAAATGTTCATAAAATTTGATATATATTTCAATAATAGGTTCTTCAACCACCATGTTTAATTTGGAATTATTATTTTAGAAATTAAATTTTTGACGATTTTTCAAAATGCGACTTGACTTTTTTCATCAACTAGTGTTACTAAAATCGCTCTAACTCGTCTTGTAATCCATATATGTTCATAAAATTTGGTACATATATCAATATGTTCTTTAACCACTATGTTTAATTTGGAATTATTATTTTAGAAATTGAATTTTTGACGAATTTTCAAAATGCGACGACTTTTTTCATCAACTAGTGTTACTAAAATCGCTCTAACTCGTCTTGTAATCCATATATGTTCATAAAATTTGGTACATATATCAATAATATGTTCTTTAACCACCATGTTTAATTTGGAATTATTATTTTAGAAATTGAATTTTTGACGAATTTTCAAAATGCCACTTGACTTTTTCATCAACTAGTGTTACTAAAATCGCTATAACTCGTCTTGTAATCCATAAATGTTCATAAAATTTGGTACATATATCAATAATATGTTCTTTAACCACCATGTTTAATTTGGAATTATTATTTTAGAAATTGAATTTTTGACGAATTTTCAAAATGCGACTTGACTTTTTCTCATCAACTAGTGCTACTAAAATCGCTCTAACTCGTTTTGTAATCCATAAATATTCATAAAATTTGGTACATATATCAATAATATGTTCTTTGACCACTATGTTTAATTTGGAATTATTATTTTAGAAATTGAATTTTTGACGAATTTTCAAAATGCGACTTGACTTTTTCTCATCAACTAGTGCTACTAAAATCACTCTAACTCGTCTTGTAATCCATAAATATTCATAAAATTTGGTACATATATCAATAATATGTTCTTTGACCACTATGTTTAATTTGGAATTATTATTTTAGAAATTGAATTTTTGACGAATTTTCAAAATGCGACTTGACTTTTTTCATCAACTAGTGTTACTAAAATCGCTCTAACTCGTCTTGTAATCCATATATGTTCATAAAATTTGGTACATATATCAATAATATGTTCTTTAACCACCATGTTTAATTTGGAATTATTATTTTAGAAATTGCATTTTTGACGAATTTTCAAAATGCCACTTGACTTTTTTCATCAACTAGTGCTACTAAAATCGCTCTAACTCGTCTTGTAATCCATAAATGTTCATAAAATTTGATATATATTTCAATAATAGGTTCTTCAACCACCATGTTTAATTTGGAATTATTATTTTAGAAATTAAATTTTTGACGATTTTTCAAAATGCGACTTGACTTTTTTCATCAACTAGTGTTACTAAAATCGCTCTAACTCGTCTTGTAATCCATATATGTTCATAAAATTTGGTACATATATCAATATGTTCTTTAACCACTATGTTTAATTTGGAATTATTATTTTAGAAATTGAATTTTTGACGAATTTTCAAAATGCGACGACTTTTTTCATCAACTAGTGTTACTAAAATCGCTCTAACTCGTCTTGTAATCCATATATGTTCATAAAATTTGGTACATATATCAATAATATGTTCTTTAACCACCATGTTTAATTTGGAATTATTATTTTAGAAATTGAATTTTTGACGAATTTTCAAAATGCCACTTGACTTTTTCATCAACTAGTGTTACTAAAATCGCTATAACTCGTCTTGTAATCCATAAATGTTCATAAAATTTGGTACATATATCAATAATATGTTCTTTAACCACCATGTTTAATTTGGAATTATTATTTTAGAAATTGAATTTTTGACGAATTTTCAAAATGCGACTTGACTTTTTCTCATCAACTAGTGCTACTAAAATCGCTCTAACTCGTTTTGTAATCCATAAATATTCATAAAATTTGGTACATATATCAATAATATGTTCTTTGACCACTATGTTTAATTTGGAATTATTATTTTAGAAATTGAATTTTTGACGAATTTTCAAAATGCGACTTGACTTTTTCTCATCAACTAGTGCTACTAAAATCGCTCTAACTCGTTTTGTAATCCATAAATATTCATAAAATTTGGTACATATATCAATAATATGTTCTTTAACCACCATGTTTAATTTGGAATTATTATTTTAGAAATTGAATTTTTGACGAATTTTCAAAATGCCACTTGACTTTTTCATCAACTAGTGTTACTAAAATCGCTATAACTCGTCTTGTAATCCATAAATGTTCATAAAATTTGGTACATATATCAATAATATGTTCTTTAACCACCATGTTTAATTTGGAATTATTATTTTAGAAATTGAATTTTTGACGAATTTTCAAAATGCGACTTGACTTTTTCTCATCAACTAGTGCTACTAAAATCGCTCTAACTCGTTTTGTAATCCATATATGTTCATAAAATTTGGTACATATATCAATAATATGTTCTTTAACCACCATGTTTAATTTGGAATTATTATTTTTGAAATTGAATTTTTGACGAATTTTCAAAATGCGACTTGACTTTTTCTCATCAATTAGTGCTACTAAAATCGCTATAACTCGTCTTGTAATCCATAAATGTTCATAAAATTTGGTACATATATCAATAATATGTTCTTTAACCACTATGTTTAATTTGGAATTATTATTTTAGAAATTGAATTTTTGACGAATTTTCAAAATGCGACTTGACTTTTTTCATCAACTAGTGTTACTAAAATCGCTCTAAGTCGTCTTGTAATCCATAAATGTTCATAAAATTTGGTACATATATCAACAGTATGTTCTTTAACCACCATGTTTAATTTGGAATTATTATTTTAGAAATTGAATTTTTGACGAATTTTCAAAATGCGACTTGACCTTTTTTCATCAACTAGTGTTACTAAAATCGCTCTAACTCGTCTTGTAATCCAAATATGTTCATAAAATTTAGTACATATATCAACAATATGTTCTTTGACCACTATGTTTAATTTGGAATTATTATTTTAGAAATTGAATTTTTGACGAATTTTCAAAATGCGACTTGACCTTTTTTCATCAACTAGTGTTACTAAAATCGCTCTAACTCGTCTTGTAATCCAAATATGTTCATAAAATTTGGTACATATATCAATAATATGTTCTTTAACCGCCATGTTTAAGTTGGAATTATTATTTTAGAAATTGAATTTTTGACGATTTTTCAAAATGCGACTTGACTTTTTTCATCAATTAGTGTTACTAAAATCGCTCTAACTCATCTTGTAATCCATATATGTTCATAAAATTTGGTACATATATCAATAATATGTTCTTTAACCACTATGATTATTTTGGAATTATTATTTTTGAAATTGAATTTTTGACGAATTTATTTTTTCAATTTAAGGGTTTTTCTCGCATTCCCGAACTGCGTCGCTCGTCCCGCATCGAGCAAAGCTATAACACCCTGCTCAGCTCCTTTATAACAGTCTCATCCGCGGATGCTAGCACCCTAACGCGATTACTCTTGGAAGCACCAGCGATTACCGAGCAGAGCTTGGACCAACTGAAACAAATTTGCAAAGAGGAAACCCATTGTGATTGGGCGATGGGCTTACTGCGGGATTTAGTGATGCTCAGACCAACAAAGCAGCTGATGTTTTTAAACGCACTCTTGGAGCATGCAACGCACGAAAACATAGTAGTGCGCGAGTGTGCTATAGTGCACTTGGTGCGGCTGCACAAGTGTATTGAGATTCGGCATAATATCGAGGAGTTTGTGCGGAAATGTTTGGAGTACCTTACGTTGAGTCAGCCTCCGGATAGTTTGTTTGGCTACTCGCAGGGGAGGTTGAGTGGTGTGGATGCATGGAATGAGGATATTAGTAAGGCTTGTTTGGAGGGATATGTTGCGTTATTGCCGTCCAATCAGTCGCTTATTCATGATTTAGCGAAGGTTTATATACAGACAGGAGCTGATGTGAAACGAGTTATTTTAAGGTATGTATGTATGGTTAAATATTATGGTCAAACCAATTCATGCTCGAAATTCTTGTACATAACTGAATTGCCGCGATGTTCCGACTTGTGTATTGAAGTGCCTTTCGTTTATCACTCTGGGCTTATTGTTTCTTGTTCTATTTGCCGCATCCGATGCGCATAATTCTACCTCGGCCCTTACAACCGGCGGCGCACGACCGTGATACTGCACGCCACGGGGCGACTAGTAATGCAAGACCATACTAAACGAAAGCGCTGACAAAGCGATAAATCAAAAGATTTTTCAGCGCGAGACGTAGCGTTATTGCATGTATTGGTGACGTAGCTGCTGAATTTTCACATTTATATCCAGTATAAGTTGTCTGAAGACCAGCCTAAAATATATGTTTTTGTAGACTACTTGAAACACCAATCCGGACCATGGGGATGGATTCAGCAGAGTTGCTGAAACTAGTCCAAGACTGCCCCAAAGGTTCAGAAACATTAGTAACACGAGTAATACATATATTAACTGATAAAGGCCCACCGAGTGTGCAATTGGTGAAGAGAGTGCGAGATTTGTATAACACTAGAGTTTCCGATGTGCGGTTTCTTATACCTGTATTAAACGGGCTCACCAAAGCGGAGGTAATTGGTACCTAATAACAAAATCTGGGGCAGTAATTCAAATTATTTTCAGATCATTTCCGCGTTGCCAAAGCTGATAAAACTAAACCCAGTTGTGGTGAAAGAAGTCTTCAATCGGCTGCTGGGCGCGCATGGCGACAGCTCGATAACACCAACGGAGTTATTGGTGTCTTTGCATATTTTAAGTATTGATCAGGTTGATATTAAAACGAAAATGAAGGCAATCACTATGTGTCTTAGTGAAAAACAGGTTAGTGAAATTATGGGGTATTCTATTTGTTATAGGCAGCTTGTATTAGTCGGTGTTATTAATAAATTTCCTGCATTTTACCAGTGCCCTGGAAAGTAGATATAGACTTGATGGATAAATAACTATTGTTGTAGGTTTTTACTCAGGAAATATTGGCTGTAGTGCTGCAACAGTTGATGGAACAAAGTCCTTTGCCGACATTGTTGATGAGGACTGTTATCCAAGCACTCGGCTTGTTTCCCAGATTATCAGGATTCGTGATGAATATATTACAGAGGCTTATATTGAAACAGGTATTTAAGAAATTTATATATTTCATTTCTTTACATCACACTGTGGTAGAAAAAACCATCCTCAATTGATATTGAGGGTAGTTTTTCGGCGAAAAACTAGCTAGAGTGACTATTGGGAGTGTGCGGCGATTAAGGCTAAAAGAAATCTCTTCTCTTCACATCGATATTTCGCTCTGACTCCAGAGCTTCATCAGGATTTACTAAAAAACAGACTGTTACAATGGTGTACAATGCCATATATATATATATATATATATATATATATATATATATATATATATTTCATGCTGCCAGTTTTTTTAAGAGTAGCCATTACAGAAAAACTAGATGGTGCCATTTATTATCATTTACTTTGATTTAAAGACCTTGGTTCAAAAGTGCATTTATAGTTGTAGCATCTATATTCTGTTTTTTTTAAGGTTTGGAAACAAAAGGTTGCATGGGAAGGTTTCGTAAAGTGTTGCCAGCGCACAAAACCCCAAAGTTTTACCGTGTTGATGCAGCTGCCGGCGCCGCAACTTGCGGAGGCTCTGACAATGAGTCCTGATTTGAAGGAGCCACTTCGAGAGCATTTGCTGGGCTTTACTGACGGCCAGCGGGCGCATGTTCCGATCGCAGTACAGGAGGTACTTGTAGGGCCGAAACTGGTTGAGACAACAGTGGAGACACCTGGATTACAGCCTGTGAGTACACATTTTGTGAAAAAGTAATCCTTGTTTGCAGATGTTTGATAAAGTGAAAATGCGAATGTTAAATTTAAAAAAAATCCCGTATGGTGTATATGTATCCGGGCATGTTGTTTAACCCTTTGAACTATTTTGATTCTTCCAATTGTGTGAGCGCGAGCGTGAGCGACTGCTCGCGGTAGGATAGGAAGGGGAACTATAGAAACATAAATTTTATTTGAGGCGTTTCGGAACATATAACGCAACTCAAATTTTAATCCGTTTGGCATGAAAATACATTTATTAGGTAAATGATGTACATGGCACACCACGACATCGACTCGTGCATATTATATATGACTCAAATTTTTAACCACAAGACAGAGTCGTAGTCATAAATCAAAGGGTTAATAGGAATTTTTGTAATTATTATTTTTAACAGCCTGCAGTTCCCATGGAAACGGTTACAACTGATGTGGAGCCACTACCACCAGGCATGGAGTAGTAAGTTTTTTGTAATCTGAGTATTGGGTAAGTTTGAAACCAGTGTGTAATATAATACTTAAATGATCCAGTTAATATATTTTTCTATTATAATTGTTCAATATTTTTAAAATTTAAACCTTATAATATGTAATGAGTTTAAGAGTCTATAGTCCATTTCACATACAGTTGTTCTAAATGGTTCACATATGACTACCCAAACTAATCATTAAATTCAATGCAATATATGTAATCGACTGTATGTTTAATTTATACATTTATCAGTCTCTAATTTTATACAATTATAATTAATATTCGTTTTAACTTCTGTCTTTTATATACCAAACTATCTCCATAACTATTAATTATATTGTATTATCGTTTTTCCTCCTACAACTTATATTTGTTTAACTTAAATTCTTAATTCGTATTCTTCCATCCTATTCTATGTGATGTCTTCAGTTTCCTACGAGTGATAAGTAAAAGACGTACAACTGTTTCGGCTGAAATAACTCTGCTCCTAACTCATCCTGTTCCGAAATCACTTCCATCTCTGATATTTGTCGGAACATCGAAAGCACTACGATAGCAGCTGGACAGAAAATTGCTATTTCTGTCCAGCTGCCATCATAGTGCTTTCGCTAGCTGATGATGTATGAGAGATAATTTATAAACTTTATTTACTTTCCGAATACAGCAGTGCTGTATTGGTACCGTTAAAAAATCGAACTACTAATACTTTACGTTTCATAGCTAATATAGTATTGATTTATTTAATCGAATATCTATCTAATGTATTATTGGTGTAAGGCTGTATATATATATATATATATATATATATATATATATATATATATATATATTTCTACATTTAATGTGAAAATGAAGTCAAAAACAGTTTTTAAGCGTCCGCTCTCCTAGTTGCAATTATTCGTTTGAATAGCTATGAGATTCTTAGGGGATGTGCCCATTCAAGGGTTACCAAGTACTAGGGACTAAAGCCTTGGTTTCCTAGGAAGCGGTGTCGACAAAAGCGGTCGTATTTCACGTCATTTTAACGTCACACATTTCTTTTACGTATATTTAAATAAATCTGGCAATCCAGAGAGCGGTATACTTCAAGGTATTGAGAAAATGTCATGAAGTACACTGGAATCTGGTGAGTTATTAAATTACATGTACTTAAAACGTAACTTGTAATGTGTAAATGACGTCAAAAACGGCCGTATTTATCGACACCGCTTGCTAGGAAACCAGGACTTGAGGGATAGTCCTTGTATGACGGATACATTTCAAAAACTAATTAGCTGACGTTTTATGAGATATCCTTTCAGAAACCAGGACTTAAGGGATAGTCCTTGTATGACGGATACATTTCAAAAACTAATTAGCTGACGTTTTATGAGATATCCTTTCAGAAACCAGGACTTAAGGGATAGTCCTTGTATGACGGATACATTTCAAAAACTAATTAGCTGACGTTTTATGAGATATACATTCTAATTTAGTATTCTTGGATTTTGGCTGTTAATTTACTGTTTCATAACAGATGACCGTAAAACAGTAATGTAGACTAAATTCAATTATCCCGCGCGTTTTTAATATGCTGACCACCACCGAGGGCGCCCTATTCAATACATTGAAGTTGTCCATATATCTAGGCAACCAGATGTTCAGTATTATTCTTAAAAAATAATCTATAAATATTGCTTTATTAAAGACGTAGAAAAAGCATCCATACACATAATTACGCCGTTTTCTAGCATTTTTAATACTTCCCAGAATATAATATCGAAAAATAGTATCCTAAATAATTTAATTTTCCTCCGGTTGGCAACACTATTTTCCTCCAGTTGACAACACTGGATGTCATACGTTTGTTTTATGTTCAAACTACGTTTCAATTGTTGATTGTATTACCGTGTTTATTCGAAGTGTGTTTGCATCTGATGAATACCTCAAGATATAGCGGCGTTATGTAAGTTTATTGTAAATTACAACCGTAGTTTTTAGATTTGTTAAATAATAGTTAATGAGAATTGATGGCGGATCGAGTGATTTGCCGGTTTTGCTTGAAAATAAAAATCTAGGCATCAAACTAGCAATTATATTTAATTATACGATAACTGTGTAAAATGCCTGTCGTCCGATGGTAAATGAGGAAACATTTAGTTACGTACAACAGTTTACCTTACACCACCAGCATTATATATGTATATCCGTTGGGGTTATTACCAAACGAAATGCTCATTTTTAAAATAAAAGGCACCCGCCATTTTGGTTTTTGCACCACTTGTGTGTGATCTTATTGTAGCTAATTTTGTTTCTAAAACAGAGTGCACCCTCGATTTAGGTATTTGCGATTCAACTATTTAGATTTGATGTGGTATTTTAAGTAAACTTCACATTTCTTCGCGTTGATCTTTTTGGTAGTGTTAGATTTCAGCCAGTCTGTTGGTATAACTCCGGTGGTATAGATGACATTGCATTAGAGAGAATCGAAAGTAACTACATTCTAGATAATGTATTTATAGTTACTATAACAAAGAATATTTCAATAGCTATTGATAGATTTATGGAACATTTGTGAATACGGTGGTAAGATTATTTGTATGGGTAATCAGTTTAGTGTTTCCTGTATGTTTATTTATCTCTAAAGCAAATAAAAGATCATGAATCAATAATAAATATATAATACGAAACTCTCATAGATATTTTTTCATCGTTAGTTTCTTGTAGTTTGATTTCGACTTCTCCTTTTTGGAATTCTCACTTGATCCGCTGCTCAGCTGATCAAATTCCAACGTGGTGACACTGCAAATACTACCCGGGGCCGGTATTTCAGGCGTATTAATTGAATCCGAACTGATCGTGCTTATCGACGTCCGCTTTCTAGGCGTTTCTAGTCCATTATCTCGCATGTACTTGTTTATTACGGGCGCTGTTTCTGGATTCTCCTGCGTGAAATCGCCCAGCTGGTAAATGATGGATTTGCTGATTTCTTGCAGTTGTCTGATGTAGATTTCTTTCTGTAACAGCTCGTATTGTTAAACTATTCAGTGGTTGTCCATATATATGTTTGATTTCACTAGAGTTTTTTAATCTAGGTTACATAATAAAACATTAAAGAAAAACGGTCTTAAAGTAAAAAAGTAAAGATGAATGAAATTAACAGACTAATGCCCGTATTCCTCAACATCCCATAAAATGTATAGGTCCTATAAGCTATTGAATGGATAAATTGACAACTTAATTGTGACAGAATATGCCAAAACAAATGTCAAACACCTGGAATAGCGCTTGCGATTGGAGCTTTAATGACACATTTTGTTTAATTATTCAGTGTTACCAAAAGAGATAATCTAAAGTAACTACATACCCTAGATGATGTATTTATTGTTGCTATGACAACGAATACTTATGAGTTCAATAGCTATTGATAGATATATGGATACCCCATTATTCACCGACGTTCCATAAATCAATCAATAGCTATTGGACCCATAAGTATTCGTTGTTATAGCAACAGTAAATACATTATCTAGGGAATGTAGTTACTTTAGATTCTCTCTATTGGAAACACTGAATAAATAAACAAAAGGTGTCATCAAAGCTCCAATCGCAAGCTCTATTCAAGGTGTTTGGCATTTGTTTTGACATATTCTATCACAATGACGTTGTCAATTAATCCATTCAATAGCTTATGGGACCTATAAAGTTTATGGGACGTTGGTGAATACGGGCATAATCCTGGTTAGCGGGGTTTAAAAAAAACCAAAATATTCTCTCCTGTAAACCTCGAATAAAATTTTAGATGTGTGATGTTGCTGCTTTAAGCCCTGGTTCTTCCTAGCAAGCGGCCGCTTAAAAACGGCCGCTCTTGACGTCATTTTTATGTCACAAAAATTGTTTTACGCGTATACAAATGCCTATGGGTTACCATAAAGAGTTACACCTTAATGTAATGCAAAAAGGCAACGAGTTACGATGAAAAATGGCGAGTTATTGAATTAAGTATACTTAAAACAGTTTTTGAGATGATGTCAAAAGCGTCCGCTCTCCTAGGCAACCAGGGCTTAAACGATGTATAAATAATATACAATTCTTCTGAAACTTACATCATATTTCTCCAACTTTTTTTTATCGATTTTGGTTTTACTACTGTGTATCTGTCTGTCGATGTACTCGATTTTTTCGTGTCGGTCTCTCTGCTCCAGCAGCAGCTCTTCTAGCACCGCCCGTTTTTGTTGTGTCTCAATGTTGAAGGCATTTTCTTCGTTTACGATCATTTCTAGATTCTTTTTGTTTTCTAAAACAAAATCAAATATTTCGATAATCTTAGTTTGAAAACGTGAACACGTTTTCGGTAAAACAATACCTTCCTTTACATCAGTGATGTATTCGGAAAGTAAAAAGATGTTATGTTTTTTGAGTATGTTATACAAAAAAAAAAAACAGCAACATACCTGCTAGTAAATTCTGCTTCTCTAAATACTCCTTCTTTTTCTCCCTCATCTTTATGAGGCAATCCTTCAACGTAAATTCCAGTTCCTTCATCTCTTTAGCCTCGTCCCCTGGAACAGTGTTTGTAATAATTTTGTTTTTCATTGTAAATAGCTTTGAAATTATATTTTATTGTATCGCGTATGCTTAATACTTGTTTTATGATCTTATTCAAAGTGATTTTTTACTTGTTATTTCCACCATTTAGGTGCGTGTTTTAGATGACAAAAGCAAAAAAAAAACTTTTTTATGCTGATATTAATTTGATAAGTTTGCAATCTCTGTATATAGCCGGATTGGCCAAATTTTTGATGACTTAGGACTTACTTATTTTTTATATTATAGACGGCGGTCTACCAATATATAAAAAGAAGAAATATATAACAAAAAATAAGTTTAAATTTAAAAATAAATATCTGGCGTGGGCACCACACGAAATTCATTAATATTTTTGACATGTTTGACAATATTTTACAATATTTGATATTATTTGACAATATTTGAATATATTTCACGATATTTCACGATATTTGTTAATATTTGACAATATTTGATGATATTATTTAACAATATTTGATGACATTTGACGATATTTCACAATATTTGCCAATATTTGAGATTATTTGACAATATTTGATGACATTTGATGATATTTCACGATATTTGCCAATATTTGACAATATTTTACGTTATTATTTGATATTTGATGACATTTGAAGATTTTTCACGATATTTGCCAATATTTGACGATATTATTTGACAATATTTCACGATATTTGCCAATATTTCAGAATATCTGACAATATTTGACTATATTATTTAACAATATTTGATGACATTTGACGATATTTCACAATATTTGCCAATATTTGAGATTATTTGATGATATTTCACGATATTTGCCAATATTTGACAATATCTGATGACATTTAATGATTTTTCACGATATTTGCCAATATTAGACGATATTATTTGACAATATTTCAGAATATTTGACGACATTATTTAACAATATTTGATGACATTTGACGATATTTCCCGATATTTGCCAATATTTGAGATTATTTGCCAATATTTGAGATTATTTGACAATATTTGACGATATTATTTAACAATATTTGATGACATTTGACGATATTCATGATATTTGCCAATATTTGAGATTATTTGATAATATTTGACGATATTATTTGACAATATTATTATTTAAATCAAATTAAATACATGTAGATGACTGAATCTGTCATTATGAGCAAAGTATCAAGCAAATATGTAAAATGCGTCGACAGAAAGACTCGAAGGTCCATAGCCAGTTGCAAATAAAAATGCACCAAACTGAACCCATAAACAGACATTTATGAACACTCGATATTTAGGCAGTCCATTGATAAGCCGCATCGTATTGCAAATAGAGTGAACATTCATGACGAATTAATATCAATATCAGTGTATGTTGTTAGGAAATCAAAATCATCCTGGATGCGGATAATTTATTAACGTTTTTTATGATTAAAGATGTTGCTTCAATAATAAGAAAGTTGGTTGAGTAATATTTTTCTGGAAATAATTGTTTCTTTTTACACATATTTGCTGTTTCGTTTTCAAGCAATTTGTTTAGAAATCGCATGAATTGAAAAACGATTACAGTTATTTCTACAACAATGAGTGTAAGGGTGGAAAGGCCGATAGACTAATAGAGATTGGGGTTTCTTCTCTGCATGAGCTTTTTAGTCAGTTGTTCATCAGTGAAACCGAGTAAAACCGAGTGTAATACTAAATTCAGCTTAATCATCATTAAATACTGCGCATTGACATACGCTTAAAACTGAGTGTAGAATTAGTACCAATCAAACTATGCCCATCCACTAATCAAATTCAAATAACTTTAACTCTCCACTATACTATTATCCATGAATTTATATTGTATTCAATTAATTCCATTTTTTAGTTTACACCTAATTCGTAAAAAAAAGTGAGAAATAATGTAGTTCATAGCTCAATTAAATAAATAGAAAAAATAAGAAAAAAATAGTGGACGTGGAAGTTAACGACTTGAACTATGCATTACATTTTTCTCACATTTTTTTATGAATTAGGAGTAAATGAATAAATGAAATTAATTGAACTATAGAAAGTAATGGGTAGCAGTGTAGTGCAGAGTTCAAGTCATTTGAAATAGTGGACGGGTATAGTTTGGTTGGTGGGGGCCACCCGCCCACCCCACCTTTGTTCGCATAGTTTTTCCATAGGATAACACTCTTTTTGGAATAGTTTTAACAATATAAAACGACTGTATCCATTGAAAAAAACTATGCGAGCAAAGGTGGGGTGGGCGGGCGGCCCCCACCAACCAAACTATACCCGTCCACTATTTCAAACGACTTGAACTATGCATTACATTGTTTTTCACATATATATTTTGAATTAGTCTCTTATTAATAAATGACATTAATTTCATCATACAAAATAACGAATAATAGTGTAGTGCATAGTTCAAGTCGTTTGAAATAGTGGACGGGTATAGTTTGGTTGGTGGGGGTCGCCCGCCCACCCCACCTTTGTTCGCATAGTTTTTCCATAGAATAACACTCTTTTTGGAATAGTTTAAACAATATAAAACGTCTGTATCCATTGAAAAAACTATGCGAGCAAAGGTGGGGTGGGCGGGTGGCCCCCATCAACCAAACTATACCCGTCCACGACTTGAACTATGCATTACATTATTTTTCAAATATATTTTTTTTAATTAGTCTTAAATTCATAAATGACATTAATTTAATCATAGAAAATAACGGATAATAGTTTAGTGCATAATTCAAGTCTATTGAAATAGTGGACGGGTATAGTTTGCCAATATTTCAGAATATTTGACAATATTTGACGATATTATTTAACAATAAATATTATTCAAGAATATTTGATGACATTTGACGATATTTTACGATATTTGCCAATATTTGACAATATTTGACAATATTTGAGAATATTTGACTATATTATTTAACAATATTTCATGACCTTTGACGATATTTCATGATATTTCACGATATTTGTCAATATTTGATATTATATGACAATATTTGACGATATTATTTGACAATATTTCATGACATTTGACGATATTTCACGATATTTGGCAATATTTGAGAATATTTGAGAATATTTGATGATATTATTTAACAATAAATATTATTCAAGAATATTTGATGACATTTGACGAGATTTCACGATATTTGGCAATATTTGAGAATATTTGACAATATTTGACGATATTATTTGACAATGTTTGATGACATTTGACGATATTTCACAATATTTGACAATATTTGAGAATATTAGATGATATTATTTAACAACATTTGATGACATTTGACGATATTTCACGATATTTGTCAATATTTGAGATTATTTGAGAATATTTGACGATATTATTTAACAATATTTGATGATATTTGACGATATTTCACGACATTTGCCAATATTTGACTATATTAGACAATACATGTCTTTTTGTTTCATTTTCAATCGTTTGTGCGTAATTAAAACTAAAACTATTTATAAAATTAAACTATCAGGTAACCCAAGTTACATAAACTGTTGTTTTTCTGCGCGCATATTAGTGTTGGCTTTTGCTGGGAAACGTTTTTATCAAGATGTTTTCTCTGTTTGTAGCTCAAATTATTTTACTCCAATCGATTAAACCTACCTACTTTAACAAGTTGTGATTGTGTATAGTTTGGGATTTTACAACAACCCACAAATAAAATATTTCGCTATAAATAAATGATACTGTTTGTTGCAAAGCGAGTTTTTCTGAATATCGAAATAGAATGTTCAACTTTTTACGTGTTTGCGACGACGAGCGCGAGCAAAAAATGATGCGTCACATCTGCATATCGTCCGGTTTCGACCGGTCAGTCGCGAGATTAATTGCAGTGAGTCCACGTCGGTCGCGTTTAAAATGTGAACAATTTTATTAATAAGTTAGTTTTAACTGTGTGTGCAGTGAATGTGATTAGTGTATCTTGTGTGGAATTCGGTAAGTCGCATTTTGTATTAATATCTTGCCGGTCTGAGATTTTTTGCGAGATTTATAGTGGTTTTTTTATGATAGCGACTTATATTTATATTGATTGCTGCGATGTTGATGGATAATCTAAATTACATAATTCAACTATTATCACATGTGTTATTATTGTGTGGGGATTATTTCGTGTAGATTATGATCTCTATTATTTAACATGTGTATTACCCATTGTTTTGTTTTGTAGTGAGAGCATAGTGAGAGCATATTTTAAACTGCTGACTAACCTAACCATTTTGCTATTATTTTCTTACAGTAATAATAAGTATTTTAGTATATTCTTATTATTACTGTAAATTGTATACTTCTGGAACTATATACTACTTCTATGTAGCAATGGCAAACGCGTACTTATACCCTGCTTATACCATGGGTGACGAAGAATAATACTTCGCCACCCACGGTATAAGCACGCGTTTGCCATTGGTATCTTTTTAAATAAAAATTTCTTCTGCTTCTTGTTTGTTAGTGCTCATGCTATAATCACCGGTCATTAATAATAATAATTGTTAACCTAACCATTTTGCTATTATTTTCTTACAGTAATAATAAGTATTTTAGTATATACTTATTATTACTGTAAATTATATACTTCTGGAACTATATACTACTTCTATGTACCAATGGCAAACGCGTACTTATATCATGGGTGACGAAGAATAATACTTCGTCACCCACGGTATAAGCACGCGTTTGCCATTGGTATCTTTTTAAATGAAGATTTCTTCTGCTTCTTGTTTGTTAGTGCTCATGCTATAATCACCGGCCATTAATAATAATAATTGTTATTGTATTTCTGAAAGTACAATACATTGCTTACATTAAACACAATATACATACAATATACATTACATTAGAAATACTATATAGGAAAACAAGGCGCAGCTCCAGCATAAACTTAATAAGAAATTTACGTATTACGTTTATTGCTATAGATTGAAGATAGATTTTGTAATCATTTTATAGCTTAAATGATTACAAAATCAATCTAAAAAAATCAACTAGTAGTTTCACTTACCATTCAAACTAACCGTGTCCAAATTATTTTTAAACGAATTATTAGTCATATTGACAGCCTTCAGAGTGTTTTCCATTGCAACAATTTCCGTCTCGGCTTGTCGGATTTTCTGGTCAATCTCATCGCCCTCCTGCTGCAGCAAGAATTTCTCTTGGGCGCTCCTGACTTTATAGTGGGCCATCGATAGCGGCTCCCCGAATTCATCCTTCTCCATCATCCCCATCACCAGTTCGTATTTGTTCTGAAATTGCGCGATGCGGACTTTCCTAACCGCGATGTCCGCCCTTAACCGACCACGCTCCTCATCCAAAGTTCGTTTTTCGGCCAGCAGAACTTCTTTGCTCATTTGGATTTCTATCTGCCGCTCTTTCATCACCTATAATTAATTCATACAGAACAAAAAAATAGCTCGGTTAAAAATCTTACCGTCTCTAACTCCAATTTATATCGGTTCAAGTTGTAAATTTCCTTATCCTCGCGATTCATTGCCTTCGATAGCTTGTCCACCCGTAGTTTGAACACATTTTCGGTAACTTGTCGCTGTTGGTAACGTAATTTGGTTGCAATGGTCTGCTTGATGCCACCTTCTACCATTATTATTAATCCGTGCAGTTTATCCTTCAAGTTGTGGACATTCGTATCATCGGTTGATATGTACGAGACCAACCGCAGCGTTTCTTTCTCCAAACTAATAATTTGTGCTTGCAATAGACTTTTAATCTAAAAAATATTAGTCAATAATTAAACCAGCCAGCATCATACCTGAGCTTCATATATTTAACTCAATTATAAAAACTCCCCAGTAAAAATAAAAATTTACCTCAAGTTGTTCAGCATAGGAAGCTTCCAAGGTCTGTATTTCCTGATTCCAGGCACTAATGTCTTCCGCCAAATCAGCTTGACCCTCTAAGTTACCCAATTTAGCTTCAGCGCACGCAACTTTCATTTGCTACAGTTGGATATGAAACAAAATTTACCCTAAAACCTTTAACCATATATAACCATACATACCAAATCACTTAATAGTTGTTTCTGATGTATCAACTTCTTAGATTCCTTCTTAAACCGTTTTCGAATTATATTAATCGTATTCTGAGCACCTTTCAATTGAGACGACTTGAGTAGACCGGTGTCTTTAGACTCCATCAGAAGCTGGTTGTTTTTGTATAGCGTCGCTTGCATATTCGTGTTATCAATCCCTAACTCGTGCTGGCGTCGTTTCGACCTCGCTATCAGCTGCTCGAAGTGAGACAAACGTTCAGCCGCCGTCATGGCGGTGTTGTTGGTTTCTTCTAATCGTGCCTTCGCCGATTCGATTCCCTTTTGCAGCCGCTCTATTTCAGACACTTTCTTCTGAATGTCTTGTTTCACCATTTTGATTTTCAACTGCTCCGTCGCCACTTCGTGTGCGGTTGCTTCAATCAGACTCTTCTTGGTGATTGTCTGTAATTATATTTATTAGGTAAATTAGGTGCTAATTTTATCAAGATTTTAGGTTCAACCTCGCTGTTGTTTGCATCCACCTGTTCAATCATCTGTTGGTACTCTTTTCTTAATCGGGAGTTTATTTTGTGGTCCTCTTCGATTTCGGCCTCTAGTCGTTTGTTACTTTGCATTTCCTTGTTTAGAAACGCATTTTGTTCGTTTATCTCGTCTTGTTGTTTTGCCATGATTTCTCGTAGGTGTTCCATGTCGCGGTTTGCGTTTTTTATGTTTTTGTCTCGCTGCCGTAAGTTCTTCACGGCCTCCTGCCACTGTTGTACCAAGCCAACGCGTTCTTCCTCCATTTGTTTTAGTATTTTACCTAAAAAAATGTTTGCCAATTATTTGGATAAATAAGTGCAATTGTAATTGCAATATTTGGCTTATCTATCCATAACTCTTACTGAAACACAGTGTATAAACATAGTATGTATTTCACATCACCACTTAGACTAAAAAAAAAGACCTTTATTTGGCATATCAGCCCAACCCTTCCCTTTACAAAAAAAACAATACTTTCACAGAAAGAACTAATAAATAAAGAATACAAATTAACATTTTCTACCCACTAAAATAAACTAAACCCCCTCTGCCCTCGTCAATTTCCTTTCCCACGTCAGCCTCCTGCAGATTTTCACGCCTTTCCCATCCTCTCCTAACCATTCGTTCAGCTTTCTGCACTCTCCCACCCACTCTGCTTTCACTCCCTCACATTCTTCGCTAAGGTGCCACCACGTATCACTCCCTTTCCTACACAGCGCACACGCGGTGTACCCCAGCCCCATCCACGTATTTCTTCCTCGCTCTTCTGACCCACACCTCGCTCTTGCCATGCATACTTTGTCCTCTCTGCTCCACTCTCCCCTGGCTAAGTAGCTCGGGAGTTTCCCCTGCACTTGCCACTCTACGTAGCCAGGGTTGTATGAGCTCTCAGCCAATCTCACTTGCCTTTCTTGCCACTCAATATCCCTCAGTCTCTCCCTTATCTCAGTTCCTAGGCTACCCCTTTCTCTCAGCTTCTCCTCTACCCACACCTCAGACATATCCACTCTTTCATACATCCTTTCTCTATCCTTCCTCCATCTACTCTCTGTTCTACTCTTACACCTCATCCATGCCTCCCGTACCAGTCTTTCCTCGCCCAAATCCTGCAATCTTTCCTCAAACTTCACAACCCTCACATACGACTCCCACCACATACTCATACGAGTTGTCTCCTGCAACAGCACTGCTCTCGGTGTCGACCTTTCGAGCCCTAGCAGATTCTTCAGAAACCAACCTTGCTCCCTTTCTATTACCTCCCATTCACGCAATCCCCACACTTCCACTCCAGACAACAATATAGGTTTTACACACGCATCCCAGATCTTGCACACCATTACGAGGTTACCACCCCACAAGCTCCCCCATTTTCTGCACGCAATCCCCCAAGCCATTCTTGCTTTCGCCTGCATACACTCCACATGCATCCTATGCCCTCCTCCACAGTCAAACCAAAAGCCATTAGCCACCTAGACTATTTCTATGACAACAAGTCGATCGGGACACATTTTGAAGATATAAAGTAGATTTTATGTACACAAAAGTTGGCTACCACTGGTATAAATGAATGTGTTTTTCTAAAGAGCGGTATACCTAAATCTAATGTAAAAAATAGCTGTGTATTGCTGTAATATTTAAAGTGATATATACAGAAAATATTGTTGGTGATGACTTTACCAACTGTTACTTTGGCTCATAGAAAAAGCAACCAAATTATGCAAATCCGCTAAATTTTTTAACACCTTTAATTACCTGTTCTGACCATAATATGTTCATAATTGTTAATATCCACCGACATTTTATGCAGCATGTCCGTCTTTTCAATCACCTCCACCTGCAAACTCTTCCGTTTCGCCTCCATTTCAATCAACTTCCGTTGGTCTTCCGCTGAGAACTTTTTCAGCAATTCGTTATCCTCGTCCCGTTTTTTGAGCGACTCCTCCCACGCTTGCATCGCTTCCGAGTCCCACGACACCTCGGCCTTGATTTTATCCAGCTTCTGCACATTCTTTGCTAGATCGTTTTGCTTGATCGTTTGCCGGTCCTCGATGTCCTTCATAGTTTTATTCATTCGAGTAATGTCGGTTTTCGTGATGCTCTTCTCCGCCTGGTGTAGTTTGTACTTGTGTCGCTCCATTTCAAGCTGCTGCATGTAAGCACTCAAGAGAGACTAAAACAGAAAAATAATTTGAATATTATTTTATAAGCGCGTAATAACGGTTATTACTCATGAGGAGTAGATTTCAATATTATATCATTGAAATGCATAATAACGGTATTTTAATAATTTCATACTTGTTGATTAAATTATTCCAAATAAGTATGTGAGTGTAGAAATTACACAACGAAATTCACATAGAACTAGGGATTACAAAAAACCGGGATACCGAAAATAGATTTCAAAAATAAATTTATATTGTGTAAATATAAATGGTATCAAATGATAACTTAAGTGCCTTTCGTTTATCACTCTGGGCTGGTACGGGCTTATTGTTTTTTGTTCTATTTGCGTATAAGTCTACCTCGGCCCTTACAACCGGCGGCGCACCACCGCTTGACCTGAGCGATACTGCACGCCACCGGGGCGACTAACAATGATAAACCATGCTAAACGAAAGCGCCTTTAAATAATGATAAAGGAACCCATTAGCATATAAATTGAATTTAAAAAACACCCCATCCACACGTTTCTTCCTCTAACTTCTGACTCACACCTCGCTCTTGCCAAACACACTTTGTCCTGCCTGCTCTACTCTACCCTGGCTAAGTAGTTCTCATCTACCTTTCTTGTTACTCAATATTCCTCATTCTGTCCCTTATCTCAATTCCTAGGCTTCCCCTTCCTCTCAGGTTTACCTCCATCAACATACATGACATAGACATACATCATCGAAATGGAACGACTATCCCCCGTATTCACCAACGTTCTATACATCTATAGCTATTGAACCCATAAGTATTTGTTATTATAGCAACCATAAATGAATTATCTAGGGAATGTAGTTACTTTAGATTCGTTCTATTGGATACACTGAAAAATTAAAGAAAATATGTCTTCAAAGCTCTAGTCACAAGCGCTATTCAAGGTGTTGACATTTATTTTAGCCATTTCTGTCATAATGACATTTTCCATTTATACATTCAATAGCTTATGTCCCGTATTCATCGACGTTCCATAAAGCTATCAATAGCTATTGAACCAATAAGTAGTCGTTGTTATAGCAACAATAAATACATTATCTAGGGAATGTAGTTACTTTAGATTCTCTCTATTGGAAACACTGAATAATTAAACAAAAGATGTCATCAAAGCTCCAATCGCAAGCGCTATTCAAGGTGTTTGAGGTTTGTTTTGGCGTGTTCTGTCATAATGACGTTGTCAATTTATTCATTCAATAGCTTATGGGACCTATAAAGGCTTATGGGACCTATAAAGGTTTATGGGATGTTGGTAAATACGGGCATGTGGGTCCTATAAAGTTTATGGGATGTTGGTGAATATGGGCATATAACTACTAAAATATCAAAACAACGTTTCACATAATATTCTATCAGCTGTATCATACGCCAAATTATATCACAGTCAAAAAAAGGCTTTGCGTTCGCCCTGCATTTTGTTACACATTTGTTATTGTATTTATTCATGCCTCTTTTCATGCACAAAATGTTCAAGACCTCACAATAGCTGTCACCATAATCAACAAATACTGCTCACTACACATTTGAACATGTAATCACCTGATTCTGTTTCGTTTCCTTCTCCACATACTTCAAATGATTTTGCAAATTCTCGTACCGCTCCTTGACGGAGTCATACTTCCTCGAATAGCTACCCTTCCTCAAAACGAGCTCAGCGAGCTCCTTCTCGAGCGCGAGGTTCTCCTCGTTCGCCACCGGCAAGTGGAAACCGGACTCCCAGCCCATCTCCCGCAGCACCTGAGCCATCGCGGCCTCCATCACGCCCAAACAACAATAAAACAGTAAAACTCAAAATATAACACTCCGCCCAAGTCAACGTATTGACATAACACGTTCGAATTTGAGCGGTTGCTAGGGTGTTCGACGCGACGCCGATTCGAGGCGTCGCACACCAACACACGCGCGTTATTTTTAGAAATTTCCGGTTTATTTTAAAGCGCACGCTTTAAAAATAGCTATATGTTTTTGTGGTGTATTTACTAGTTTTGATGTGTGCGCGGAGTATTTCTAGCATCCAGGTAAGGGGAGCGGTGATATTTGTGTACGCTGTTAAATAATCGCCGCTTGTTTTAGGTCTTAATCAAAATGTTGTCGTGCCCTTTGTGCCTGAAGCCACATTTCGATGGAGTCGACGCGCTGCGGGCGACTCTAATAGCCGCAGCCACATCCCAATTGCCCTGCCCCGTTTGCAATGAGAGCCTTATGGGTTTAGATAAATTGACTATACATTTATTTAGTCATATTACTAGTAATATTATTGCTAAAAGTTTGAGTGATGGCGGGGTGGTGGGCTTGAAAGAGGCTGTTGTGGAGAAACGCGAGGATACTGTTAAATGTACAATACGCTGTGATATTTGCAATTTTTCGTTTTCCGATGAGAATATTTTGGAGATGCATCAGAAGCTGCTGCATCAAACACTGGCCGATAAAGAGACTGGTATTTATAGTTACCACTGTCACTTGTGTAGCAAGAAGTTTAAAATGAGGGGCAGTTTGATGGTGCATTTAAGGGTTGCTCATTATGGATTTGTTAATCACAATGATACGGGTGCGACGAAGGCTGTGAACGAGGGAAAAGTTCGGGGGGAGGACCAGAAGGCTGGTAAACAGTGGGCATGCGATGTTTGCTCTAAAATGTTTACTACGAAATATTTTTTGAAAAAACATAAGCGACTGCATACAGGTAAATAACATTACCTTTTGACAATTGATTCACGAAATCTTGACGGTAATTACAACTAGTAAATATATAAATAGCCATAGAACCTATAAGTATTACTTATAGCAACAATATATACATTTTATAGAGAATGTAGTTATTTTAATTTCTCTCTATTGGAAACACTGAATGAAACAAAAGATGCCTCCAAAGCTTCAATCATAAGCACTATAGAAGGTGTATTTGTTTTGGCAATTCAATTGCTTGTAAGACGTATAAAGTTTAGGGGATGTTGATGAATTCAAGCTTTCAAAAATATACATTACATATATGAGGGTTGTAAATAAAATATTTCAAAAATATACATTATATATATTATGCCCGTATTCACGCCTCATAAACTTTATAGGTCCCATAAGCTATTGAATGGATAAATTGAAAACGTCATTATGACAGAAATGGTCAAAACAAATGTCAACACCTTGAATAGCGCTTGTGATTGGAGCTTTGATGACACATTTCCTTTAATTTTCAGTGTTTCCAATAGAGCGAATTTAAAGTAACTACATTCCCTAGATAATGTATTTATTGTTGCTATAACAACGAATATTTATGGGTTCAATAGCTATTGATAGATTTATAGAACGTTGGTGAATACGGGGGTTAGGGTTGTAAATAAAGTAGTGGGAACAGAAATCAAAGTATATGGAACAAGTATAATTGCATTACATTCCTTCAATATAATCACCAGCAAAGTTTACTACCTTCAAACCAGTCGATTCAGTTGTTGCTTTGTGGCATAATCATGCTTTAAAGCGAACACTGCTTGATTACCTCTCTAAATTATGATTACAAAATTAAAATTAAATTACAGGTAATAAACTTTGGTGGTGATTATATTGTAGGAATGTAATGCAATATTACTTGTATGTTCAATATAAATTGATTTCTATCTGTTGCCACTATTTTTTTTTACAACCCTCGTAGTTGTTCCGAAAACGTGGGGAAAAATGTATCACAGATGACGGACGACGGCCAGACATTTTCCAGGGATGGTCTTACAATGATCAGGTCCACTGAATATATACAGACGATTTATACAAAAATTAAATAATTGAAATTTTTTTTAAACTATGCCCATTTACCATTTCAAATGGCTAGAACTTTACACTACACTATTATCCATAACTTTCTGTAATTCAGTCAATTTCTTTTATTAATTGAGACTTCATTTAAAAATATATAGGGAATAATGTACTGTAGAGTTCAAGTCATTTGAGATAGTGAATGCGCATAGTTTGGTTGGTGGGGACCACCCACCCACCCCACCTTCGCTCGCATATATTTTTTCATAGGATAACACTCTTCTTGGAATGGTTTAAACAATATAAAACGCCTGTATCCTTTGAAAAAACTATTCGAGCGAAGGTGGGGTGGGCGGGTGGTCCCCACCAACCAAATGATGCCTATTCACTATTTCAAATGGCTTGAACTCTGCACTACACTATTACCCTTAACTTTCTATGATTCAATCAATTTCATTTATTAATTGAGACTTCATTTAAAAATATATAGGGAATAATGTACTGTAGAGTTCAAGTCATTTGAGATAGTGACTGCGCATAGTTTGGTTGGTGGGGACCGCCCACCCACCCCACCTTTGTTCGCATACTTTTTTACATAGGATAACACTCTTTTTAGAATGGTTTAAACAATATAAAACGCCTGTATCCTTTGAAAAAAAGTATGCGAGCGAAGGTGGGGTGGGCGGGTGTCCCCCACCAACCAAATTATGCCTATTCTCTATTTCAAATGGCTTTAACTCTGCATTACACTATTACCCTTAACTTTCTATGATTCAATCAATTTCATTTATTAATTGAGACTTCATTTAAAAAAATATAGAATATAATGTACTGTAGAGTTCAAGTCATTTGAGATAGTGAATGGGCATAGTTTGGTTGGTGGGGAGCACCCGCCCACCCCACCTTTGCTCGTATACTTTTTTACATAGGATAACACTCTTCTTGGAATGGTTTAAACAATATATAACGCCTGTATCCTTTGAAAAAACTATGCGAGCGAAGGTGGGGTGGGCGGGCGGCCCCCACCAACCAGATTATGCCCATTCACTATTTCAAATGGCTTGAACTCTGGACTACACTATTACCCTTAACTTTTTATGATTCAATCAATTTCATTTATTAATTGAGACTTCATTTAAAAAAATATAGGGTATAATGAACTGTAGAGTTCAAGTCATTTGAGATAGTGAATGGGCATAGTTTGGTTGGTGGGGACAAACCCACCCACCCCACCTTTGCGCGGATACTTTTTTACATAGGATAACACTCTTTTTAGAATGGTTTAGACAATATAAAACGCCTGTATCCTTTGAAAAAACTATGCAAGCGAAGGTGGGGTGGGCGGTTGTTCCCCACCAACCAAATTATGCCCATTCACTATTTCAAATGGCTTGAACTCTGCACTACACTATTGCCCTGAACTTTCTATGATTGAATCAATTTAATTTATTAATTGAAACTTCATTTAAAAATATATAGGGAATAATGTACTGTAGAGTTCAAGTCATTTGAGATAGTGAATGGGCATAGTTTGGTTGGTGGGGAACACCCACCCACCCCACCTTCGGTCGCATATATTTTTACATAGGATAACACTCTTCCTGGAATGGTTTAAACAATATAAAACGCCTGTATCCTTTGAAAAAAAACTATGCGAACGAAGGTGGGGTTGGTTGGTTGGTCCCCACCAACCAAATTATGCCCATTCACTATTTCAAATGGCTTGAACTCTGCACTACACTATTACCCTTAACTTTCTATGATTCAATCAATTTCATTTATAAATTTAGACTTAATTTTAAAACTATATAGAAGTTTTTTTGTTAATTTATTTTTTTAAACTTATTTATTATGATACGTATAATAAAGTAATGTACACATCAGATTTTTTCCATTATTTTCTTTGTGAAAATATATGAAACCCGTATGAGCACGTCTTTGTACTTTTGATACTTACCTTAAGTTGGTTTTAGGTGAAATGCCTTACTTTTGCGCGCAATGCAATAAATATTTTACGTTCCAACAGTCTTATCATAAGCATATGTTGTATCATTCTTCTGAGAAACCTCATATTTGCACCGAATGCGGACGGGCTTTTAAGGAGCTGTCCACTTTGCACAATCACGAGAGAATTCATTCGGGAGAGAGGCCGTTTGCCTGTGAAACTTGCGGTAAGTTAATGGAGTGAAAGAAAACTAATTGATTTAATATTATTTTAACATTGGGGAGCCTGAGTTCGATCCCCAGTGGGGAGCTAATTTTCGCGAATCACCGCGTGAAATACCGGGTGACTCCTCTGAGCTTCTTCCTTGAACGGCGGAAAAACCTGATAGCCCAATAAAGATAGAAGTTTTTTTTATTATTTTAAAATCAGCCTGAATAATAGTAGTTTTAAAGAGCAGATTTTGTTCAAAGTATGCCAAGACTAATGGATTTTGCACAGATTTGTTTACAGACTATCTATTACTAATTTCAATTTTATATTTTTCCTTAAGGGCCCTGTCTACCACTCCGCTCAGAAAAATGTAAACATTCCTTCCCCTTACGTTTGTATCTAACCCGCAAGGGCCCATATATTGCATTAGGAGATAAAAGATCTGATCTTTATAGCAATATATGGGCCCTTGCGGGTTAGATACAAACGTAAGGGGAAGGAATGTTTACATTTTTCTGAGTGGAGTGGTAGACAGGGCCCTTAAGCGACCACTCTCCGAGTAAATCTGGGCTTAATTAAATGGTTCTCACTGTTTTTTTTGCTGTTGTTTTTGGCAACAGCTGCTTTTTAAGATTTATAAGTCTTCCAATATTGCTTTATTTTATTTTGATGTATTTTTAATAATGCGAGTTAACTAACAAACCTAATATTGGACAATAATTAAAAAATTGTTTAGTGACATCATGTAAAATAATTTTCAAATGTTTATAGGTAAATGCTTCAGGCAGCGTGTTTCATATTTAGTACATAGACGGATTCATACTGGTGCAATGCCATACAAATGTACAGCATGTGAAAAGACTTTTCGCTACAAAGTTAGCCAAAGGTCGCATAAATGCCCAGCGAATCCTCCCGGTTCAGTGGTACGAACATCTACGCCTGAAACTCAGTTAAATACCAAAGCAACTGAAATCACAAAAAATGTACTATCCCCAACTATTACCCCAACAGCTCCAGATAAAACCATCAACGGGTTTATCGCTGCAAATACAATCATTGTAAATTCTGATGGGCATATAATCGGCCAGAATTTTTCATTCGATGGCAACAGTATAATCACATATCCGAACGTGAGGAGTTGCGAGACTATATCTACACCTCCAATCATACAGAATTTAACAGAAGTTGATCCTCCAACAGGTATTTTATTAATTAATTAATTATGCAAATCGGCATTTTAACAAAAGTTTTTCAAACGTTAATCCACACAGTACAATCATTTCGAAAGTTTTTCGCCAAATAATAGTAACAATTATTCGAATATTAGTTGGCTGATCGTCACAAGAGTTGTAAATAATTAGCACCAATAAAATATGAAAAAAAGAGTTGTTAAAAACACCCAAAACTAACAATATAAGGTGCTTTCGTTTAAAATTACTAGTACTAGTAATGGGATACAGCACACCACGGACCGACTGCATAAATAATCAAATATTTCTGTTATGTTTGTTGTCACAATGTTTTAAAACAATTTATTATTGTTATTAGTGAATTAGTGCCATTACATTTACAAAAGTTATCTAATAGATCCATTATGTGGATGTTAAAAATGATTATGATTACTGTTAGTCATCTAACACCTTGCACTTTAACTTATTGTCGTAACGAATTTGTGATTTATAAGTTAATTATGAATTGGTTAGGTATATATTTGATTTTAATTCTAAGCAATTTGTGAAATTAATATCAATATCCTTGGATTTGGTTGCTAGGTAACATGTCGGTCGGCCATCATGGATTCATGGCTAGTTGATATTTTAGAAATAAAGTTCTCACTCATCTCTAAAATATTAACAAGCCATGAATCTATGATGGCCGGCCGAAAGATTGTAGGTGGTTAAATTAATATAAGTATGCGTGGCTTTGGTTGCTAGGTAACATATCGATCGGCCATCATGGACTCATGGCTAGTTAATATTTAGGAGATTTATTTATTTTTCAAATATTAACTAGCCATGAGTCCATGATGGCCGACCAACATGTTACCTAGCAACCAAAATCCACGGCTGATGGTATTAATTTTAAAATTGCCATTATTTCTAATAAATATTTTCTATTGAAAATAGTTGTGCTATATTTTGGGAAAAAAAACTATTCTATAACTGACAAAATTATTCCGCATGTAGATATTATCTGACCTAATGTGGTATGAATAATTTTTTGGTAGACATTTATTACGAAAAAGTCCCAATGCGATATCCGAAATTGAAAAATTTATTAATTCTCATATTTTATTATAATGAAGAAAATATTGCATCTCTATTAAAAATAGCACTTTATTTGAATCGATTTAAAAACAAACAACATTGGATGCATTATAAAAGGCTATAAAAAAAGGCACCTCGTTTTAGACAAGAAACATTCTTGAAACAAATATAATACAACTAACCCCCTAGAAGGAAAAAATATTCTTCTAAGTCCTGGTTTCCTCGCAAGTGGTGTCGATGAATACGGCCGTTTTTGACGTCATTTACACATTACAAGATACGTTTTAAGTACATGTAATTGAATAACTCACCAGATTCCAGTGTAATTCATTATGTTTTTTCTTTCTTTTATTTGTTATGTTGTTATTATATCATCTGTAATTGGTTTCTGTTAAACTGTAGATGTCTATATTAAATAAATAAATTACATTTTCCCAATACTTTGAAGTATATCACTCTCTGGATTACCAGATTTATTTAAATATATATAAAAGAAATGTGTGACGTCAAAATGACGTGAAATACGGCCACTTTTGTCGACACCGCTTTCTACGAAACCAAGGCTTTAGTTGTATTATATTTGTTTCAAGAATGTTTCCTGTCTAAAACGAGCATTAGCTTTAAATCTAAATACTAAAAGGCAGCTAAACATTAAATCATACACATACAGATTTTTATTTAACTATGTATGTATGTAAGCAATATGTTAAAAAAAACACTTCTATCTTTATAGTATAGTTATTATGTCGAACTAAACTATTTTGTTGTAGGTAGTCCCCCAGCAGTTTTTAGTAATGAAAATAGCAATCCTGATTTCTTTACAATGGTAATGTCTCCCACTTTACCCGATGTTCAGTCACTTTGTTTGACTAACACAATTCCAATAAACTCTAAAGATGATGATAAAGCCACTCTGCATACGATTAATGAAGATTCGTTTAAGAAGTTGCTTTATGGTGAGGCGCATTCGCCGGGGTGATTTAAATTAATGCAATGTAAATAAAATATATTTATTTATTAGTACTGTGTGTTTGATTTTAGATTACTGCCTTACTCCCACATTCATCCTAAAAATTTTTTCAAATTATTCATTCACGTTCATCCTTCTTACCGATACACAATATGTTACTACCAGTGAAGAAGAGGGGCTTATTTACTAGTAAGGCGCTTTCGTTTAGCATGGTTTATCATTGTTGGTCGCCCCCGTGGCGTGCAGTATCGCTCAGATCTTGCGGTCGTGCGCCGTCGGTTGTAAAGGTCGTATGCGTATCGGAAGCATTCATCCTAAATTTCTCAAAATTCATCATTCACGTACATCCTTCTTACCGATACACAATATATTACTACCAGTGAAGAAGAGGGGCTTTTTTACTGGTAAGGCGCTTTCGTTTAGCATGGTTTATCATTGCTGGTCGCCCCCCGTGGCGTGCAGTATCGCTCAGGTCTTGCGGTCGTGCGCCGTCGGTTGTAAGGGCCGTATGCGTATCGGAAGCGGCAAATAGAACAATAAACAACCGTACCCGTACCAGCCCAGAGTGATAAACGAATGGCACTGTATATGAAACGTACTGAAAAGTTACATTTACATACACTGCTATTCTAGAATCTTTTAATCTTTTGCGGTCGTGCGCCGTCGGTTGTAAGGACCGAGGTAGAATTATGCGCACCGGAAGCGGCAAATAGAACAAGAAACAATAAGCCCGCACCAGCCCAGGGTGATAAACGAAAGGCACTGTATTAACATATTGTGCATATTAATAATTTCCATTTTCATCGCCTCTGAACATCTTAATCTACTTTATTGTGAATAATAAAACTATGTTCTTATTATAATTTTTATTACTTTTGATTTCTATCTATAATAATTGTTAAAAAATATCTTAAATATTGCAGTGGTATATACTGATGGGAATAAATACAATAAAATATAATTATAAAAAGTAATTTAACGACTACAAAATTTGACACTCGCGTTTCTTCGTTCGCGACTTTTTGGTGCTTGACCTGACGGCCTGCACAAAAATATCATCTAGTCCAAGCAGCTCCTTGGCTGAGCACTCGAAGTAATGGTCGGCCCTAATTATCTTCTTCATCTTGTGCGCCTCCTTTTCCGACACGAGTATTAGGTTAGGATCGTCTTCTTTTCTTAAATCTGATTTTGTGCCTGAAAATAAATCGAATAACATCAGCTATATTACAAAACAAGTCACAGAGGACTGGGATTATAACACTTTAGCATTTAAAAATTTAGGGTGTTTTCGTTTTTCGCCCAGAATTCCTATTCATGAAACCAATGAATAGAACAAAGCTAACCAAAGATCGTTGAATTCACGTTCAAAATACTCATAAAAACGAAGTTACATATATCAATAATTTTTCAAGTTTTAGAAATTCAATGGTTGTGGCGTCTACTACGTGTAATTCATTTTCTCAGATATATTCGAGTCTTATAGGAAAACTCATTTGGTAATTTCTATGAAAACTACTATGTGAACTAATAGATAATTAGGCTAATTAAAAATGCAATAATATATTATATGTTGCTATTGGTTTCTGAAATATTTGATAATAATTAAGCAGGAACATAAAATATCTTATGTATCGTCGCTATCAGATATATTCGAGTTTTTTTAGGAAAACTCATTTGGTAATTTTTATGAAAATTACTATGTAAACTAATAGTTAATTAGGCTAATTAAAAATGCAATAAAAAAATCATATGTTGCTATTGGTTTGTGAAATATTTGATAATAATTAAGCAGAAACATAAAATATCTTATGTATCGTCGCTATCAGATATATTCGAGTTTTCTAGGAAAACTAATTTGGTAATTTTTATGAAAATTACTATGTGAACTAATAGTTAATTAGGCTAATTAAAAATGCAATAAAAAATCATATGTTGCTATTGGTTTCTGAAATATTTGATAATAATTAAGCAGGAACATAAAATATCTTATGTGTCGTAGCTATCAGATATATTCGAGGTTTCTAGGAAAACTCATTTGGTAATTTCTATGAAAATTACTATGTGAACTAATAGTTAATTAGGCTAATTAAAAATGCAATAAAAAATCATATGTTGCTATTGGTTTCTGAAATATTTGATAATAATTAGACAGGAACATAAAATATCTTATGTATCGCTATCAGATATATTCGAGTTTTCTAGGAAAAGTCATTTGGTATTTTTTATGAAAATTACTATGTGAACTAATAGTTAATTAGGCTAATTAAAAATGCAATAAAAAATCATATCTTGCTATTGGTTTCTGAAATATTTGATAATAATTAAGCAGGAACATAAAATATCTTATGTATCGTCGCTATGAGATATATTCGAGTTTTCTAGGAAAATTCATTCGGTAATTTGTATGAAAATTACTATGTGAACTAATAGTTAATTAGGCTAATTAAAAATGCAATAAAAAATCATATGTTGCGATTGGTTTCAGCAATATTTGATAATAATTAAGCAGGAACATAAAATATCTTATGTATCGTCGCTATCAGATATATTCGAGTTTTCTAGGAAAACTCATTTGGTATTTTTTATGAAAATTACTATGTGAACTAATAGTTAATTAGGCTAATTAAAAATGCAATAAAAAATCATATGTTGCTATTGGTTTCTGAAATATTTGATAATAATTAAGCAGAAACATAAAATATCTTATGTATCGTCGGTATCAGATATATTCGAGTTTTCTAGGAAAACTCATTTGGTAATTTTTATGAAAATTACTATGTGAACTAATAGTTAATTAGGCTAATTAAAAATGCAATAAAAAATCATATGTTGCTATTGGTTTCTGAAATATTTGATAATAATTAAGCAGAAACATAAAATATCTTATGTATCGTCGGTATTAGATATATTCGAGTTTTCTAGGAAAACTCATTTGGTAATTTTTATGAAAATTACTATGTGAACTAATAGTTAATTAGGCTAATTAAAAATGCAATAAAAAATCATATGTTGCTATTGGTTTCCGAAATATTTGATAATAATTAAGCAGAAACATAAAATATCTTATGTATCCTCGCTATGAGATATATTCGAGTTTTCTGGGAAAACGCATTTTGTAATTTCTATGAAACTTACTATGTGAACTAATAGTTAATTAGGCTAATTAAAAATGCAATAAAAAATCATATGTTGCTATTGGTTTCTGAAATATTTGATAATAATTAGGCAGGAACATAAAATATCTTATGTATCGTCGCTATCAGATATATTCCAGTTTTCTAGGAAAACTCATTTTGGTAATTTTTATGAAAATTACTATATGAACTAATAGTTAATTAGGCTACTTAAAAATGCAATAAAAATCATATCTTGCTATTGGTTTCTAAAAGATTTGATAATAATTAGGCAGGAACATAAAATATGTATCGTCGCTATCAGATATATTCCAGTTTTCTAGAAAAACTCATTTGGTATTTTTTATGAAAATTACTATGTAAACTAATAGTTAATTAGGCTAATTAAAAATTCATCTCATTCATCTTCTTCATTTCAAGTTTTAGTTTAGGTACGAATTATTACCGAATATGGCGGCTATCTGAGTGAAGAATCACCAAATTTACAAATATTTGATTAATTAACTCTCAAAAATGTACGAACATCTTGCATGCTATCCACTATAACCCTCCGTGGTGCAGTTGGTAGTGAGACGGCCGCGATAGCTGGAGACGTGTGTGTCCCACCGGAGTGTGAGATTGAGCATTTCTTAATTGTTCACTAAAAACGGCTAAATCACAAACGAATAGAAATGCCCAGTGTATAAGATTCTAGTTCGTGCTGTATCTTACTTAAGTATCCACTTTACTTACCAACTAAAATCATGGGTGCATTTGGCATGTGATGCCTCACTTCCGGGGCCCATTTTGTACGTATATTTTCGTACGACGTTTTGTGCTCAATTGAGAAACATATGAGAAAACAGGTGGTCTGTAAAAAAAAACTATTGTAATAAATAGTATTGTTGCTACCCTGACACTATGTGGTATCCCATTATAAATAAAAAAGTTTCAATTTCGTGTAAAAACTATTATTATTAGGAAAACCAGGGAGTCCTGGTAGTGGCGGTTTCAAGGGCTGGGGAAAGCATAATTCGGGTAATGGGCTGCGGTTTTCAGCCTCATCGGCTCTGTCTTGATATGGTCTAGTATTTGGATGACATTTGTAGGTATTGGTATATTGATCAATTCATTGTCTTCCTGTTAGTATAGGTATGTTAGAAATTGTCCCAGTTTTTGCGACATTGTTGTGGAAATCTAGCTGTATTTTTTTTCTTAGAAATAAATTGCGGACCGATCCTATACAAGTGAACGTACGAGCATCTCCTATGCTCGTACGTCCACTTGTTCTCTCACGTTTTTATTTGTAATGGTAGAAAATTATTATCCGGTTAATAAGAATTAAAATATATTTATTAATGCCGGTATTCACCAACATCCCATAAACTGTATAGGTCCCATAAGCTATTGAATGGATAAATTCAAAACCTCATTGTGACAGAATATGCCAAAACAAATGTCAAACACCTTGAATAGAGCTTGCGATTGGAGCTTTGATGACACCATTTGTTTAATTATTCAGTGTTTCCAATAGAGAGAGTCTAAAGTAACTACATTCCCTAAATATTTGTATTATTGTTACTATAACAACGAATACTTATATACTTCAGCTGATCAAACAATAACAAAGATCAGCTGTTTACCTATTACTTTAAAGAAAACCGTTCACGTTTGAATCGCAAATAGCTTTTCATAGATTTATGGAACATTGGTGAATACTTATAGCGTAAATGCCGCTATTAATACCGGGATCCCGACATCGCTAGATTTAAGTATCAAAATATCGGTATTAAAATTTGCAATCCATACTTGTAATACATACACAAGAAACATACAATTTGCTACTATTTTTATTCTCCATATCGCTGATAAAATTTATAATTTATGGTTCATTCTTATTACAGTCTAATTTTAATGGATACATGAAAAATATATATCGTAATTTTAATAATTGTTGTATACATTCATATCAGATAATAGATTAAAAATAGATCATAAAGTGGATTGTTCGTTGAAATGATTTAATTATACTTGTGGAAATACGGAGAATCGTCTAGTAATATAATTAATATGATAAGTATGAAAAAGTAAGCGAAAGTTATATGTTGAACACTCTCGTCGAACGTTTGAACCAACAAGAGGTACAGATATTCAATTTGTATACCGGGTCGTATAATACTATAAATTAGGACACTCAGCTCAATGGCCTAGTGTAGGGTTGGCGAGTCTATGGCACGCGTGCCAGTGGTATGAAACATTTGCTGGCACACGAAAATTTGCTGGTACATCGTTTAATTTGCTGGTACTGCGTTTAATTAAATAAAATTTGTTTTCATCTTATTTGTATTAATTGTATTTTTTAATATTACCAATAGGTTGGCACGTTTTACTGAAAAAGATTCGCAAACCCTGGCCTAGTGGTTAGAGGCATCGTCCGTTTCGTACTGAGCATTAGGAAACGAGAGTTCAAACCCTGTTACGGTCGAAATTTCGCGAATAACCTTCCACAGTTTTTCAGAGATTTTCTGTGAAGTTAAAAAAATGTGAGAGACAATGTAGCTCATATTTATATTATGTATTTCTTCACGACTAAATTAATATTAATAATATAAATTATTTTTAACCCGGTATTTTACCAAGCAAACTATGCCCGTTCACTATTTCAAATGACTTGAACTCTGCACTATACTGTTATGCGTGACTTTCTATTATTCAATTAATTTCATTTGTTATTTTATGCCTAATTCGTAAAAAACATGTGAGAAATAATGTAGACCATAGTTCAAGCCATTTGAAATAGTGGACGGGCATAGTCAGGTTGGTGGGGGCCGCCCGCCCACCCCACCTTTGCTCGCATAGTTTTCCAATGGATCCAGATGTTTTATATTGTTTAAACTATTTCAAGAAGAGTGTTATCCTATAATAAAAACTATGCGAACAAAGGTGGGGTGGGCGGGCGGTCCCTACCAACCAAACTACGACCGTCCACTATTTCAAATGACTTGCACTATGCTCTACATTGTTTCTCACATGTTCTTTACGAATTAGGCGTAAAATAACAAATGAAATTAATTGAATAATAGAAAGTCACAGATAACAGTATAGTGCAGAGTTCAAGTCATTTGAAATAGTGGACGGTCGTAGTTTGGTTGGTAGGGGCCGCCCGCCCACCCCACCTTTGTTCGCATAGTTTTTATTATAGGATAACACTCTTCTTGAAATAGTTTAAACAATATAAAACATCTGGATCCATTGGAAAACTATGCGAGCAAAGGTGGGTTGGGCGGGCGGCCCCTACCAACCAAACTACGACCGTCCACTATTTCAAATGACTTGAACTCTGCACTATACTGTTATCTGTGACTTTCTATTATTCAATTAATTTCATTTGTTATTTTACGCCTAATTCGTAAAAAATATGTGAGAAATAATGTAGACCACAGTTCAAGCCATTTGAAATAGTGGACGGGCGTAGTTTGGTTAGTAGGGGCCGCCCGCCCACCCCACCTTTGTTCGCATAGTTTTTATCATAGGATAACACTCTTCTTGGAATAGTTTAAACAATATAAAACATCTATATCCATTGAAAAAACTATGCGAACAAAGGTGGGGTTTTCGGGTGGCCCCTACTAACCAAACTACGCCCGTCCACTATTTCAAATGGCTTGAACTGTGGTCTACATTATTTCTCACATATTTTTTACGAATTAGGCGTAAAATAACAAATGAAATTAATTGAATAATAGAAAGTCACGGATAACAGTATAGTGCAGAGTTCAAGTTATTTGAAATAGTGGACGGTCGTAGTTTGGTTGGTATAGGACGCCCGCCCACCCCACCTATGTGGGCGGGCGGCCCCCACCAACCAAACTATGCCCGTCCACTATTTCAAATGACTTGAACTCTGCACTATACTGTTATCTGTGACTTTCTATTATTCAATTAATTTCATTTGTTATTTTACGCCTAATTCGTATAAAAAAACATGTGAGAAACAATGTAGACCATAGTTCAAGTCATTTGAAATAGTGGACGGGCATAGTCAGGTTGGTAGGGTGCGCCCGCCCACCCCACCTTCGCGCGCATAGTAATTTCAATGGATATAGACGTTTTATATTGTTTAAATAATTCCAAGAATAGTGTTATCCTCTGGAAATAACTACGCGAGCGAAGGTGGGGTGGGCGGGCGGCCCCCACCAACCTGACTATGCCCGTCCACTATTTCAAATGACTTGAACTATGGTCTACATTGTTTCTCACATGTTTTTTTATACGAATTAGGCGTAAAATAACAAATGAAATTAATTGAATAATAGAAAGTCACGGATAACAGTATAATGCAGAGTTCAAGTCATTTGAAATAGTGGACGGGCATAGTTTGGTTGGTAAAATACCGGGTTAAACATAATTTATTTTATTAATATTAATTTAGTCGTGAAGAAATAAATAACTCTCGGGTTGATTTTTATTTATTCGCCTATAAATTAATATTAATAATATAAATGATGTTTAATTTAGAATGAAACAATTGCAGATATAATTATACTGCCATTAGTAGACTTACAACTAAAGTTAATTTGTAATTTAACAGCCTCTACTTAATTAACCGTTTAATTGCAACTTAACCCGCGGAAGTCGCGGATTAAATTCGTGAACGTGGGCGCGAATTCACATGCCACCGTAATTTACTTACATTAGGGTACGACAAAGGTCGTAATCTTTCATAATCCTCCTGACCGGCCGTATCCCATAAAGCCATATTATAATCAACCCCATCCACATGGATTTTTTCCGCATAATTCTCAAAACTGTAAACAAATCAAATACTTTATCTTATTTGTTTCGATACATTTAGTTATGTTAGGACTTACACTGTTGGAATATATTTTACGTTGAATTTTTTGGCAGTATATCCGATTAGCAAACACGTTTTCCCAACTGCACCATCACCCACCACCGTGATTTTCACGTTGCGCGGTGGCGCCATCCTATAAAATAATATATAAAATAATAAATTTCAATGTACAGTAATGTAATATAATAAATATCTAAAAATGATACAACTAACCCCCTAGGAGGAAAGTTAAACGCCATCTGGTGGCACCAGGTACTACAATATATCCGTAATGGTTAACAAAGTTTAAAAAATATACAATGAGGGTTTTAGAAATTGAATGGTTTTGGCGTCTACTACGTGGTAATTCATTTTCAATAAAGGAGATGAATAAAAACATAGTAGTTTTATTCATCTCCTTTATTGAAAATGAGGGTTTTGTTGAAATATGTATAAATTTGGGACTAAAACATACAAAATCAAAATGTGACTAAAACATACAAAATCATATTTTGATTTTGTATGTTTTAATTGCAAAACATACAAAATCATATTTTTATGATATACTGATTTTGGTATTAAATAGCATAGCATGAAAACTAGTATCACCGTAATTTTAGAATAAGTAGCTCAATATATTGCTATTAGAAAAAGTTTGAGAAAATGCCCATCGAAGGATTTTTGAAATATATACTAATTGTCTAGTCCTTTATGTTACCGGTACCCTAAAATTTATGTTGCCGGCAACTGCATATTATTTCCTGCAGCATAGGAATTTCATTAAAAGCCAACCCTGAATGGAAATTAATTTGATCCCACGTTATAAACTGTTTACATTAAATATTGGATTGTTAAGGCGTCTACTTTGTGATAATTCATTTTAAAGGATAAATAAAACGATTTTTTACTTTGTTTTTTATCACACTTCAGTTACACTTTGCAACTAGTTTCGGCTAAGCTCTAGCCATTTTCGAGCTCCTCCGATGACTGAGTCACCGGAGGAGCTCGAAAATGGCTAGAGCTTAGCCGAAACAAGTTGCAAAGTGTAACTGAAGTGTGATAAAAAACAAAGTAAAAAATCGTTTTATTTATGTTTACATTAAATTAATATCGACAAACTCAATTCCTTGAAACGACAAACAATATTTTAAACCGATAGTATCATACTACAAGTATGTAAATAATTAAATCATATGAATATATTAAAAGGTTAACACTCTTTTTCAAAAATCTCCATAATTTTGTAGTCCAAACCGTAAAATTTGAATTGTTGATGCTACTACACTAATCAATTAGGGCGTAGTTTTCACACATGTATAATTACCATAAATAAATGTAATCACGCCCCGATACGTCGCACGCGCACTTAAAAATAAACACCTAAACTTCATACTCACTTGCAATGCTAATTACGGCTGTACAAACGCAACTGATGTTAGCCACTACATAACAAATTTTAATTTACACCCGATAGACCAAACACGATAGATTCAGACGTGAGAGAATTATAATGTATTGTAGTCACATAGAGGAAACTGCTATCGTGATAAAACCTTATCTAATCACCATTTCGTGGCATCTCGTGTGCACAATAGCTGATGGCTATTATTTTTTTTTAAATATTTAAAGTCCTCTATATAGGCCTCGCGTACTCAAACTGACGTCCGTTTTCACACTTTTGTGTCTGTCCTATGTGTGTGTGTCGGTATCAATTAACCCACTGCAGTAATTTCGTTAGATTACTAAAGACAATGAACCGTTCTGTTTTAATAGCCGCGGCGCCAGTTCCTTTATTGTATTCACGCCTCCGTTTGATTGAGTAATGCGGCAACAACGGTGAAGGATTGTTTTTTTTATAAATATATTTTATTCATACAATTTTACAAAATGTTACAAAATCGGTTGTATTTGATTGCGAGTCGAACTGCTTGTTCTAGTGCTTCTGTAACGCATTCGCCTGTCATAGCGGATGTCATGTAGAAACCGACCGCTCCTATTTGTCTCGCCATGTCTCGCCCCAACACCTTTGCCGTCTGTTTGTCCTCGATTAAATCTAGTTTTGTTCCTGAAAATAATATCAATATTTATTCTATATTTCAAATGTTAAATCATATGTAGAAGTAATGTTAGAATTTTTTTTGAGGTGGAGCACAGTGATTCCCAAAAACGTGACTAAAAATATTAAATGCATTTTTAATGTCTAAACATAACATAACACATCATTTTTTATTTGAATTTGAATAGTCAAATTAACTTCATTAATGACGTTTTCTAAAGCATTCAAAGTTGATAAGCGAAATTGATTTTTTGATATGCCTCTTTTATATTCAACTTCCTCTCTTCTTCTATTAGTCTTTCTAAAAGTTTTGCTAAATTATTTAACAGACAAATTGGTCTAAATTTCAAAGGATCGCCTAAAGTTTTTACAGGTTTTGGAACTAAGTCTAATACAGCTTCTTTCCAAATAATTGGAAACATTTCATCATGAATAATTTTGTTAAAAACATTTAGGAAAATATCTGGAATTTCATCCACTAAAATTTTTATTATTTCATTTGGAATTTTGTCATTTCCTGGAGTTTTCTTATTTTTCAACCCTCTGCTAGCTTTTTTAATTCAATTATGCCAAAATTTTTTATTTTTATTTTTATTTTTATTTTTATTTTTATTTTTATTTTTATTTTTATTTTTATTTTTATTTTTATTTTTATTTTTATTTTTATTTTTATTTTTATTTTTATTTTTATTTTTATTTTTATTTTTATTTTTATTTTTATTTTTATTTTTATTTTTATTTTTATTTTTATTTTTATTTTTATTTTTATTTTTATTTTTATTTTTATTTTTATTTTTATTTTTATTTTTATTTTTATTTTTATTTTTATTTTTATTTTTATTTTTATTTTTATTTTTATTTTTATTTTTATTTTTATTTTTATTTTTATTTTTATTTTTATTTTTATTTTTATTTTTATTTTTATTTTTATTTTTATTTTTATTTTTATTTTTATTTTTATTTTTATTTTTATTTTTATTTTTATTTTTATTTTTATTTTTATTTTTATTTTTATTTTTATTTTTATTTTTATTTTTATTTTTATTTTTATTTTTATTTTTATTTTTATTTTTATTTTTATTTTTATTTTTATTTTTATTTTTATTTTTATTTTTATTTTTATTTTTATTTTTATTTTTATTTTTATTTTTATTTTTATTTTTATTTTTATTTTTATTTTTATTTTTATTTTTATTTTTATTTTTATTTTTATTTTTATTTTTATTTTTATTTTTATTTTTATTTTTATTTTTATTTTTATTTTTATTTTTATTTTTATTTTTATTTTTATTTTTATTTTTATTTTTATTTTTATTTTTATTTTTATTTTTATTTTTATTTTTATTTTTATTTTTATTTTTATTTTTATTTTTATTTTTATTTTTATTTTTATTTTTATTTTTATTTTTATTTTTATTTTTGTATATTTTTGTTGTGGTTTGTGATGTGGAAGGGCAGTGAGGGAAATGCCAATAAGGTTTTTTTTTTGGTTTTGTTTATTGCTACTTACCTACCAAAATAACTTTTGGTTTTACAAATTTTCTGAGCTCGGCGTTCCAAACATCTCTACAATTGCTTAACGACTCCTTGTTGTCCATAGCGTAGCACATCAAAAATATGTTGGTCTGAAATAGGTGTTTTAATTAATATTAGGATAATAAATCAAATTTCTATCTTTATCATATACATATATACAGGTCTTCCCAAAAGTCCCGGGGCGGAACTATAAATTTTGAACGAGTGAAAAAAAAATTGAAAATTTGAAGAGTCTGTATTCTTAGGTAGATTAGAACTTGCAGGCAACGTAGAGTTTTTTTTAGGGGATGACTACCCTAACATGTTTAATGTAGCTAATTTAATTGCCTACAACATGCATTAACTGTTGCTCCTGAGGTCTATACATTAATATTTAGTTGAAAAAGTAAAAACAAAACGTAATTTTGGCATTTTATTTCAATTTACCACTTTCATAACAACTTCTTTTTAGTTAGTTTTTCGATATTATTATTCTAGTGATATTTGCCTATAGTAGAGTGTAATAAAATATATCAAGTAGGAGTTTTTGTATCTTCAAACTCTAATTCGACTGGACTAAAATTCGAATGCCCGTTTTCGCTAACGGTCCATAAATCTAGGCGTTTTTGTTAGAATGTTAGTATAGTGCCTTTCGTTTATTACTCTGGGCTGGTACGGGCATATTGTCTCTTATTCTATTTGCTGCTTGCGATGCGCATAATTCCACCTCAGCCCTTACAACCTTGAGCGATACTGCACGCCACGGGGGCGACTAGCAATGATAAACCATGCTAAACGAAAACACCTTATAGTTGCCATCGCAGGATTAGTTTGCAATACCGAATATATATACGAGGCGTGTTTTTTAATTAAGTACCGTTTTGATATTCCGCCGATTCAGCGCTGCGGTCGATATTCCGCGCATGCGCGATATGTGCCTGCATCTATTGGCAAGGTTGAGACGCAATTACGGTAACACTGGTCCGTGATTGCGTGTGTTAGCAAGCATTTAAAATGGCAATGCCGATTGAGAGACCCGCCGACTTTGAAGTTCGGCATGATATTGGTTTTCTGTTTGCCAATAGATGCAAGTACACATCGCGCATGCGCGGAATACCGACCGATATACGAGGCGTGCTTTTTAATTAAGTACCGTTTTGATATTCCGCCGATGCAGCGCTGCGGTCGGTATTCCGCGCATGCGCGATGTGTGTATATATATATATATATATATATATATATATATACGAGGAGTGTTTTTTGATTAAGTGCCGATGCAGCGCTGCGGTCGGTATTCCGCGCATGCGCGATGTGTACCTGCATCTATTGGCTATATACAAACTAATAAGGAACTTAGGAACTTATAGTTCGTTCGTTAGTACTTACACCTTTGTACGCATACGTCCGTATAACATCAAATTCCTCTTGTCCCGCCGTGTCCGAAAGTATTACATTGTAGTTTTTGTTGTCAACTTTTACATCTACAGGATACCTACTATAAATAGTATGTTTGACTACCTCTGATGGATGCGTATCATTCGCATATTTAAGTAGTAAGCAAGTTTTTCCAACACCACTATCGCCTACAGCTGTTATAACATATTCCTCCTTTGTCATTCTGCAACGCTAGATTCTGATTGTGTAAATTTTGCTGATAAGTTCACCTATGCGATTGGATTTAGACTGATGCGGTAAATGAATTATTTATCATTGCTATCTTGTTTGACTCACGTAAAAATGTATTTCAGCTATAATTCCGATAATATTTTACAATATGTACATAATATAACGTTTTGATGATTACATTCAATAATTGTGATTGCAGTTTTATAAAATGACGTGCTTTCAAAGCTTGTTTCTAACTGCCTAATATGGGACGCAGGGCCGTTTTGTGTGCTATATACACATAAAACGTTACTATCGTGCCTTAAAAACAATATTTACATATTATAAAATAAATAATATATTATTAAATACATAAGTGTTAATCCCCCGTATTCACCAACGTTCCATAAATCTATCAATAGCTATTGAACCCATAAGTATTCGTTGTTATAGCAATAATAAATACATTATCTAGGGAATGTAGTTACTTTAGATTCGCTCTATTGGAAACACTGAAAAATTAAAGGAAATGTGTCATCAAAGCTCCAATCACAAGCGCTATTCAAGGTGTTTGTCATTTGTTTTGGCATATTCTGTCATAATGACATTTTCAATTTATCCATTCAATAGCTTATGTGACCTATAAATTTATGGGATATTGGGGAATACGGGCATAATGCTCGTATTCACCAACATCCCATAAATTGTATAGGTCCCATAAGCTATTGAATGGATAAATTAACAACGTCATTGTGACAGAATATGCCAAAACAATTGTCAAACACCTTGAATAGCGCTTGCGATTGGAGCTTTCATGACACCTTTTGTTTAATTATTCAGTGTTTCCAATAGAGAGAATCTAAAGTAACTACATTTTCTAAATAATGAATTTATTATTACTATAACATCGAATACTTATGGGTTCAATAGCTATTGATTGATTTATGGAACGTTGGTGAATACGGGGTGTTAATGTTGTAATAATACAATATTAAATAAATTACAAACAAAGAGAAAGTCACAATTACGCCACATAAAAATTAAAAACTTAATACTAAATAATTAGTATTAAGTTTTTAATTTTTGAGTGGCGTAATTGTAACTTTCTCTTTATTTGTTTTATCCAAGCCTTGCTGTATAAAAAAACCTTCATTAGGCATAGCCAACACACAAATTGTATCGGATTCCACCAAAAAAAAACAATAAAATTAAATATACCCTAAAAATAAAATAAATTCGTCTGATTTATTAATACACACGCGTTCCTGTATATATTTCCAGAACATAATCTAACCAAGCCCATTTTCTTAAATTTTCCAGAACATAATCTAACCAAGCCCATTTTTTTTAAATTTTCCAGAACAAAATAGTCAACACCTCCATTACAACTCGCAAAAATGGATAAATCTTCTTCAACCAAATTCGATTATGAAAGCATCGTGAAGACCTACACGCAACAGGTTGAAATAGCTCATATAAACAAATGAAACCAATAAATATCAATATTTTGTAGAGTGTACTCGCAAGTGAACTGTCTGACGCCAAAGAAATCGCACGAGTGACTTATATGAATAAACTGGAGGAGGTCAGACTGAAGAAACTCGAACTGTTGGCGGCGAGGCGTAGAAATGCCGAACTGCAGCGGGAGGCGGATGATTTGATACAGTTGAAACAAGCTGCTTCCGCACAGGTGGATGTTTATAGGAGAAAGTGCGTGGAAACAGAACAGAAAATCGTGGAGGCTGAGAATATACATAAGCAAGATGTGTAAGTTGATTTTGAAGAAGTTATTGAACGTATTTAGCATGAGATGTTGAATTAGAGATTGCAATACCGGAGCAAATTTTAATACCGCCAAATATCCCTGCTAGATCACAGTTCGATGACGACAAATGTTTCCTCTATTCGGTGCGCGACAGCTTCCGGCATGTATATGTTTACAAACATGTCTTTTTTCGTTTGTCATGCACTACAATGTCCGGCCTGTTAGCGTTAGTTGTCCGGACTTATTATTATTAATATAATTCTATTACCATGTCTTTTTTACAAGGGAGGAAATTTGCAATCAAATGAAGGAACTATACAATAAATATGAGGCGTTGGATGACAAATTTGTAAGTACATTTAAAAAAATAATTACATATCAAGGGCGATTGATCGAGTGATGCAAATATTACTTAATATTACCGCGCGCTTGGGGACACTAGCTGTTGGTGCAATTATGGAGTGCTGAATAAAAATAGGGGGTGGTGAGAAATATATAAATATAAAACATATATAAGTGTGAATCCACCTCTTAGCAATCTACATATCTAGATTTCGATCTTATTAGATCCCATGAGTGTAGCTCAGCTAGTGAGGATGTATTCACACAATATCTCGAGTGGTTATATACAAATATGATACAACTAATCCCCTAGGAGGAAAGTTAAACGCCAACTGGCGGCACCACAGCAAATATCAATGCACGCCCATATGGTAATAACCGTCAACATGCTCATGCCATTAGGATCACTGGGTAGTGCCCTCTAGGGAATAATAGTCCAACAGAGTGCTTGAGATATCAGCACAAAGCCAATCTTATAAAACATATATACATATACATATATATATATATATATATATATATATATATATATATATATATATAGTGAAGTATTTCTTGCCATTGACGGCTATCTGAATGAAGAATCACCAGATGTATCAATGTTAATTAATAATTTCTCAAAAATTATGACGGCCGCGATAGTCGGAGACGTGGGTTCGAGTCCCACCGGAGAGTGAAATTTTCAAAAATTATATATATATATATATATATATATATATATATATATATATATATATGTTTTATAAGATTGGCCTTGTCCTGATATCTCAAGCACTCTGTTGGAATATTATTCCCTAGAGGGCACTACCCGGTGATCCTGACGGCATGCGCATGTTGATGTTTATTACCATATGGGTGTGCATTGCTAATTGATGTGGTGCCGCCAGATGGCATTTAACTTTCCTCCTAGGGGGTTAGCTGTATCACATACATATAAGATAAAAAAATTGGAAATAAACATTCGTTCAAGTTTTATCTACTGTTTAAATAGGATGTTGTAGTGAACTTATTTTTTCAAATAAACGCACAACATTAAATTTAGTGCTGAAATAGAGGGGCACTGAGTAATTTTTAATTTGAAAAGGGGGTAGAGAGCAACTATGGCAATCTCTGATTTAGACTATAGATCACTATGTCCATTTGTGTTTATAATACCTGAGTACTACTTCCTTTTTTAAACTTGATAGCCGTGTAATATTTATTTATTTATTTATTTCTTAACGCTATTATTAGCATTTACAGCATACATGTATATATACAAAGTTATATAAATCAGATTATGCATTGTAATGCCTTAATTGATTTAAAATGCACTCGCGCAAGCAATATCATGATCATCAGCAGCATTTTTCAGGGGGGAAATGTTTAAATTATGATGTTTGTTATGTATAGAACCCTGAGAATATCAATAACAAAATAAAGGAAGTTCGCGAGATGAAGAAAATAGTTGAGGCACGGTTAGTCGAAAAGAAATCGAAGTACGACTGTCTGCAACAGGCTTATGATACTTTCAATATAGAGGTGCCGAACACTGATGCCATATTTAATGAGGCTTTTGGGAGTGACGTGAAGATATGCGGAGATACACAGACAAATAAGAAAAAGTTGATAAATGTAAAGAAAGCTTACAGGCAACTTGCTGCGAAAATGAATAAACCCCCAAATTAGAACTCTTCATGTTTGATGTATACGGATTATCTGCAAGTTTTATAAGAAGTTTAAATTAAGTTCTCCACTACAAAGAATTTATACTTTATAAATTATGTATTGTATTTAGTGTTCATTAGATTATTCGTGAATCAAGGGTAGCCATTTTTAAAGTTATAGTGTTAAAAAATGGCGCTTTGTGTGTTTACGTTCATATTCGGTTTAGGGCCGGTTCTACAATTGACATTTAACTGGCGAATAAGACTTATCATGAAATAAGTTTGAGATATTGGCTTTAAAATCTCAAACTTATTCCACGAATAGCCTTATTCTCCAGTTAAATGTCAATTGTAGAACCGGCCCTTAGTCTAACTACAGGACAGCAATAGCATTATTTTAATTAAAACTAATATATAGATATATACAATATACAGACTAGCTAGTTAATAATTATAATATAATTTGAATACTATCATGGAATATATCGTTATAAAACTGATTCGCATTTTTTTGCCATATACGTTAGAGGAGTTTTTAAAAGCACGTTGGTTTTTGCCGTGGGAATGAGAAACGTGCTAGAATTCCGTAAGGACCCGCGACTGTCCTTACGGAATTCTAGCACTACTTGGAGCTGTAGTTTCCCTAAAAGATCACAGCAGTATATATGATATATTTAGCGCAAAAGTGGACTATTTCTAAAAAAATATTTATAAAATTAGATTTATGTTATTACTAATGATAATAATAATAATAACATAAAACTAGGTTTTTAAAATTTGAGATATAGTCCACTTTTGCTATCAATTACCCCATATAATCAATATAATATAATATAAAATGTCTGTTGAGAAAAAAAAAAATAAATAAATAAATAAATAAATAACGAAACGAATACAAACGAAAATACACGAGGTCCCTATTTTAATCATATGTAATTCTTAGCTACGCTTCATTCACGAATTGCGTATAAATAAGTATCAATTATAATTTAGTTATCATTATGTGATAAATTAAGATTTCTTAATGCAAATTCATTTGTTGTTTTTTTTTAGTAGTTAGTATCTCTTTTGTCATCCTACAACTACTTTCACACGAAGACACTACTATGTTTTACATTGTACACAATGGGAGTGTTCACACCCAGATTTTCCTTAAGGTTTGTTTTAGACAAGACGATTTCTTAGCTCGAAAGTTGTTCAAGAAATGAATTCATATATCCTCCTCCCATACAATTTAACACAAATAGAACGCGTTATATTTTTCCATCTACCATCCAATTCAATATTTCAAATAATTTGATGTATGATACGAGACAATTTAGATTGTCTCGCATCTTGACTAACTTTTGAGTCAAGAAATTGTCTTGTCTAAAACGACTTTTAGCCATTCGTGTTGTGCTACAATATATACAAGCTCGATCTTTCCCGATCGCAATGATATTTAAATATACCGCCAGATTACAGTTCGATGACGACAAATGTTTCCTCTATTCGTTGCGCAAGGGCTTCCGGTATCGCAGGTCTTCATTTCAACGCGCGTGGCTTTTTTTATTATTCTGTCGCTCTTGACAATTTTGTGACATTTAACATAAGGTTTCTTTGTCAGAATAGTCGATGATGGTGGAAGCTACAGTTTTCACTAAACGTTATTAGTGTGATCAAAGTAATAAAAAAGTCTGCCTGTAGTTTAATAAAGTTCTATAATAATAAACAGTAACAATAAACAAAATATTAATCTCAAATTCATTTGTATATCCTCGCGAGTTCCTGCAGAGAGAATCACCTTATTTTTATTTTATTTGTTTTTAGTTTTGTATATATTAAATTGATATATTTCATATATTTAATTATGATCTGAATATGATAATTATCAATTATATTAAATGAATATGAGCTTGTGATTTACTTGACTACACGACTAATTCATACCCGTATTCATCAACAACTCATAAAGTGTATAGGTCCCATAAGCTATTGAATGGATAAATTAACAACGTCATTGTGACAGAATATGCCAAAACAAATGTCAAACACCTTGAATAGCGCTTGTGATTGGAGCTTTGATGACACCTTTTGTTTAATTATTAAGTGTTACCAATAGAGGGACACTAAAGTAACTATATTCTGTAGATAATGTATATATTGTTGCTATAAAAATGAATACTTATGGGTTCAATAGCTATTGATAGATTTCTGGAACGTCGGTGAATACGGGGGTGACCCCCAACCAAACTATGCCCGTCCACTATTTCAAATGACTTGAACTATGCACTACATTGGTTTACACATTTTCTTTTACGAATTAGACGTAAATTAACAAATGGAATTAATTGAATGAATAAATTAATGAATAACAATATAGTGCATAGTTCAAGTTGTTTGAAATAGTGGACAGACATAGTCAGGTTGGTTGGGGACACCCGCCCACCCCATCTTCGCTCGCATAGTTTTTCCAATGCATACAGACGTTTTGTATTGTTTAAACCATTCCAAGAAGAGTGTTATCCTATGGTAAAAACTATGCGAACACAGGTGAGGTGGGGGGGCGGCCCCTACCAACCTGACTCTGCCCGTCCACTATTTCAAACGACTTGAACTATGCATTACATTATTTTTCACATATATTTTTTAATTAGTCTTAAATTAATAAATGACATTAATTTAACTATAGAAAGTAACGGATAACAGTGTAGTGCATAGTTCAAGTCGTTTGAAATAGTGGACGGGCATAGTTTGGTTCGTAGGGGCCACCCGCCCACCCCACCTTCTCTCGCATTCTTTTTTCAATGGATACAGACGTTTTATATTGTTTAAACTATTCCAAAAAGAGTGTTATCCTATGGAAAAACTATGCGAACTAAGGTGGGGTGGGTGGGTGGTCCCTACCAACCAAACTACGCTCATTCACTATTTCAAATGACTTGAACTATGCACTACACTATTATCCGTTATTTTCTATGATTAAATTAAATGTCATTTATTAATTTAAGACTAATTAAAAAAATATATGTGAAAATAATGTAATGCATAGTTCAAGTCGTTTGAAATAGTGGACGGGTATAGTTTAGTTGGTAGGGGCCGCCCGCCCACCCCACCTTCGCTCGCATAGTTTTTTCATTGGATAAAGATGTTTTTTATTGTTTAAACTATTCCAAGAAGAGTGTTATACTATAGAAACACTAATGGAACAAAAGTGGTGTGGGCGGGCGCTCCCTATCAACCTGACTATACCCGTCCAATATTTCAAACGACTTGAACTATGCATTACATTATTTTTCACATATATTTTTTTAATTAGTCTTAAATTAACAAATGACATTAATTTAACCATAGAAAATAACGGATAACAGTATAGTGCATAGTTCAAGTCGTTTGAAATAGTGGACGGACATAGTTTGGTTGATAGGGGCCGCCCGCCCGCCCCACCTTCGCTCGCATAGTTTTTCCAATGCATACAGACGTTTTGTATTGTTTAAACCATTCCAAGAAGAGTGTTATCCTATGGAAAAACTATACAAGCAAAAGTGGAGTGGGCGGGCGGCCCCCACCAACCAAACTATGCCTGTCCACTATTTCAAACGACTTGAACTATGCACTACACTATTATCCGTTATTTTGTATGATTAAATTAATGTCATTTATTAATTTAAGACTAATTAAAAAAATATATGTGAAAAATAATTAATGCAGAGTTCAAGTCATTTGAAACAGTGGACGGGCATAGTTTGGTTGGTATGGGCCACCCGCCCACCCTACCTTCGCTCGCATAGTTTTTTCATTGGATATAGATGTTTTATATTGTTTAAACTATTCCAAGAAGAGTGTTATCCTATGGAAAAACTATGCTACCAACGGTGGGGTGGGCGGGCGGCGCCTACCAACCAAACTATGCCCGTCCACTGTTTCAAATGACTTGAACTCTGCATTAATGATTTTTCACATATATTTTTTTAATTAGTCTTAAATTAATAAATGACATTAATTTAATCATACAAAATAACGGATAATAGTGTAGTGCATAGTTCAAGTCGTTTGAAATAGTGGACGGGCATAGTCAGGTTGGTAGGGGCCGCCCGCCCACCCCACCTTTGTTCGCATAGTTTTATCATAGGATAACACTCTTCTTGGAATAGATTAAACATTACAAAACATCTGTATCCATTGAAAAAAGTGTGCAAACGAGGGTGAGGTGGGCGGGCGGCCCCCACCAACCAAACTATACCCGTCCACTACTTCAAATGACTTGAACTGTGCACTACATTAGTTCACACTTTTTTTTTACGAATTAGACGTAAATTAACAAATAGAATATAAATTAATGGATAACAATATAGTGCGGAGTTCAATTTTTTGAATGTGGAAAGCCTCAAAAAGAGCGAGCCCTAGATATTTGTCCATGCTATGATCCGGTCGTGTATATAGTCGTTAATTGAATCATTGGTATACAGTGAAAACGATGTAACACACTTACACATTTTGCATACGTTGTTATTAACTTTACATTACATATGCCCGTATTCACTAACATTCCATAAACTTTATAGGTTCAATTTCAAGAAATCCATAAACTATTGAATGCATAAATTGACAACGTCATTGTGACAGAATATGCCAAAACAAATGTCAAACACCTTCAGTCGCGCTTGCAATTGGAACTTTGATGACACCTTTTGTTTAATTATTCAGTGTTTCCAACAGAGGCAATCTAAGGTAACTACATTTCCTAGATAATGTATTTATTGTTGCTATAACAACAAATACTTATGGATTCAATAGCCATTGATACTTTTATGAAATATTGGTGAATTCGGCGAGTTTTGTTCGTTAAATAGGGACAAAAATAACGCGATATTTATGTCTATTCTTATCTTAGAAGTTGCAACTGCAAAATTAAGTTTGATAATATTTTGAGAGGAAAAGTATACAAATAGCTATTGAACCCATGAGTAGGTTCAATAGCTATTGATAGATTTATGGAACGTCGGTGAATACGGGGGATAAACCCTTACTCGTTTCGTTACTACAACAGCGTTCGTAGTTACACAAAATGTAGTGGCAGGAAAACATGTCTGGCGCCCAAAAATAACTTAATCTGGCCCTGGTTAATGTAATCACGACCTCCAGATAACCCATCTTTATACAACCCAGCCTTAATGGTACGAATAACTTAATCCGGCCCTGGTTAATGTAATCACGACCTCCATATAACCCATCTTTATACAACCCAGCCTTAATGGTACGAATTTAACACTCATTTAAACAACAACAAACATGTTGTCGTTACAAACAACATAGAAGCTGACATAAACGATGGTGCATCGCGAACCAATTACCGTTGTCAACTAATGAGCCCGACACACGCACGTACCTACAAACAACTATTAAACTGGACACCTATTTATAATTTAAAATGTAAACACTAGTAAACAACCTGGCAAGTTCAAGGCCCCATGCAATTTTCCAGCGCGCATGCATTTGCATCGCAATTTGAAAGTAGCTAGCTGCGGGCGCCGCGGTTTCAACAATCGCGCCGATTAAAATTTATTTTTTTCCCCATAAAGTCGTACGGGTCAAATAGCCGATTACAATTTATGCGTCCGTGTGTCTCACACACACATACTCATACACACCGTCGCGGCGATTGTTGTTTGAGCCGCATCGCTCCGTGGAGACCGTCGCGAGGTGACTTGGAAAATTTAAATTTCTCAGTGCTACGTGATCAGGCAGTCGCGAGCAATGGCTGGTATGTAATCAAGTACTAATTGATCAGTATTTGTAGTGATAAATTGCTGTGGATTGTTTTTTTTTTCCACTGGCCGAACTTAACCTAAAAAGTATGATTTTAGGGACGAATCCGTATGGGGGTTTGCTGAAAACGCTGGCGGTGGACGGAAAGGAGTACAAATATTTCAATTTGAATGCTCTTGGGGACAAGTATCGTGAGTTTTTGCCAGTATTTTTTTTTCATGAATTAATTGTTTAATATAAATTAACATAAACATTATGTAACTTATTTAGATTATTGATGACATTACACATTTTGAACAAACAGTATCTTCACTCAAAATATATTGTTACTGTTATTTTATTACTAGAGAAACTCTAACTACAGGACTAATGCCCACATTCACCAACATCCCATAAACTTTATTGGTCCTATAAGCTTATTGAATGAATAAATTGAAAATGTCATTGTGACAGAATATGCCAAAAACAAATGTCAAACAGATTGAATAGAATACTTGTGATTGGAGCTTTGATGGGACCTTTTGTTTAATTATTCAGTGTTCCCAATGGAGAGAATCTAAAGTAACTATCTTCTGTAGATAATGTATTTGTTGTTGCTATAACCACAGAGCATTATAAGCTATAACAATGAATATGTATGGGTTCAATAGCTATTGATAAATTTATGGAAAGTTGGTGAATATGGGGGTTAATGTGTTAACATATTTAATTTCTCCAGCCATTACACTACCAGTATCAAAACTACTATGTACATGGCAGTTTTTCTAGGATGCTAATAAGGCAAAACAATTGAAATAAGAGTTTTGTTTTTATAGAAAAATTGCCATATTCCATCAGAATATTGTTGGAATCAGCTGTCAGAAACTGCGATAATTTCCAAGTCACTGAGAATGATGTGCAACATATTTTGAATTGGGAGAAGATCCAGGCACATGATGAACCTACAGAAGTGGCTTTCAAGCCTGCTAGGGTCATCCTTCAGGTAAAATATATGTTTACAAACTATTGGTTACCCTAATATTATTGTATATGTCATGAGTAGTAATAAAAAGCATTTTATACATTTGTAGTATTTGTAGTCAACATAATTGACTTCAGCTAGTTGGCAGACAAGCCTTTCAACTTAAAAAGTGTTAAATTGCTCCTGGTTCAGCCTACACTGAAAGGTAAAAGGCAAATAGATAATATATATATATATATATATATATATATATATATATATATATATAGATATATATATATATATATAGATATAGATATATATATATATATATATATATATATATATATATATATATAGATATATATATATATATATATATATATATATATACATATACATATAATTACTCCTGGTTCAAATAAATAAAATAAAAAATGGATGACATTGTCATATTATTCAAAGATAAATTTCAAGCACAACTGCTCAAGATATTTGTGAAATAAGATTTTTGCTCAATACCAAATCAGAATTAATGTAATTTACATGAAACTACACCAATACTGTTTCCGTTTAAATGGTTTGCAGCACCAATAGACATTTTATAATAAGTTTTTCTCTCCTGTCATGAATAAAATTTTAGATGCATAGTGTTGCTGTATAGGTGACGATATGTTGTGCCATATCATCACCTATACAGCAACACAATACATCTAAAATTTTATTCATGACAGGAAAGAAAAACTTATTATAAAATGTCTATTGGTGCTGCAAACCATTTAATAGGTAACAGTATTGGTGTAGTTTCATGTAATTACGTTAATTCAGAGTTGGTATTGAGCAAAAAATCTTATTCCACAAATATCTTGAGCAGTTGTGCTTGAAATGTATCTTATAATCAAATGCTAATTATATTAAAATATTTTTAACCATACTGATTAGCATCAGATTTCTAGAAATCAATATTGTGTGTCATTTCTAACAATTACAATTACATTTATGTTATTTTATTGATGTATGATGTTTAAAACACCAACACATATGAAATAAATCATGAGAATTCAATAATATTCACTAAAACAGCTAAAACACAGAGAAATAGAAACATAAACAACATTAATTCTGATTTAGTATTGAGCAAAAATCTCATTTCACAAATATCTTGAGCAGTTGTGCTTGAAATTTATCTTTTAATCAAATGCTAATTATGTTAAAATATCTTTAACCATACTGATTAGCATCACATTTCTAGAAAACAAAATTGTGTGTAGTGTCTAACAATTACAATTACATTTATGTTATTTTATTGATGTGCAACTAACACATATGAAGTAACATATGAGAATTCAATAATATTCACTAAAACAGAGAAATAGAAACATAAACATAGCACTATGTATAAGATTATAGTTCAAACGAGGCACTGCATGCCATCATTTACTTGTCTATAATGTATCTCTTGTTGTCATACATGTCTGGTGTTAGGATTTCACTGGAGTACCCGCCGTAGTAGACTTTGCCGCCATGCGAGATGCCGTTAAAGCATTGGGTGGTGATCCAGAGAAGATTAACCCCATTTGCCCAGCAGATTTGGTAATTGATCACTCAGTGCAAGTGGACGTTGTCCGTTCAGCGGATGCTCTACAGAAAAATCAAGATTTAGAGTTTGAGAGGAATAAAGAGCGGTTTATGTTTTTGAAGGTTGTAATATTGTATTTCATTCTCCCACAATATTCTTTATGTAATTTATTTATTCTAGTGGGGTGCAAAAGCTTTCAATAATATGTTGATTGTACCACCTGGTAGTGGTATTGTACATCAGGTCAATTTGGAGTATCTAGCTAGAGTAGTTTTCTCTGGAGAGGAGGGAGCTGTGCTTTATCCTGATACTGTGGTATGTAGTTAACTACATATCTATTGATTTGATTCTGAGGCAAAGTAGCCGATTGGCATTCTGGAAATAAAATACGTTGCTTATGTTCTTTGCATATAGTTTATTGTGGTTACTTTAGATTCTCTCTATTGGAAACACTGAATAATTAAACAAAAGGTGTCATCGAAGCTCCAATCGCAAGCGCTATTCAAGCTGTCTGTGTTGTTAATAACAACTTTTATATGTTTTGCAAATGTCTATTGCCCGTATTTACCAACATCCCATAAACTTTATAGGTCCCATAAGCTATTGAATGGATAAATTGATAATGTGATTGTGACAGAATATGCCAAAACAAATGTCAAACACCTTGAATAGCGCTTGCGATTGGAGCTTTGATGACATCTTTTGTTTAATTGTTCAGTGTTTCCAATAAAGAGAATCTAAAGTAACTACATTCCCTATTAATGTCTTTATTGTTGCTATAACAACGTACTTATGAGTTCAATAGCTATTGATAGATTTATGGAACGTCGGTGAATACGGGGGTAAATCCATGAAATTATAAATATTGAGTGGATATTCATAAATCCAAATCAATATTGTTATGACTACTGATGTATAAGAGAGTTAATTTCTCTTGCAGGTTGGTACAGATTCTCACACCACAATGATCAACGGATTAGGCGTTTTAGGATGGGGAGTAGGAGGCATTGAAGCAGAGGCTGTCATGTTAGGCCAAGCAATAAGCATGTTGGTGCCACAGGTGGTTGGTTACTACCTGCATGGGACCTTGTCACCCTATGTTACATCTACAGATTTAGTTCTGACTGTCACAAAGGTACAATTGAGAATTGTTTTGAATATTGTTTTTATGCTTTATTTATTAATTTATGGGTAAGAATTGGTATTATCAGTTGGCTCCCTGATGCATCTTTTGATTTATCACCCTATAAGAAATATATACGTCTTCGACCACTTTCACGCCACTCCGTTCTCTGCCTATAGTGCACTACAGGTGGATCTACAGTTTAGCGTGGATTCCAAACCACTGGAGCACGTTTAGATAAGAATATCATCTACTCCGGACCAGAGAAAGGTGTTAGCCATGAAATATATACACAGAAACAGTTATAACTTTTTAAATTGTTATTGATATTGAGTACGTACAACGTACTGAAAAGGAAATGCGCCATTTTATACTCACTGTGTATATTTAAACAAAAAACATTTCAAGATGTGCAAGAAAACTTATTGAAAAAATATATTGGACATTTCTGTATAATGTCCAATAAGTTTTCTTGCACATTGAGACATGTTTTTTGTTTAAATATACACAGTGAGTATAAAATGACGCATTTCCTTTTCAACTAAATATAAGGATAAACTTTTTTTTAAGTAATAGTAAAGGTATACCGGACCTCTACAAAAAAACAGCCCTAGACATTTGATCTGGCCCTGCATACTCAAACATGTTATTTTATAGTATTATTATCATTTATTTAGCTAGTTGTAGCCAGTTATGTCGATCACCAGCTACAAACTGAAACTATTTTACAAGCTAGCATTCTAAATGTACTTTTCTATTGTAAGTTCAATATTAAGCATGTTTTTCTTTACAATTCTAGCATTTGCGTCAGTTGGGTGTAGTGGGAAAATTCGTGGAGTTTTACGGACCTGGTGTAGCAGCACTTTCCATCGCAGACAGGGCAACCATCGCCAACATGTGCCCAGAGTATGGTGCTACTGTGGGATTCTTCCCTGTTGATTTGAATTCCATAAACTACCTAAGACAGACAAGTAATTCACTATTTTTTATATTATTTAGTAATTATTTTGCTAATTTCATCGGTATATTGTTTTTGTAGGTCGTCCAGAAAATCAAATAAAAGTCATTGAGTCGTATTTACGGGCTACTAACCAACTGAGGGACTATTCTGATGTTAATAGCGACCCTGTATTCAGTGAAACTGTTCAGTTGGACCTTGGTACCGTTGTATCGTCTGTAAGCGGACCGAAGCGGCCGAATGATCGAGTTTCGGTTACCGATATGAAAGTGGACTTTGCAAATTGTTTGAAAAATAAGGTATTTATTAATCAAATTATTATACACCTCAATAGGATATTTAGACTTGGTCGTATAAAGCTGATAACTATCGAGTTAATTTGGGGTTTGAAAATGTTTGCACATGCGATGGTTCTATATATAAACAGAGGCACATGAGGCTACGAAATGGAATTTTAACAACATTTAACACTTATTGAGTTAGTTTGGTTTTTGAAAATATTGTCACATGTGATGTTTCTATATATAAACAGAGGCACATGAGGCTACGAAATGGAATTTTAACAACAATTTACATACATTTGTGCCAGTTTCTAAGCCCCAATGATTGTGTTTGTTATTGACTCTTAATAGCAACCCTCATACAACCAAACCTTAATTTAATTTGTTGCCCGTATTCACCAACATCCCATACATTTTATAGGTGCCATAAGCTATTGAATGAATAAATTGAGAATGTTATTGTGGCAGAATATGCCAAAACAAATGTCAAGCACCTTGAATAGCTCTTGCGATTGGAGTTTTGATGATACCTTTTGTTTAATTATTCAGTGTTTCCAATAGAGATAATCTAAAGTAACTACATTCCTTAGATAAGGTATTTATTGTTGCTATAACAACGAATACTTATAAGGCACCTTACACTGTCAGTAATACTGTCAATATTTTAGAATAATGACAATATTACTGTACCATAACTTGTTTAAAATGTCCATTATTCTAAAATATTGCCAGTAATACTTTTCGTGTAAGGTATAGTAATGATAGAATGAAGAGAATACTGATGTTTGTCCGGATAATAGATTACTTAATGAATATAAAAGGAGGATTGAAGAAAATATTGACAGTACAAGGATTGACAGTATTATTGACCGTGTAAGGTGCCTTTATGGGTTCAATCACTATTGATTGATTTATGGTGAATACGGGGGTTAATGTGGTAATTATAGTTTTCTAAAAGGCACCTTACACAATCAATAATACTGTCAATATTTTAGAATGACAGTATTACTGTACGATAACATGTTTAAAATGTTCATTATTCTAAAATATTGACAGTATTACTTATCATGTAAGGTATAGTAATCGTAGAATGCAGAGAGTACAGATGTTTATCGGGATAATTAATTACTTGATAAATATAAAGGAATTAAGCAAATACTGACAGTACTAGGACTGACAATATTATTGATTGTGTAAGGTGCCTTTAACTTCAGCCTTTTGATACCCGCATAGCTCATAGTTTACTTTTGTGTAGTTTATGACCTGACCCGTCGTTTTTGTAACAGTGCAGGTGTTATGTTACCGACATAGCGTTGTATTGTCTGAAAGAAATATATTAATTTAAATTTAAAGCAACAAAGAAAAATAGTGAAACTTAGTGAGATTAATAAAAAATTCTACATACAAAATTGTAGTATAATTAACATAGGATGTATGTTCGCTACGATCATAGGACATACTAAACCAGTGATGTTATAAAATTATCATCATACTGGTTCAGGCTATCCAACGACCATAACGATCTTCTTGTGGATTTCACTGTAATAAATAATAACATTTGAGTGGAAATATTTATCAAAAACAATATTTTTGGAAATATATTATTGCAAATTCAATATTTTTGGAAATATTTTATTGCAAAAACAATATTTTTGGAAATATTTTATTGCAAAAACAATATTTTTGGAAATATTTTATTGCAAAAACAATATTTTTGGAAATATATTATTGCAAAAACAATATTTTTGGAAATGTATTATTGCAAAAACAATATTTTGGAAATATATTATTGCAAAAACAATATTTTTGGAAATATTTTATTGCAAAAACAATATTTTTGGAAATATATTATTGCAAAAACAATATTTTTGGAAATATTTTATTGCAAAAACAATATTTTTGGAATATATTATTGCAAAAACAATATTTTTGGAAATATATTATTGCCAAAACTCAATTACTCCCTAAAAATAAATTAATACTATTTAATTAAAACAGTAACAGTTTATTTTTAGAGAGTAATTGCTTGGTTAAAAATGTGGTTTGAAATTATCAAACCATATTTTTAACCAATCTGAAGCTTATATGTGAATGTTTACAAATATTAGTCTTCCTTGCCAGACGAATTTTTACGAAAATGTTGGTTATTAGCAACTTAGGACGAGTTTCACCCGGTGATGATTCTAAAATTACATCTAACCCGGAGAAAAACCATCATATGTTCACCAATATTCAGCTACCTTTGTGTTTCTCGCTATTTTGTTATATTGTTGATGATCTATATTTACATAAAAAATATATATATATATATATATATATAAATATATATATATATATATATATATATATATATATATATATATATATATCAAGAGAATACTGATGTTTATCCAGATAATTGTTTTACAAATTATAAAAGGAGGATTAAAGCATTTCTGACAGTACTAGGATTGACCGTGTAAGGTGCCTTAATGTCAAATTCCAGTGCGCGATAGTTATTATCATATATTACTAGATATATAATATCTAACTACGTTAATTTACCTTTTTTTCCATTGGTTTTTAACTAATCCAGCATATACTATTATTATCACTTTCACAGTCTGCTTTTGATGATTTATTGGTCAAACCATGGGACAAAACTAAACCCAGTGATGTTAATATATTGCACCAACTGAGTCTAGTTTATCCAATGGTGGGCCCACTTGTGTGTTGTTGTATGCAAAGTTGGCGCAACTAGGCAACTATGGGCTGTGATATGATTAAAAGTACAAATCACACCGATAGTTCCTTAGCAGCACCAACTTTTTTGTTTGTGTTGTTGCGATGGATGGCCGTGCACATGTTGCTTTGCTGAATCTAGCTTTATGATTAGTAAAACCCATATAGTTAGATCACCAAAGAGAACTGCGCAGGACACGTTGCTGGTTGAGGTGGAGCGTTGAACTGACTTCTGCTGGATGAACGGTGGGCTTTTATACCGGGCGAAGTAACCCCCCACCACTCGTTTAGGGGAAATCGTACTAATCACTTCGGCTGATTTGTTATAGTATAATAATAATAATAAATTTCTTTTATTAGTTACTTGTTATTTTTAAACAACTGTAAAACGTAATTATTTAAAACAAATTCGGCAGAATCCTAAAATCGAGTCCTTCTGCCGAATTTGTTGTAATTTATTACTTTGTTCAGTATTAAAAACAAAAATATAACTAGTAGTTAATAAAAGACATTATAACAAATACAGTAACTACTACTAAAACAAATTAAGTTTAAATAAATATTCAGAATCCTAAGGTTGAATCCTTCTGCCAATTTTGTTGTAATTTATTATTTTGTTCAGTATTAAAAAACAAAAATTATCATAACTAGTAGTTAATACAAGACATTATAACAAACACAGTAACTACTACTAAAACAAATTAAGTTAAAATAAATATTCAAAATCCTAAGGTTGAGCTCTTCTGCCGAATTTGATGTAATTTATTATTTTGTTCAGTATTAAAAAACAAAAATGATAACTAGTAGTTAATAAAAGAAATTATAAAAAATACAGTAACTACTATTAAAACAAATTAAGTTTAAATAAATATTCAGAATACTAAGGTTGAGCTCTTCTGCCGAATTTGTTGTAATTTATTATTTTGTTCAGTATTAAAAAACAAAAATTATAACTAGTAGTTAATAAAAGACATTATAACAAATACAGTAACTACTACTAAAACAAATTAAGTTTAAATAAATATTCAGAATCCTAAGGTTGAATCCTTCTGCCGAATTTGTTGCAATTTATTATTTTGTTCAGTATTAAAAAACAAAAATTATCATAACTAGTAGTTAATACAAGACATTATAACAAATACAGTAACTACTACTAAAACAAATTAAGTTTAAATAAATATTCAGAATCCTAAGGTTGAATCCTTCTGCCGATTTTGTTGTAATTTATTATTTTGTTCAGTATTAAAAAACAAAAATTATCATAACTAGTAGTTAATACAAGACATTATAACAAATACAGTAACTACTACTAAAACAAATTAAGTTTAAATAAATATTCAGAATCCTAAGGTTGAATCCTTCTGCCGATTTTGTTGTAATTTATTATTTTGTTCAGTATTAAAAAACAAAAATTATCATAACTAGTAGTTAATACAAGACATTATAACAAATACAGTAACTACTACTAAAACAAATTAAGTTTAAATAAATATTCAGAATCCTAAGGTTGAATCCTTCTGCCGATTTTGTTGTAATTTATTATTTTGTTCAGTATTAAAAAACAAAAATTATCATAACTAGTAGTTAATACAAGACATTATAACAAATACAGTAACTACTACTAAAACAAATTAAGTTTAAATAAATATTCAGAATCCTAAGGTTGAATCCTTCTGCCGAATTTGTTGCAATTTATTATTTTGTTCAGTATTAAAAAACAAAAATTATCATAACTAGTAGTTAATACAAGACATTATAACAAATACAGTAACTACTACTAAAACAAATTAAGTTTAAATAAATATTCAGAATCCTAAGGTTGAATCCTTCTGCCGATTTTGTTGTAATTTATTATTTTGTTCAGTATTAAAAAACAAAAATTATCATAACTAGTAGTTAATACAAGACATTATAACAAATACAGTAACTACTACTAAAACAAATTAAGTTTAAATAAATATTCAGAATCCTAAGGTTGAATCCTTCTGCCGATTTTGTTGTAATTTATTATTTTGTTCAGTATTAAAAAACAAAAATTATCATAACTAGTAGTTAATACAAGACATTATAACAAATACAGTAACTACTACTAAAACAAATTAAGTTTAAATAAATATTCAGAATCCTAAGGTTGAATCCTTCTGCCGATTTTGTTGTAATTTATTATTTTGTTCAGTATTAAAAAACAAAAATTATCATAACTAGTAGTTAATACAAGACATTATAACAAATACAGTAACTACTACTAAAACAAATTAAGTTTAAATAAATATTCAGAATCCTAAGGTTGAATCCTTCTGCCGATTTTGTTGTAATTTATTATTTTGTTCAGTATTAAAAAACAAAAATTATCATAACTAGTAGTTAATACAAGACATTATAACAAATACAGTAACTACTACTAAAACAAATTAAGTTTAAATAAATATTCAGAATCCTAAGGTTGAATCCTTCTGCCGATTTTGTTGTAATTTATTATTTTGTTCAGTATTAAAAAACAAAAATTATCATAACTAGTAGTTAATACAAGACATTATAACAAATACAGTAACTACTACTAAAACAAATTAAGTTTAAATAAATATTCAGAATCCTAAGGTTGAATCCTTCTGCCGAATTTGTTGCAATTTATTATTTTGTTCAGTATTAAAAAACAAAAATTATCATAACTAGTAGTTAATACAAGACATTATAACAAATACAGTAACTACTACTAAAACAAATTAAGTTTAAATAAATATTCAGAATCCTAAGGTTGAATCCTTCTGCCGATTTTGTTGTAATTTATTATTTTGTTCAGTATTAAAAAACAAAAATTATCATAACTAGTAGTTAATACAAGACATTATAACAAATACAGTAACTACTACTAAAACAAATTAAGTTTAAATAAATATTCAGAATCCTAAGGTTGAATCCTTCTGCCGAATTTGTTGCAATTTATTATTTTGTTCAGTATTAAAAAACAAAAATTATCATAACTAGTAGTTAATACAAGACATTATAACAAATACAGTAACTACTACTAAAACAAATTAAGTTTAAATAAATATTCAGAATCCTAAGGTTGAATCCTTCTGCCGATTTTGTTGTAATTTATTATTTTGTTCAGTATTAAAAAACAAAAATTATCATAACTAGTAGTTAATACAAGACATTATAACAAATACAGTAACTACTACTAAAACAAATTAAGTTTAAATAAATATTCAGAATCCTAAGGTTGAATCCTTCTGCCGAATTTGTTGCAATTTATTATTTTGTTCAGTATTAAAAAACAAAAATTATCATAACTAGTAGTTAATACAAGACATTATAACAAATACAGTAACTACTACTAAAACAAATTAAGTTTAAATAAATATTCAGAATCCTAAGGTTGAATCCTTCTGCCGATTTTGTTGTAATTTATTATTTTGTTCAGTATTAAAAAACAAAAATTATCATAACTAGTAGTTAATAAAAGAAATTATAACAAATACAATAACTACTACTAGAACAAATTAAATTAAAATAAATATTCACATAAGGTTGATAAATCTAGAAAAGGCATCATACTACATACTACAGCAGAGATTGTCCATCTTGTATAAAATGTACAATCACCTGAAAACTGCCGTTTTCTTTTTCAATGTTGTATTGTTATAATGTCAAATTGTTCAATTGTAATTGAAAAGGAAATAAAAACACTTTATTATTATTATTATTGTGTTAAGTATTAAGGGAATATTTATTTGTATTATTTTATACTTTTGAAAAACGAAATGTACACACACAGGCAACGTGAAGGGTCAATATGACGAACAAAACTGCCAATAAAAAGTAGTTCTATGTAGTAGTCATAATAATAATAATAATTGGCAATAATACTGGAACTGTTTTTGGAAGTTACGACAGTTTTCATTTCACAGTGCCATATACTATTTTACTATTATTGCCAATTATTATTTTTAATTAAAAATATCGATAAATATAAATCGACTTTAATGCATTTTGGACGACATTAGATATACCAGCTATAAAGAATATATGAATATCATAGAAATATTTAATTTTAAATACATATATAGGACAAATATATGAAAAGAATCTTAACTTTACACCGATTTTTAGTTAAAAATAATAATTGGCAATAATAGTAAAATAGTATATGGCACTGTGAAATGAAAACTGTCGTAACTTCCAAAAAGAGTTTTTGAGATAAATTTATTTTAAAAATTGCAATAGTTCCAGTATTATTGCCAATTATTATTATTATTATTACTACATAGAACTACTTTTTATTGGCAATAGTTCCAGTAGTTTAATCATTGAGTACGATTTGAAATAATAATTTGGTTTATTCTAAACTGTTTTTGGAAGGTACATTTTTCGTCTCACATTACGATATACTATTTTACTATTATTGCTAATTATTATTTTTAATTAAAAATCAATGTAAACTTCTTTTGATATATTTGTCCTACATATGTAAATATTTCTATGATATTCATATATTCTTTATAGATAGGTACCTATATCTAATGTCGCCCAAAATGCATTAAAGTCGATTTATATTTATCGTTATTTTTAATTAAAAATAATAATTGGCAATAATAGTAAAATAGTATGTCGTAGTGTGAGATGAAAACTGTCGTAATTTCCAAAAACAGTGTTTGAGATAAATGCATTTTAAAAATTGCAATAGTTCCAGTAGTTTAATCATTGAGTATAATTTTAAATAATAATTTGGTTTATTCTAAACTGTTTAGTTACATTTTTCATCTCACATTACGATATACTATTTTACTATTATTGCCAGTTATTATTTTTAATTAAAAATCGGTGTAAAGTTAAGATTTGTTTGATATATTTGTCGTACATATGTATTTAAAATTAAATATTTCTATGATATTCTTTATAGATAGGTATATCTAATGTCGCCCAAAATGCATTGAAGTCGATTTATATTTCTTGTTGATTAGTATTATTGCCAATTATTATATTTAATCAAAAATCGGTGTAAAGTTAAGATAAAGTTTGATACATTTGTCGTACATATGTATTTAAAATTAAATATTTCTTTGATATTTGATATTTTTTATAGATAGGTATATGTAAGTGTCTATAAAGACAAATTTTATCAAACTTTTGCCAATTTCGTTTGACAATAATGCAGATTAAATGATGATAAATATAAATCGATTTTAATGCATTTAGGCCGACAAAATGCATTAAAGTCGATTTATATTTATCATCATTTAATCTGCATTATTGTCAACCGAAATTGGCAAAAGTCCTGTTTGATAAAAATGTGTCTTTATAGTATTAGGCACGCATTATCTCCTTATTTATGTTTTGTCTGCAAACAGAAGTATGTATTGATATAGACGTTGATATAATTTTATCAAAAATTACTAATGCGATGAGTTGCAAACACTTACGCGATTTGTCATTGATTAATAACAAAAATCGATTGTTTTGCATGCTTGGAGTTGTATGTGGCCTAAATGTAAACTGTGACCGAATTATGTTATTATTAGTCAAGTTAATTAGAAGTGAGTAATATTTTGATTTCTGAATAATTTAGATTCTTAATTATCACAAATAATAATTTGGTATAATACAATTGGAATGTACAGAGAAAAACTGTGCAAAGTTCTTAAATAATACGTTAAAAAAATTCTTACAAATCACAAATTTTTAACTTAATTATTTAAAACAAATTCTCCAGAATCCTAAGATCGAGTCCTTCTGCCGAATTTATTACGTTTTTCAGTATTAAAAAATAAAAATTATCATAACTAGTAGTTAATTAATAGCATTTGTTTTGTCTATACTAAAATTCATAAAGTAAACATTGCAAAAGCACTAGTTTATAATATTTGTCGTTTTAATTTCTTTTTAATCGATTTTCGTGAGGTGATTAAAGTGACAACGAGTTGCGACAGGAAAGTTGTAAAATTAAACGAGTACAAGACATTCCGGCAATTTTTGGCAATAAAGTATTAACTCTTAATTGCCGTCTGGCTGCCGTGCACAAAGTGCAATATTATAAAGAGATTAGGGCGCTTAGAATTCTAGCGAAAGCCGAAAATACCCAATTATCGGTCTCAAGTACCCGCCGGTTCGATTCTTTGTAAATTGTAATATTTTTATTGCATCGTAATTTGCTCGTTTTGTTCGGATTATATAGTTCGGCCGCTATTGACTGAGAATTTAACAATCGATTTTATTACATCTAAACCCAAATTGGGTTAATCATTACCGTTGATGTTTACAAAATACTATTTTGCACAGCTGTGTTGAATATTTTCCTAATTTTCTACCGACATTATTATATTTTTAATTCTAAACAATTGTCAGGAATAAACATTTATTTACTAACCGAACTTCGCGAATATAAATAATAATGTCAATATTTAAAATATTGACAATATTATTTATATACTCGAAACTATTTTGCACAGCTGTGTGAATATTTTCCTAATTTTCTACCAGCATTGTCAGGTTTTTAATTCTAAACAATTGTCAGGAATAAACATTTATTTACTATCCGAACTTCGTGAATATAAATAATAATGTCAATATTTAAAATATTGTCAATATTATTTATATTCGCGAAACTATTTTGCACAGCTGTGTGAATATTTTCCTAATTTTCTACCGACATTGTCAGATTTTTAATTCTAAACAATTGTCAGGAATAAACATTTATTTACTATCCGAACTTCACGAATATAAATAATAATGTCGATATTTAAAATATTGACAATATTATTTATATTCGCGAAACTATTTTGCACAGCTGTGGGAATATTTTCCTAATTTTCTACCGACATTGTCAGATTTTTAATTCTAAACTAAAATTGTCAGGAATAAACATTTATTTACTAACCGAACTTCGCGAATATAAATAATAATGTCAATATTTAAAATATTGACAATATTATTTATATACTCGAAACTATTTTGCACAGCTGTGTGAATATTTTCCTAGTTTTCTACCGACATTGTCAGATTTTTAATTCTAAACAATTGTCAGGAATAAACATTTATTTACTATCCGAACTTCGCGAATATAAATAATAATGTCAACATTTAAAATATTGACAATATTATTTATATTCGCGAACTATTTTGCACAGCTGTGTGAATATTTTCCTAATTTTCTACCGACATTGTCAGATTTTTAATTCTAAACAATTGTCAGGAATAAATTTTTTTTTACTATCCGAACTTCGCGAATATAAATAATAATGTCAATATTTAAAATATTGACAATATTATTTATATTCGCGAAACTATTATGCACAGCTGTATGAATATTTTCCTAATTTTCTACCGGCATTGTCAGCTTTTTAATTCTAAACAAATGTCAGGAATAAACATTTATTTACTATCAGAACTTCGCGAATATAAATAATATTGTCAATATTTAAAATATTGTTATTGTTACCCCACTGCACCTTACCCATGTTTCGGTTTATTACTACACTACACAACATATTTTTCACAACACAGTGGCATCATCAGGTGGATAATAATAAAAGTACATGAAATGTAATACCTATAACACCAATAAAGTTATATTTTTGAACTTTTTCAATAACGCGAAAAAGTTCAAAAATATAACTTTATTGGTGTTATAGGTATTACATTTCATGTACTTTTATTATCATCCACCTGATGAAACCACTGCGGTGAAAAATATGTTGTTGGTGTTATAGGTATGTTATATTTAAAAAGTGGGGGAATAAACTTATTATTATTATTATTATAGGTATTTAGTTCTCTCAAACTTAATTTCTAATAATTTGCTGTTATAGAGATAAAGAATAGGACTACGCGTATATATCTAAAACTACTCCATTTCTTTCCAGGTATCCTTCAAAGGTTTTGGCATTGCTGAAGACAAACTAAACACCGCAGCAAAATTCATGTTTGACGGCAAACAGTACAGTATCAAACAGGGCAGCGTGATAATCGCCGCAATTACCTCTTGCACGAACACTAGCAACCCAAGCGTGATGCTAGGCGCAGGTTTGCTAGCTAAAAACGCGGTGGCTGCTGGATTAACAGTAGCGCCTTACATAAAAACAAGTTTATCACCCGGCTCGGGCGTTGTGACCTACTATTTGCGTGAATCCGGCGTGATACCAGCACTAGAAAAGTTGGGTTTCGATGTGGTCGGTTACGGGTGCATGACGTGCATTGGTAACAGCGGTGCTATTGATGAGAATATCGCGAATGCGATTGAATCGAACGATTTGGTTTGTTGCGGGGTTTTATCGGGCAACCGTAATTTCGAGGGCAGAATTCACCCCAATACCAGAGCTAATTATTTAGCTAGCCCATTGTTGGTCATTGCGTACGCTATCGCTGGAACGGTTGATATTGATTTCGAATTGGAGCCGCTCGGGAAGAAGACTGATGGTAGTGCAGTTTTCTTGAGGGATATCTGGCCCACTAGGGCTGATATACAGACGGTTGAGCAGAAACATGTTATTCCTGCTATGTTTAAGGAGGTTTATGCGAAGATTGAGGTGGGATCGAGTAGCTGGCAGAATTTGAATGCGCCTGCTGGACAATTGTATCCATGGTCCACTGAGTCGACATACATTAAGAAGCCTCCATTTTTCGATGGTATTTATGATGTTTTTCTATTTTCATCTTTTTATGCAACATTTAGTTGAAACGGTAACGAATAGAGTCGGCTATAGAAAAAACTGCAATGTAGTTATGAGGACATAAGTACATGAGGACATAAAACATATTTCGGCTTATTATGTCTTCCAATCAAACTCGAAACAGACTGTTTGATCTGAATACTTGCGGGATATTGTATTTCACGCTCCGAGTTTCTTTGTGGAAAAACTACTAGAGCAAATAAAATAATTTTATTAGGATTTTACCGGATCGCAAATCATCGCCTTAGCTGCAACAACACACGTCTAAAAATTTATTTGAGGTTGGCAGTAGTATGTCTGTATGTATGTCTATGTATGTCTGTATGAATGTATGTCTGTATGTCTGTATGTCTGTATGTCTGTATGTATGTATGTATGTCTGTCTGTGAACAAAATTCCGGAAAAACGGCACAACAGATTGCGACCAAATTTGATAATTATCTGCGAACACTATCTGGGATAATCCAGTGAAAGTCGACGTCGTAGATAAATCTATCAAAATATTTAAGGCACCACAGACATCAAAACTCATTTTATAAGTATAAGTAGTATAAGTAGATACTTCTTCAATTTACATACAACAGAAATGGTTTTAAATATATGTAAGCCTAATATTCTCATATCAATTAAACCTTGACGATGAGAAATATGAAACATTTGTTGTATTAGGTATGACCAAGGATTTGCCTACACACAAGCCCATCACCGACGCGCGCGTTCTCCTATTCCTAGGAGATTCCGTTACAACAGACCACATTAGTCCAGCCGGTTCTATTGGTAGAACCAGCCCGGCCGCTAGGTATCTGGCGCAGCGTGGTTTGACTCCGCGCGAATTCAACTCGTACGGCTCGCGAAGAGGAAACGACGCTATTATGGCTAGAGGTACTTTTGCTAACATCCGGATAGTCAACAAATTTTTAGGCAAACCTGGACCTAAAACCCTGTACCTACCAACAAATGAGGAAGTAAGTATTGTTCATACGTTATAATTTTAGGTGTGATGATACCTATCTAGATTTATAATTAGTAGTAGTAGTTTTGATAGTTCTGCAAGTTTTAATGGTTTAATAGTGACAAATGTTGATAGTTTGATGGTAGATACTATTATCATTGTTTAAACCACGTAGATGTTTAGTCTTATGTGCTTGTAATGCCTACAGTGGCCTGTTAGCAGATCTACTTTCATTTTGGTAGATTTTCTGTCTCGTTTTATTTAGGATTTGCGCTGTACGTGTTGGATACGAATATAATTGGCTATGAGGGTTATAACTGCTATTATTGGTCTTGCCACAAACCAGACATTCATATATGTATACGAAATGATATCCCATCTAGGCATGATGGACGAGCCAGCGCGTCGTAGACATCGAATCTTGGTGTTGAATAAATCTTAATTTATTAATTAATCTGACTTTATTACAGTATGTAAACTGGTATGTTGTAAAGGATAAATAAAACGATTTTTTACTTTGTTTTTTATCGCACTTCAGTTACACTTTGCAACTAGTTTCGGCTAAGCTCTAGCCATTTTCGAGCTCGAAAATGGCTAGAGCTTAGCCGAAACTAATTGCAAAGTGTAACTGAAGTGTGATAAAAAACAAAGTAAAAAATCGTTTTATTTATCCTTTAAAATGAATTATCACAAAGTAGACGCCTTAACAATCCAAGTTATGTTGTAGATGGATGTATTTGATTGTGCTGAACGATATGCCAAAGACAGCACCAACCTGATTCTAATTTGTGGTAAAGACTATGGTTCAGGTTCAAGCAGAGATTGGGCCGCAAAGGGCCCATATTTATTGGTAAATAACTTTATTCTACACACATAATCCAAATTTTTTATTCACGACTTATTTTAGGGTATTCGCGCGGTAATAGCCGAATCATATGAGCGCATCCATCGCTCCAATTTGGTAGGTATGGGCATAGTACCGCTACAATTCCTCGACGGACAAAACTCTGATACCCTCGGTTTGACCGGTAAAGAATCATATAGCATTCATTTACCGGCGAACTTGAAGCCCGCCCAACATATAAAAGTCTCCACCAACTCGGGCAAAGAGTTTGAGGTGATCCTACGGTTCGACACTGAGGTCGACTTGTTGTATTACAAAAACGGCGGCATTCTTAACTATATGGTTCGAAAAATCGCGGCGTGAACACAGCAATATATTTTTTACAAGAAACGAAACAAATATCATTACTGTTTTTATTATTTTATCCGCAATCAGGTAACAGGGATTATGCATTTATTTTATGTGATTACAAATTGCGTATTAAAGCAGCAACGTATGGATTTATTAAATGGTTGATAGTGGAGCATTTTTTTTGCTGCAATATTTATTCCAAATTTTGCTTATTATTATTTTATCTATTCAAATGGCTTTGAATACTTAGTTATTTTTTATAAATATTACTTGTTTCCACTTTGTTGTAATTTTTTTAATTTAATACTAGATGGCAATAAATTTAATGAATTATTAGATTAAAAAAAACCTCCCAATATATCCTCTCTAGACACATTTTGTCTATTGTATAAATTCCTTTCACCCCAAAAGACACACCGCATGTAACATACTGTTTTCTATACATTGAATAACTTGGTTCTGCAAATTGTTAATCTAAAAGAAGCTTTAGAAATACAAATGTGAACATATGAGTGTAAGTCGAACAAATTTCATTATTATTTTTGACCATGGATCATGCACTGCTGTATTCGAAAAGTAAAAGGTTTCCAGCAAGAAAAAAAAATGTGTATATCAAACAAATGAATTTATTCCAAACACTGCATTAGAAAAATAGAAATAACAAGATAAATAGTCTCACAATTTAATAAATAAATAAAACGGAATGTTATATTTCAGTTGTGGCCCTCTCAAGCGTCATATGTGGACGCGGAAACGTTGCCGCCATGGCCGGTCCAATTGGTATGCACAAATGTGCCCTCTTTTCCCAATAGTTCATAGGTGTGGGCGCCGAAATAGTCGCGTTGAGCTTGCAGCAGGTTGGCGGGCAAACGTTCTGAACGGTAGCCGTCGTAGAACGCTAGGGCTGTGCTTAGAGCAGGAGTTGGAATACCTAAAACAAAAATACCGGTATTTAACTTAACTTCATAGAAAATCTTTGAGACTTGTTTACATTATGTGATATCTAGGTAGTTCGTGCTACTCATTATAATGCTCTGTGGTGCTACTGCTACCCAAAAATACCGATTTTTAAATTAACTTCACAAAAAATCTCTGAGGCTTGTTTATATTATGTGATATTTAGGTAGTTCGCGCTACTTCCATCCAAAAATACCGGTATTTAAATTAACTTCACAGAAAATCTCTAAGGCGTGTTTATATTATGTAATATTTTGGTAGTTCGCGCTACTGCTATCCAAAAATACCGGTATTTAAATTAACTTCACAGAAAATCTCTGAGACTTGTTTATATTATGTGATATATTTATCACAGTAAGTTTATCGCAGTAGCGTGTATTTAAATTAACTGCAAAGAAAATCTCTGAGGCGTGTTTATATTATGTAATATTTTGGTAGTTCGCGCTACTTCCATCCAAAAATACCGGTATTTAAATTAACTTCACAGAAAATCTCTGAGGCTATACTTTCCAAATATACAGTGGAAAACCGGCTTCATAAAACACCAAAAGTACATTTCCGAATTTGCTTTTTAAAATTTAATTCAATTATTTTTATTTTAGATAGATCATGAATTAGAAGTTGATAACACATACCTAAATTAATAGCACTTGCTACAACATTCCTCCATCCAGTCTGTGCCTTGCGAATGGCTTCCAAAAAGAACGGCGCCAGTAACAGTGACTTCAAATTCGGATCCTTATCGAAAGCAGATTTGATCTGTCCCAAAAACACCGAGCGAATAATGCAACCGCCCCTCCACATGAGAGCGATGGAACCATAGTCCAAAGACCAATTGTGCTGTGCAGCCGCTTCCCGTAGTAGCATAAATCCTTGCGCGTATGAAACAATTTTGCTGGCATACAATGCCTGAAAAACGTAACTTGATGAAATGAAAATTTCCAGGTGTTACATTTATATTACCTGTCGGATGTCCTCCAAAAACTTCTTTTTATCGCCTGAGAACTTGGCGGTGGGTCCGGGCAGTTGTTTGCTCGCCACCTCACGCTCGCTCTTCAGAGCGGACAGGCATCTGCTGAAGACGGCTTCACCAATTAGCGTGACGGGGATGCCGTAATTCAGGGCGGAAATTGCCGTCCATTTGCCAGTTCCCTTTTGTCCTGCTGCGTCTCTTATTTTTGGCAACAAGTAACTTCCTAAAAGGGGACAAATGGTACAATCAGATTTCATTCATGCAATTGCAGAATGATACTTTGGTTATTATTTGAAATATTGAATTGGATGGTAGATCGAATGGAAAAATATAACGCGTTCTATTTGTCAAGGACAAATTGTATGGGAGGAGGATATATGAATTTATTTCTTGAACAATTTTTGAGCTAAGAAATTGTCTTGTCTAAAACGACCTTTAAGGTCAAAAATAACTAAAGAACTATTAATTGTCTTATATTTCTCTTGAGCAATTTTGCTTGATATTTAAATAGTAACAACGACTCATTCGTTGTCACAATTTAAATATCAAGAAAAATTGCCCAAGAGAACTATAAGACAATTAATACTTCTTTAGGTATTTTTGACCTTAAGAATCAAGTGAAAGAAAATCAACTTAAGACAATTTAATAGTTTCAAATATTGGATTGTTAAGGCGTCTACTTTGTGATAATTCATTTTAACGGATAAATAAAACGATGTTTTACTTTGTTTTTTTTATCACACCTCAGTTACACTTTGCAAATAGTTTCGGCTAAACTCTAGCCATTTTCGAGCTCCTCCGATGACGGAGTGTGAAACTGAAACTGAAGTGTGATAAAAAAAAGTAAAAAATCGTTTGATTTATAATTTAATAGTTTAATTGATTTCACTAATCTGAAGAAAAATACTCACCATCAGCATCTTTATATCTCAAAATATCCTTTGTGATATCAATCAGGAAACTATCCAGCTCCCCCTTATTCCATTCAGCGAAAGTATCGGCCATTTCGCCTTGGTCAATGCCCATAGCTTGCATTAAATGATAAACCTCTCCAATCAGTTGCATATCGCCGTACTCGATACCATTGTGTACCATTTTAACAAAATGCCCAGCACCATCACCTCCAACCCAATCACAGCACGGTTGCCCATCAGCCTTCGCGCATATGCTTTGGAAAATCGGCTTAATATGCTCCCACGCATCTTTATTACCACCCGGCATCAGTGAAGGCCCATACCTAGCACCTTCCTCCCCGCCAGACACTCCAGCCCCAACAAACCTTATTCCTTTCACCTCCAACTCCTTACATCTCCTCTGAGAATCTGTATACTCGGAGTTACCACCATCTATAATAATATCACCTTTCTCCAAATGCGGCAGCAGTTGCTCGATGAAGCTATCAACAGCACTGCCGGCTTTCACCAGCATCATCACGCGCCGGGGCGTTTTCAGTTTGGAGACGAGGTCCTTGATGGACTCGGCCCCGATGATACTCTTGCCTTTGGCTTCGTTTGCCAGGAAGGCGTGCACCTTCTCCACTGACCTGTTGTAGGCGACCACTGTGAAACCGTGGTCGGCCATGTTCAGGATCAGGTTTTGACCCATGACGGCCAGGCCGATCAAGGCAATATCTCCTTTACTAAAACAATAATAGAGAAATTAATACAAAATAATTGTAACAATTAGAAGATAGAATCGATTTTAATTGTCTCAATTTCAATTAGAACTCATTGGTTTTTTTTTGGCTTATAGGGGTATTAGTCCAAAGGCTTTTCCACCGATAAAGGAAGAAGCTCGGACGAGACACCTTTTGTTTAATTATTCAGTGTTTCCAATAGAGAGAATCTAAAGTAACTACATTCTCTAGATAATGTATTTATTGTTGCTATAACAACAAATACTAATGGGTTCAATAGCTATTGGTAGATTTATGGAACATCGGTGAATACGGGGGGTTACAGTGGTTATAATCGAAAGCAAAAACCAAAAGTTCATATCTCCTTTCGTTTTTAAAATACATCGTGAAATACACGAATTTAAAACGAAAATTTAAAAGTGAGGCGCGTAAAAGTTATGATTTCGGGTTTTTGAAAAATAGTACATTTTGGTGCTTCTCTTTATATGCTAAAATCTACTAGATAGCACCTGAATACATCGAAAATCGCAAGGAAAAAACATCCTAGTTGGATCTTTTATTAAAAACGCATGGTGTAAAATTCTATATATTATTGCAGCAACATCCTGCACCCAAATGTTGAAATCCAAAAGTTATTTGCATTATTAACACACTTGACAATATTATACAGCTGTTTTCGTTTATCACTCTGGGCTGGTACGGGCTTATTGTCTATTGTTCTATTACCTCGGCGATTAGCAATGCTAAACCATGCTAAACGAAAGCGCCTTACATGTAAGCAGAAATATTAATTTTGTAAATCTATATCTAGCAATAAATTGCTAAGTAATTCTTTCCTTGTCTCATAAAGTTTAATATTCTAGTGCTATAGGCGTATATTTATTATATTTTAGAATTACTCTGAGAGCCCTGTTTTGTGTTTTTTTTTTAATTATTTGCGTTTAATTATGATTTTATCAGATTTGCTTGCACTACAGTGGAATAGAAATTGCGCATATAATTAATTATAAAGTATATTTCTTGAAATGTTTGTAAATACATGTTACATTGCTATTCAATGTCAAGGTAATTTAAACTAGTCAACTGTTTAGCCTTCTAGGAATATTATGAACTGGAGCAATGCCCTACTTTAGGCACGAGGTTAAAATCCTTTCTAAGTAATTACGCTAGTTGTATTAAATTTTAAATAATTGATTTGAAGAGAAGAAAAGAGAAATTTAAGCAACGTAAGGATTGCGATTCTGAAATTTAATTAATTTATTATAGAATTATGAGAAGAATAGCTTAAACATGTACAAATATAAGAAAATATTTATGGTAATGTTTATAGATTTTGAGCAAAATTCTATGACTTTATCCTCCGTATTCACGTTTCATAAATCTATCAATAACTATTGAACCCATAAGTATTTGTGGTTATAGCAACTATAAATGCATTATCTAGAATGTAGTTACTTTAGATTCTCTCTATTGGAAACACTGAATAATTAAACAAAAGGTGTCATCAAAGCTCCAATCGCAAGTGCTATTCAAGGCGTTTGACATTTGTTTTGGCATATTCTGTCACAATGACGTTGTCAATTTATCCATTCAATAGCTTATGGGACTTAAGTTTATGGGATGTTGGTGAATACGCACATACATGTTTCAGTTGTAAATTACGACAAGAATATACTAAACATGGAAATAATTTACTTTAAAAATACAAGAAACCATTCGCCATCATGATTTTAGTTACTGAGCAAAATGTTACTACTTTATCCTCCATATTTACCGACGTTCCATAAATCTATCAATAGCTATGGAACCCATAAATATTCGTTATAATAGCAACAATAAATACATTATCTAGGGAATGTAGTTACTTTAGATTCTCTCTATTGGAAACACTGAATGATTAAACAAAAGGTGTATTCAAAGCTCCAATCACAATCGCTATTCAATGTGTTTGACATTTGTTTTGGCATATTCTGTCACAATGAAGTTGTCAATTTATCCATTCAATAGCTTATGGGACCTATAAAGTTTACGGAATGTTGGTGAATACGGGCATAAATGTTTCAGTTGTAAATTACGACAAACATGTGTAAATAATTTACTTTAAAAATACAAGAAACCATTCACGATTATGATTTTAGTTACTGAGCAAAATGTTTCTACTTTATCCCCCGTATTCACCGACATTCCATAAATCTATCACTAGTATTCGTTGTTATAGCAACAATAGATACATTATCTAGGATATGTAGTTACTTTAGATTCTCTCTATTGGAAACACTGAATTATTAAACAAAAGGTGTCATCAAATCTCAAATCGCAAGCGCTATTCAATGTGTTTGACATTTGTTTTGGCATTTGTTTTGGCATATTCTGTCACAATGACATTGTCAATTTATCCATTCAATAGCTTATGGGACCTATAAAGTTTATGGGATATTGGTGAATACGGGCATGATATGTTTAAGTTGACAAATTTTCATAATCCAAGATTATGTTCGTAAAGGATTTCTTATCGAATGCCGAAAACTAACTAGTTCGTATCTTGCCTATGGTTCGTATATCTTTTCGGTTTTGAGTTTATTTATGGTGGGAGGGGTGTTGTACAATATGGCGCGATTATCAAAAATTACGAACAATTTTGTGTGGTCCTGCAACCAATGGCATAAATACAATATAACAAACAATGATAAAAATATAACAAACTATACACTGCAATATTAACAATTTTTTTGTTCTATGTATTGTATCAAATGTACTGGAGGTAATAATAATAATAAATATAAAAAATATTGAAACAGGAACTGATACAAATGAATTGTATCATTGATTAATCATCACGATCATGATTAATCAATGGTTGTATCTTTAGGTTCTTTCTTGATCATTGTTTTGCCTCTAAATGAACAAATTAAATTAAAAAATAATAATTAAATAAACTAGTTACTAGCGTTTACGAAATTATTATTATATGTTCATACTAAATTAATCTGAATAAAACAGTAGATAGTAATAATACATTTTAGGTTATATTGACAATTCGTACGTTAAGTTAACTCGATAATAAATATAATAATAATAATATAATATAAACCTAACAGCAATCAGGTCAAATTAAACATAAACCCTGTATACCTAATACGTATGGTGTATTAAACTAATTCTAATGATTATATTTTTTTAATGTTCTTATAGATGATGACAAAGCATAAAATCTTATCAATTATTTACCTTCCAGACATTTGGTTGTGATTACAATTTGTTTCGTAAAAACTTTTAAGGTCAAATGATGTGGTTCGATTTTCGGAGGACCAACCACACACGACGGCCGCGACTTCTCACAAACTAAACGCGATTGTTAGGATTTCTCGCGGCGTTCGTATGGAACCGCGAAAGTCACATTGAATGAGGAAGGTCGCTGATAGTAGTATAATAATTTGATTAATTAAAAACGAGCGTGCACGGTTCAATCACGACGTAAAACAATGAGAATATATTTTAATGTGAGATGGCAGTTGTACGTGTATATGATTTTGCCCTAGATAAGAAAAACTTTGTAGTCATAAAAGGACACTCCTACGTGGCACTAGATGACTTAATTTTTAGGTGCTGATAGTAGTAGCACGAATTTGTTATCGCTGTTTTCGTGTTAATTATTTTTGCATAACATCATATTATGGTTACAACATTTTAACTGTAATTGGTCGAAAATAGTTTGTATATTTAAATCAAATATACAAAAAAAAATCTATCTTTATAGGGCTATCAGCCGTGAGGCTTTTTCGCCTGCCAAAGGAGAAGCCCAAAGGAGTTTAATCACCCGGTATTAATATTAATTTCACAGAAAACCTCTGAATAACTGTAAAAGGTGATTCGGCGAAAATTCGCCCCCATAGGGCTGGAACTCAAGCTCCCCAATGCTCAGTACAAGATGGACGATGTCTCTAACCACTCGGCCACTGCATTTATATTTGATTTATCCATGAGCTGAATAATGGTCAAAAAAAGTTTGTATAATTAAATTAAATATACAAAAATAAAATCTATCTTTCTATGTATATCATCCGTGAGGCTTTTCCGCCGGCCAAAGGAGAAGCCCAAAGGAGTTTAATCATGAATTATTTACCTTAATTTCACAGAAAACCTCTGAATAACTGTGAAAAGTGATTCGGGGAAAATTCGCCCCGATGGGATTGGAACTCTGGCTCCCCAATGCTCAGTACAAGATGAGAGACGATGCCTCTAACCACTCGGTCACTGCATTTATATATATATATATATATATATATATATATATATATATATATATATATATATTGATTCATCCAGTTCATGAACTGGATTAATCATATATAAATCATTAAAAATTAATATTCTTAATATTAACGATTTTTTAACGAACGATATAGCCTTCCGGTAGCGATTATAAACCTTACGATACAAGCGTTGATTGAAGTATTTATATACCAAAGTATGAATACTTGTAATTGTAAAACCAGAATCCTCCACATATTGGACCAGTATTAAAATACCGGTATTTATCGATAATGATATCAGTAGCTGAGAAACAAGACTAAGAAATAACATGGAGATTTGGAAACAACCTAGAATTAGGGCCTACAATTTGTCGATGATATATGTATAATAGAAGAAATTAGGTAGCCACAACATGAAAAAAAAAGCGATTATAAACCTTGGCACAAGCGTGATTGAAATATTTATATACCAAAGTATGAATACTTACGTAATTGTAAAACCATAATCCTGGACATATTGGACCGGTATTAAAATACCGGTATTTATCGATAATGATATCAATAGCTGAGAAACAAGACTAAGGAATAACATGTAGATTTGGAAACAACTTAGAGGGCCTAGAATTTGCTGATGATAGATGTCTAATAGAAGAAATTAGGTAGCCACAATATGAAAAATAACGCCGAAAAATTAATCTACTCGGTAATTCTGCTGATGGATGATGATGGCATTGCTGAGTAGATTAATTTTCCGCTTTCTTTTTCATGTTGTGGCTACCTAATTTCTTCTATTATATTATATTCTATCTATTCTTTATAAAAATGGCTGACGATGAATAATTTTGATTTGATATATGATGGCAAAATTATTCATCGTCAGCCATTTTTATAAAGAATAATTTCCTGTAAATATCATTTGTGGGTTGCATCTACATCTACAGCTAATTATTATTATATTATTATTATTATATAAATATGCATTAATTTATATAATAATAATAATGGTTATTTTCCATTATATTAACTTTTATATTACATAATATATTAAATAATATATAATCTAATAATAATTTCGTAAACGCGAGTAACTATTTTATTTAATTAGTATTTTTTAATTTAATTTGTTAATTTTGAGGCATTTTGTAAATGTAATTGCATTGCCATTACTCATTCTTTAAAGTGATGCATTATCCATTACCATTGCACCTACATTCGAGTTCTAGATTAAATACACAAAATAGATTTATTCAGAAAGTGAATCTCGAAATACCGGTATTTATCGATAATTATTATTAACAACCAGACAGCAAACAGAAAGCAAACACGATGGTGGACTATAGAAATAAACCCAGCTAAATTTAAATTGTTGGGGTATATATTTATTATAGTCTATTATTATATACTAAAACTTAACAACTATGACCATCTGGTTGCATATTCTTCTCCTGTCAGTTATCTTTATTGACAAACAGTGTACGCCGATTTATGGGTTAGAAAGGAAACTCTTGCTCAAAATGCTTAATTGTCGATAAGCTGCTCAAGAAAATGGTTAGTCACCACCAACCACAATTACAGCAGTTTAGCTAAAACATATTTTTTAATTTTTTAGGAAGAGAAATATCAGTATTTAATAATTATTTGTGTGGGATACATTTGCTACTGCAACACACTCTTTGGCGAGTTTGTTTTTGATGACTCTGAGGCAATTGTTAAAAACAAAGACGTACGACCGACCACACCGATTTTGGATGTGTTCAAAAATGACTTTTGGGGAACAATCATATCTTCGAATTTGAGTCATAAGTCATACAGGCCTTTAACAATCTTGACTTACAGGTATGTGATTTGGAAATTAATTAAGGATTAAAATGACTAAAATTATTTTGCTAAGTAGTAGATTTTATTATACTTATATATTATACAATTATAGTCAATAGCCAGTTACAAATACAGTAACTACTATTATATGTTATTTATTGTAGAATGAATTGATATTTTAATCATAGGAAAAGAAAGCTTCTTTGTTTTTATACCACTAATAATAGCCACTTTTGTTTATTGCTTGAAAGCTGGTCTTAGCTGGCTTAGAACCTGAAATTATTTTGCAAATGTATACACCCTATATATGTATACTTTTTTGTATAAGATTTTAAACTATTAGTGCCCTCTATGGAAGAATATTCCAACAGAGTGCTTGAGATATCAGCAAAAGGTTAATCTTATAAAACATATATAAGTGTGAATCCACCCCTTGGCAATCTACATATCTAGATTTAGATCTTATTAGATTTCATCAGTGTAGCTCAGCTAGTTGATGGTTATTACCATATGCATTGGTAATTGATGTGGTGCCACCAGATGGCGTTTAACTTTCCTCCTAGGGGTATCAGTTTTGTATATAAACACTTGAGATATTGTGCTAATTCACCCTCACTAGCTGAGCTACACTGATGAGATCTAATAAGATTGAAATCTAGATATGTAGATTGCTAAGGGGTGGATTCACACTTATATGTTTTATAAGATTGGCCTTGTGCTGATATCTCAAGCACTCTGTTGGAATATTATTCCATAGAGGGCACTACCTGTTCCTGATGGCATGAGCATGTTGACTATTATTACCATATGGATGTGCATTGCTAATTGATGTGGTGCCGCCAGATGGCGTTTAACTTTCCTCCTAGGGGGTTAGTTGTATCATTTTTGTATTTTTTGGTTTGTTTAAAATTTTTCATAACTTGTGTATAATATAAATTCATGGGATGAAGAGTATATAATGCTTTAATTTTGCAACTATTGTTTCAATTTAATTATGTCTGGCACATATTTGAGTTACATTAATTTCTTGTATTGTCTATACCAAAAGGTAAAAGGCAAATAGATAATATATGTATATATTTATATTTATATATATATATATATATATATATATATATATATATATATAATATAATTTTTTGTATGGATGAATTTTCTAGGTGATCTAAACTTATTTGAACAAATTAATGTTATAGCTTCAATGTCTCTATATAATTACAACAAATTCATCCTCACTAGCTGAACTACATTGATGAGATCTAATAAGATCGAAAACTAGATGTGTAGATTGTAAGAGGTAGATTCACACTTATATATCTTTTATAAGATTTGCCTTGTGCCGCTATCTTAAGCACTCTGTTGGAATATTATTCCATAGAGGGCACTACCTGGTGATCCTGATGGCATGAGCATGTTGACAGTTATTACCATATGGGCATGCATTGCCAGATGGCGTTTAGCTTTCTTCCTAGAGGGTAGTTGTATTATTTTTGAATTTATTAATTAATTGTTTTGTATCTTTCAGATTGAATGTGATTTCATCAAATAACACTCTAAATGCATTCCATTTTCATGCAGCAAATGTGATCCTTTATATAATATTATGTATGCTCACAATACCACTGTACAAATTATTCTTATTACAAAAGAGGGCACAGAAATGGACCCATGATGTCCCTTTTCTCAGTGCATTATTATTCACTGTTCATCCCATCCATACGGAAGTTGTAGCAGGCTTAGTAGGAAGAGCCGACATTTTAAGCTCAATTTTATTCATCATTTCACTACTACTCTACAAAAAAGTGGTGAAAACAGACTCGAAGATATTGTTGGGAGTAGTTACTTTGGTGATTGCAACTGCAGTTTTGTGCAAGGAGATAGCTATTACAGCTCTGGTATGTAATCAATTTTATTCCTCATAATATATATCTGCAAAATCCTACATTCTTAATTGTTTTTTTTTAAGAATTGGAAATTAAACTGATCCCTATCAATTATTATCATCTCATCAGCTCAATACTAACTAACAATGATAAATAAATCCTTATTTCCTAAAAAGAAAACTGTGCAGTACAAGTAATGGTACATATACCAATAGTTTCAGCATTCAACTTTTTATAAACTTCTGTCTCTATAGAACTATTAGCCATGGGGCTTTTTCGCCGGTCAAGGGAGTTTAGTCACCTGATATGTATCACAGAAAACATCTGAGAAACTTTGAAAGGTGATTCGCGAAAATTCGTCCCGATGGGGTTCGAACTCAGGTCCCCCAATGCTCAATAGCTAGGTCACTTTTTACATAATGTAAAAAGTGACCTTATTATATCATTATTTGTGACCAGTTTTATGGTATTGTTTTCCTACTAGGAGACATGCTGAATATGCAAATATTATTGTTGGTTCCATTAGTTGATCTGATGAAGAAAATTTATATTCATAGTTAATGATATTTAATTAAAATTCATAGGTGACTAGATTTAGAAAATGAAATAATTTATATATGTGTATAATGAGTATATACATATTATTGCAGGCTGTATGTTGTGTATACGACATATTTTACACGAAACGTCTGCTGAAATGCAAGCTAAAAGATTTACTGCGATGTCGGAAATTTATCAGTCGCAATTTAAGTCTAGTCATGGCTGGAATTATCATAATGTACCTACGATTGTGGGTGATGAATTTCCAAGGGCCTACTTTCGCGAAAATTGATAATCCCGCTGCGTTCACAGACAGTCTTTTTTCAAAGGTGAATATCAACACATCAAAATGAATTTAATATCATCTTAATAAATACTACACATCCAGCATTAATAAATCCACATTTTACAGATTTTTACCTACAACTACATATACTTTTTAAATCTACTGCTACTTTTGTGGCCACAATGGTTGTGTTTCGATTGGTCCATGGGATGCATTCCACTTATTGACGGAGTTTGTGATATTAGGATAATTTTTGTTATAGTTTTATGGATGGGGTTGATGTCCACAGGTTATTTAATATTGAAACAAATGAGTTGTGATAGTATAAGGTTAGTGTGTTGTTGCAACTTTGTGTATACTATATAATCTAAGGCAGTGGTCGGCAAACTTTAGAGGTAGAGTAACCAAATTTATCTCTCACGCCAATGTAATGTTGTTTCAAAAGCCTAGTTTTATTTTCCGAGCACTGCTGTATAAGGAAGCTATTGTTATTGCCAAAAATTTTGAATTGCTAATTTTGACATTTATTTACGTTTCATGACTAATATAGTCGATTTAAACTATAGACTATTTTTGGTCTGCCTGTCTGTATGTCTGTGAACAAAATTCCGGGAAAACTGCATGATACAATTTGCTAACAGCTTATCCAAGGCAGTGGTCGGCAACCTATGACATGTGTGCCACTCCATCGATTCTAGAGTCACTACAAAAAAATTTAAATTGCATAAAAAGACGCATATGTAAAAAAAATCCAAACTCGTGGCGTGTTATGTTTCTCTTTATATAAAGTGGCACGCAGATCCATGGGTTTCCTTCCGCTGATCTAAGGTACCTCAATTTTATAAAGGTGCATTACTTTCTTGTATATATTCCTCAATTAGAGGGTCATTATTTATGTGTTACAATTGTATACTGAATTTTTAGCATAACAACAGTATTGGCGTTCACTATGATACTTCTCCCCTTCATACCAGCCTCAAATATATTTATTTTGGTGGGATTCGTTGTGGCAGAGCGTACCTTGCTGCTTCCCAGTGTTGGATTTTGTTTACTGATCGTCCTAGGTTATCAGAAACTGTCTACCTCTCAAAAACATGGCAAAGTATGATTGAAACCATTAGTATATTTTTGCATCACTTTCTTTTCTATAAAAAAAGCAAACAAATAAATACCATTAGGGTTATCTTACATGCTATTATTAGCACACATTTTCATACCCCAAATCATTCTGGCTTTTGCTTGCATCCACTCCAAATGCTTCATAATCCCACCTCTGTAGCCAACCATACTCGAGTATTTTCCTTCAATTATCTAATTATAGTTCTATTCTAGAACATACAAATTGCATTTCATCTACTCTGTGCAGTATTCGCAATGCGAACGATTCAGAGAAATTTCGAATGGTTGGACGAGGAGAGTTTATTCGCGTCCGCTCTGGTTGTGTGCCCATTAAATGCCAAAGTGCATTACAACGTTGCAAAAGTGGCGGCGGATACCAATAACAGGGGCTTAGCTATTGAGGAGTACAATAGGGCTATTGAACTAAATCCCGAGTATGCGCAAGCTATGAACAATTTGGCAAATTTGCTGAGGGAAGATCGGAGGTTTTTGGAGGCGGAGGTCTTGCTGCGAAGAGCTGTGAAAATCAGGTATAATTCGAACTATATGTATAATAAATAATGTACCAATTAATACACACGAAAACATTAAAAAATATAACACATTACATAGTTTTATGAAACATACTGTATGATTGTTGTTTTATATTATGGTTTTCATTCTATTATTTGAAAGTACCTATAAATAATAATATAGATAATCATTTATAATGTTCAGTGCTTGGTATCAAAGCTAAATTCAATATGTATATAGCATATACATTGAATGAAGCTTTGATACCAAGTACTGAAAATTATAAATGAGTATCTTAATTCATTAATATGTTTGTATTGATGTGTTTCAGGACTAATTTTGCAGCAGCTTGGATGAACCTTGGTATTGTATTAACCAACTTAAATCACTCTGCAGAAGCAGAAGAATGTTATTTAAAAGCAATATCACATCGTCCGTCATACCCTGACTGTTACTACAATTTAGGAAATTTTGTAAGATCTGCTTTTATTTACAATTGGTTCAAAAATCTTATTTTTTGATATTCTAAAAAAGACACTTATAGACGGTTTTGCGACAAGGGTAGCTCCAGTCCCATTATTTGGTATATTATGGAGAACACATCAATATTCTCACTACTATTACATTATTATTACCGCGTTTACCCCCACCTGAAACCGACCTTGCTTTTTACATGCAGAAAAGTTTCTATCACACCCACATACTAGCCCAATGATTTATTATATTAGTTTGTTCTGCAAAACTAGTTACAGATTTTGTTTCTCTAATACTCAATGGTTACACCTCCGTCATGAACAAAATGTATGGGAGGAAGATATATGGATTCATTTCTTGAACAACTTTTGAGCTAAGAAATTGTCTTGTCTAAAACGACCTTAACTTTTGAGTCAAGACATTGTCTTGTCTAAAACGACCTATAGCTCTGAGCTTGAGCATTGGTTTCTATTTTCAACTGTTGTCAGAATTAAATTGAACTAAAATTCGGACAGTAACCTAAATGCCTATTATAATTATACAACGTCCTCCTTTATAACTCTCTTATACATCTAATTGTTGTAAGATGTATATTTGTTTCCACAAAACAGATTTTATTTAAACTACAATTTTGGAGTTATATGGTTTTTCTACTCACATATTCAATTATCTGTTTGATTTTAGTATTTAGATATGAAGCGAAATGAGGCCGCGTTAGCTGCATGGGAAAAGGCTGTGCAATTACGGCCAACCCATACAGCCGCATGGGGCAACACTTTGGTGCTGCTGGACAGCCTTGGGAGATACGGGGATGTGTTACAGCTGGGACAAATGGCGTTGATGCACAATCCGAAATCTCCGGCACTACATTTTAGTGTTGCAAATACTTTGGGGAAGATACATGATTTTGAGAAGGCCGAGAAACATTTTTTGGAGGCGCTCAACTTCAATCCGTACAACGCACTTTATTATAGTAACCTAGGTGAGACTAAAACCCTGGTTACATAGGAGCCGGAGACGTGGGTTCAAGTCCCACCGGAGAGTGAAATTTTTGAGAAATTATTAATTAACATTGATACATTTGGTGATTCTTCATTCAGATAGCCGACAATGGCAATAAGTACTTCACAATATATATATATATATATATATATATATATATATATATATATATATATATATATTTATATATATATATATATATAAAAAAAAATTCTGTTATTCCTAATATTAATTACTTACAGGTGTATTATATCACCGTTGGGGTAAAAGTGAGAAGGCTAGATACATGTATATGAAAGCCCTAAAAATTGATCCTACAATGAAAACGACTCAAGCAAACTTGCGGAAATTATTGAACCCTGATAGTGGCGAGGTAATTTACTAGTAATGTACAAACAGCAATATAACATGACAATTTTATAATGCAACTAATAATAGATAAAAATAATTCTGTATTTTGATTTCAATCCCCTTTGCAAGGTAATAATAGAAAAACAATAGACATACAATTTGTATATATTTATTTTCACATTTCTAAGTGAGTGAGACTTACATTCATCAATACATAAAAACGCTTCTTTTACAAAGACCGCGCAAAATGTTCGCCCCCCAAAAAACACGTGTATATACGATAAAAAGTTTCCAAGATAACACAATAAGCAAAAAAACAACAAACAAATAATATCACAATTCATCGATGCTACTCATATATAGAAAGTATAGGCCAATAATTTGATTTTGCTCCCTCCCTGTCGATCAAACACACAAAATAATAATACTGTGCAAACAATGTGTTATTTATATACATTCAAGCTGTCACCAAAACATCTACAACATTTATAAAACAAGATCCTGTACAAAATATATATTATTGTTCTCAGTTCTACAGTGGGATTGAAGCTTTTACAAATACAATAGTTGACAAGTTTATTCATATGTAGAGATCAATATGCTACTTGCAAAAGGCTCCCATTTATATTGACATTGATTATGTTATTTAGAGCAACAGTTACCACAAAAATAAATAGATAAGGAACTTCTAGTTTTTTTTTTAATACTTATTTGTGCTAAACAAATATTGATTACGTTTTGTACTTTACTGGGATATAATTAGACTACCTACAAAAAAAATCTGATACTGGTATACACGAAACTGATTTTATATGTAGGGCAATTAAACATATATTAATAGTATTTCTGGGCTAATACCAGTATCTCCTTATCTCAACATAATCTTAACAGTTGTGGGTTATAAATTAAAATAATCTCAAGCAGTTGAAAAATTTTGAGCACCTCACTCTTTTTTTTGTATTATTAGGCATCTTTAATTCAGTCTAAATATTGACAGCTGCGCCACAAATTATTTAAATTACGTGTATTGATTCAACTAATCAATACCGGGTTATTTAAAATTTAATAACCGACTCGCAGTGTTGTTGATGAGAGATTCATGTTTAAAATATAAAGCTAAAGGCAAGAATAAAACAACATAACGTAATAATCTCATGTGTAAAAAACCGGCAAGTTACTTTTAGGCGTTCAACTCGCACTTTTCTGAGCGCTGTCTTTACTACACCCCGCCCCATCTGACCTAGCTGAGCTAGTGCTAGCACTAGCACCATCCGTTGTTGATAATGACTGCAGACGATCGGGTAAATCAGCTGCAGTGACCACAATAGCATGTTGGCTTAGGATATCAGGCAGAGCGTTTCGCCGACCTGTTCGGCCCGACGTCAGAAACTCTTGACTGTGGGAGTTTGCAGGTGGCTGGTCACCAGCAGCTTGTTGAGGCTCCATCACTGCTAGCATCTTTAACACTAAACCAGAATCAATTGCTATTGCAAGCTTATAAATCAGTAAACAATAGCATTGTGAAAATTAATTTTGTTATCTTATCAGGTCACTTCAATCTATTAATATTAATATGAAAACCTATACAATTATTTTGTTAATGTATTTAGTCATTATTTAGTGTTGTAGGGGAGTATGGTTGTGGGTATTCACCTTAGATACATTACAGTTGAATTAATCTCCTATTATTATGTTGTAGTACATATATCAGAATATGGCATATTAATAATATTTACAAGCTACTGCATACATTATTGTTAATTTTTAATTTCATACCAACATCAGTATATCTCTGTTTACATAATACAACATTCCTTTATATTGAATGTTTTTTCAAAGTACATTTAAATCAAGGTTTGAAAATAGGCTCAGAGTTATTAACTTAATCTGCTTTTAAACAAAACATTACAGTTTATATGTCCACACTGACAAATTGAAACATTACATGGCATAAATATTTGGAAATGTTGACTGGTATGAAAAATACAGGCCTGTATGTTTCATGCAAAGCATAGCAGTTTATATGTCCACACTGAAATTAACAATTATGATCAATTTGGTATACTACAACTAAGTTTAACAATAACCAGTTGAGTTATCAAGTATAGTCAACAATAAATACAAATTTTATTAATTTATTCTTAGTTCTGTTTTTTTATGGAAAACATGAATTATCATCATGTATTTAAACCTCAGACTAATAAATAAATTTATTTATTAGTCTGAGATTTAAACATATGTAACCATAAAATAACATTTTTTACTATCACAAAATGAACATCTTAATCAATTATGAATACCACAATATATAAATCAACATCAAAATTCTGTATGAAAGGTCAAGATCTGATATAGCTAGCTATTACTCACTAGAAAAAAAGAATTGATGACATTTGACCTTTTGAACACCTACAGGTTTCCCATCAGCCTCAGATTTTCACAGCAAACATACATATTCCACAAATGATTTTACTAAATAATTGCAAATAATTACAAACCTAAAACATCCCTGTTATAACTATTAATCCTGGATCAAATGATGCATGCAGATGGGTTTTGATTATATTATATTAGACGGCATGCATTTAATATCGTTTTATGAGACACGCGAAGCTTTTTCGGATGCTGCCTACCTCTCTTTCTCGAGTACAACTTCCTAGTTTCGTTCCGCTCTTTCGAGGGTTTCGCTGCGAGGCAAACCCCAACGGGATTCTTTTCTTTCATTTTCTACCTCGAGCACCTATGGCAATGAGAATATTTAAACTGTCAACCTACCATTTACACGGCTCGTTTTATCTTGAATTCATTCGTTAATGTATGCACGTGTGTGTGTGGCGATCCTTGGTTTTGTTGCCTCGACGCATTAGGAAATTCGATTCACTACAAAAACTTTGCATAATTTTGACATAACTGACATTTCACGGATTCTATTCTACTAGCGACAGCTACAGTAAATTGCGGTATTAGTAATTATACAGTTTTCTATGAACATAGTTATTTTATAGTTTACTGTAGATATAGTTTTCTATAGACATGGGATTACGTTAGCTACAGCTACCGCAACAGAGATGGCTCTGTATATAAAAAACGGGATCACAATGGTGTTAATGTTAATGGTAACTTTATTTAAAGTGTTAGATATACACGTAAGGGGAAGAAATGTTTACATTTTTCTGAGCGGAGAGGTAGACAGGCCCCATAATGTATTAGTATAAAGCGTGAATTACATTGTACTAGATTCATCAAGGACAGGTTTCTAATTTCAATTATGTTACAAGTTCCGTTCAAGTAAATCTAAATTAAATTAAATGCGCATCATATTGCTATGTGTAAAGTTCAGCTCGTTTACTAATGACATGCCTAAATTACATACTACTTGTGTGAAACTTGTACAAAGCTTTTTCTGATTATATATATATATATATATATATATATATATATATATATATATATATATATATGTATATAAATCAGAAAAAGGTTTTCTATTCTACTTTCCGTAAGTATACGAAATGTTGGGAGCAAGTTTCAAGTAGTTTGAACAACTGCAACTCGTGTTATATCGATTTAATCTTTCATAACAGTTGCAAATATTTCAATTTGAAAAATTGTAAAAATCCAGTTTTCAAACTACATACTAGTAAATTAGTATACTACTTTCTGCAAGTATACTAAATGTCGGTTGCAATTTTCAAGTAGTTTGAACAACTCCAGTTATATCGATTTAATTCGAGTAAATTTCATAATTGTTGCAAATATTTCTATTTGAAAAATCGTGAAATATCCAGGTGTCAAACTACATACTAGTAAATTAGTATATTACTTTCGGCAAGTATACTAAATGTCGGTAGCAAGTTTCAAGTAGTTTGAACAACAGCAACTCGAGTTATATCGATTTAATTCGAGTAACTTTCATAACAGTTGCAAATATTTCTGTTTGAAAAATCGTAAAAAATCCTGTTATTAAACTACATACTAGTAAATTAGTATACTACTTTCCGCAAGTATACTAAATGTCGATAGCAAGTTTCAAGTAGTTTGAACAACTACAACTCGAGTTATATCGATTTAATTCGAGTAACTTTCATAATTCTTGCAAATATTTCAATTTGAAAAATCGTAAAAAATTCAGTTTTAAAACTACGTACTAGTAAATTCGTATATTACTTTCTGCAAGTATACTAAATGTCGGTAGCAAGTTTCAAGTAGTTTGAACAACAGCAACTCGAGTTATATCGATTTAATTCGAGTAACTTTCATAATTGTAGCAAATATTTCTATTTGAAAAATCGTAAAAAATCCAGTTATCAAACTACATACTAGTAAAGTAGTATACTACTTTCAGCAAGTATACTAAATGTTTGTAGCAAGTTTCAAGTAGTTTGAACAACTGAAACTCGTGTTATATCGATTTAATTCCAGTAACTTTCATAATTGTAGCAAATATTTCAATTTTAAAAATCGTAAAAAATTCAGTTATCAAACTACGAACTAATAAATTAGTATACTACTTTCCGCAAGTATACTAAATGTCGGTAACAAGTTTCAAGTAGTTTGAATAACTGCAACTCGAGTTATATCGATTTAATTTGAGTAACTTTCATAATTGTAGCAAATATTTAAATTTGAAAAATCGTAAAAAATCCAGTTATCAAACTACATACTAGTAAATTAGTATACTACTTTCCGCAAGTATACTAAATGTCGGTAGCAAGTTTCAAGTAGTTTGAACAACTGCAACTCGAGTTATATCGATTTAATTCAAGTAACTTTCATAATTGTAGCAAATATTTATATTTGAAAAATCGTAAAAAATCCAGTTTTTAAACTACATACTAGTAAATTAGTATACTACTTTCCGCAAGTATTCTAAATGTCGGTAGCAAGTTTCAAGTAGTTTGAACAACTGCAACTCGTGTTATATCGATTTAATTCGAGTAACTTTCATAATTGTAGGAAATATTTCTATTTGAAAAATCGTAAAAAATTCAGTTTTCAAATTACATACTAGTAAATTAGTATACTACTTTCCGCAAGTATTCTAAATGTCGGTAGTAAGTTTCAATTAGTTTGAACAACTGCAGCTCGTGTTATATCGATTTAATTCGAGTAACTTTTATAATTGTAGCAAATATTTCAATTTGAAAAATTGTAAAAAATCCAGTTATCAAACTACATATTAGTAAATTAGTATACTACTTTCCGCAAGTATACTAAATGTCGGTAGCAAGTTTCAAGTAGTTTGAACAACTACAACTCGAGTTATATCGACTTAATTCGAGTAACTTTCATAATTGTAGCAAATATTTCTATTTGAAAAATCGTAAATAATTCAGGTTTCAAACTACATACTAGTAAATTAGTATACTATTTTCGGCAAGTATACTAAATGTCGGTAGCAAGTTTCAAGTAGTTTGAACTACTGCAACTCGTGTTATATCAACATATATAACATATATAACGTATATATGTATATATTATATTTTCAGCTGATGCAGTCTTGAATGAAAGTTTATTTGATAAATTTAGTACAAATGTAATAAAAAAAATAGGGTTGTCATTTGAAAAAGTTGTCGATGATGTCATTGCATATTCAAAAATGGTCGAAAAAAATTTACACTTCATTAAAAATTGGCAATTTAAAATTAAAAATCCTAGCAATTTTTGCGAAAATCATAAATAAATGTTTTATCTAATTTATTCTATACTTTAGGGACATCCTGTATACAAATTGATCGTAATCCTTAATTTTTGACTGAACACATAATCCCAATAAACGAGTAGCACTTTTACCGCATACATAAATTACCCTGACCAATTAAGTGTTCACGGAATCTCAAGCGGCGATAATCAACTGACCTTATGCAACTGTGTGCTTTTATCAACAATTAACACACACACACAAAATTTACATTCTATAAAGATTGTGTTTACGTAACGATTTTGAATGAAAACAAATAATTACTCAGGATTTGTTTTAATGCGCGGAAAATCCTCCCTATAGACAGTTCGCAGAAGGTAGCGTGTGATGTCTTGTACACACGTTAATTCATAAATGTTTGCTGCAGAGATATAATAATTATGCAGGAATTTTCGTAATGATTTCGGACTAGTTTGGTTATCAGTTTAAGGAAATGGTGTTTTTTGGAGAATCGCTTAGTTAATCAGTTTCGAGTAATGTTGGATTATATTTTTTTCGGTCGATAAGTGTTATTTGAAACCTGTTTTGTGGTAACTGATAATTAATGTTAAAAGTACAGGTATATATTTTGAGTTAAAATATTTTGTTGTACTTGTACTTTATCACGTGTAGGATTTGTTTAATAAATTATATGATTTTCTTGAAAATAGACGTCTTATGCCCGTATTCACCACATCCCATAAACTTTATAGGTCCCATAAGCTATAAATTGACAATGTATTGTATCAGAATATGCCAAAACAAATGTCAAACACCTTGAATAGCGTTTTCAATTGGAGCTTTGATGACACCTTTTGTTTAATTATTCAGTGTTTGCAATAGAGAAAATCTAAAATAACTACATTCCCTAGATAATGTATTTATTGTTGCTATAACAACGAATACTAATGGGTTCAATTGCTATTGATAGATTTATGGAACGTTGGTGAATACGGGGGTTAAAGACGTCTATTTTCAAATCAATTTTGTTTAAAACAAAATGAATTCAAAAATAAATTTAATGTGACCATAGCACATTACTTTATCATACATATTATTGCATTAAGAGTTTTAGAATTCGATTATTATTATTTTTCGTATACAGTATTGAATTAGAAGGATGGTATTGTTATCGTGACAAAAACCGAACTGCTAATTTTGGCTTTTCTTTACGTTTTATGACTAATATAGTCTAAAGAGACTATTTTTAGAAAATGTCTGTGTGTGCGTCCGCCTGTCTGTATGTGAACAAAACAAAACGTCCCCATGAATCTCGACCAAATTTTGTAATCGGCTGAGAACTCTATTTTATTTGATTTCATTTAGTGCAGATAAATCACAGATTTTATACAAGTCATAATTAATTGTACATGGAGATAAGCTTGAGCTATCCCGTAAAAATTTGAGTAAATTACTTTTCAAAGTTTTTCAGAGGTAACTACCCTCAGACTAATAAATAATTTATTTATTAGTCGGAGTAAATACCCCTCTGAGCTTCTGCCGTTATCAGTAGTGATAGATTATGATAGTTATGTATGTTATAAGTATTATGTTCTTGTATGAGTGTTAATAATACGCATTGCTCACAATATGCAAAAAATCTTCAATGAAGAGAAATAAAAATAACTACTTTATAGCTATAACCCGGAGGGCCTTAAGCCCGTATATATACAATAATAATACAAATACACAACAATATACAAATGCCCTGTAATACAGATATCTAATGCGAAAGTTATTTTTGGATGAATAAAATGTGGAACAAAATTATATTATAAACACAGAGAGAATAACGATATGTATAAAAATACACTCAATGGTTAATTTATTACACTCGAAAGTCCCTGACATGATATTATGTTGTAAAGGTTGACATAATCCACGCATATTCTATATATTACTCAATTAATTAAAATATACCTAATTATTTTTATTAGATACAAAATCTATTTATTATATACATTATATTATATACATATAATATATGAATTGTAAGAGCACTTGTATCTACATGCACCACTCGCCAATTAAAAATGTATTTATTTATTATATTAATAGCTTTGTATTTACTGTACCATAACTTCAATTCTGTACTCGTAACACTACTTATCATATAGAGGGTGCATATAATATATGCAGAATAGAGGGCAGATAACTTAAAATGAATGTATATTTATATTTGTCTAGTTTTGTAATTAAAAATCATCCCCGTCGAATGCATTTCACCTAGAAATTAAATAATAGTATCCAGGAACTATAAGATGATCCTATAATTTAGAAATTATTATCAATAAATGCAGAATAGAGAACAGAGAACTTAAACTGAATGCAACAAAAATTGAAGTTATGGTGAATTTTACAAATATATCTCAAATACTTGTTTCAAATTAGTTTTGTATTTACTTTAGCATAACTTCAATTATGTGTTTGTAAAACTACTAAACATATAGAGGGTGGATAGAATATATGCAGAAAAGAGGGCAGAGAACTTAAAATTAATGTATATATATACATATATATATATATATATATATATATATATATATATATATATATTTGTCTATTTTTGTAATTAAAAATCATCCCCGTCGAATGTATTTCACCTAGAATTAAAATAATAGTAAAGTATCCAGAAACTATAAGATGATTTCACAAAAATTGAAGTTATGGTGAATTTTACAAATATATCTTACATATTCAAATGAGTTTTGTATTTACTTTACCATAACTTCAATTTTGTGCTTGTAACACTACTAAACTTATAGAGGGTACATAGAATAAATGCAGAATAGAGGGCAGAGAATTTAAAATGAATGCAACAAAAATTTAAGTTATGATGAATTTTACAAATATATCTCATTATTTGTTTCAAAAGAGTTTTGTATTTACTTTACCATAACTTCAATTATATGCTTGTAACACTATTAAACATATAGAGGGTGCATAGAATAAATGCAGAATAGAGGGCAGAGAACTAAAAATGAACGCAACAAAAATTTAAGTTATGATGAATTTTACAAATATATCTCATTACTTGTTTCAAAAGAGTTTTGTATTTACTTTACCATAACTTGAATTATGTGCTTGTAACACTAATAAACATATAGAGGGTGCATATAATATATGCAGAAAAGAAACTTAAAATGAATGTGTATTTATATTTGTCTATTTGTGTAATTAAAAATCATCCCTGTCGAATGCATTTCACGTAGAATTAAAATAATAGTATCCAAGAAGATGATCCTACAATTTAGAAATTATTATTACGGAGATTGATAAAATATTAAGCCTAAAACGATATCCCACGGTGATGTACAATGGGTACGGTGGTCATTAGTACTCTTACGAGTAATTCTCGCAGACGTCAGCATAATATACCTACCTAGAACGTCTGAAGAGTTCTTAGAATACCTGTTTTACGCCGACGTCATAGTATTCAATATTTTTATGGGTAGGTTATCGCCCGTAGGCTTACTGCCTGCAATGAACGTGTTTATGTTTATTATATGCCAAATTCTGAGTAAATACCGTATAATTTTTTGTTGTATTTTTTTTAAAAATATAACCAACTATTTTACTACAGGCAGGATCATAATGAAATATATAATATATTACACTATGGGCAGGATTAAATGTACACAAACATAATATAAAAAGATACCTTTATAAACGTTCAAAGTTTGACAATGGCAAGTTGATTTCATGAAACTACAGTCGTAATCAAAATAGCAAACTTCTTTGTTTTTATTCCACTTACATTTTACTGTTTAATACAATAGTTACACGACTCACGTTTCAAGTTTTTAATAACAACTTCTTTTAATAACATTTCAGTCATATCATTTAATTCGTCAATTATTTTCTTCAAGTATTATTTTTAACTAGATATCTATAATATTAATATATAATAATAAAATAAATATAATAATAACAACTATAAATATTCATCATTCATCCCATTTTTTATTACATTATTTATTGTGATAAATTAAGAATGTATTTAATAATAATAAAATATATTCACTATGCAGGGTGTTTCAGAATGTACAATATATTAGGAGGTTGTAATATGGACCATTTTAAGCTATAAACATGTTCATAATGTTAACAGAGACACAGCAAGTAATAATAACTAAATCTCATCTATTATTTCGCCTTTTGTGTTTTTCTTCACATTTGAAATGTTTTTTCGAAATATCCTTATGTGACCTATAATAATATAATAAATAAAAATATAATATAATATCGCTGATCACCGAAAAATAATACGTTTCAGAATACGCAAAAAAGAAATTCATATTCAAAATATACTAATATTTACTGTGATACATAACATTTACAATACATTACGTGGTATGTAATGTATGTAAATGGGTTAATTAGTGGAGTCTTCTGCCTCATAAATATATTTTAGCACTTTTTAAAATATTTGTAGAGTGTTAATTTATAATAAACTATTCAAGGTGTATACAATAAAAAATATTGATAGAAGCATTCATTTTTATTATATTTGTACAATCAATTATTATTTTTATATTCACCTTGAATAGCCAACAGAATACAAATATTTTAAAATTGTACAAAATCTGTATTAATTTATTAAATTCTATACATTATTTGTATCAGTTAAGATGGGTTTATGCGTACATATAAGAAAGAAGGAATAATGTTTAAAAATAAAGTAAATCATCTTTTTATAAGGATATTTTAAGACGCTTCTTTTCTTAATCATATTTACGTAAAATATGATTAAAAAAATATTAATATTATTAATATTAATGCGCATCAGATTTTTGTTGTTACAAACTCTAATTTGTTGAACTCCTTCACGCTCTCGTTGCCACAAACAATTAATCGGACTCAAATACGGTTTACCATTAGTAAACCGATAAATAAACTTCGCCGGATGCCTAAACGCACCGGGGAAACGTGAGCAATTTAGCAACAACGGATTAACCGCCGATTTAGCAATTAAAACGTATTTATGTGTGCCACATAGAGTGGCAACTAATAACATGCGATCAATCAATTTTGATACCGGTCGTCCAGCTTAACGCCGGGATTACCCAGACGGTGGGGGAGTATAACTACCGGCGGTTTAATCTTCTCCGCCTGCATTCTCGTTCGCGCTCCGTCTGTGTTTGCATGGCAGTTTTCTTGTGTTGATAGTTTTTGTTATAAGTTGTACACACACACACAAGGTGAGACATAAATAATTTAAATTATATTTTGTAAACATTTCTTGCGATACTTGCACATTTCCATTAAGGATAATGGATGTGTAGTGATATAACGTTTGATTCGCCTATTATTTATTAATAGAGTCGAAAACAATGTTGGTAAATAAATTGTAACTAAATAATAGATAGATAGTAATAGATATATTATCTGCAATGCGATTTTTTTTTGTAATATTACTTACTATACAAATAATTTAATACTAATACAAAAAAAGTTTTCTCAATAACTACAATACTTTAGTGAAAAACCAATCAATTATTTTTCACTCAACGTTTATACATAGTTCGAATGATAGATAAATATAGATAATAGGTATAATACTAAAAATCGAATTTAATTTTTAACCCATTTCAATGCATAATTTTTTAAAATTGATATTACATAATTGTTATCTCCAGTAGCTACAAAACATAAGAATTGCCATTTATTAGAAAAATTATGAATCATATAAATGCAGATATCTATACAGAATTACAGTTTTTAAAATAACGTATTTAATTAGTCAGTGAACAATTTAAAGGGCAGTTCTGCAACAATATGCATTTAAGGGTTAAATTCTAAAAGCGAGATATCTAGACATTTAATAATAATAATATTACTAATGTTTATTGCCCTACCTGTTGCAACAATTACAGTGCAACAGAATAAAAATAGTACATTGTAACAATAATTAACAACAAAATAATTAAAATATACAACAAAGTAATAATAATTCAGAGGTTTTCTGTTCAGTTAAGGTAAATACCGGGTGATTAAACTCCTCTGAGCTTCTCCCTTGACCGGCGGAAAAACCTCACGGCTGATAGCCTTATAAAGAAGTTTTTGGTTTTTTTTAATAAACAACATTAATAATTTAAATCAAACCATTTTTAGAGCCTTTTTTGATGAGACATAATCTGCTTTAAATGATATTTTAATCTTCATCAATGCCAAATATAAGAAAATATCTTCATTAATGATTATGATAACATTTGAAATATTAAATAATAACATATCAACAAAAATATGTAATTCAACCCATAAATGTTCTTTAATGGTATATACTGTTTATCTTAACAACAAGTAGCACATACAGATAGATAATATTTTTTAGATATTACATTACTGTACACTACGATTAGCGCAACTGCACGATTTGCATGAAACAGGTTCATAAACCAAGCTCATCCTCGTCGTCCTTGGATGGCTCGGCAGTAATTAAAATAATTCAGCGCTCATCTCCCGGGTCTTCCCCATTTCTCAAAAGATGCTGTAAACATGTTGTCTGTGCGCTCACGGTGCCATGCCGCTTTACAACAAACATTAATTTAACGCTTATTATTGCCGACTTGAATTTATCTGAGTGCTGCCTGGTGTTAAGGTGAAGGTTACAGCAATCCGAGCCGATAAAAGAAGGCGACGGGTTTTATTACGGCTTCTTCGTCGGGCAATATAATTTTATAACCAAATTAAATCAGTTTTGGGATGGATAGTCAATAAAAAGTATGAAACTTTTAAAAATCGAACCCTAGAGCACCTAGAGCATAGAATACATTTTATTACCAGTACAGATCGTTATAAAAATATTAATCAACTAACGTTCTGTTGATTTCAAAATTCTGTTCATGAAATTCAAGTTATGTTAAACAATATTTAATTATGTTTATATAAACAAATTTTCAAGGAAATTGAGTTTAACGATTTGAAGAGAATCACATTCAGACCGTTTTAAAGTAAAGGTAGCGATAGCCATGGAAACAAAAGAAAATCATTCGATTTTCTTTCGTTTCCATGGCTATCGCTCATTTAGAATTTGACATTTGTTTATCATTCGATTTTCTTTCGTTTCCATGGCTATCGCTCTTTTCGAATTTGACAGTTGTTTATCATTCGATTTTCTTTTGTTTCCATGGCTATCGCTGTTTTAGAATTTGACATTTGTTTATCATTCGATTTTCTTTTGTTTCCATGGCTATCACTCTTTTCGAATTTGATAGTTGTTTATCATTCGATTTTCTTTTGTTTCCTAGGCTACCGCTCTTTTCGAATTTGACAGTTGTTTATCATTCGATTTTCTTTTGTTTCCATGGCTATCGCTCTTTTCGAATTTGACATTTGTTAATTGCAATCAACCACTGCGTGATGAATTGTCAATATTTATTAATTGTGTAATTATGTATTACTTCAAGATGAATAATAGCGTAAAAGATACATACCAGTTTTGGTTTTTTCCTGATTAAATCTGGGAAATGGTGGACTTTTGAAAAATATGTTTTAAATAAAAATTAAAGCCAATTAAATTTCCTATAAAATTATTTCTATAGATATTGGTCGAACTTCCAACGGTTTTCGAGATATACGTTATATACGAAAATCGATAGGAAGTTCGACAAATATAGAAACATAGATAAATGTGAATCCACCTCTTAGCAATCTACATAGCTAGATTTCGATCTTATTAGCTCAGCTAGTGAGGATGAATACATAAAATATCTCGAGTAGTTATATACAAAAATGATACAACTAACTCCCTAGAAGGAAAGTTAAACGCCATCTGGCGGCACCACATCAATTAGCAATGCACACCCATATGGTAATAACCGTCAACATGCTCATGCCATCATCATGGGGACTTTTAGTATGTTTACATACTAACTACTCCTAACGTGGCCATGAAGTCAAAAACTCTAGCATATTTCATGCACTCTACAATATATTTATTGACTGGACTATTATAACTTTACTTATTATAACTTTACTTATTATAACTTTACTTATTAAAACTTTACTTATTAAAACTTTACTTATTATAACTCTTTTTACAAATTTCAGATGGGTGGTGTAAAATTAAAGTTTCTGATACTTTTTGCATCTTTTACGTACGTTTTCGCTAGTCCCCTACATCAGGATTATGTAGTATCCAGATTCAAGAAGGATGTGGACGCCGTAGGCAAAGAAGATGGGGTATGTCGTAAATAATAACTTTATTAGCACATTAATAAATCAAGCATTCTATTGTGATGTTAATGAATGCATTTTTTTTAGGCGAAAGGTGTTAAAGAACCTGTAGCACCTCCAAAGATATCAGAGATGCTCATCAAATCGAATATTTCAAACCGTTTCGCAACAACCGTTGTTACTAGTAGGGTGAAGAACGCTGCTAATATCGCACAGGAGACGAATTTCTTTGTAATCATTCCCGATAAAGCGTTTATTTCTGGTTTTATAATGGAAATTGATAATAAAAATTATACTGCGTATGTTCAACAGAAGGAAGAAGCCAAAAAAACATATGAACAAGTAAGTAACAACTAGTAAATACTATAGTAACAACTAGTAAACATTATAGTAACAACTAGTAAACACTAAAGTAACAATTAGTAAACACTAAAGTATCAACTAGTAAACTTGATGCACTTTGCGGATTTCATTTAATTTCAACGTCTTTACAAGTAGTTTTACAAGTTTACGAAACTTAAGGTTATTTTTACATTAATATTTTAATGTTATATTATAGAAATTGTACATGATTTTCCAAAAAAAAATGCGATGAGTTGCTCTGGTGCGAACCCAGTTCTCCTACATTTCTGCCAGAGCCGCTCTTAAAGATATTTTATGTGTAGATGTTGACGAGGATACAACTCGCCTAACTCCTCTTTGAATAGATATAATAATATATTTTTTTAGTAATACAATTACCAATTTTTTTTTTAGGCCGTAAGCAGTGGTTATGGAGCCGCTCATGTTTCTGTAAGCGCCCGCGACTCCAACCGTTTCTCCGTTAGCGTGAACATTGAACCAGAAAGCAAGGCCATTTTCTATCTCACATATGAAGAGCTTTTGGAGCGATCAGAAGGACGATATGAGTTGGTTATAAACATCCATCCCAAACAGCTCGTAAAGAATTTGAACGTAGAGGTAATAACGAAAATAATTAATGATTATATAATATATAATATTAATTATTATACTTATAAACTAGTTAAATAAATTAAATAAATACAAGTCTTTTGGACAAGTGTTAAATTTGCTGCATTTATTAGGTTGACATTAATGAATCCAGACCGCTGACATCAGTCGTAGCACCTGCAATCCGGTCAGGCAACGAAATTGGAAAGGAATCTGATAAGTTAGACTCACATGCGGTTATTACTAAGCCTACTGAAAATTCTGCTGTGGTTAAATTTAATCCGGATTACGAGCAGCAGAAGCAAATTGCGCAAGGGCTAGGAACAATTGAGGATGAGGGTATGGCTGGACAGTTTGTTGTGCAATACGACGTTGAAAGGGATCCTAATGGAGGAGAGGTATGTGATAAATATTTTTTACGACCGGAAATTCACATCAAGAACAAGACATAACGTAAAAAGTGCGATTTTTCGATCATAATCAAATCGAAAATGCTAAAAAAAATTATATCACCTACATCCTATAAACTTTGCTTATTATTGCTTAGTATCACTAGCTAGATTTGTAATTGCTGCATTGTATGGGACAAGTGTGATGCCTGTACATATAAACTTTGTAGGTCCCATAAGCTACTGAATGGATACATTGAAAACGTCATTGTGACAGAAATTTCCAAAACAAATGTCAAACAATAGTGCTTGTGATTTGAGCTTTGCTGAGCTTTTGTTTAATTAATCAGTGTTACCAGTAGAGGAAATCTAAAGTAACTACATTTCCTAGATAATGTATTTATTGTTGCTATAACAACGAATACTTATGGGTTCAATAGCTATTGATAGATTTATAGAACGTTGGTGAATACGGGGGTTAAACTAATCTTCTAAATCGGTGTAAAATGAGATACGATATTTTGTAATTGGTGTACAAGAATATAATATATCTTATAATAAAAGTGTAAAGGGTAATATTTGTTTTGACAAATTGTAATAATATTAGGTAATATTATTACAATAGTTTGACAATAATGAAGTTCGTAGACTTCCCATTCCTCCCAGCTTTTCATCCACCCACACCCCAGATATTCCCACTCACATCCTTCTCTACCCTTTATTCATTCACTCACTGTCCTACTCCTACGTCTCATCCACACCTCCATACCAGTTTCTCTTCACCCAACTCCTGTAATCTACCCTGAAATTTTGCTACCCTACCACACAACTCATGCTCATCCAATTCGTATCCTGCAGACACAGCACATGTTAATGTCTTGTAATTTTCTTCTAGGTCTTGTTAAAAGATGGTTACTTCGTTCATTTCTTCGCCCCATCCGATGTGGTTCCGTTAAACAAACACATCGTATTCGTACTTGACACCAGTGGAAGTATGTACGATAGAAAATTAGAACAATTAAAAACCGCAATGAGAAGCATTTTGGGCGAACTGAAGCCCAAAGATTTATTCAATTTGGTCGAATTCAACACCAATGTGAAGGTCTGGAATTTGGATGCCCCACTTGAAAGCACGTCGTTCCCAAATAGCGATGACAATTGGTATGTGTCCGACAAGTACTACGAATTGAAGGTAAGTTGCATCGATATTTAGTTTTAAAACAAAACATTTATAATATTATAATATTAAACTTTATTAACGGCAAATGCCTTGACTAAAAATCAGATACATATAACGTGCGAAATCGATAAATAAAATATTAATAATTATACTTACAAACTAGTTTTGACCAGAAAGTGAAAATGTTGTAAATATTTCAACCCGAGATGTGAAAGTGTTGGCGAATTTCACGCAAATCGGTCCAAAATTTTAGAATTTTTAAGATTTATGGTAAGAATGGGGAAGTACGGTGACCATAAATCTTAAAAATTCTTAAATTCTGGCCGAAATTCCATGAAATTTTGACCAAAAAGTGAAAATGTTGTAAATATTTCAACCCGAGATGCGAAAGTGTTAGCGAATTTCACGCAAATCGGTTCAAAATTTAAGAATTTTGAAGATTTATGGTAAGAAGGGGGAAGTACGGTGACCATAAATCTTAAAAATTCTTAAATTTTGGCCGAAATTCCGTGAAATTTCGACCAGAAAGTGAAAATGTTGTAAATATTTCAACTTGAGATGCGAAAGTATTAACGAATTTCACGCAAATCGGTCCAAAATTTAATAATTTTTAAGATGTATGTCAAGAAGGGGGAAGTACGGTGACCATAAATCTTAAAAATTCTTAAATTTTCGCCGAAATTCCGTGAAATTTCGACCAGAAAGTGAAAATGTTGTAAATATTTCAACCTGAGATGCGAAAGTATTAGCGAATTTCACGCAATTCGGTCCAAAATTTAAGAATTTTTAAGATTTATGATTAGAAGGGAGGAGTACGGTGACCATAAATCTTAAAAATTCTTAAATTTTGGTTTCGCCTTCAGATCTGCAAATCGGATTACTGTATCCATACTGTGTCGCATGTTTCTTACATCTAAATATGTGAGAATTTCGGTAATATCTTGATGATAATTCTTGATTGTCAAATAAGTCCACAGCCTGAAACAATGCAAAGCTGTAGATCTAAACTAATTCCGAAAAACTGTTTTGAAAGGCTTATTTACATAAAAATAAGACTTATGAAATAATCCAGTTGTTTCGTTATAAATTTAACTTGTATGTTATTGAAATTTACACACTTCCTAAGTGTAATAGCCGAGTATTTAGTAATAAAATTCTGTTGAATTCTATCTATAAAATAGTATTTGTATTACATTTTAGAACGTATCTTTCCCTCCTGCATACCCAGTGAACAACAACACAATCAAGAAGGCCACAAAGGCTATTAACGATATGATTTCCACCGGAGGTACCAATATTTATGAAGCCATGAGGGTGGGCATTCACTTGATTAAGGTGCGCCAGCAGAGGAACGACGACAAATCTCTGCAGCCGCTCATTGTGTTTTTGACCGACGGCGATCCAACCATCGGCAAGACCAATTTGGATGAAATTATTGGAGGCGTAAGTTTTTCATACCACTTTAGTTCTACCATTTGATTTGTCGTTCAAAATCAACCAGGAAAATAATTTTCACTTGAATATATTGCGAATATATAAGTGATTTCGGTTATTCTCGATCCATTTTCAAGTAAGACTGATGTTATTTGATTATTTAATTTCCATTCGAATCTAATTCGAGTGGTTTTATTTAATTTCTTACTTTCTAAATCAATTTTCGCAACAATACACAATTTTAAATTCAACAAGAGGGCATACAAATTATTTGTCTGCGCTTCTTTAACATGGAATTCATTTCCTATCGTAGATATATGAGAAAATTGCTCGAGAGAATTTTCGAATTCGAAAAACTTCCAGCTAGTCTCAAATTTACTCATCAGGAACTTGAAACTATTTGATGTGTAACAATAACAATTGTATTTATAATTTGTAATTAATATTTTTTTCCTTGTAGGTATCTGAAGAAAACGTGGCTAAAATCCCCATAATCAGTCTATCATTCGGCAACGGTGCCGATCGTAATTTCCTCCAGAAAATGTCCCTCCGCAACTTTGGTTTCGCACGTCACATCTACGAGGACTCCGATGCGTCCCTCCAGCTGGAGAACTTCTACGCCAAAATCTCCTCCCCGCTACTCAGCAACGTGAAATTCGTGTACACCCCCGACGCGCACAGTTTGACGCGTACAGAATACCCCATTCTATTCAAAGGCAATGAATTTGTGGTAGCTGGTGTAATTGATAAAGAATTCAAAGAACCCCCAATGGTCACTTGCTGGAATACGAAGGGGCTTATCAATTTACATCCGACTGTGCAAAAGACTACCGGGCAGTTAGAAAGGTAAGAATAGAAAGTTAAAACAATTTTTTCGGAATTAGTTTAGATCAAGTTACAACCGATTTGCATTGTTTCAGGCTGTGGGCATATTTAACAGTCAGGAATTATTTGGACGCCAAGGAGGTGTCCGCCAACAAGACCGTTTATGAGAAAAAAGCTCTGGATTTGGCGCTGAAGTATTCTTTTGTAACATCACTAACTTCATTGGTTGTTGTTAAACCGAACGCCACTACAGCCCCAGTTGATGCCGAAGCTGCTGACAAATCAGGTAAGTTGATGGCTTATTCTTTATATATGCACCGAAATAAAAATGCAATTTACCTGAATTGAATGCATGTTTTTGAATAATAGACCCAACGAAATAGAGTTGGATTACATGTATTCAATTTATCAAGGCACCTTAGATAGTCAATAATACTGACAGTATTCTAAAATATTGACAGTAATATTGATCGTGTAAGGTACATTATTGATGGATTAAACATAAAGGCACCTTACACTATCAATATTACTGTCAATATTTTAGAATAATGACAGTATTACTGTGCAATAATATGTTTGAAATGTTCATTATTCTAAAATATAGACATTATTACTTATCGTGTAAGGCATAGTAACGATGAAATGAAGAGAATACTGATGTATATCCGGATAATTGATTACTTATAAAAGGCACCTTACCCGGTCAATAATACTGTCAATCCTAGTAGTGTCAGTATTTGCTTGAATCCTCCTTCAATATTTATCAAGTAATCAATTTTTCGGATAAACATCAGTATTCGATTCATTTCATCGTTACTATATCTTACACTATCAGTAATACTGTCAATATTTTATAATAATGAACATTTTAAACATATTATCGTACAGTAATACTGTCATTATTATAAAATATTGACAGTATTATTAACCCTGTGCCTTTAATATTGACGTTAATCCAGATAATTGATTGGTTGAAGCAACAGTACGTGGATTGACCGTGTAAAGTGTCTTTATTTTGATGTGATAACTATGTAGATTAAAACAACTGCAAGAACTAGAAGTATAATCAAAAAAATATGTTCGTTAAAATTGTTTTTTTTAAATTTCAGGTGGTGGTGGATACCCAGTTGCAGCTTTCGGTTTGGCCGGTAAGTTTGACACAAAATTTATTGTTTTACTAATATTTACCTAATCAATACTTATTTTATAGCTGCTCGCCCTGCAGGTATTTCATATTACTTTATCATTATTCATTTGTTTTGCTACTTTAATGCTTTATATTTATCACACAATTAGAACATAATGTGAGTTCAAATATTAGAGATCTTAAAAAATATTTATGATTTTTTTTAATAGTAATTAAAAATATTTGATATTTGAAGTCCCATTTGCTTATTATTGCTTTGTATCACTAGTTAGATTTGTAATTGCTGCATTATATGGGACAAGTGTGATGTCTGTACATATAAACTTTGTAGGTCCCATAAGGTATTGAATGCACCAATTGTAAACGTCATTGTGACAGAAATTACCAAAACAAATGTCAAACACTTTGAATAGCGTTTGTGATTGTAACTTTGATGACACCTTTTGTTTAATTATTCAGTGTTTCCAATAGAGAGAATTTAAACTTTCCGAATACCTGCTGTATTCGGAAAGTTTAAATTGCTGATAACAATAGCGAAAACTTCTAATTTTAACTTTTCTTTGCGTTGCACGGCTAAAGGGCCAAAGCTAAAAGTCTTTAATCATACCATCCCCTGCTGCATCAGCATACATCTTTTTTTTAAATCCTGGCTAATGGATGAACACTAACGTAGTAACGAAAGGCAGGAATAGAGGCCTCAAATTTCGACTCTATTGCGCATGAAATTCCTTGTTGTCCTAGCTTGTTGTCCTAGCTTCCTCAGCAAACTTGAATAAGTTTCTATACTCGAATCGCCGAAGCAATTGAGTAATAAAAATGCATGATGTGCACATGATTTTCCGGAGCACTGTTCTTATTGGCTACGCAAACGCGGGTGGGCGAATTTCAAGAACCCGCTTTATAGATGCATACGCATAAAAAATGGCTTGTACAGCGTAAAGACAGAGCACTTTTTTTCATTTGCAGGGTTGCCTGGTTCACCCGTCTACAGTAGTCCTCCTCATTATGGTAAGCAAAGAAACACCGATATTTACCCATTCTGCTGGCTTAAACTTTTTTTTATTTACACTTTGCATTGCCTCTTTTTCCTTAAACTATTCTGGTACATTGCTATTCATGTTATTCTTGTTTGGGCTGAGTTGCGGTGTATTTTTTTGTAAATAATTCTATGTCAACAAAGCACTTCTTCATTGCAGCAGCCTTGCCACCGGCCCCAGCCTACCATAGTCCCATTAGTTATCGTAAGCATTTTTTTTTCTATTCAATTAATATATTTAATCTACACATTGGTATATGTTTATACGGGGTGATTCATAACTTGAGGATAAACATGAAATGTAATTACGTCGATTTTTACGAAATATTGCATTCATCATATCACATAGTTGTATGTAATAGACTTGAGAAATCTAAACAGTTATTTTGTTCAAAGTAATACAACTTTCTCTATCTAGAGAAAGTTTAACGCCATCTGGTGGAACCAATATAATTAACAATGCTTACCCAAATGGTAATATCCGTCAACATATTCACGTCATTAGGATCATTAAATGGTGCTCTATATTTGAATAATATTCCAACAGAGTATTCGAGATATTAGGTCAAAGCCAATCTTGATATATATATATATATATATATATATATATATATATATATATATATATATATCAAGATTTTTTAAGAAAAAAAGATTTACAATCAAATTTAAATTAAGAACATTGTTTTTACATAAAGTAACCGTCGTACCGGGGTCTCTATTTATCATTTCATCGAAGTTGTCCATTTTCTGTCTTGCGGCTTACCTGGACGGTAATTTAGAAAAACATTCTGAATTGTGTAAATTTAAGAACAGGCGAAGTTTAGATTCTTAAATCTGCTCCGCCACTTTATCTGCTATATATATATATATATATATATATATATATATATATATATATATATATATATATATATATATATATATATATATATATATATATCGGTTGTACAAAACAGATAACTCTCGAGTTAATATTCAATCCGTGGTTTTAACCTCTCTATTGGCAAGTTTGACAGATAATGCGATAAATTTAAGAATATTTACGATTTATCGACCAGAAGGTGACCAAAAATCTTAAAAATTCTTAAATTTTGGCCGAAATCACGTGAAATTTCAACCCAGAATGTCAATATATTAATGCAGGATGCAAAAATGTTACAAATTTCACGCAAATTAGTCCAAAATTTAAGAATTTTTACGATTTATTAACCAGAAGGGGGAGTACGGTGACCATAAATCTTAAAAATTCTTAAATTTGCGCCTAAATTCCGTAAAATCTCGACTAGAATGTGAAAATGTAAATGTTTCAACCCGAGATGCGAACGTGTTAGCGAATTTCATGCAAATCGGTCAAAAATTTAAGAATTTTTAAGATTTATGGTAAGAAGGGGGAAGTACGGTGACCACAAATCTTAAAAATTCTTAAATTTTGGCCGAAATTCCGTGAAATTTCGTGTCCAGAATGTGAAAATGTTGTAAATATTTCAATCCGAGATGCGAAAGTGTTAGCGAATTTCACGCAAATCGGTCCAAAATTTAAGAATTTTTAAGATTTATGGTAAGAAGGCGGGAGTACGGTGACCATAAATCTTAAAAATTCTTAAATTTTGGCCGAAATTCCGTGAAATTTCGACCAGAATGTGAAAATGTTGTACATATTTTAACCCGAGATGCGAAAGTGTTAGCGAATTTCACGCAAATCGATCCAAAATTTAAGAATTTTTAAGATTTATGGTAAGAAGGGGGAAGTACGGTCACCACAAATCTTAAAAATTCTTAAATTTTGGCCGAAATTCCGTGAAATTTCGTGTCCAGAATGTGAAAATGTTGTAAATATTTCAATCCGAGATGCGAAAGTGTTAGCGAATTTCACGCAAATCGGTCCAAAATTTAAGAATTTTTAAGATTTATGGTAAGAAGGGAGGAGTACGGTGACCATAAATCTTAAAAAATCTTAAATTTTGGCCGAAATTCCGTAAAATTTCGACTAGAATGTGAAAATTTTGTAAATATTTCATTCCGAGATGCGAAAGTGTTAGCGAATTTCATGCAAATCGGTCCAAAATTTAAGAATTTTTAAGATTTATGGTACGAAGGGGGGAGTACGGTGACCATAAATCTTAAAAATTCTTAAATTTTGGACGAAATTCCGTGAAATTTCGACCAGAATGTGAAAATGTTGTAAATATTTCAACCCGAGATGCGAAAGTGTTAGCGAATTTCACGCAGATCGGTCCAAAATTTAAGAAAATTTTTAAGATTTATGGTAGGAAGGGGGGAGTACGGTGACTATAAATCTTAAAAATTCTTAAATTTTGGCTGAATTTCCATGAAATTTCGACCAGAATGTGAAAATGTTGTAAATATTTCAATCCTAGAAGCGAAAGTGTTAGCGAATTTCACGCAAATCGGTTCAAAATTTAAGAATTTTTAAGATTTATGGTAAGAAGGGGGGAGTACGGTGACCATAAATCTAAAAAATTCTTAAATTTTGGCCGAAATTCCGTGAAATTTCGACCAGAATGTGAAAATGTTGTAAATATTTCAACCCGAGATGCGAAAGTGTTAGCAAATTTCACGCAAATCGGTTCAAAATTTAAGAATTTTTAAGATTTATGGTAAGAAGGAGGGAGTACGGTGACTATAAATCTTAAAAATTCTTAAATTTTTGCCGAAATTCCGTATAATTTCGACTAGAATGTGAAAATGTTGTAAATATTTCAACCCGAGATGCGAAAGTGTTAGCGAATTTCACGCAAATCGGTTCAAAAGTTGAGAATTTTTAAGATTTATGGTAAGAAGGGGGGAGTACGGTGACCATAAATCTCAAAAATTCTTAAATTTTGGCCGAAATTCCGTGAAATTTCGAGTAGAATGTGAAAATGTTGTAAATATTTCAACTCGAGATGCGAAAGTGTTAGCGAATTTCACGCAAATCGGTCCAAAATTTAAGAATTTTTAAGATTTATGATAAGAAGGGGAGGAGTACGGTGACCATAAATCTTAAAAATTCTTAAATTTTGCCCGAAATTCCGTGAAATTTCGACCAGAATGTGAACATGTTGTAAATATTTCAACCCGAGATGCGAAAGTGTTAGCGAATTTCACGCAAATCGGTTCAAAAGTTAAGAATTTTTAAGATTTATGGTAAGAAGGGGGGAGTAGGGTGGCTATAAATCTTAAAAACTCTTAAATTTTGGCCGAAATTGCGTAAAATTTCGACCAGAATGTGAAAATGTTGTAAATATTTCAACCCGAGATGCGAAAGTGTTAGCAAATTTCACGCAAATCGGTTCAAAATTTAAGAATTTTTAAGATTTATGGTAAGAAGGGGGGAGTACGGTGACCATAAATCTAAAAAATTCTTAAATTTTGGCCGAAATTCCGTGAAATTTCGACCAGAATGTGAAAATGTTGTAAATATTTCAACCCGAGATGCGAAAGTGTTAGCAAATTTCACGCAAATCGGTTCAAAATTTAAGAATTTTTAAGATTTATGGTAAGAAGGAGGGAGTACGGTGACTATAAATCTTAAAAATTCTTAAATTTTTGCCGAAATTCCGTATAATTTCGACTAGAATGTGAAAATGTTGTAAATATTTCAACCCGAGATGCGAAAGTGTTAGCGAATTTCACGCAAATCGGTTCAAAAGTTGAGAATTTTTAAGATTTATGGTAAGAAGGGGGGAGTACGGTGACCATAAATCTCAAAAATTCTTAAATTTTGGCCGAAATTCCGTGAAATTTCGAGTAGAATGTGAAAATGTTGTAAATATTTCAACTCGAGATGCGAAAGTGTTAGCGAATTTCACGCAAATCGGTCCAAAATTTAAGAATTTTTAAGATTTATGGTAAGAAGGGGAGGAGTACGGTGACCATAAATCTTAAAAATTCTTAAATTTTGCCCGAAATTCCGTGAAATTTCGACCAGAATGTGAACATGTTGTAAATATTTCAACCCGAGATGCGAAAGTGTTAGCGAATTTCACGCAAATCGGTTCAAAATTTAAGAATTTTTAAGATTTATGGTAAGAAGGGTATAGTACGGTGACCATAATCTTAAAAATTCTTAAATTTTGGCCGAAATTCCGTGTAATTTCGACCAGAATGTGAAAATGTTGTAAATATTTCAATCCGAGATGCGAAAGTGTTAGCGAATTTCACGCAAATCGGTCCAAAATTTAAGAATTTTTAAGATTTATGGTAAGAAGGGGGGAGTACGGTGACCATTAATCTTAAAAATTCTTAAATTTTGGCCGAAATTCCGTGAAATTTCGACCAGAATATTATAAATAGAGGTGTGAAAGGTTATAAAAAACGAAATTTGCGTTTCAGAATAAGCAATAAAGAAATAGGGTTATCATTTAAAAAATTTGTCGTCATTGCTCATTCAAAAATGATCGAAAAAAATTGACACTTTCATTAAAAATTGGCAATTTAAAATTTTCGTGACATAAATGTTTGGCGAGCCTTTATACAACCGAGCCTTATATATTAGATTATTCCCACAATCTATTTGTATACTAAAACGTTTGTAATTGCGACAATTATGTTACAGCAACTAGCCCAGCGTCTGGTTTCGGTAAGTCGCTACCTGCATTCGCTTATTACTAACATACAGTAGTCACATTCTTCTAGCTGTTTTATAAGATGCTCAATTCAAGTATTAATAATTATTCGTTCTAACAATTTGCTTTTTCTAGGAACTACTTATCATAAGTCTGCTCCACGACAAAAACTAGGTTAATTTCTGTTACTATTATCCTAATATGATTAATATTAATATACGAGAAGGTTGCAATATTCTTTAAATTAAAAAAAAATTATGTCATAATAATAATATTATGAACAATTAAAATTTATTAAAGTGATAAGGGTAGAATAAAAGCCAGGACTACTCAAATTAATGCGATGTATATAAAAAATAATAATAATATTCTTAAAAATATTTAGAGTCTACTTTTATATAAAATATCAGAGGGATTCACTATATTGTGACTTTTTGATTTGAAACAAATTAATTAACATATGAAGTGTAAATTTTCATTCAGAAATCCGTGAAAAATTACTTTCAATTCTAAAGTATATGAAGAGTACAAGACAGAAAGGGGGAATGTCAGTGTAACTCTAGAAAACCAAATTTCATGTTTAGAGCACATTTATATACACACATATATATATATATATATATATATATATATATATATATATATATATATATATATATATATATATATATTTGTGTATATAAATGTGCTCTAAACATGAAATTTGGTTTTCTAGAGTTACACTGACATTCCCCCTTTCTGTCTTGTCCTCTTCATATGTCATTATTATTTTATATTACATATTACTTTTTACTTAATCATACGTAACTATGCCCGTCCACTGTTTCAAATGACTTGAACTCTGCATTAATTATTTTTCACATATATTTTTTTAATTAGTCTTAAATTAATAAATGACATTAATTTAATCATACAAAATAACGGATAATAGTGTAGTGCATAGTTGTAATCGTGCGGGTAAAAATTCTTGCACTGATCCCCTTTATCAGGTTCCCATTTTAAGATTAATCTCTGGAAGAGCCGGTTGTCCGATACATTTTTCCACCGCATTTGCGAACAAAATTATATTTTGGGTTTACCAACCTTTAATAGATCAGGGTGCTGTTTTATAATATTTCTAAAAACAAAAAATACAGATTTTCTTAGAAAATATATAATATTTCTAAAAACAAAAAATATAGATTTTTCTAGAAAATATATATTTCTAAAAACAAAAAACGTTGCAACCTTCTACAAATTTTAACTAATGCTTGCCATAATACCTACTTACTTATTAAATATTATGGTACCTTCTTTTCCTTTAGTCGTGAATGGGCGGGGAGCGTCAAGAAGGCACCAGAAGCCACATACTAACGGTGATTGTCTTCTCTTTAAATACTAATTTGTTTTTTTTATAATTAACACTATTAGTTGTACACTGTCTTAGTTATTATTACAGTCTGGTGCAACCTATATAATAACGAAATATAATATAGAATCATCTAACAAGAGGTTGAATCAATAGAACACGCAATATGTTTGTCATATGTGTCATATTTTTATTGTAATCCAAAGTACAAAGAAAAAAATCTGTCAAACGTACGCCTTAGAGCTGTCTATAAATGATCATTATTTTGGTGAAATTTTCAATAGGTTTTCGCATATTTGCGATTATACCCTACAATACATTAATTGTTTTGTAAATTACTATTCACTGACTTTTTAGATATTATTGCCAGTCATATTTTTTTTAGCATGAATCAAATTCGGTTGCCCAGACTTGTATATTGCATGCACATCTTTATTTTTAACACCGCTTGTTTTGCAAGTCTTCAGTTGCACTTTTTATAAACAATAGAGACATATTTAGTAATAATAATAATAATAATGGGGGGAAAATCGTTCGAAACAAGTAATGTCAGAATCACACCCGCGTGCTCCGTCAATTCTTGATTATTGTACATGCAATCACTAGTTTTGTTATTAAAAAAACACTAGTAAAATTAAATTCCATCATTGAACGAACTCAAATCGTGAATTATCCGTATTTTCCAGATGTATACGTTCGGAAAGAGTGATGACAGGAATCGCACCCCTGGGGTGTGAGTTCAGTCATCACATCTTTCGAACGTGTACTTGATCAAATCATGTTCTAAGAGTATGTACACACAAATAGTAAGAATAGTAGATCAGATCATTCAAATCTTGAATTTGAATACAACGAACGAGTGCACTTTTGAATCGCAACGCCAGAAATGTTCAATACTCCCTTGGTCGCTTTTATTACGAATTTTATGTTATGTAACGTAAAATATTAGACAACTATAAATTATACTGAGAAAGAAATTTAAAGACCAAAATGTTTTCTAATTATAGTCTCACTGTTGCAATCTTATCATAAGTTTGTTTTGATTGAATATACGTCTTGACTTCTTATTGCTAATGGCTATGGTTCTATATCTTTTTTGTTCTAAATCTATTTCTAGCACAAAGAACGTCTCTTCTAGCTTCATATGCTCCTATTGCTCATAATAAGCTATGTATGTATCACTAGAATTATTTCTCTTCTTCTTGCATGTTTCTAGTATTATTACAATTCGGAAACTACATGTATCTTTACTCATTTTCTAGTTTCCTCATCTGTGGCGTTTGGAGCCCCTGGTGCTGGTGCAGCAGGAGGAGCTCCCTTGCAGTTTGAAGCCGGTGAGTTTTCAACATAGACAATAATAGTATAGAGGTCTGTGCTAGATTAAGAAAAGTTAATACCATGTCACTGTTTTATACTTATACCTATGACAGTGATAATTTTACAAATAGCAAATATTTACTTTTATTACTGAATTCACCATACCGTTTAAAACTTTGAAAACGATATCCCAGATCCGTACAGTTGTAACCTTACTAACCGAGCAGAACTGAATATCGAATCGCTATACATATAAATATTGGTTTGTTACTTTGTATGACGAAGTAAAAACTTTAAAAAAGACTATATTGTAGAAGAAGACACTATAGACCTCAGAGTTACAGACTTATTACCGCAAACCGAAGACAGAATCTACGGAGGTGCTGCGATCAGTACAACAGAACCAACAACTACGACTCTCAAGCCCTTCGTGTTGCCCGATAACTTGAAGAATGCGTTGCCATGGTTGGAGGGATCTATAAGCCCAGACGGAACCCTTAATTTCTTTAAAGGTTAGTCAATATTTAAATCAACCTAATTGGTAGAAGTGTAGTCCGTCTTGTGCGGATAATTGGGGAGCGAGAAATTCTCTTAGCTCTTTTTATAAATGTACAAAAATTAAATCTCTTTATATTTTAAGGTAAATACACTTTGGGTCTTAACACCACCCTAACGGACCCTCCTGCCGATTGCACGACAGCACAGAGCACACCGGGACAATGCACGCTGTTGGAGAGTTGCACGAAGCTTTATCCAGTGCTAACCGGGCAGCAGCAGTTTAAGGACTACTTCTGTTCTATCGACAATAAGTGAGTAGCGTTAACGAGCTAAATTAAAGCATAGTTGATTCTAACGAAATTATTCTTTCTAGGTATGCGGGAGTATGCTGCACAGTTTAATAGTGAGAAAGAAATAAAAACAATGATTATAATCCGAATAATCATACTAAAAAGATATTTTATTTTATTGAATTAAATATTTCTTATTTTTATTACAACTTATTTTTACTATTTTAGAATTGTAGACCTAACTTCCTTCCCACAAAATTCGTAAAAATAGTTTACGATTTAAATTTTTTAAACTATAGTCCAGTAAGTGTTTGTCGTAACAACTTCTAGTTTAAATTGGTAGCTTTCTATCAGGAAATAGTATTAACCCCAATATATGTTAATTAGTTTTAATGACCCAGCTCAGTGGCCGAGTGGTTAGAGGCGTCGTTCATCTCGTACTAAGCATTGGGGAGTTCGATCCCCAGCGGGAAGCGAATTTTCGCGAATCACCTTTCACTATTTTTCAGAGGTCTTCTGTGAAGTTAAGGTAAATACCAGGTGATTAAACTCCTCTGAGCTTCTCCCTTAACCGGCAGAAAAGCCTCACGGCTAATAGTCATATAAAGATAGAAGTTTTTTTTTAGTTTTAATGTAGATTGCGAATAATCACGAAATCGCCAAAGAGTGGATGTTTTTGTAACAGTTCTAGTTTTTGAGATAATTAATTACACGTTTTAAACTCAATTGTAGTGTTAAAGACATTTTTGACAGGGCAGTTACTAATAATATGTGTGTGCACAATAAAACATATCTTTTATCGGAACTAATTTTTCTTTTTGGGTTTTTCATAAATGTTTACTAATTATCACGTTGATACGCTTATTTATCAAATCTGTGTGTGTGTAATTTGTTGTCTTTGTCACTTCTGTGATCTGATTTCATAGTTTAAAAAATGAGGAGTAAAAAATGTCCCTAAAGTATGGAATAAATTCGATAAAACCTTTAATTTACCGACAAACTTGTAACGTGTCGGTAATTGTTTAAACAACTGATATATTAGATGAAAATGAACAAACAATGCCTTATTTTACAGCTAAATACATTTCTGTATTTAAAACATTTATTCCCATATTCACCAACATCCCATAAATTTTATAGGTCCCATAAGCTATTGAATGGATAAATTTACGATGTCATTGTGACAGAATATGCCAAAACAAATGTCAAAAACCTTAAATAGCGCTTGTGATTGGAGCTTTGATGACACCTTTTGTTTAATTATTCAGTGTTTCCAATAGAGCGAATCTAAAGTAACTACATTTCCTAGATAAATTATTTATTGTTGCTATAATAATGAATACATATGGATTCAATAGCTATTGCTAGATTTATAAAACATTGGTGAATACGGGGGATATTCCCGTATTCACCAACATCCCATACACTTTATAGGTCCCACAAGCTATTGAATGGATAAATTTACTATGTCATTGTGACAGAATATGCCAAAACAAGTGTCAACAAATTAAATAGCGCTTGTGATTGCAGCTTTGATGACATCTTTTGTTTAATTTTTCAGTGTTTCCAATAGAGAGAATCTAAAGTAACTACATTCTCTAGATAATTTATTTATTATTGCTATAACAACGCATACATATGGGTTCAATAGCTATTGATAGATTTATAGAACGTTGGTGAATACAAGGGTTAAACTGCTAAACCATAATAGAGGGCCGGTCCTAGGTAGTCGGCCGTCCTCAAACATAATTTGGCCGTCCACATGATGTCCTTAAAAATGTATAATATCTATGAAAGCGAAGCTGTCATTGATGCAGTTGGCAATACCAATAGTACATTAAGTCAAAGCATGGATCGCTCTAGAAGTGACCTGTGACCTGAAACTAATGTCATTTGAGTTCAAATATATGTAATATGTCTAGATGACTAGGAAAATGTCAAGATTGTTTCAAATTGACCCGGAAAAGTTACAGACCTTGGCAAATTTTTGAAACGTGGAAAATTTTATTTCATAATAGAAAGTTGTATTTGATCTCATTTTGTAGGTGTTTAATTCCAAAGAAAATTCCGAAACAATATTGTTATAAGGTAGAAGTTTTTTTTTAATATAAATAATTAGATCATTTCTGTATTTTTTATTATAACGACTGATAACCGAGATCTAAGAGTTGATATATATTGTTTAAACCAATCCGTGAAGAGTGTTATCCTATGGAAAAAACTATGCGAACAAAGGTGGGGTGGGCGGGTGGCCCCTACCAACCAAACTATACCCGTCCACTATTTCAAACGACTTGAACTATGCATTACATTATTTTTCACATATATATTTTAATTTAGTCTTAAATTAATTAATGACATTAATTTAATCATTGAAAATAACGGATAATAGTGTAGTGTATAGTTCAAGTCGTTTGAAATAGTGGACGGGCATAGTTTGATGGTGGGGGCCACCCGCCCACCCCACCTTCGCTCGCATAGTTTTTTCATTGGATATAGATGTTTTATATTGTTTAAACTATTCCAAGAAGAGTGTTATCCTATGGAAAAACTATGCAAGCGAAGGTGGGTTGGGCGGGTGGCCCCTACCAAGCAAACTATACCCGTTCACTATTTCAAACGACTTGAACTATGCACTACACTATTATCCGTTATTTTGTATGATTAAATTAATGTCATTAATTAATTTAAGACTAAATTAAAAAAATATATGTGAAAAATAATGTAATGCATAGTTCAAGTCGTTTGAAATAGTGAACGGGTATAGTTTGCTTGGTAGGGGACACCCGCCCACCCCACCTTCGCTTGCATAGTTTTTCCATAGGATAACACTCTTCTTGGAATAGTTTAAACAATATAAAACATCTATATCCAATGAAGAAACTATGCGAGCGAAGGTGGGGTGGGCGGGTGGCCCCCACCAACCAAACTATGCCCGTCAACTATTTCAAACGACTTGAACTATGCATTACATTATTTTTCACATATATTTTTTTTAATTTAGTCTTAAATTCATTAATGACATTAATTTAATCATAAAAAATAACAGATAATAGTGTAGTGCATAGTTCAAGTCAGTTGAAATAGTGGATGGGCATAGATTGGTTCGTAGGGGCCACCCGCCCACCCCACCTTTGCTCGGATAGTTTTTCCATAGGATAACACTCTGTTTGGAATAGTTTAAGCAATATAAAACGTCTGTATCCGTTGAAAAACCTATGCGAGCAGAGGTGGGGTGGGCGGGTGCTCCCTACCAATCAAACAATACCCGTCCACTATTTCAAATGACTTGAACTCTGCACTAGCTTTATGGGATCAAATTTGTAATTTGGACGCCTTTCTGGAGACAGGAACCAATTTACTTAATGTTAAGTTGAGAAAACAGATATATATATATATATATATATATATATATATATATATATATATATATATTTATATATATATATATATATATATATATAATATATATATATATATATATATATATATATATATATAAAGGTTTATATAAATTAAAATTTTTCTACTCATTTAGGTTAATTTTGGACTTCTAGAGCTATATTTTTTTAATTTCGTCAAGTTAAATTGTTTAGCTTGAGTATAAAGATAAGAGAAACAACCACGTTCCACAAAATATGGTTGTTTCTCTTACCTTTATACTCAAGCTAATCAATTTAACTTAATAAATAAAATAATAACGAAATAAATAAAATAGCTCTAGAAGTCCAAACTTAACTTTTGTGAAATGCGTCCAATTGATGATAAGACTAATCAGACTGATTTTGTGCCAAATTTGTCATCTAAAACTGTCAGTTAGATAGATAGATATTTTATAATTGAGTATTAAAATTCGTAATAAAAAAAATATATAGTAACCTCTGTATTCATTCCCGTGATAGTGACTATTGATAGATTTATGGAAGGTTGAATCTATCAATAGTTATTGAACCCATAAGTATTCGTTGTTATAGCAACAATAAATACACTATCACGGGAATGTAGTTATTTTAGATTCTCTTTATTGGAAACACTGAATAATTAAACAAAAGGTGTCATCAAAGCTCCAATCGCAAGCGCTATTTAAGGTGACATTTGTTTTGGCATATTCTGTCACAATGACGTTGTCAATTTATCCATTCAATAGTTTATGGGACCTATAAAGTTTATGGAATATTGGTGAATACGGGCATCATTTAGCTAGCCATTTATTTATTTTATAATTGAGTATTAAAATTCGTAATACATCAACCAAAACAAAAAAATATAGTAAGTACGGGGGAAAAATCTCTAGTTATAGAAATAATCAGTATTTATAAATTCCTTTCCTTTCTGCAATATCTCTAGTTATATTTACTTATAGCTAATATTGCTAACAGCTACTAGTGTCTATCCAATGTTATATAATAAATTATAGCGCATTCTTTTATTTCCGTCTGCCTGCAGACAATGTGCATAGAAATGTAAACGAATTTTTGTGCATGGTCCATATAAGAATAGAATGGTTGTACCCCGGCGCGGCGATACCCCAAAGGGGACCAAAAAAAAGTACCTGCGTCTCGAGGGGGTTCCAACGGCAGTGGGGACGTAAATTTCGAACGAAGACGCACGAAGACCGTTACGAGTCGTTCAAATTTCCCACCAACATGTGTCATCCATGTTGTGGTCACATGACCGACGCTGGCCGCCATTTGTGCTGTATAAACAACGACCGGGTTATAACCGCTCTCAGTGTTTCTGTGTTTTAACGTAAAAATTAGTCCGAATCAAATCACCGAAATGTCTGAAACTGACGCAATTGACGCCAACAATGAAGTTAACGAAGAGAATAACGAGGTAAGTGTATAGATTCAGCGATTTAGCAGTGGTAAATGGATGAGTTAATGCAATGTGCACGTAATATGCTTGCGCGTCGCTTAGACTGTGAGAGTGTCGGGTTAAACCCCTAGCGTGGTCCCACTTAAACAGTAAACTATCATGCATCCTCTCACAGTCTAAACGCCAGAAAGGCATATTTGACGGATATTTGAATATGTATGCTATTTTTGGGAAATATCTATACGGCTCGGAGTCCATCGGCGTGCCCAGCATTATCTGCCCCGTTCGAGGCATTAGCTGGCCGCCCGCAACTCTGCATAATCTCGTTTTTCAACATTCGTGAGATGTTTGGCGCGTGCGGCACCGACATACGCTCGACTCTCTCTCGCACTCCGCTAAATGACGCTTGGCTTGTACGCGCGTCGTAGCCTCACGGAATAGTTGTTTACACTTTTGGAGGGAAAACTCCAGCAAGCGTACTCAAGCCGTACACACGCCGTAACCGCTTACAATCATGTTGCAGAACGAGAAAACTACAAAATCTAGGAAATCCAAATCGCCGCGGGTGTCCACAATTGACCGGACGCGTGAAGAAAGCGAGGCTATAACAAAGGTAAGTGTATACAAACACTTGGTTTGGCTTATCAGATTTCAGGAATTTTTGTGCACCTTGAGTTTGATACTGTTTTGTGGTTGAGTGCTGCATTTGTTCTTGAATCACCTTGGATACTATTCATTTCATGGGTTGAGTTTTAAACATTTCTGGTGTGTATATGTAAATTATCATGTTATTACGATCTTGATTATATGTGTACAAGTATACTTGTATGTACTTTTTATATATTGCATATAGTACTAATGCATATATAAACTATATTCAATTTATTACATGTTATTGCTGGGTGCATATCCAACCAGGGTTGCCCTATGATATTTGGCAGTCATGGGCTACTAACAGTAATGCACCCCTCTTCATACCTCAACATAAGAAAATATGTATGCATATAATATTTTTTATTTTCATTATTTGGTTATTTTTTGAATAAAAATAACTAATAATTACTATTCTGTCTGGTTTGTGTATATATATATTTACCACCCTTAAGTGGGAAGAAGGGCACATAATATTGTCTGAGACAGAGAGTTTTACACTGTAAATGAGATAAGTAACATGTCCCTTGCTGTATAATAAAGTGTTTTAATGTAAACTGGGTATTTCATACAAATAAATAAATAGTCTACAATTAGCGAAGTAATACAGTACAATTACAAAAAAAATACACCAATAAAAATACTGCCCCAAAAATGCTTGAGCACTAATGGAGGCAACTAATTATATAATTTATCATTACTGTAAGCATATTGTGGCTATTATTAAATGTATTTAAAATTAGAAAGTTTGGCTAATTACAAGTGATATTTTTATCATGATGGGATATGCTCCTAGAAAATGGTGGGAGAACATGAAATTTATTTTTTACAAATTCTGTTAAGATGATTTTTATAATAAATCATACACAACCAGTGATAGTAAATTTGTTTACATTCCTAATTTTTAATTCTAAATGAACTACTCGCAATACTTCGTATGATAAAGTAAAAACAAAAAAAAATACATCTCTGATAGATATACTTTCCCTATGTAAATTGGTTAAAAATATATATTCAATACAGATAATGTGTATGTTAAAAATATTGAGAATAGTTATAATATCTGAGCCTGTTGCCCATATTCACCAACATTCCATAAACTGTATAGGTCCCATAAGCTATTGAATGGATAAATTAACAATGTCATTGTGACAGAATATGTCAAAACAATTGTCAAACACCTTGATTAGTGCTTGCAATAGGAGCTTTAATGACACCTTTTGTTTAATTATTCAGTGATTCCAATAGAGAGAATCTAAAGTAACTACATTCCCTAGATAATGTATTTATTGTTGCTATAACAACAAATAGTTATGGGTTCAATAGCTATTGATAAGGCACCTTACACAATCAATATTACTGTCAATATTTTAGAATAATGACAGTATTACTGTATGATAATATATTTAAAATGTTCATTATTCTAAAATATTGCCAGTATTACTCATCATGTAATGTATATTAATGATGTAATGAAGAGAATACTGATATTTATCGCAATAAGTGATTACTTGATAAATATAAAAGGAGGTTTGAAGCAAATATTGACAATACTAGGATTGACAGTATTATTGACCATGTAAGGTGCCTTTTACACGATTAATATCAATATTTTAGAATAATAATGGTATTACTGTATGATAATATGTTTAAAATGTTCATTATTATAAAGTATTGCCAGTATTACTAAATGTGTAAGGTATAGTAATGATGTAATGAAGAGAATACTGATCTTTATCTGGATAATTGATTGCTTGATAAATATAAAAGGAAGATTGAAACAAATATTGACAGTACTAGGATTGACAATATTATGACTATAAGGTGCCATATAGATTTATAGAACGTCGATGAATACGGGGGTGTGAGACTGAAACCAAACATTATTATTTTCTAAGGGTTTGGGTCCTGAAGTGGAGGGCAGGCGACGCACTAGGTCCGCAGCTAAAGGTGTAACAGCAACACCGCCACCACCAGCCAAGAAAGAGCGCAAGCGTTCGAACGCTTCCGCCCCGGCGGCGGCTAAAGGCAAGGGTCGTGGGCGTCCAAAGAAGAACGCCAGCGTATCCGAGGAAGACACTTCACATGATGAAGGCAAAGACAACTCTGCGGGAGATTCTGTAGATGCTAAGGAAGACAGTGAGGAGAAAATGGAGGTGCCTGAAGAGAATAACACTCATGATGAGAAGGAGGAAGCAGCGAATAATAATGCGGACTCTGACACAAAGGTAAATTACACACTTATCATGAAGGGCGGTAAATATTAACGCTTTCAGCCCTTGATTTTTAAATTTGAAAATATTGTTAATTATTATTACACTAAGGTTCTACAATTGACATTTAAGGCTGGGATTTCGCCTATACTTTCCTTATGGCAAGAATTCTGTAATTGTTTCCAGCTTTTAGGTAAAACTACGCCATGGAATGGCATATAATTTATACAATTTAATAAAAACACTTCATCCTTGGTATTGAAACTTAGTTTGCAAGAATTGATGACCAAAATTTGTAGTTATAACATGTTAAAGATTCGACTGTATAGAAGGAAGCAATCTAGTAGTTTAATCACTCCCAAATATATATTAAATAATCATATATCGAAAATTCAAGATAACCAGGACCTTTACATCCATAAGAATATTGATATTTGAAAAATTGCTGCGCAAATAAATATCTCCTTCATTTTTAATGCTGGAAACATTGGAATATAATTAAATGTCGATAAGGGTCATATTCGCAAACGTCACATATACTTTTTCGTAGAATTCTTTACGCTATATGGTTATATATCTTGTTGGAATGAAATCTAGTGATTAAAAACAAATGTATGGATAGGCATAGTAAGTAGAGGCCTGCAAAATGTTATGGTTGCAAATGCCACTGAAAGGGGTAATATTGTCCTAGTGGCTGGAATGTCTCATACTGAGCATTGGGGAGTGAATTCAAACCATGTTGTGAGCGAAATTTCGCAAAATACAATATTTCAGAGGAGGTAAATACCGGGTGATTACACTCCTCTGAGCTTCTCGCTTTACTGGTGATAAAGCTTTATAGCTGATAGCCCTAGTTTCTCTTTTATTATCGCAAATATTCGTAACTTAAAACGAATCTGGCTAATACAACTTGAGGAACGTTCCACAAGTCTTAGCGCAGGCTCCTCAAATACAACCCACATGAGGTGTATCTGGGGGCTAGTCTAGGTAGTTGCAGGTGATTACACTCCTAAGCTTCTTTCTTGACCAGTGTAAAAGCGCATAATAGCTACACAGAAAAAAGTGTTTTTATTTTTATTAATATTCTATAATTAGGAGACTACTGAGAATGGAGCCAAGGAAGAAGCTGGCGACGCTCCCCCCGCTGAAAAAGCCGAGGATGATAAGCAAAACAAAACGGAAGAAACAGCACCCGCGATAAAAGAAGATAAAGCTGAGGAAAGTAAAGCTTAAATGTTTCTTGTTTTATTAAAAATCATAGGTGTTTCAATTGCCTATAATTCCAATGTAATTTTACCAATTTTGACAAATTAACAGCAGTCATAAATAAAAACTTTTTATGATTAAAAAGGAAAATGGTAAAAGTACATTTATTTTTAAAATTCAAAACGCACTGTTAATATACCATAGACTAACCGTCATGTACATTTTCATGTGTATTAATAGTGCATAACATATGAACCATAAACACAGACGAGTACATATTCACGTATGTACCTGAATTTCCACAACTATAAAAGTACAGTCATCACAATTTACTACTGTAATCACTAATAATAAGTAAAATTTAATCTCAATCCACTCATATTATATAAAAAAAAATCATTTTATATAACATATACAAAAGAAAATACCTGCTCATTTTATTTCCTGCACTCCCTGTTATGTTATGTGTTAATTGTAATAAAACATTTTTTTAGATTTGAATTTATAACCTTTTCATTTATATATTTTCTACTGATTAATTATGTATATAAGAGGTATGTAAATATGTAGTGGAATTTCACTTCTGTTCCTGCTTACATATAGCAATAATAAAATAACACACCAATTAATTACATAATAGTTCATAAATAAATTGAGAACAACTAGGTGATTTTGGTTCTAACAAATTCAAATGGAGTGAACGTTATATGCAAGTGGCCAAAATCAAAAGATAGGATGAATGTATTTTTATTTTTTAAACTTTGCTAATGATTTTACTTTAGATTTAGAATAAAAATATGTTTTTTATATATATACATAGGGCTGCATTAGGTTGCTGTGGGATGTACACGACAAATTATATGATTGTAAAGTAGTTGTGGGTATGTATGACTGATGCTAATTAAATAAATAAAAAAATTATTAATGTCAAGCAGTTTGCAATTTAATCACTCGCCATTGTACATACCACAATTTTACTATTTATACAATTTTGTATTCCATTCTTCTCGTTTTTTTTTGGGCTCTAGATCTAGTGAATTGAATTTTATATGTTGATGTGTGTGTAGATAATGTTTGAAGGTTTCCAAAAAAAACGTTTATGGATGCTGCTTTTACTAGTTAAGTTGAAAGGATTTAAAATATAATGCAATTTTTAGCACTTGCAGGTGGTACATATATTTTATTAAACTTTTAGAGTTTTAGAAATAAATAAATAAATAAAAAAAATATATGATTAAGATCATTATTAGCCAATGATACAGAACTTATAGGTAAAAACGTAAGGAATTAAATTTTTATTGAATTTTCTGAGTATTAATTTCATTGTTTACACCTACTGAATATCAATGAATGAGGTATATAGTTTGATAAATTTCTACCTACAAATAATTTTGAGTGTAGCAATATTTTGTGTGGGGCATGTAATGATGTTCTTACTTGGGTTGGATAGCCAAAATATTACAGAGTACAAACAATTGTAACTACTTCTTATGTTATACTTATACTAAGTGATATGCCTGTTGTCTAATGGGGATGATTTTTAAATAAGGAATTAAATTGCCTCGTGCCTCTCGCCTAAGAGACGGTAGGCGAAACTCCCACGCCGCCTCTATGTAAAAATAAGGTGCAGTGTCCACCCCTTCACTGCATATGGACATCACAATCGCTTGTGCGACGTCGCGCCTACACCGCGATTATAATCCTACCTATTTCATAATCATTTAACTAACTTGTGATAGGTAACGTAAAGCAGTATTTAACTAGCGATCGCAATACCAACGCTGAAGACCAGTCTGCTTTGTTTTACCACACCAGTTTGTCCTTACAGAATAGACTCCTTGGTCTGCATTATACATGAATCCTATCTATCAACCAGGAGGAAGCTGACAGGCTATGCACTACACTATTATCCATTATTTTCTTTGATTAAATTAATGTCATTTATTAATTTAAGACTAAATTAAAAAAAAATATATGTGAAAAATAATGTAACGCATAGTTCAAGCCGTTTGAAATAGTGAACGGGCATAGTTTGGTTGGTAGGGGCCACCCGCCCACCCTACCTTCGCTCGAATAGTTTTTCCATTGGATATAGATGTTTTATATTGTTTAAACTATTCCAAGAACAGTGTTATCCTATGGAAGAACTATGCGAGCGAAGGTGGGGTGGGCGGGTGGCCCCTACCAACCAAACTATGCCCGTCCACTATTTCAAACGACTTGAACTATGCACTACACTATTATCCGTTATTTTCTATGATTAAATTAATGTCATTTATTAATTTAAGACTAAATTAAAAAAATATATTTGAAAAATATTGTAATGCATAGTTCAAGTCGTTTGAAATAGTGGACGGGCATAGTTTGGTTGGTAAGGGCCACCAGCCCACCCCACCTTAGCTCGCATAATTTTCCATTGGATAACATTCTTCTTGGAATAGTTTAAACAATAGTGATTTAACAACAAATATCTGGTGTGGACACACAACACGACTTTCCAAATTACCGATTTTGCTCAAATGTTCACGCAATCGTCCCGGGCAAATTACAAATTTGGTCGCAATTCGTTGTGCCGTTTTCCCGGAATTTTTTTCACAGACAGACGTACATACATACACACAGATATCGCAAAAATCAGGTTTATTTCGACTATTTTAGGCATATAACGTAATTATTTTTTTTACAACTTCCCACATTATGTTTGTTCAAATTATTATATAGAATTAATTATATTTATATTATTAATTGATATGTATAGTGATATCAATGAATAATATAAATATAATTAATTATATTTATATTATTCATTGATTTTACGATACATTTTATAGTAATATCAATGAATAATATAAATATAATTAATTTTATATAATAATTTGAACAAAAATAATGTGGGAGGTGTTAAAAAATAATTCATTACGTTATATGTCTAAAATAGTCGAAATAAACCCGATTTCATTTCAATGATTTTATATTAAATAAAATTGCAATATTATTTGCTAGCATCGAGACTCGTTTATTGATAAGCGCGTAAAAATAGCCCGTTTTTTGCGTGACTAAACCGGCCAGCATGCAGCAAAAAGTAGTTTTGTTCAACTCTGCAACAACAAGCGATGTGAGTCAGTCTTGAGTGGTCCGTCGCGTTCGGTTGGTGCTGTTTAATTCTAGTTTGTGTGCTTGTGAAATTTTAACTATTTTGTGCGTGAAATATTAAAGAACTTTTATAAAACGTGCTACCAATTAACGGGGTGTGAGATGGTCCATACAATTCACTACGAGCAACGGGCAATAAGGTAGATTTATTTTATATTACCTATATTTTCTTCTAAAACGACTATTACTGTTACGAATGCATAATTATATTGATTTTGGTGTTTTTAAATATATTATATTTTCCCCGATATAGTATATTGATTTTGAAGATATTATTAATTCTGGGTTTTCTGAAATTAAGATAAATACCGGGTGATTAAACTCCTCTGAACTTCTCCCTTGACCGGCGGAAAAGCCTCACGGCTGATAGCCCTATAAAGATAGAAGTTTTTTTTTATTAATTCTGTAAACATTCCGTGTTGATTTCTTGGCGTTAATTACACGAAATCTCTAGACATTTTACGTGAAACAAAATAATTAGATTTAGAACTAGCAATTTGATATTAAGTTTTACTTTTTGTAAATTTATTTTAAACACCAGTAGTAATTTTGATGTCTTATCTTTATGAAGACTTATCTATCTTATATATGAAGAGTTACCTTCTGTGAAACATAAAATTAATATAGAATTTTCATATGTAACAGCAACATTGTAGTTGTTTGCTTATTTGCCTCTTTTGTAATATATTCCACATCGTTTTTCTCGGTACTCTGTCGAACGATTTTTCCAGGTCTATTAATGATATGAATAATTTACTGTCATGGCCCATTGTTTTCTCCATGAGTTTTCTTAGTGTAAATATATGGTCCTGCATTGAGTGGCCCTTCCTGAAGCCACTTTGTGCATTTTCCATCATCATTATTTCTGCTTGTTGTCTTAGTTTACTTTCTAGTACAACCTCATACATTTTAGCAGTTGTGCATATTAGTGATATTCCACTGTAATTATTGCAGTTTTTGTTGTCTCCTTTTTTGTATACTGGGAATATTACTGCTTTCTCCCAGTCATTTGGAATTTTTCCACTTTTCCATATAGTGTTTAGAAGCTGTTTTAACAAATTTACACCTTCCTCACTTATATTTTTGAGTTGTTCAGCCATTATGTTATCATGGCGTGCTGCTTTACCATTTCTTAATTTTATAAGTGCTTCTTTTACTTCTGCTTCTGTTATATTGTCTGGTTCTTCATTCAGAATATTTTCCACCTTTGTGTTCTCATTTCCTTAGTTTGTGCTTATCATCATTTTCTCCTGCAAAAGCTCTTCGAAGTGCTCTTTCCATCTTTTCATTATATCATGATCTTGTTTTATTATTATTCCTTGTTTATCCTTTAGTTGCTTAGTGTTATTTGTACTTTCTCGTTCTTGCTTTTCTTTACTGTTCTATAAAACAACTTTTTATTTTTCGTTAAAGCTGTATTCTAGTGTTTTTCCAAATTCTTCCCATGTCCTTTTTCTTGATTCTTGAATATAAAATTATATATATAAAAAAAACAATATAACATAAAAACACAATATGTGTATATAGCCATTTATTTAATATGCAATACACATTTTTGTTGGTAAATATTTATTAAATTAACAGTCAGATCAAGAGCCAGGATTCAGACTATGGAGGTACCTGCAATGCCAGCAAAATTCGTAGAGAGCAGCAATAACTCGCACATTTGTGTGTTTTTTTTTGTAACATGTAACAACAACCTTACAAAAATTCCGAGTCATCCTAAAATTAAACTTGAGGGGGGGTAGTGGTGGTAGAAAAAGATACCCCATCCCAGCTCTGGGCAAACCACTACATGACAGTTACAGTAGAACAAACTGTTGCATATTAAACAGTTCTACATTATCACATCAAGAAAGTATAATAAATATCATATATATTTTTATATACAAGCTGTTCAAAAAAATAATGGATAAGATCAATCTGCACAAGAAATTTAATTAAAAAAAAATGATTATTTGCTCAAAACTTGAACACGTTTCTAGTTTCAATTATCATACCAATATATATATCAAAGTACATCAAAATAGAAGTGTACTGAGCCATGAAATTTATGTTTTTATTCTCATATTATAGCTGCTTTCGTTTATCATTCGCTGTTCTACAACAGCTCCCAAACGATAAACGATACATACACATTTGTGTACAACTCGATGTTTCAGATAGAGCAGTTTTGAATGAAAGTTCTTAAGTTTCTTGACATATCTAGTACAATTTACACTTTGCAAATGTTAAACTATGATGTTAACTATGATAAAAGGACTTTCAATTAAATTTATGCTAATACTTCTTTGATTTTCAATGGAGCAGCAATTAAGTTAATTAGGATTAAATAACTCTTTAAATCCAGAGGGCAGTTGTCACTCTCTATGTAATAAGGTAGAGGATGCTCAAAATAAATAATAGAGCAAAATATTGATTCATTATATAAAGAGTTTCACTTCCCTATGCCTGTTCACAAGAATTACTTTTCCCATAATCCCTGAAAATCAATGAATTATACTTGATACAAGTATTATTCACATGGGTTGGATTTTAGAACTACTACAACATACAAAATTTACAATAATGTCAATTTACTTAAATATATCCATGATATACAAAGTGATCTAAATCACTCTGTATATCGACCAATAAATATCATTCAAACTCCACCATACTGGACAAAATAAATCATGCATCTTCATAAACTACCTCAAATTGACTAGATAATTACCTCCCGATTTTAAAAACTTTTTTAATAATACAATCAAGCTTATCCACTACAAGTTGAACACTCTGTATAGTTTAAGTAAACAAATATTCTTGCTTGCACATGATCTCCGCAGTGGAACATCGAAAAACTAAGCTAGATATGTTAATAATTTACTAATAAATTACGCATCAATAGTTCGAGATCGTAGATTGACTGGTATAAGTAAAATATGTTTGTATATAATATAATTGAGCAATTAAAATAATACTTGAGTAAATTAGGATATAAAAAAGTTATCAAATATTAAATATATTATAGAAATTGAGGTATGTTAGTAATGTGTATCATAACAGGCTGTAAAGGTCATTTTAGACAAGACAATTTCTTGACTCAAAAGTTAGTCAAGTTGCAAATTGTCTCATATCATACAGCAAATTATTTGAAATATTGAATTGGATGGTAGATCAAATGGAAAAATTTTTAGTTCTATTTATCAAGGATAAATTGTATGGGAGGATATATGAATTCATTTCTTGAACAACTTTTGAGCTAAGAAATTGTCTTGTCTAAAACGACCTTTTGTACCCCATGATTATACAATATCAGCACTTCAATCAACTCTAAGAAGATATTCTTTTTAACCAGCCTTTATCACTTTAACCATCAATTCACATTTAACCAGACATGGTAGGAACAGGAGTAACACTTTCACATAAAAACACTCATATGTGAAATCAGTAGACTACTGCTTTTATATTAAACTTTAAAGTATCTGCATGTGTATGCTCCTAGGTCCTGTCCGTTTGGCTACTACTAGTGACTAGTAGTCACACATGCTGACATCACAATCATACTAATAGTAGAGGGTGACATCAGCATGTGTAACTACTAGTCACTAGTAGTAGCCAAACAGACAGGGCTCTATTGCCTATAATGTAATACTAGTAAAATATACTAGCATCTTCATATGAAAGTAGTCTTAAGGTTGTTTTAGACAATACAATTTCTTGACTCAAAAATTAGTCAAGATGTGAGACAATCTAAATTGTCTCGAATCTACAGCAAATTATTTAATTTGATGGTAGATCGAATGGAAAAATATAACGCGTTCTATTTATCAAGGACAAATTGTATGGCAGGAGGGAGGATATATGAATTAATTTCTTGAACAACTTTTGAGCTAAGAAATTGTCTTGTCTAAAACGACCTTTAACCGAAAGCAAGAATATGTTTTAAACTCTCAATTTCTATACCAGTATTAATATTTGAAAATTTGTACAATTTTTTTGGAATAATTTAATTAGATATTTTTCATCTTGTATATATTAAAAACTAAAACAGTCCTGGGGGGTGACTTGGGTGAACAATCTGTTCATATCACATGACATGGAAGAACATAGTAGAATAGTCAAATATCTCAAAAGCAGATCTTATTGTCAATCCATTAATACCAATGGACAACTAATCTGCTAATTTAGTATGACCTGCTTTTATAGCCTCAAGCACATCAAGCCCATCATTCCAAAACACAACCTGAGCTCTAATATCATACTTCTTACCAGTCGTCGAAATAGGCTTACCACTCTGCACAGCTTTAATAAGCTCCTGACAACCATATTTAATACGAACACAAGCCAAATGATCGGTCTCCAATCTTAAAATCGGACAAAAATCATTCTGCCCATCACCAATATAAACAACATTATCATACAACACATCAAGCCCCTTCTGGCTCTCAATAAACTCATCTAAAATTCTGCCTTTGCACAAATTCTTAGTGCTCAAATCACATTCGGTTTGATAATGAAACATCTCGATTCTCAACACCCCCTTCTCAAATTTCGCCGGATTAGTAAAAACCTTCAAAATCTTATCACTCAACCCATTCTTCTCAAGCCATACATTAATTAAGTACGAGTTGGCATCACTTATAATTATAATATCATAATTATACTTCTCGGTTAATTCGCGTAACAACTCGGGCATCCCTGCAGTCGCTTTAATCCCGTGCACCGCGTTAATAATCGCTTCCTCATTATGCCCGTTGACATGCAGCAGCTCAAACACGCCTTGCATGTACGCGGTCCAGCCGTCGTTCTTGTAGAGTTTCTTGACGGACAACGGGATGATATCCTTCGAAATGAGATTTCGCACCACTATGTCGGAATTGTCGTCGACTATGGTGTGGTCGAAGTCAAACGCTGCCAAATTTCGCCTCATCTAAAGTGTGGAGGGATTAGAATTGGTACGGCTAATCGTACTAGTTAATGAATCGGTTCTCACCTTGCTTAGAAATCTAGTGCTGTCATTATATAACGAAAATTTGTTGTTATGCGCTTGTTGTGAGGTTACCTTCTTTTGATTGCAAAGGTAATGAAGGGACCGACAGGCCTTGGCTGCGCCGCGAATCTTGCCAACGGAACTAAAAATCATGCTGAAAATTGTGGTTTGCGGGGGTGTTGAGTGATCGCGGTGATGATTTTAAGTGGGGAATTGATTATGTAACTAGATTTTTTGATCGGTGTTTCGGTGGGGCGTCTCGTTTGATAAGAATTTGGGTTTTTATTAAGTTTTTGCATGATGGCAACACTACATGGATCAATAGAGGTTGCGGCGTAGATTAATTTTATTTGAAATGGTGGCAGGGTTGTGCAAAATGCATCTTTGTTATGATTCAATTATTGCGTTTTTTAGTTTCTTTTATGATTAGGGAGTTATATCCGGGATATAGCTTGATGGTTTTTGGGGATTTCGTAATATTGCGTGGTGTGAATTCCGCAGTGCACCATTGCTGGGTTGTCATGCGTTGTAGCGACATGTTTATTGATTACCCGAATTTTTGAATTATATGGGATTAATATTTAAATTTATATACGTTTTACTTCAAAGGCTGTTTATTGCTTGCAAAGAGACAGTCGCAAAGGAAGCGACTGTCGCATAGCCTCTTCTACCCAATTTCGACTATCACCATATGGTGAACCCTGGAAACCTTTGCATCCCTCACATTTGTACTATCACCTGTAATCACGAACTAGTTCCCTTCAAAGCCCAGACGCATATGGTTCGTGTCTGAGCTATTAGCTTAGACGCGAACCATTAGTTTCGTTCACGGATAAAAGAGGCTCCAGAGTAACTTTCTCATCTATCTTGTCTATGGTTCCCTTTTATACAACCCAGACACAATGCTAAGATATATACGAAACGAAATTGTCGATATTTATCATATCTCTAATACAAATTTGGTTGATTGTAGTTGCTGTAATTAAGCCTTGTGTGTTAATATCTGCTGTCGTGTATATGAGGTTGCATATATGACATAACATACTGGCCATCACTATTTTATTGCAGTCAATAGTTACTACTGTCATTAATGACCTTGAAAAAGTTTTAACGGTTAGTTTTTAAAACAAAGCTAGTTTTTATTCTAATATCAAAATAACAAAGTAATATAACAAAAATGTCTTTTGTAGAAGATGGTAAGTCCTATTAAACATGTCAACTCTTTAATATGATCTATCTTTCTTTTAGAAATTATGTTCAGTTATATCAACACACCTGAAACAGATTTATGTGTCGATAATACAATGGAATTGGAAGTTCTTGCAAATAGACTTGATGACTATGTTCCGACTGTTAACGAAGAATGTAACACACTTATTAGTAACTGTAATTATTTCTTTACTATTTATTCCAACTGTTACTATAATTTTGACATTTTTGGTGGAAAAGGCAGATGTAAAATTTTACATGCTCATGCTCTAAAGCATTTTGTAGGGTACATTTGTGCGACTTTAAAAGTTAATGATATTAAGATTTGTCTACAAAAACATACTATAGTTTCAGGTGTGAACATATCCAGTAGAAATATATCTAGATGCAATACTGAATTAGAAATCAATAAGATGCAATTTGAAGATGTACTGAATAGAAAAGCTCTGTTGAAAGAAACAGAAGATTTGGAGAGGAAATTGTGCTTGCTCAGAGAAATACAAACTGAAAGGATTGGTAATATATTTAAATAACATGGTAGTGTAGTGCAATGGATAGCACCCTGCTTATAATGTGTGACATGCTGGCATGTCCATTGTGCCTAAAAAATTTTGAGTTTGTTTTATGATTAGGGAGTTATATCGGGGATGTAGGTTGATGGTTTTTGGGGATTTCGTAATATTGTGTGGTGTGAGTTCTGCAGTGCACCATTGCTGGGTTGTCATGCATTTAGCAACATGTTTATTGATTACCCAAATTTTTGAATTATATGGATTTAATGTTTAAATTTATATACATTTTACTTCAAAGGCTGTTTATTGGATAGCACCCTGCTTATAATGTGTGACATGCTGGCATGTCCATTGTGCCTAAAATGGTGATTCTTAACCTTTTTGAAGCAAGGGAGCACTTTTGATCATAAGAAATATTCAAATTTAACATAATGGTGCCTTCCAATAGCAATAATGAAGTGGTAGCAAACATCTTTGTGATTATATTTCCAACAACCCAGCTCAGTGGTTGAGTGGTTAGAGGTGTCATTCATTTCATACTGAGCATTGGGGAGCTTGAGTTTGAACCCCATTTGGGTGAAATTTTGTGAATCACAGTTTTTCAGAGGTTTTCTGTGAAGTTAAGGTGGCTGATTAAAATCCTCAGCTCTCCCTTGATCAGTGAAAAAGCCTCACAGCTGATAGCCCTATGAAGATAGACTTTTTTCAATATTAATGTTATAATCAAAAAAATAATATGTTGATCCATTACAAATTGCATAGCTCTACTTCAGCTTTAAATATGTTCTCATATCCTTTTCAGAAAATCAGAATAAAATGGAGACATACTCAACAATACTAAAAACATACTCATCACTGTATAAATTCAACATTCATGTGACTCCAATTAGCAATAACATAATCAAAATTGAATTATGTTTCATGTTGCTAAATGAAAGCTTTAGTCCACCAATTACATTCACCTTAAATACATCAACCAAGGAAATTCAAGGTACAGGTTTATTGTGAAAGTCAATTCAATTCAATCATACATATTTGTATGATAAATAAAACGATTTTCCCATGTTTTTTTTTTCATTACACCTTAGTTACACTTTGCAACTAGTTTTGGCTAAGCTCTAGCCATTTTCGAGTTCCTCTGATGATTCAAAAATGGCCAGAGCTTAGCCAAAACTGGTTGCAAAATGTAACTCATCTATGCTTTACAAACCCTCACTTTTTTTGTGATTTTTGGAAAAAGTAAACAATAAAATCTACAAAAGATTTTATTGTTTACTGTTTGTTTATTGATTTTATTATATTGTTTATTAAAGCTCTTTCAATGCTGGAAGAAAGTGTTTGATGTAACACACATAATCTTCTCTTTGTTTTTTCAGTGATTCTTTTAATTCATCTAACTAAAGTATGATAAAAAAAAACTAAGAAAAACCCATTTTATTTATCTTTTAAAATGAATTATCACAAAGTAGATGCCTTAACAATCCAATATATATATTTGTGTTTTAGAGTTCAATGCTAGTGCAGTGTGTTCCATTGAGTCTCAAATGATGTTTAAAAAACAATATTCAGATGTGCAGGATTTACCCCTATTGATCTCTCAATTAAGATCTTGTGTATTAAAATAGTTAATATTGTTTATTTGTATTTGTTTTCCATTTTATTCTTCCAATACATCATTACGTCCAACTCCTGAACATTAATTACAGTTGACATTGACTAAATATAGTAATTGAGTTTAAAATTTACTTTTTAATCATTTCAATGTCCAATATCTTTGAATTGAATTTAAAAATATCTGATATAAATTTTGTTTTATTATTAGTTAATTAATTTAGTAAGTTGAAAGGTGCCTCAACATGATATTAGTATGAGACAACAGAATTTTATATATAAACCATCTTTATTAAGGCTATTGACCTTTCATAGGTTTTTTTGCCATCATTTATCAAAAGAATAAAATAATACAAACAAATATACCCTTAATACTTAACTTAATTCGGCGTACTTTAGCTTAAGTTTAGGCTAAAGTATGTTGAAGAGAAAAAAAGGAAAACGAAAACGAAAACTAATAGTAAAAAATAAAAAATTATTAATAATAGAAAATAATACTGTACAGAATTTCACAGATTAGCAAGTTATGCCAGATTTTAATTGTCAGCTGCTCCTGGTATTATAATCACTCAAAGTAGTAATTGTAGTGTCATAATATCTCTTCCAGTTCTATATGACCTGTAATATACTACTAAGAAAGATAACAATTGGAATGTTCTTAAACTATATTTTATTCAATCACTTCAAACACATATAAATTCAACTGCGTAATTCCAAAATACATTAAATATCACAAGTAATAAATATAATGTACACTTTATAAAATGAATGACTAGATTATCTCTGTGGCATTAAAACAAAATAACAAATGATGATTGTGTAACCAAATTAATTTCTATTAAAAGTTGGCTTTGAAAAACAAAACGTATTTTTGGTTTATAAGTTAAGTAGTGTTTTGTTTTAACATTAAATGAACTTTACCTTACACATCAAGTTTGCTATAAACAAGTGGCCTCACCGGCCACTAGATGGCATTACAGACAAGACCAGTATTCCCGCGATAATGGCCGCTCTACATAATTTAAACGCGCTGTGGACATCAATAGCTATTGAACCCATAAGTATTCGTTGTTATAGCAACAATAAATACATTATCTATTGAATGTAGTTACTTTCGTTTCTCTCTATTGCAAACACTGAATCAATAAACAAAAGGTGTCATCAAAGCTCCAATTGCAAGCTCTATTAAAGGTATTTGACATTTGTTTTGGCATATTCTGTCACAATGACGTTGTCAATTTATCCATTCAATAGCTTATGGGACCTATAACGTTTATGGGATATTGGTGAATGCCCGTATTCACCAATATCCCATAAACTTTATAGGTCCCATAAGCTATTGAATGAATAAATTGATGTCATTGTGACAGAATATGCCAAAATAAATGTCAAATACCTTGAATACAGCTTGTAATTGGAGCTTTGATATATATGGGACTTATAAAGTTTGTTGGATGTTGGTGAATACGGCCATATGATATTAATTGTTTATACGTTATCTTATTAATTAAATTAATTAATAGTATTTAAACTATTAAATTAATTTAATTACTATATAAAATATTTATTTTTAAACAAGATTTAAATGTAAAATAAATTTAAATCGCGTCATCTATTGACTAAAACATGCAGTTTGTTAGAAACAAGTTACATTATCAGCCGTTAGATGTCGTACCAGGCTTGGAACGCGGAGCCTGTTTCCCCGCGATAATGGCCGCTCCGCACAACTTTTCAACGCGTTGTACACATTTAAGTGAATATTTACGTTTAAAAAGTGCCCTGATGATGTGAGTCGTTGATAAAACACGAGGGATTTTGTCGCGAGTACAGAAATGTATGATTTGTGTCGCGATCGTGCATTTACAACCCGGGAGATGTAAAACTAAATGTGGCTGTATTGGACTTCATTGGAAGATTTTGGAAATATATAATAAATAAGAATTAGTGGCAGCTGGCGGGTAATATTTACAAACACGGTAGTAATAAGGTTAGTGCCTTATGATGTTTATATGTTTTCTGAACAATTTTATAACCTATGAATTGTTTATATTTTTCCAATGCCAACTATGAATAAAAAATATTTGATCTTACTACTTAAATACTGTTTTAAGTATTGTGCGTGGCTTTGGCTAAATCCCCTAATAGTCTATCGATTGCGACATCTCCCACTGTTTGTCTGAAAAGCAACTCCTCTAGGCTTCTTCTGCTGACTGCTTGTACAGCAGGCAACACCAGCAGAAGTTTTCCGAAACGACCTTTGTGATTACTCTGCCGTTGCCCGCAGTATTCGCTCAGCATTACATGAGTTTGGTCTTGTAGTAGTTCCACGTGGCCAGCTTCACACAATCCTCGACTTTCTACAGAAAAAATTAAAATTAAATTAATAAATATATATATTAAATATAATACAACTAACCCCCTAGGAGGAAAGTTAAACGCCACCACAGCGGCACCACATCAATTAGCAATGCACACCCGTATGGTAATAATAATAATAATATTATCTATTTGCCTTTTACCTATCGGTGTAGGCTAAATTAAAATTAATAAAATGTTCTATAAATAGTTGTGACGGTCATTCTTTTCATTTATTACTTTTATGCCCGTATTCACCAACATCCCATAAACTCTATAAATCCCATAAGCTATTGAATAGATAAATTGACAACGTCATTGTGACAGAATATGCCAAAACAAAAGTCAAACACCTTGAATAACGCTTGCAATCTTGTCTATACACTTGCAATTGGAACTTTGATGACACCTTTTGTTTCATGATTCAGTGTTTGCAATAGAGAAAATCTAAAGTAACTACAGCTGATCAAACAATAACAAAGATCAGCTGATTACCTACTACCTTGAAGAAAACAGTTAACGTTTGAATCGCGAATATCTCGGCGTTATTTTAGAGTGTGTTACAGAAACATACGACTTAGAAATAGAAAAAAAAATAAAAATTTTACCTGCTTTAAATAAAACTAAGGCTTTCAAACATGCGTGTTCTGTGTGGTCGACTCGTAGTAGTGTTAATCTGCTGATTACATCCCGTAATTTTCGGGCGTCTTCTTCTAGCGTCTGTTCTCGGTTATTTGAAGCTACTGCATTAGTTACAAGTATATCTGAAATTAATCATCATTATTAATTGATCAAATTGCATTCAGAACAAATATTTAATATTAGTTGATATCAAAGGCTTGTAAACTATTCGGACTACCGCTCCGTTTTCAAATAACACGTCTTTAACTCTTCCCGAGTTCTAGGGGTCCTTCGGTTTCCGCGATGAAATGCTCCGTGCTCCGTGAACACTAGTGTAATACTGACTTATGTCAAAATACCTATTTTCACCACGTGTAATTAGCAATCTAGTGATTTCAAATGTCAAATGAATCAAATCTATCGAACACGATTGATTTGATTCGTCTGTGCGGAAAAATACTTACTTTCATCGAATACATTCGTTTGATTCGTTTGTGGGGAAAAATACTTACTTTCATCGATTTGCAATGCCCACTGTGCTGCAGTTAACACAAACAATTCACTCCAGCTTTCCTCCAATAATATAGATTGATCTCTGTACGATAGCTAAAAAGTATAAGAATTCCGCTCTAAATGTTTTGTTAAAAGCTAATTAAATTACAAATTAATTTTAAATTAAGTTAATTAAATTACAATTCGATTAATCTTCTCACATCCTCAATTGAGTATGTAGTTTTTATAATGTGTTACATTTACGTACATTATGAAATAAATAAAACAACACGTATTTTTGTCTTGGTGATATAATATAATCTTACTTGTAAAAATGATGGAATTGTTCTCGCCCATTTGATGGCCAAAAAAAGTAGTTTCGCTGCGGATTCGTATATGTTTTCTGCGGGGAACATGGTTAGACATGGGATATCAAGCGGTCTTCTGAATGGCTCGCCACTAATAGGCAGTTCTAGTCGTTTGGGTGAATCTTTTGGGCTATGACTGGTTTCTGTTCGTAAAAAAATTCATTAATACAGGTTTTGTTTAGAATTAAAATTCTATACCTTCAATTCTACTAGCAGTCGCCTCTTCTGAGCTGCTCACTTCATCGTCTTTCACACTAACTCCCACCGGTCTTGGACTTAGAGTTGCTGTTAATCCGAATCCGATGTTGTGTTTGTAAGTGGCTGGATGTGATGCTGTAATAACAGAAAATTACATACATTATTGGTGGCTTTTTGTATTTTTTTTGTAAATTATTTGGCTTCTGTGCCATTATTATATATGTTCTTCAACCACCATGTTTAATTTGGAATTATTATTTTACTAATTGAATTTTTGACGATTTTTCAAAATGTGACTTGACTTTTTATCATCAACTAGTGCTACTAAAATCGTTCTAACGCGTCTTGTAATCAATAAATATTCATAAATTTTGGTACATATATCAATAATATGTTCTTTAACTACCATGTTTAATTTGGAATTATTATTTTATAAATTGAATTTTTGACGATTTTTCAAAATGCGACTTGACTTTTTTCATCAACTACTGTTACTAAAATCGCTCTAACTCGTCTTGTAATTCATAAATGTTCATAAAATTTGGTACATATATCAATAATATGTTCTGTAACCACCATGTTTAATTTGGAATTATTATTTTAGAAATTAAATTTTTAACGATTTTTCAAAATACAACTTGACCTTTTTTCATCAACTAGTGTTACTAAAATCGCTCTAACTCGTCTTGTAATCCATGTATGTTCATAAAATTTGGTACATATATCAATAATATGTTCTTTACCCACCATGTTTAATTTGGAATTATTATTTTAGAAATTGAATTTTTGACGAATTTTCAAAATGCGACTTGACTTTTTTCATCAACTAGTGTTACTAAAATCGCTCTAACTCGTCGTGTAATCCATAAATGTTCATAAAATTTGGTACATATATCAATAATATGTTCTTTAACCACCATGTTTAATTTGGAATTATTATATTAGAAATTGAATTTTTGACGATTTTTCAAAATGCAACTTGACCTTTTTTCATCAACTAGTGCTACTAAAATCGCTCTAATTCGTCTTATAATCCATAAATGTTCATAAAGTTTGGTACATATATCAATAATATGTTCTTCAACCACTATGTTTAATTTGGAAATATTATTTTAGAAATTGAATTTTTGACGATTTTTCAAAATGCGACTTGACCATTTTCATCAACTAGTGTTACTAAAATCGCTCTAACTCGTCTTATAATCCATAAATGTTCATAAAATTTGGAACATATATCAATAATATGTTCTTTAAGCACCATGTTTAATTTGGAATTATTATATTAGAAATTGAATTTTTGCCGATTTTTCAAAATGCAACTTGACCTTTTTTCATCAACTAGTGCTACTAAAATCGCTCTAATTCGTCTTATAATCCATAAATGTTTATAAAATTTGGTACATATATCAATAATATGTTCTTTAACCACTATGTTTAATTTGGAATTATTATTTTAGAAATTGAATTTTTGACGAATTTTCAAAATACGACTTGACTTTTTTCATCAACTAGTGTTACTAAAATCGCTCTAACTCGTCTTGTAATTCATAAATGTTCATAAAATTTGGTACATATATCAATAATATGTTCTTTAACCACCATGTTTAATTTGGAATTATTATTTTAGAAATTGAACTTTTGACGATTTTTCAAAATGCAACTTGACCTTTTTTCATCAACTTGTACTACTAAAATCGCTCTAATTCGTCTTATAATCCATAAATGTTCATAAAATTTGGTACATATAACAATAATATGTTCTTTAACCACCATGTTTAATTTGGAATTATTATTTTAGAAATTGAATTTTTGACGATTTTTCAAAATACGACTTGACCTTTTTTCATCAACTAGTGTTACTAAAATCGCTCTAACTCGTCTTGTAATCCATGTATGTTCATAAAATTTGGTACATATATCAATAATATGTTCTTTAACCACCATGTTTAATTTGGAATTATTATTTTAGAAATTGAATTTTTGACGATTTTTCAAAATGCGACTTGACCTTTTTTCATCAACTAGTGCTACTAAAACCGCTCTAATTCGTCTTATAATCCATAAATGTTCATAAAATTTGGTACATATATCAATAATATGTTCTTTAACCACTATGTTTAATTTGGAATTATTATTTTGGAAATTGAATTTTTGACGATTTTTCAAAATACGACTTGAATTTTTTCATCAACTAGTGTTACTAAAATCGCTCTAACTCGTCTTGTAATTCATAAATGTTCATAAAATTTGGTACATATATCAATAATATGTTCTTTAACCACCATGTTTAATTTGGAATTATTATATTAGAAATTGAATTTTTGACGATTTTTCAAAATGCAACTTGACCTTTTTTCATCAACTAGTGCTACTAAAATCGCTCTAATTCGTCTTGTAATCCATAAATGTTCATAAAATTTGGTACATATATCAATAATATGTTCTTTAACCAGTATGTTTAAGTTCTCTTGCTTGTTTAACTGTCTTTTCTGAAAAAGAATATATTCCGTTTGCAAAAAAATATTCAAACAAGCTCTCTTCTCTTTTCATATGTATTTAATTGCTGTAAAATTGCAGCAGGAAAAATCGTAAAAAAAATTATGAATTTTTGAATAAAAGCGGTTTTTTTTTCAAATTGCCATAGCTTTGTCAAAAATTGGCCGATCGTGACGTTTTTTTTTTCCTCAAAAATGTCGTCATTAAATGTAACAAAATATACGTACTATTTATATTGTTTGAAAACACGCTCGGTTTGGTGAATGCGCCGAGCATTCCTGGATAGACGAGTCCTTGCTGGATGTAAGTGGTGTGAAGTCCTGCTGCAGATGTCAGGGCCGCCGGATCGATTACCGGGGGCGCCTGCAACTGTAGCGGTAGACCGGAAAAGAAAGATGAACTTTGCAAAGTTCTCAAGCGCGGTGCGAAACTTAGAGGGTAGTGGTGCATGCTCGCCTGGATGGTCGTGCGTGGGGCGCGCTCGTGTTGGACAGCTGCAAGAAAATACAAAGACACATCAAAATTTAACACTGCAAAAATTACATTTGAATTATTTTCAGTATTTAATGTATTGTTTGGCTATTAATTCGAACCATGGCTCGGTTGTATAAAGACGGGTTAACTATAACCCGTGATTATATTGTTAGATGTTGCATAAATACCTCCACCACCACTTAACAGATTGCCCTCGAATAGAATAAAATAGAATAGATTATTTAAATTTTTGATATTGTCAAACAAATAATAATATTTCTTTTCTCGTAACAAATATTAAGATTCGGTTGTATAGAGGATGTTATGTAATCCTCTATATAACCGAACCTTAATATTTGTTACGAGAAAAGAAATATTATTATTTGTTTGACAATATCGAAAATCTAAGTAATCTATTAGATTCATAGCATTTGTTCTCACTTAATTTTACATTATTCATTTACTATGTGAAATTCCGATCGTTCGACTGGGTATGATGAATCAATTTTCCTATGAAAATATTTTCCAAACTACCTACCTATTTTTATTATTATTTCTGCCAAATTATTTTTGCGTATAAATTGTGGTACTGTTAACGACAAGGACACACCCTCGTAAATACTAGAATAAATAAATATATAAATTAAATACCATGATTTAAAAATAACATAACATTTTCCAATGCGTGAGTGTGTATATTATTTTCTAGTTTGTATTTGCGTTTTACGTGAATAATTCCCCGATAAAGTATAGCCTGTAAATAAAGGAACGTGATGTCCTGCGAACAAACAGGTGTCCGTATCTTTGTTGTGTAACCACAGCCATAACCCCTTGTCCTCTCGCATAGTCATTATGTCAAATACGCCCCCGCGGGGTCGAGTCCCCCCCATATCCGTGCGCCGCCGCCACCACCAAATGATCATTACCGGGCCGCCGCACGGGGCCGTGAATAATTGATAAGTTGACTTTCTAACTGCGCCCGGCTCTAATTATTAGTTAAACGCCGGCCGATTGGTCCGCGGCGACATGCGATGTCTGCATGAAATTTGAAAAATATCGATTGCGATTTATTCATGTCCATACATAGCGATACGATTAATACAACATGAATCTACTCTGATTATACACTTATTTACATGTACATGGTACCAGTGTCTTATTTTCGAATAATAGCATATCTTATGGTGGATCTAAACACATTGATTTGCAGTATTTGAAATGTATCTAATGTCATAATATTCTAATAAAATAAGTCCTATATGAATCAAATTTGTATTGAGTATTGAAATATAGTCATAGCCATGGTCATATAGAAGAGACATGGTGAAACTGGAATGGTTGTATAGTTAAATAGTTGAGGAACGATGCTTAAGATTTGACATATAACGAAATGAATCGACATATTTCTGACACTTAGTTTTAAATATGTTGGTTTTCTAGATGTTGATGTTTTTCTAAAAGTAACAGGTTATAACTTTTTGGTGCGATATAATGAAGATTCATATCTCTTAATTATATCGCTCCAAAAAGTTGTAACCTGTTACCTTCAGAAAACCCTAGAAAACCAACATATTTAAAACTAAGTGGCACAAATGTGTTTTTGAAAATATAATCACTTTTAAGAATTTCAAAATAAAATGAAGAATAATTAAATATTTTTTATGTAATATATGTATTTTATTAATGTTTTTTGTATTGTATGGTTCCATATATGTATATCAAAAAGCTCTTTACCTGTGTTTTATATGCACGAAGAATATTAACATGTTTATAGCAGTACGGCAGTTGCTAAAGAAAGGCCTTGGTAACGATTATTTATTTGGGTATGAAAATAAATGATTATTTATTTGGGTATCAAAATAAATGATTATTTATTTGGGTATGAAAATATATGATTATTTATTTGGGTATCAAAATAAATGATTATTTATTTTGGTGTGAAAATAAATGATTATTTATTTGGGTATTAAAACAAATGATTATTTATTTGAGTATGAAAATAAATAATTATTTATTTCGGTATGAAAATAAATGATTATTTATTTGGGTACGAAAATTTGGGTATGAAAAAGTGTCGCAATAACTTTACACATGCATTATTACTGTTAAAACAGTCTGCATGTTACTATATTATTCTGTTTCTGACACATTCAAGAATGGACAATAGGTCGTCGTTGTGTGTATAAAAGTATGAGAACGGGCGCGGGTGCGAAGCAAACAAATTGTCGATGACACCCGATGGCAATGGGGAATGTTTACTTCACCCTGCGTCGCTCTCAAGATTGAATATCGCCGAGAGGGTGGTGAGCAGTCGCTAATTGATTGCGGGGCGTTAATATTGGTTTATCCTTGAAAATTTATTCATTGTGTATACGGGCATAATTTTACTATCGCGGGGATAAACGTATAAAGTTTCATATATAAATAGTAAATTAAAAAAAATAATAATAATAATAAACACATCTACCAGCCGAATATGATCGTAAACAGACGAATAAAATGTATTTAAATTAAAAAGTTAACAGAAAGTGTGTTACAATTTACAACTGTGGCACACTGTTGTATCTGGTGGTAATATTAATTTCGGAATCAAGATCTAGAGCTCTAAGAGTTAATTGGGCACTCACTCTATTCTTTGACCCACCACCTTCGATCAACAATCCGGCGGGCGAACATTTATAATTTATTTAAAAGGTAAAATAAAGATGCAACTCAATTACATATATAATATAATATCAGTACAATATTAGTAATAATATACAAATAAATAATATAAATAAACCATTGAAAATGTTAGTCTTATCATAACGAGTAAACATTTATGGCACTCCTGGTCCACTTAATCACAATAATCTAGAAACAAAACGAGTAAATTATAGCGATATTATATCATTATTATCTTTTTGGCATATTTTTTGAGCTGTTCAAATCCAAATTACTACGATTAGCTGGTTATCCCGCTGCTATAGCCTTGAATTGATTAATTTCCGTTATTATGTACTTTTAAATTGTAATTATCAATCGATGGAATCATCTCTCTGATCTCAGTCACTTTATGTAATACGTAATACATATAAACTATAAATAGCAAATAACAGTTCATGGAAATATTGTGTTAGTCACGATTTTTGGTATTAATTATAATATGAGTCAATAAACACATAATATAATTATATATATATATATATATATATATATATATATATATATATATATATATATATATATATTGAACTACGCTCTTCATTGTTTATCCATGGATAAACAATGAAGAGCATAGTTCAAGTCATAGGGGCCCCCCGCCCACCCCACCTTCGTTCGCATAGTTTTCATTTATAGATAAATCACGATTAACAATTGAAAAAACAATGGTAACACTAGTTTTTATAAATAATAAAACTATGCGAACGAAGGTGGGGTGGGCGGGTGGTCCCTATGACTTGAACTACGCTCTTCATTGTTTATCCATGGATATAACAATGTTCTTAGATAATTCGTATGATAGTTATGCTCATTTGTTTTATAATATAAAACAATGTGGACCATACTTCGATTCATAGGGTTTGCATGTGAAAACATTGTTATATCCATGGATAAACAAAGAAGAGGGTAGTTCAAGTCATAGGGACCCCCGCCCACCCCACCTTCGTTCGCATAGTTTTCATTTATGGATAAATCACGATTAACAATTGAAAAAACAATGGTAACACTAGTTTTTATAAATAATAAAACTATGCGAACGAAGGTGGGGTGGGCGGGTGGTCCCTATGACTTGAACTACCCTCTTCTTTGTTTATCCATGGATATAACAATGTTCTTCACATATAAGCCCTATGAATCAAAGTATGCTCTGTATTATTTTATATTGAAGGTTAGAAGCATACTTCGATTCATAGGGCTTATATGTGAAGAACATTGTTATATCCATGGATAAACAAAGAAGAGGGTAGTTCAAGTCATAGGGACCACCCGCCCGCCCCACCTTCGTTCGCATAGTTTTATTATTTATAAAAACTAGTGTTACCATTGTTTTTTCAATTGTTAATCGTGATTTATCCATAAATGAAAACTATGCGAACGAAGGTGGGGTGGGCGGGGGTTCCCTATGACTTGAACTACGCTCTTCATTGTTTATCCATGGATATAACAATGTTTTCACATGCAAACCCTATGAATCGAAGTATGCTCCACATTGTGTTAGATTATAAAACAAATGAGCATTACTGTCATACGAACTATCTATTTTATTGTTTTATCACACAAATGCAACACCAATACACTGCACAAGAACCTGAAGGTCGATAGCCAGTTACAGAATTGTAATAAATACAGTAATTTTGATTTTCTGCTCTTTGTATTTTGTGTTTTTTCAACTAACAGGATCAAAATGTCAACATTTGTTTTAAGCACAGCTATAAAAGTATTAAGAATTTTTTTTTCAACATGAAAAGATTGAATTTGTTTAAATTTTAATAATCAAAGGATTTTGCCGAAATGGATACTATAATTTAGAACAGAGGGGGTAATTGTTTACACAATTTAAATTTAAAAATTATGTAAACAATTAACTCCCTCTGTTCCAAATTATGGTATTCATTTCATCAAAATCCTTTGATTATTGAAATTTAAAGAGATTCAATCTTCAACATGCAATAAAAGCGTTAAATATGCATTGATATTAATATTGAAAAAAAATCTCGTTTACAAAATACATATAAATATATTTAGAAGATTTATGTATTTCTTAGTAGGTGTTAGTTTTTGCAATATAAAAAATCGTTGAAGATATAAAATTAAAAATGTGGACCTTCACCACATTTTTAATTTGATCTTCAACAATTTTCTATATTACATGTGGACCTTTACCACATTTTTAATTTTATATCTTCAACAATTTTCTATATTACATTTGGACCTTTACCACATTTTTAATTTTATATCTTCAACAATTTTCTATACTGCAAAAACTAACACCTACTAAGAAATACATAAATCTTCTAAAAATATTTGTTTATAAATTCAAGCAAATATCCCCGAAGTTGTGTCCCTTGGTTATGATTTAACAAATAACAATCCTACAAATACATACGCATTATTTTGTTTTCAATTTAAAATTAAATTTGAACAGCTCGCCACAGCAACTTACATTCAAGAAATCTTAAGATTCCGTAAACTCCGGTTTATTTTTATCGATCCCCTCAATCGGAATAAGCTTGATTCGCAGCAAATTCTTCGTGGGCTCGGTCTTTTTAAAATCCCCCGTCAGCTTATAATGGTCGGGGTGTTGAATATCCAACTTCCTCGGCTGTTTGAGCAGTTTGACTTGATAGACGCCCGATTTCGGGTACCGCGGGTCGTCCTCCCCCGCGCCGCAGACGTACGCGTACATCAGTACAAAGCACAACAGCACAGCCGCCCCCTTCATCTTGCTAGCTCGACGCCGGAACGAGTTGTACAAGAATGTTTACACGGTTTATCGAGTTTTCTTTGGTTTAATATAGTGAGGTAATGCGTAATTAAATAAATAGGAAGGGTTATAATCCGTACGGTTTGTTTACGCGGAATGACAGAGGTTTTTTTTTGTGTTCGCGCTTTTCAAATCAATTGATTGCGGATTGCGTCATTTTCGGCGACCTTGGTTTTGCGAAGAGTGTGTAGCTAACTAAATTGGCCACGTTTTCTGCAGGTTAAATGTATAATATGCATAAATTTTAATCAGGAAACAAGAATTATATTTTTATTGTTGCTGCGGATGGTTTTGTTGTGTGTCAATAGAATTCCAGAGAGTTGACGCCATGCAAGACTCATTAGAATTTACAGAAAGAGTAAATAACGCGTTTGTATTTTTGTTCTTCCTCTTTTAATATAGTAATTACTAGTCGAATGAAGACGTAACGAAATTTATTTCAACAGCGGCCTATTGAAAATTTTATTTGGCTTTAACGCCCGTTTTTTTTTCAACGAATCTTAACTATTTTAATGCTTGTAATCACCAACATCCCATAAACTTTATAGCTATTTATTAGCTATTGATTGGATAAATTGACAACCTCACTGTGACAGACTATGCCAAAACAAATGTCAAACACGTTGAATAATGCTTGTGATGATTGGAGCTTTGATGATAACTTTTGTTTAATTAGTCAGTGTTTCCAATAGAAAGAATCTAAAGTAACTATATTGCCTAAATATGTGTATTATTGTTGCTATAACAACGAACACTTATGGGTTCAATAGCTATTGATAGATTTATGGAACGTCGGTGAATACGGGGGTATATGTTTTATTTTATTTATTTAATCGAATGCCTATATTTTGGTAAAACGTACGAATATAGTAAACACTTCAAAACATAACTTACCATCCCGTTTCATGTTGACTTGAAGGCATTTTCGAAATCTACACGCCTGGCACTGATTTCTTCTGGTAACGTCCACAATGCACCTGCCATTTTCTTTGCAGACGTATTCTAGATTCCTAGCAATATAACAAAAAATATTGTTTACAATTTTATACATCCAACAATCTTGAACCTATAAGTCACTAATAAATTTCCTTACCGCCGTGAACTTATCTTTCTTATCTTTAAATTCCTGCCGCCCTAGCTACTTTTTTTGTAGTTGTGTAGCGACTACTCACAGGAAGTACAAAAATATTTTTGTCTATAAAAATACTTGCAATTGTTTTACGAATAACAATATACAACTACTTTTTTGAAATGTTAATTAAGTGACTCACTATATGTGAGAGAAAGCATTGTCATTATTTTGTATATAATCACTCGAGATATGTTGTGAATTCATCCTGACTAGCTGAATTATACAAATCTAACAAGATCGAAATCTAGATTGCTAAGAGGTGGATTCACACATATATAAATATATATATATATATAATAATTTCTCAAAAATTTCACTCTGCGTCTATCGCGGCCGTCGCGCTACCAACTGCGCCACTATTTAAATTAATCAACTAAGTTATAAAAAATGATAAAAATCAAAGATTCAAAATTTTTTAATTTTTCATATTATTTTACATTCAATATTTAATTGAGCTCAAAATAAGCCGTTTTTTGATATTTTTCACCCCAAACTAAAGTCTGGAGGAAGATTTTTATTGTATGAGCTGTTTTAAATTAATCGACTGAGTAATAAAAAATTATAAAAAAAACAAAGATTGTAAGAAATTTAAATTTTTGATATTATTTTACATTCTATATTTAATTAGGCTCAAAATAAGTTATTTATTGATAATTTTCACACAAAAATAATGTCTGCAGGAAGGTTTTTATTGTACGAGTTGTTTTTAATTAATCGACTAAGTTATAAAAAAATAATAAAAAATCAAAGATTTAAGAAATATGAATTTATGATATTGTTTTATATTATCTATTTAATTAGGCTCAAAATAAGCTATTTTTTTTATTATTTTGACCCAAAAATAAAATCTGCAAGAAGGCTTTAAATGTTACAAGTTGTTTTAAATTAATTGGCTGAGTTTTAAAAAAATATAAAAAACCAACGATTTAAAGAATTTAAATTTATGTTATTAGTTTACATTCTATATCTAATAAGGCTCAAAATAAGCCATTTTTTGATATTTTCCACCCAAAAATATAGTCTGCAAAAATGTTTTTATTGCACGCGCTGTTTTAAAAAATCGACTGGGTTATAAAAAAATTATACAAAATCAAAGATTTAAAAAATTAAAATTTATGATATTATTTTATATTCTATATTTAATTACGCTCAAAATAAGATATTTTTTGATAATTTTCACCCACAAATAAAGTCTGCAGGGAGGTTTTTAATTGTACGAACTGTTTTAAATTAATCGACACAGTTATAAAAAATTATAAAAAATCAAGGATTTAAGAAATTAAAATTTATGATATAATTTTGTATTCTATATTTAATTAGGCTCAAAATAAGCAATTTTTTTGATAATTTTCACCCAAAAATAAAGTCTGCAGGAAGGTTTTTTATTGTACGAACTATTTTAAATTAATCGACTAAGTTATAAAAAATGATACAAAATCAAAGATTTAAGATATTTAAATTTATGATATTATTTTACATTCTTTATTTAATTGAGCTGAAAATAAGCCGTTTTTGATATTTTTCACCGAAAAATATAGTCTGCAGGAAGGTTTTAATTGCACGAGCTGTTTTAAATTAATCGACTGAGGTATAAAAAATTATAAAAAAATCAAAGATTTAAGAAATTAAATATTTTGATATTACTTTACATTCTATATAGGATTGAGCTCAAAATAAGCTATTTTTTGATAACTTTCACCCAAAAATAAAGTCTGCAGGAAGGTTTTTATTGCACAAGCTGTTTTAAATTAATTGACGTGAGTTATAAAAAAATAATAAAAATTCAAAGATTTATAAAATTTAAATTTATGATATTAGTTTACATTCTATATATAATAAGACTCAAAATAAGCCATTTTTGGATATTTTTCACCCAAAAATATAGTCTGCAGGAATGTTTTTATTGCACGTGCTGTTTTAAATTAATCGACTTAGTTATAAAAATTGATGCAAAATCAAAGATTTAAAAAATTAAAATTTAGGATATTATTTTATATTATATATTTAATTAGGCTCAAAATAAGCTATTTTTTGATAATTTTCACCCAAAAATATAGTCTGCATGAAGGTTTTTTAATGTACGAACTGTTTTAAATTAATCGACAGAGTTATAAAAAATTATAAAAAATCAAGGATTTAAGAAATTTAAATTTATGATATTATTTTATATTCTATATTTAATTAGGCTCAAAATAAGCTTATTTTTTTGAAAATTTTCACTCAAAAGTAATGTCTGCAGGAAGGTTTTTATTGTACGAGTTGTTTTAAATTAATCGACTCAGTTATAAAAAATGATTAAAAAAGAAAGATTTAAGATATTTAAATTTATGATATTATTTTACATTCTTTATTTAATTGAGCTGAAAATAAGCCGTTTTTTGATATTTTTCACCGAAAAATATAGTCTGCAGGAAGGTTTTAATTGCACGAGCTGTTTTAAATTAATCGACTGAGGTATAAAAAATTATAAAAAAATCAAAGATTTAAGAAATTAAATATTTTGATATTACTTTACATTCTATATAGGATTGAGCTCAAAATAAGCTATTTTTTGATAATTTTAACCCGAAAATAAAGTCTGCAGCAAGGTTTTTATTGCACAAGCTGTTTTAAATTAATTGACGTGAGTTATAAAAAGATAATAAAAAATCAAAGATTTAAAAAATTTTAATTTATGATATTAGTTTAAATTCTATATATAATAAGGCTCAAAATAAGCCATTTTTGGATATTTTTCACCCAAAAATATAGTCTGCAGGAATGTTTTTATTGCACGAGCTATTTTAAAAAATCGACTGGGTTATAAAAAAAATGATACAAAATCAAAGATTTAAAAAATTAAAATTTATGATATTATTTTATATTCTATATTTAATTAGGCTTTTTTATCATTTTCACCCAAAAATAAAGTCTGCAGGGAGGTTTTTTATTGTACGAACTGATCGACAGAGATATAAAAAATTATAAAAAATCAAGAATTTAATAAACTTAAATTTATGATATTATTTTATATTCTATATTTAATCAGGCTCAAAATAAGCTATTTTTTTGATAATCTTCACCCAAAAATAATGTCTGCAGGAAGGTTTTTATTGTGCGAGTTGTTTTAAATTACTCGACTCAGTTATAAAAAATGATAAAAAATCAAAGATTTAAAAAATTTAAATTTATGATTATTTTATATTCTATATTTAATTACGCTCAAAATAAGATATTTTTTGATAATTTTTACCCAAAAATAAAGTCTGCAGGGAGGTTTTTAATTGTACGAACTGTTTTAAATTAATCGACACAGTTATAAAAAAATTATAAAAAATCAAGGATTTAAGAAATTTAAATTTATGATATAATTTTGTATTCTACATTTAATTAGGCTCAAAATAAGCAAGTTTTTTGATAATTTTCACCCAAAAATAAAGTCTGCACGAAGGTTTTTTATTGTACGAACTATTTTAAATTAATCGACTAAGTTATAAAAAATGATAAAAAATCAAAGATTTAAGGTATTTAAATTTATGATATTATTTTATATTCTTTATTTAATTGAGCTGAAAATAAGCCGTTTTTTGATATTTTTCACCGAAAAATATAGTCTGCAGGAAGGTTTTAATTGCACGAGCTGTTTTAAATTAATCGACTGAGGTATAAAAAATTATAAAAAAATCAAAGATTTAAGAAATTAAATATTTTGATATTACTTTACATTCTATATAGTATTGAGCTCAAAATAAGGTATTTTTTGATAATTTTCACCCAAAAATAAAGTCTGCAGGAAGGTTTTTATTGCACAAGCTGTTTTAAATTAATTGACGTGAGTGATAAAAAAATTATAAAAAATTAAAGATTTAAGAAATTCAAATTTTTGATATTAGTTTACATTCTATATATAATAAGGCTCAAAATAAGCCATTTTTGGATATTTTTCACCCAAAAATATAGTCTGCAGAAATGTTTTTATTACACGAGCTGTTTTAAATTAATCGACTGGGTTATAAAAAATGATACAAAATGAAATATTTAAAAAATTAAAATTTATGATATTATTTTATATTCTATATTTAATTAGGCTCAAAATAAGCAATTTTTTGATAATTTATATCCAAAAATAAAATCTGCAGGAAGGTTTTTTATTGTACGAACTGTTTTAAATTAATCGACAGTGTTATAAAAAATCAAAGATTTAAGAAATTTTAATTTTTGATATTATTTCACATTCTATATTTAATTAGGGTCAAAATAAGTTATTTATTGATAATTTCCACCCTAAAATAATATTCGCAGGAACATTTTTATTGTACGAGCTGTTGTAAATTAATCGACAGAGTTATAAAAAATTATAAAAAATCAAATATGTAAGAAATCTGAATTTATGATATTATTTTACATTCTATATATAATTGGGCTCAAAATAAGCTGTTTCTTAATAATTTTTACCGAAAAATAAAGTCTGCATGAAGGTTTTTATTGCACTAGCTGTTTTAAATTAATGGACTGAGTTATACAAAATTATAAATAATCAAAGATTTAAGAAATTAAAATGTTTGATATTATTTTACATTCTATATAGGATTAAGCTCAAAATAAGCTATTTTTTTATAATTTTCACCTAAAAATAAAGTCTGCAGGAAGGTTTTTATTGCACAAGCTGTTTTAAATTAATTGACTGTTTCAAGTAGCAAGTTCTAACACATGACAGAAGGACCCGAATGTCGATAGTCAATTACAGAATTGTAACAAATACAGTAACAGTACTTACTACTACTTATTAGACTAATATTTTAGAGGGGATAAGTTCACGTTGTCTGACGTACCTTCTTATGCTTCTTTTGAAGAAACCTCTGCAGCCATCACAGCTAGACACTCCGTAATGTTTACCGGATGCCTTATCACCACATACTTTACACAGTAGCTCCCCTTTGGTTGGTGGTTCGTCCATTACTAAAACAAAATTAGGATTTATAAAATGTGGATTTAAAAAATAAATAAAGTCAGTGGGATATAAATATATTATCATTTGAGGTGCTTTCGTTTAACCGCCCCGTGGCGTGCTGTATCGCTCCAAGTTTTGCGAACTCGAGAACTAGAGAAAATAATTATTTCTTCTTAAAAACTAATTAGTTTAGTAATAAAACATATCTGTACATCAGTCAGAAGGGCGACTAGGAATAGTTTCGCGGTAGACTGGTAGACCGCGGTAGACGCTTTATAACTATATTATATAAGAAACGATTAAATTTATGTATATACAGTTAAAAAAAATTAATATCTCCGGAACTCATTACCATTATTTTGCACCGTTTGCTTATCTTTATGTCTACTATCTATATACTAAATTTCATTGCTGTAGTTTGAATTTGATTTCTCGACCGTACGGGATAACTTATTACTTTTCCATTAAAATTCGCAATACACACATGGTCACTTCTGTGAACATTTTAATCTGCACACCCTTCAAGAAATTACACTTTCAACATTTTAAACTCCTGAAACTTAGCCATTTAAAAAGCCATCAAAATATTTTATTCAGCAGATAAGGACATTATTCGGCAGTTAGCTTAGCATATCACGTGCATACGTTGATGCACGTGCCGTCGACAGGGCACACATGGCAAGTCCGGAAGGACTACGATTAACATATAATTTTATTGTTTGCGAGTGCATGCTTATACCACTATATGGTTCATTGATTTTATTAATTGACCCCATCTAGAATAGTCTAAAATAGTTGTTTGTTATGCATCTAAATTTTTATTAATATTTGATTAGATGGTAATAGTTTTGAGACATAGTATGGCAAGTTGTTTATACTTGATTCGTCCATTTCGTTCATCATAAAATATTATTATATAAAATATTATTATATATTCAAAGTGCGGGTGTACAATTGCACCCTCACTTTGAATATTGTTCTTCAATGCTACTAAATATAAATAAAGCAGAATTAAGTCAGCTGCAAAAATTACAAAATAAAGTCATTAGAAGTATTTTTGCCTGTAAAAGGTATACATCCTGTTGATTTAATGTTATTTACTATCACATTTTATAAGTCTCAAACAGCTTATTACTTTTAAATCCTTGAATTAATCTTTAAAATTAAAATGATACTAATACTAGCCTTTTAGAAGGATATTTATTTGGAGATTTTAACTATCATAATATAATGAATGTGTAAATTATTTACTAATTATATTCACTATATAAAAGTGTAAAAAAACATGTTACATAGTACACACAAATCCAGTAGCAAGCGTTTAACAGAATATGGTACATTTTACGAATTGTGAAAACATATGTTTACTTTTAGTACGTAATCATGCCACGCGGACAATTAAAATTAATTGCGATATAACGATAAACCAGTGTCATATATCATGGGGTGTCGGATCCTATAATTATGCCGCTCTTGTAGCGTGACCGATTTACCGAAATATGTCCTAAACGCGGCGGCGTGCACGAACCCACCCCACGAACAATTGTTGCGGTCTGATTTCTATAATGCAATATTTAAGATTGAATTATTTTAACAGTATTATTATAAAATTGTATAAAGCAAAATAAATTTTATTTTACTACACGATTGGCTCGATTGTTTAAAACATATCTCGAGTTAATTTCATAATATTCATAAAAATTGGCCCAGTGCAGCATAAAGTAGTTTTTTTTTAGTCCTTCTTACTTATAGTGGGTAGTGATTGGAAATTTCACAAATGCCCATCATTTCACACTTCATACTCAATTCTACCTAGCCTTAGCTTGCAGTATAGTCGGTAGCTCTTTTTGGAAAACACATTTTTACCTATTTCCTGTCATGAAGGATTGTTATTTATCGATAGATCTATAGTTTCCTATCCGACGATAGTTCGATAGTGCCCTTTACGACTTATTGCCGTACATAAGTTGTTTTATTAAAGTTTTACTAAATATATTTTCATTGGAAACTAGTTGAGAATAAAAATTATACAACTAACCCCCTAGGGGGAAAGTTAAACGCCTAGGGGGTTAGTTGTATAATTTTTGTATATAACCACTCGAAATATTGTGTGAATTCATCCTCACTAGCTGAGCTACACTGATGAGATCTGATAAAATCTGATAAGATCTGATAAGATCTGATAAGATCGAAATCTTAGTAACCTGCATTACTAAGAGGTGGATTCACACTTAAGGTCGTTTTAGACGAGACAATTTCTTGACTGAAAAGTTAGTCAAGATGCGAGACAATCTAAATTGTCTCGTATCAAACAGTAAATTATTTGAAATATTGAATTGGATATAACGCGTTCTATTTGTCAAAGACAAATTGTATGGAAAGAGGATATATGAATTCATTTCTTGAACAACTTTTGAGCTAAGAAATTGTCTTGTCTAAAACGACCTTTATATATGTTTTAGTTGAGAACAGGTGCTATATTATGTCCCTCTTGCTAGATGTTTTTGTTTTTGCGAACACATTTAAATGTAATTTAAATGTTTATCTATTTGTATCTCGAAGGTACTATGTCACATTTCCCTAATTTTACAGGAGAACACTGTGAACATTTTTATAACAAATTTTGATCAGTATATTTCTTTAACATTGTATTTACTGTTACAAATTTAATAAATTTTAATTTATTGTGGATAAATTTAAGAGCATTTGAGGTACAGATTACAATTATTTTTGTTGCAATTATTGTAGCACTGTTTTCATATTTTAGTGATGATATAATGTAACTCAATAACTCTGTTTGCAGTTGAAGGGTTCGCTACTATTGTCAGGCTATTGTGTGTGTATCTATAAATCAATCTGACCCGCAATAATTTGTCAATCGCCCTATGCATCTATGAGATTTTAGGGTGACTTTAACACCTGTATCGCAGCTAGGGGAGAGTGCATACCTACCGCCGGCAATTACCTCTTAATGAACCCCCCGTGTGGTGCGTTTACAACTACAAATTACGCAATATGTTACATTTTCATGGTATTATACCAGATTGTAGCATTTTTTTTACGGTCGCCATTTAGTCACGCACGTTTTATTCCACCGTAATTTACTGAGAGAGGTTTCGCGGAAAATTTATTTTATGTACACAATATTTATTATGTGTTTAAATTCATTAGCTTCACTAATAGTAAATTAAATGTTTTTTTTATAAGAAATCAAGGACGGTAATTGTATAATATATACACGTCAACAGATAAATTTATATCTTTACTGATTATAAATGAGAATCATCATCATCCAACAATCTGTTTCGTTTACTGTAGGATATATCTTACGCCCGATTTCTCCAACGAAAAAAACTAGTCTTAATAATAAGACGGTCTTAATAATAAGACGGTGTGAATAATAAAACGGTCTTAATAATAAGACGGTCTTAATAATAAGACGGTCTTAATAATAAGATGGTCTTAATAATAAGACGGTTTTAATAATAAGACGGTTTTAATAATAAGACGGTGTTAATAATAAGACGGTGTTAATAATAAGACGGTCTTAATAATAAGATGGTCTTGAAGCGTTGCACCAAACAAAAATCGGATCTTAAAACTATAAGACGGTCTTACATTCTAATACTAAGTATATATAAATTTAGCTTGATTTGGCATCAAAACAAAACTTAAATACAATTGTGGCATACATTTGTGCAAACTAAGACTAAAAAATAAGACTATGAAATAAAATAAAATAACATACTATAACTAATAAAATCGCGAACAATTTAGATAAAGTTTCTTTACGTTTTATACCTCAAATAGTTGAAATAAACCCGATTTTTTATGAAAATGCCTAAATGAATTACATTAACACTTTTGATATTTTGATATTTTGATATTTTGATATTTTGATATTTTGATATTTTGATATTTTGATATTTTGATATTTTGATATTTTGATATTTTGATATTTTGATATTTTGATATTTTGATATTTTGATATTTTGATATTTTGATATTTTGATATTTTGATATTTTGATATTTTGATATTTTGATATTTTGATATTTTGATATTTTGATATTTTGATATTTTGATATTTTGATATTTTGATATTTTGATATTTTGATATTTTGATATTTTGATATTTTGATATTTTGATATTTTGATATTTTGATATTTTGATATTTTGATATTTTGATATTTTGATATTTTGATATTTTGATATTTTGATATTTTGATATTTTGATATTTTGATATTTTGATATTTTGATATTTTGATATTTTGATATTTTGATATTTTGATATTTTGATATTTTGATATTTTGATATTTTGATATTTTGATATTTTGATATTTTGATATTTTGATATTTTGATATTTTGATATTTTGATATTTTGATATTTTGATATTTTGATATTTTGATATTTTGATATTTTGATATTTTGATATTTTGATATTTTGATATTTTGATATTTTGATATTTTGATATTTTGATATTTTGATATTTTGATATTTTGATATTTTGATATTTTGATATTTTGATATTTTGATATTTTGATATTTTGATATTTTGATATTTTGATATTTTCATATTTTCATATTTTCATATTTTCATATTTTCATATTTTGATATTTTGATATTTTGATATTTTGATATTTTGATATTTTGATATTTTGATATTTTGATATTTTGATATTTTGATATTTTGATATTTTGATATTTTGATATTTTGATATTTTGATATTTTGATATTTTGATATTTTGATATTTTGATATTTTCATATTTTCATATTTTCATATTTTCATATTTTGATATTTTGATATTTTGATATTTTGATATTTTGATATTTTGATACTTTGATACTTTGATACTTTGATACTTTGATACTTTGATACTTTGATACTTTGATACTTTGATACTTTGATACTTTGATACTTTGATACTTTGATACTTTGATACTTTGATACTTTGATACTTTGATACTTTGATATTTTGATATTTTGATATTTTGATATTTTGATATTTTGATATTTTGATATTTTGATATTTTGATATTTTCATATTTTCATATTTTCATATTTTGACATTTTAAATTAATATTTTTAAAAAATCAGTACAAAGCCTTAAAAGCTACGATTTATAATGATTTTTAGGCGGATAGTCTGAACAACTGATTATTTATTTATTTATTTCCCAGAAAAGGGAAATTTCTCATTAATGATACAAAATAAGAACTAAGACTAAGAACAAATAAAATAATTAAATAAATAAAAATTATGTTTTCCAATGGCAATAAATTGAATTCCAATTTATATGCGCTATAAAAAACGACCATATTATAACAGACGGCTTATTTTAATACATGTTTATACATGTTTATAGATATATATGTAGTTTGTGAATAGATCTTTTTAAATGCCTGATTATTATGACCGCCATCCATCAAGTCAGGATGGCCGAGTGGTCTAAGGCGCTGCGTTCAGGTCGCAGTCCACTTCTGTGGGCGTGGGTTCGAATCCCACTTCTGACAAACTTTTTTATATTTTTTATATATCTATTAAATCTTAACTAATTAGAGATATTGTTTAATATTTTTTACAATTATATTTAAATCACAGTAATTCGTATAATCCGCGTGGAGACATACAATTATTGAATTAAGTTGTCAGCAGGAAACACTTTGTCGCAAAATGTTATATTAAACAATAATTTTCACCATTTTGAGTATTATTATTATAGAAGTGACTGAAATCATATGATTTTTATCTAATAAGCTGACCAAACAATAACAAAAATCGGCTGTTTACCTACTACCTTGAAGAAAACTGTTAACGTTTGAATCGCGAATAGCCAAGTCAATGTTTTCAAGCTGACCGACCTGTGATTTATGTTTGTTTGTCGTGATATTTCAAATGTGGGTTTGAATTTCCATCATAGGCACAACCCTGCCTTTTTTTTTATTTCAGAGCGTTATTTTCTACAATATAGTTCAACTCCCTAGATGTATATGAATAATACAAATCCTCACTTTAAGGATTATAATTTATTTAAAATATGCGTTTAAGCATGCATATTTTAAATAAATTATAATCCTTAAAGTAAGGATTTGTATTATTCATATACATCATAGGGAATTTAACTATATTGTAGAAAATAACGCTCTGAAATAGATTTATTATATCTTATTTTATGTCAGCATAAACCACCTAAATTGTTATAATTGTTGATGTTCGAACATTTGTAGAATTTGATTGGATTACAGCAGTGTATCGACGCACAATTTTATTTATGCGCTAATGATATTTCTCCCAGCCTACTTTGTGTTATATGGTGCTGTAGAATAGATCATTAGCAATAATGATATCGTAAATACGTAACGGCGTATAAAGGATTGTCCTGGCGCACGTGTGGTCGGTCACAAAATCAAATATGCATGGTAAATAGTTTAAATGGACGGCCATTACCAGGAATATTGTTTGTGAATATGCAAAGATATGTTATGTAAACAGTATTCTTAGGTTTGCTTCAATTTTATTCGAATTACATTTCCGATTCATATTAATAGCCTGAATTTTTATGTTTATGCCATGATACTAGATATTATCAAAATTATCAAATCTATGCACTCAATAATGAAAAATGCTTTGAAATCAGAATAATCATTAATAGATACTAAAATTATTATATCATTTTAGTATCTATTAATGATTATTCTGATTTCAAAGAATAATTATTAATGTTTTCCATAAATAACTAAGTTATATCACATTTTATGAATACTGCATTAAATTTCTCATTTATTAAGTTAGAAATTAGATATAACTTAGCTATTTATGGATAATATGAACAAGTTTGTGAAGAAAATGTCTGTTGAGAAAATAAATAAATAAATAAATAAAGAAAAGTTCAAAAACTGAAAACCCTGTATTTGTAAACTGGACAAAAATACATTTTCGGATTTTGTTCATAAAAAAGATGAGGTATAACTTAGTTATTTTTGGATAATATTCTCGCCGCCATAAATAAATTAACACCCAGTAAACTGATGTATTTTTAATGAATTGAAAACGTATATTTTATTCCTATTAAGAAACGATGAAATTTTCAGCAAGCTACAATAAAGATTAATCAAATTAACATCGATAATGAAACAAAAACTCTTTCTTTTCATTTGGCATTAGTTAATTAAGGCGGCAATCGGTGGGTGCAAAAATAGTACATTTTCTCCTGTCGGCTCACGGCTATATCTTTTGAAATAGAATCACAAAAATAGTATTACGCGAAAAAGGAATAAGTAAATGAGGGCTGTACAGAGCCTCTTTTCTAAAAAAATAATTCTAAATAAGTTTTAAAAAATGTTGAAAATAGCCATAATTTGTTAGCTTATAACATCGAAAATAAAAATAAATTTTAAAAAATTGGCCTGGACGGCCCTCTTTATAAATAAGCTCCAACAAAAACATATGGTAATATATTGGATTGTTAAGGAGTCTACTTTATGATAATTCATTTTAAAGGATAAATAAAACGATTTTTTACTTTGTGTTTTTATCACACTTCAGTTACACTTTGCAACTAGTTTTGGCTAAGCTATCCAGTTCATGTCTTCAGAGGAGCTCGAAAATTTTATTTGCATGCAACTCAAGTACCTTTCAAAATTCTAGGTTAATGGAAAAAATTGCCGGCGGAAAAGCCTCACGGCTAATAGCCCTATAAAGATAGAAGTTTTTTTGGAAAAAATTATGTTTTTTTTTGTACGTGAATAAACTTTGGATGTTTCTTTTTTCAACAAACTATGACTTCTTAAAAGTAATTCTTATAGGATAAATAAAACTATTTTTTACTTTGTTTTTTACCACACTTCAGTTACACTTTGCAACTAGTTTCGGCTAAGCCCTAGTCATTTTCGAAAATGGCTAGAGCTTAGCCGAAACTAGTTGCAAAGTGTAACTGAAGTGTGATAAAAAAAACAAAGTAAAAAATCCCTTTAATCCTTAGATGCCAGAGTTTATCAAAGGTCTGTGCCACGTCAAGGAAGATTACTAAACAGAATTCTTTTTTTTTTCTTCTAGGGCCTGCTCGATTAGATTCGCAATTCTATGGACCTGATGCATGGTGGAGTGGCGAACTCGAAATCCGAATTGGTGGTTCGGAACCAAACGTCTTTTGATTAGAAGTGGCTTTAGACTTTTCAAGGTAAGTTTTTTTTTAATATAATAGGTAACAGACACAAATAAGAACTAATTTTTTGTCTGTATTTCTCGCTTTAGTTGTTATGGTTTTTTATAATTTATGGTGGTAATTTTATGAGACCCAGCCTATTGGGTCTCATAAAATTTTAGTAATCTTCAAAAAAACTATTAATAAAAAAAAAATTAAATACTATTAATCATAATCTATATTTTTTTTTGTAATTTTTGTAAACTGTTGCTGCAACGCAATCCTAGTAATATATAACCGGTAATATAATTTATTATCATTAGTGCAATAATAAAATATCGCGAGCTATAGTACTCACAGACAAAATTATTGAATAGGAATTGCATAGCAGCTAATTTCTTGAATCGAATTCCAAATTTCAACAGTACAATGCGGTGCGAAAAAATTTGCATGTGCAGCAGATGAAAAAGTCCCCATAATTAGTTTCACTCGGGGTGAATCGATTGCGGAACGCGACCGTCGCAATGACTTTCGATTTTATAAAAAATTGTCATCGATAATTTGCATTTTTTTTCTCGGGCTGCTTTTTTAATGATGGCCCAGCCTTCACGCTAAGTTTAGTTTTTGTCTATTGATAGAATAGAAAAGGTGACATGTATTGTTACAACAATTGCAATGAATTTAAAGGGCACATCTGTAGATAGTTGTATAGTTTGTATAGTTTGTATAATTATTTTTTGTCCTAAGACAAGTCATTTCCCGCATTGATTTGGGTGCGGGGATTCCCGAATTCGCTCTTAATACAGCACTCGCCTTCTGCTCGTGCTGTAAACTCATTCGCTCATTCGGGAAACTTGCCTTCCTGCACTAATAATGTAAATTACTATTATATCTCGTTGTACCCTGGTTGTACTATTAGAAGATTGTTTTTTTATAATCATATTTGTTTTATTTGTTTCGTAGAAAGTTTAATTGACGTTCTTTTAAAGAAATATTACTTTTCTGAAAATAATTTACGTTAAAAACTATACTACTGCCCACACCTTACGGTATATGAATAAATAAATATATAAATCTCTGTTGAAGGAATAATAATTGAAATCTTTAATAAAGAGAAAAACAGTTATAGAGCATGATTCAAAACGTTTGAAATAATTTTGTATGTTCAAATAACTATAGAAATCATACTTTCGCATTTGTAGTATTATGAATTCGTTATTATATTTCTCATTTAGTAAGGTACAGAATGAAATATAACTAACCCCCGTATTCACCGACGTTCCATAAATCTATCAATAGCTATTGAATCCATAAGTATTAGTTGTTATAGCAACAATAAATATATTATCTAGGGAATGTAGTTACTTTAGATTCTCTCTATTGGAAACACTGAATAATAAAACAAAAGGTGTCATTAGAGCACCGAATGCAAACGCTATTGAAGGTGTTTGACATTTGTTTTGGCATATGCTGTCGCAATGACCGTATGTCTTATATCTTTTTTAGTAGCAATAATTAATTTTCATTAGATTTTATTACATAATTTTCAGTTTTGATAGTTCGATATAATTATCAATCATCATCATCATCATTGTCAGCCGTTTTCGTCCCACTTTTGGGCAAAGGCCTCCCCAATATTATAAATTATCAATACAATACACAAAAACGTTAAATGAAACATAATTTTAAAATTAAATCTATTAGAAGGATTTTGGGACTCAGTAATTAATTAATACATAACCTGATTAGGTTATAATATAATAATAACTTGATTAGTTATTGAAATTAAATAACTAATCAAACAGTACAGTAGCGAAATTGCTAATACAATAATAAGAAATATTATTATTATCAATAAATTAATTAATTAATTTATTTACTTACTTATATACATATATTACATTTACATTATTGCATTTAACAATTTGAAAATTATCGATCATTAGTCAGTTCTATTTAATTAAATAACAATTTAGTCTATCTCTTATGATTTTTTACCTCAGCCCCGGTTGCTCAATAGTCTAAAATTAATTTATTTTGTCATTGACGGCCCGTTGTTGAATAGTCGGTTAAACTCGGTTTAAGCTAGTTTAACCGACTATTCAACATGCCAGTTGTTGATTAGTCGGTTAAACTAGTTTAAACCGAGCGTTTTTATTTCACATACTAGAGGGATGGTTTATATATCAAAATGTAGAGTATTTCATGGCCCACAAATTGAGGCTTAGGCACTTTTCTCTAGCTCATACCGTTTTCGCGCTATAACGAGCAGCAAATGTGAAAATCATGAAATTGAAGGTGTTTTTTCGGTTTAAACTCGGTAGCGTTTTTATTTCAAATGCTAGAGGGATGGTTTATGTATTAAAATGTAGGGTATTTCATGACCTACAAATTGAGGCTTAGGCACTTTTCTCTAGCTCTTACCGTTTTCGCGCTATAACGAGCAGCAAATGTGAAAATCATGAAATTTGAGGTGTCCGAGTTCAACTAATCGGTTGAACTCGGTTTAAACTAATAAATAATAATAATATCATTCAATGAATAATCATTCAACAACTGACCGTAATTGACAAAAATAAATTGTAAACAACTGGCATGTTGAATAGTCGGTTAAACTAGCTTAAACTGAGTTTAACCGACTATTCAACAACTGGCCGTAATTGACAAACATAAATTAATTTTAGATCTTTAATAAATTTGTATTTGGTTTTGAAGCTTTATAAGTGTATTAGCACTTGAGATAATTTTAATTACAATAAAACAAAGTATTTAAAAAAAATGTAACTCACCTATAAATTCGTAAATCTTGAAAACAGCTCCCTCACAAACAGCCAACCCAAATTAACGTCTTCAATCGGCACCAGTCGGTTTAAAAGTCACAAATCATAGTGACACAGGGGGTGATAACTTCGCGACCGTAAAACCGGATAATGTGGTTTGTGCCTAGACCACGCCTACCACCCCCGCTGCAGGGTTAAAAGAGCGGCGATCATTCGGGGGTGAGTGCTGGCGCGATTGGTTGCCGCGGCGAGGCCACGTGCGCGGCATTGGCCGCCGTCGACTTTTGTGCACCCTTTCGACCTGTCGCTGAACATTCCGCTTTTTCAACATTCAGCCCCCGGCCCCGTCGTTCATAATTAATTTGTGTGTGCGCCCTGAAGGCTGCGTAAGGGACGGGAGGGATGAATTATGTTATATTTTTTTTACCTGCCCTCGTAATTGTAGTTCATGACGAACAGTTATTGAATATCAATACTAAAATATCTGGACACCACACCACTTTTTGAATTACATGACTTATTTAATTTTGTATAATAACATTTTCGACATTTTCAACTTTTCCGCTTTTTAAATTTTTAGACTGTATTTGACTTTTTTTTGACATTTTTTGATTCCTTCGATGTTACTATAACATTTTTGACATTTTCAACTTTTCCGATTTTTTGATATTTAGACATACTGTTTTTGACTTTTTTTGACATTTTTTTGATTCCCTCGCTGTTAGTTAAACCAATTGTGCTCAAATTTTCACTGAATCGTCTCGGATAGTATCTGTAGATATTTGCCAAATTTGGTCAAAATCTGTTGTGCTGTTTTCCCGGAATTTTGTTGACAGACAGACAGACATACTGACATACCGACATACACACATAGACAACGCAAAAATCGGGTTTATTAGTCTATTTTACACCATTCTACTTTCCGAATTACATGACCTATTTAATTTTGTATAACATTTTCGACATTTTCGATTTTCCGCTTTTTTTAATTTTTTGATATTTAGACATACTGTTTTTTGACTTTTTTTGACAATTTTTTGATTCCTTCGCTGTTAGTTAAACCGATTGTGCTCAAATTTTCACTGAATCGTCTCGGATAGTGTCCGCAGATATTTGCCAAATTTGGTCACAATCTGTTGTGCTGTTTTCCCGGAATTTTGTTGACAGACAGACAGACATACTGACATACCGACATACACACACAGACATCGCGAAAATCGGGTTTATTTAGTCTATTTTACACCACTCTACTTTCCGAATTACATGGCCTATTTAATTTTGTATAACATTTTCGACATTTTCTGCTTTTTTTAATTTTTTGATATATAGACATACTGTTTTTTGACTTTTTTTGGACATTTTTTTGATTCCTTGTCTGTTAGTAAACCGATTGTGCTCAAATTTTCACTGAATCGTCTCGGATAGTGTCCGCAGATATTTGCCAAAGTTGGTCAAAATCTGTTGTGCTTTTTACCCGGAATTTTGTTGACAGACAGACAGACAGACAGACAGACTTTTTTTGACATTTTTTTATTCCTTCGCTGTTTGTTAAACCGATTGTGTTCAAATTTTCACTGAAACGTAGATATTTGCCAAATTTGGTCACAATCTGTTGTGCTGTTTTCACGGAATTTTGTTCACAGATAGACATACTGACATACGGACATACTGACATACGGACATACGGACATACTGACATACGGACATACGGACATACTGACATACTGACATACGGACATACAAACATACGGACATACAAACTTTACGGACATAACATAACAACTTTTCTTTGAAATTTTTGACACGTGAAATTTTGACATTTTGACTTTCTATCTTTTTGTCATTCTGACATTTTGACATTTTAATATTTTGTCATTCTGACTTTTACATTCTGACATTTTGACATTTTACATTTTGGCATTCTGATAAAAATTTCAGAATGCCAAAATGTAAAATGTAAAATGTCGGAATGTCAAAATGACAAAAAGATAGAAAGTCAAAATGTCAAAACGTGAAAATGTCAAAATCTCACGTGTTGGAATTTTGACATTTATACATTTTCATTTTTCACATTTTCAACTAAATAACGATACATTTGAATTTTTAAATATTTAATTAAATATAGTATAAAAATTAAATATGGAAATACAAATATTAAAATCTTGTTCTGCATTGCAAGTCCTAATTTTCAGTAGTGTCTATACGTTTGTTTGTGTCCATTTATATCTGTCTGGTCTTGAAACTAAGTGGGCATATTGTAGAAAACCTCGCGACCACGAATTGCTTTTAATTGATTTCCGATAAAAGGTTCCCCCGTTTAACATAATAGCGGCAAAGTGTTGACATCTTCGCGCGGCGTTGTGGGAATCCCGACACATGCGGGCGTCCCCACGATTCAGGGCACCCTCTTCATATCTCTTACACATCACTTATACCTCCTATAGAGCTGTTCTCTGCACACCATCGCGCGACGCTCACTCGCAAACAAAAACACAAACGCGCTGGATTGTGTAGAAATCGAACAGGATTATGTTCGTCAAATGGTGCTTGTCATGTCCTACTGGTCATTAAAAAAAAAATTACTGCCACACAACAATCATACATCGTGTTTTTATTTTATAAAACAATTTAAATTTAATACAATAGTGGTCAATTCTATATATTTAAATGCTATTTAGACAGCATTTAAATATATAGAATTGACCACTTAGTATTAAATTTTTTTTTTTTTATAAAATAAACACACGATGTATGATCATGAATTATGTTTTGCATACATATGAAATAATTTTCTATTATATTTTAATTCCAAATATTATAACAAATATCTGCTGACGTTCTGAATTACATGACCTATCTACTTTTTTACACATTACCACATTAACATTTACATATTTTCTAATTTTTATTTATTTTTTGACATTTTGACATTTTGACATTTGGACATTTTGACATTTGGACATTTTGACATTTGGACATTTTGACATTTGGACATTTTGACATTTGGACATTTTGACATTTGGACATTTTGACATTTGGACATTTTGACATTTGGACATTTTGACATTTGGACATTTTGACATTTGGACATTTTGACATTTTGACATAATGACATATTCACATTTGGACGTTTTCACATTTTGACATTTTTACTTTTTGACATTTTTACATTTAGGCATTTTCACAATTTCATATTTTGTTCACCTTACTACATTTAAAATGCGGCATGTGCCGTTTTTCCGGAATTTTGTTCACAGACAAACAGACAGACGACACACACACAGACATCGCAAAAATCGGGCTTATTTCGACTATTTTAGGCATAAAACGTAACGAAAATTGAAATTATAAATTATTCACGACAACAATACCTTATAGTGTAGATTATTTCCCGGAAAGTTATATTTCCACAATCTTAGTTAGAAAACGTGAAGACGTTTTTACGATGCCATAACCTTCTTTTCCGTCAGTGATGTATTCCGAAAGTAAATATCTAGTGTGGGCACTATACGACTTTCCGAATTACATGACCTATTTAATTTTGTATAACATTTGGACGTTTTCACATTTTGACATTTTTACTTTTTGGCATTTTTACATTTAGGTATTTTCACAATTTCATATTTTGTTTACCTCACTACATTTAAAATGCGACCATTTTCGCGAATTCCCCACTTGATTACGTCACGGCCGATGACGTCATTTGTTGTGACGGCGCGCGACCTAATTTGGTCTACTAAAACAGAAGATAACTCGATAATACCGATTTCCCATTGCGCACATGTATTTGCCATGTGGAAATCGGTATTATCGAGTTATCTTCTGTTTTAGTAGACCGAATTTGGACATAATGACATTTTCATATTTTGACATTTTTACTTTTTGGAATTTTTAAATTTAGGCATTTTCACAATTTCATATTTTGTTTACCTTACTACATTTAAAATGCGGCCATTTTTTTAACATTTTCCACACTTTCTACTTTTTATTTTTTTTTGACATTTGGACATAATGACATTTTCACATTTGGACGTTTTCACATTTTGACATTTTTACTTTTTGGCATTTTTACATTTAGGTATTTTCACAATTTCATATTTTGTTTACCTTACTACATTTAAAATGCGACCATTTTCGCGAATTCCCCGCTTGATTACGTCACGGCCGATGACGTCATTTGATGTGACTGCGCGCGACCTAATTTGGTCTACTAAAACAGAAGATAACTCGATAATACCGATTTCCACATGGAAAATACATGTGCACAATAGGAAATCGGTATTATCGAGTTATCTTCTGTTTTAGTAAACCGAATTTGGACATAATGACATTTTCATATTTTGACATTTTTACTTTTTGGCATTTTTACATTTAGGCATTTTCACAATTTCATATTTTGTTTACCTTATTACATTTAAAATGCGGCCATTTTTTAATATTTTCCACATTTTCTACTTTTTATTTATTTTTTGACATTTTGACATTTGGGCATAATGACATTTTCACGTTTGGACGTTTTCACATTTTGACATTTTTACTTCTTGGCATTTTTACATTTAGGCATTTTCACAATTTCATATTTTGTTTACCTTACTACATTTAAAATGCGACCATTTTCGCGAATTCCCCGCTTGATTACGTCACGGCCGATGACGTCATTTGTTGTGACTGCGCGCGACCTAATTTGGTCTACTAAAACAGAAGATAACTCGAAAAACCGATTTCCACAAGGCAAATACATGTGCGCAATGGGAAATCGGTATTATCGAGTTATCTTCTGTTTTAGTATAATATAATTTGTATAAGTATATATACTATGCGGGTTCGGGGCCAAAATCCCATGTATTTTTAAATGGAGATAGTAAAACACTTTTCCGCCATCTTGGATTTGTGACGTCATCACCACGTGACAAAATGGCGGCGTGTTTGTACTCTAATGAAATCGCTCGACGTCAGCAAGACGAATTTGAGGTTAGAATTTGTATAAGGCCCTTGTGGCACGAATTGGATTTTATAAATGATACCATTTTCCAAGAAAATTCACATTTGTGATGATCTTGTGTGTGTGTGTGTGTTCTTTCTTTTGTGGCAGGTGTGGATTCAGGATAGGAATAAAATAAACATGAGTTGACATCAATATACAATGTATTTATACGAAATAATAGGTACACTCATAAATATCAAGTTGAGACAATATTATTTTGTTTACTTAACAAAAAAAAAGAACGAAATAAATCAAAACGGCATTTTTAATTAATCAATAGACGCCAGTAAGTGGGTGCAATAGCACCATTTTGGCAAACATTTAAAAAAAAATAATATAAACGTTTCTGATTAGATTTTAATTATACCAGATAACATATTATTCTTGATTCGTTTTTGGTAGATATATTTCGTGGGAAACTTCATGTTTTTTTAAACTGATTTGTTTTAATTAATATGACATGTATGGGAAAGTAAAGAGAACTGGCCAGATCAGATATGTATAATATCCATGTATTATACAAATCTCATCCGGCCAGTTCTCTTTACTTTCTCATACATATTGTATGAGAAAGTAAAGAGATTTTTATAATGCAAGTATATTATACAAATCTGATCCGGCCAGTTCTCTTTAATTTCTCATATATGTCAGTTCTCTTTACTTTCTCATACATATTGTATGAGAAAGTAACGAGATTTGTATAATGCAAGTATATTATACAAATCTGATCCGGCCAGTTCTCTTTACTTTCTCATATATGTCATATGGGCCCTGTACGTTTAGATTTACTACTAGTGACTAGTAGTGACACCTGCTGACGTCACGCTTATACTATTAGTACAGCGTGACGTCGGCATGTGTCACTACTAGTCACTAGTAGTAGCCAAACGAACAGGGCCCAATATGACATATATGAGAAAGTAAAGAGAACTTGTCAGATCATATTTGTATAATGTACTTGCATTATACAAATCTCTTTACTTTCTCATACATGTCATATAGGCCCTGTCCGTTTGGTTATTACTAGCATTGCCAACTGGACCAATGACAGCTTCGTTCTTATATGAGAGCGAAGCTGTCATTGGTGCAGTTGGCAATGCTACTAGTGACTAGTAGTGACACCTGCTGACGTCACGCTCATACTAATAGTACAGCATAACGTCAGTACTACTAGTCACTAGTAGTAGTCAAACGGACTTTTTTACCTCTTTTGTAAACTAATCGATTTTTCATCGAGTGTTACAAATAACTTGCCACCACTACTCTATTTTACACGATGAAAATAACAATTTTAATTTGCTAGTTCTTTTTTTTTTGGAATAAACGATATGTCTAAAAATATACAACACTTTTAAAACAGATAGAAAAATCAGTCTTGCTTGTTCAGAATCTATAGGTACACTATACATTGATTAAACCTTAAAAATAGCATCATATGTAAAAGCTTCTATAAAGAATATATGTATTAACAGTTCCTAAAATTGTAATTAAAAAAAATAACAAGAGATAATAAATAATAACATAGATACATCAGATCTGTATAGGACTGGTTGTAGAGTTTCACATTCATGATTATGTATTGTAAATACGAGGGTTGTAAATAAAATAGTGGCAACATAGATAGAAATCAATTTATATTGAACTAAAACTAAAATTTCTTGTCCTAAAACAAGTCATTTCGCGCATTCATTTGGGTGCGGGAAATTACTATTATGTGTCTTCAATAAAATCATCAGCAAACCGTTCATGCTCACAACGGCCGTCACAACATCAGATTGATATCATGAGTGGTCTCCTGTCCATACTCACGATGTTCTTCTGATGTTGAGGAATGAACGGCCGACTTGTGCGGTGCTTTAGAGCGATCAAAACGTCACTCTCCATATCAATTCCATATAGCTACAACTTCATCAAACTAAATTGACCGTTTTAAAGATAATAAACTTTGCTGGTGATTATATTGAAGGCATGTAATTTTACATGTATGTTCAATATAAATTGATTTCTATGTTGTTGCCACTAGTTTATTTACAACCCTCGTATGATTCACTGGGAATATAATTCATTGCTCGGTATCTCGGTATCTCCACAGATTAGCCTTTATATATATATATATATATATATATATATATATATATATATATATATATTAAATATTTGACGACACTTTTTTTAATGTTCTAAAAAATGTGCTGCGTCATAAGCTGTCGGCAAGTACGCGTGGAACATCTTTTTACTTAGTGGCGCACCGGTATCCCGGTAGCCCCCACTTTATCCCCCCACTACCTGTCAGGGTTGGTGAGAAATACGACAGACTAGAGTTATATATGTATATATATATATATATATATATATATATATATATATATATATATATATATATATATATATATATATATATATATCTGTGGTATTTCTCACCAACCCTGACAGGTAGTGGGGGATGAGTGGGGGGCTACCGGGATACCGGTGCGCCGGTAAGTAAAAAAATGTTCCACGCGCCCTTGCCGACAGCTTATGATGCGGCACATTTTTTAGAACATTAAAACCAGTGTTGTTAAATATTTAAGGTGCGCCCAGACATGTAACAGAACACGTAACACCGTCGCGTAACCAATTTAACAATGAAAAGAGAACATAAGAAAGTTTATGAAATTAGTAACACTTGCTTATAAAATTATTTATAAATTGAGGTGACTGGGCAAATAACATTCATAGCAACCAGAAGTTATCAAGTAAAAACTATTAGTAGTAGTAAGAATATTAAATAAAAACTGTTGAAAACTATAAGAAAAGAAAAACGAAAGACCTATATAAGTGTGAATCCACCTCTTATCAATCTACATGTCTAGATTTCGATCTTATAAGATCTCATCAGTGTAGCTCAGCTAGAGAGGATGAATTCACACAATATCTCGAATGGTTATATACAAAAATGATACAACTAACCCCCTAGGAGGAAAGTTAAACGTTGCACCACATCCATATGGGTGTGCATTGCTAATTGATGTGGTGCCGCCAGATGGCGTTTAACTTTCCTCCTAGGGGGTTAGTTGTATCAAAAACGAAAGTCATTAAAATTGATAGCCAACAAAAGTTATTGAGTATAAACTATCAGTATGTGTAGGACTATTAAAAAAGTTGTTTCAAATAGAAATCATAAAAAAATCTCTGTTGTAAACCCTGATGAATTCCTCGAAACCGGTGTCGATAATACCGGCCGATTTTGACGTTATTCACACTTTACAAAAAGCGTTTTGAGTGTATGTAATTGAATAATCCACTGTATTTTTTTTTCCTCAGTACAATGAGGTATACCTATACATCATAAATAAAGCTGTTCGTCTATATATATATATATATAAATAGACGAACAGCTTTATTTATGATGTATAGGTATACCACATTGTACTGAGGAACAAAATTACAGTGGATTATTCATATATATATATATATATATATATATATATATATATATATATATCTATATATATATATCTATATACACCTTTATTTGTGATGTCAAAAACGGCCGTTTTCATCGACACTGATTCCCAGAAAACCAAGGCTTTAGTGTAAAACTATTGAATGTAAAATAATTAATAAATTACGGGCAATGATTGTTGTAAAATACGTTATTTGTTCTATCGTTTGATTTACGTGTTGACTATATCCCACTTATTGAATGTTGGTTCGTTGCACATCGTCATTATTAGCGAAACTCCTACCTGGGCTTTCCGCACGCCGAGACATGTGCCGGCAGCTGTGTTGTATATAGGCGATTTGTTCTGAAAAAAAATAACGTTATTTTTAAATGATGACTGAGGTGCACTTTTGATGCATACTTCTCCTATATGTTTCCATTCTTGATCACCTCCCATTTCATGGCATTTGTATAGGAGAGGATCAGGATGAGAGGCTTGCATGCATAACAATTGCGCTAGGACTAACTCGCTTCGATCCGTTTCATACCAAATCTGCAATATTAATAATAGTAGTAGTAGTTACTGTATTTTATTACAATTCTGTAACTGGTTGACTACAAATTCGATTAGCTATACTATACACATGTTTTGAACTTCTGTTTGTAAGTTCAAAACATGTGTATAGTATATCTTATCGAATTCGTATCATTACCTGACTTTTGCTTCTCATACAGGGCCGTAAAACCAGCAAACTGCCCTTCGTTTTAGTATCTTTAGCACTCTGCACGCATAACGAGCTATTACTCAATCTGATCTGGAATTCCCGTATGTAGTTACGTTTTCTGGAATGCCATGGCTGGAATTTGTCTTGTTCTAACGCGGCCCATTTTTTCTTCAGTCTTTCCTCATTGTCTGTAGGTAGAGTTAATTCTGGATATATATTCTTCAAATACCAATTGAACGTTTGGCATTTTAACTCCTTACGGAGCTGAATGCGTGAAGAAATATCCCCGAAATTCATTTTATTAGCATCTTTTCGGTGTTTTAGAAAATAATCCTACAATAAATTGATTGATAATATTATAGACTGAATAATACTTACAAATTTAATACTTTGAATTCATCCATCCAAACATTTGCAACTCGTAGAGAGTTATATAGCATTGTGTCTTGACCATCTGGAGATCCGTAGGGTCTACGCTGTCTGAACACATGGCCCACTCTGCTGCAGGGTAATAATTCTAGATGCCCGCCACACATCCAAATCTGTAATTATTTTTTGAAACTTCATACAAAATTATTTAAACTAACAACGGTGTTATCTTACTACATTTAACACTCTAACAACATTTTCATTGCCACATTTGTCATTTTTGCCAATTTCCCGCGCGATTTACGTATAGTCCATTAAACACCGATGACGACGCTTGTTTTTGCTATGCGATCGTTCCTTTTTTGCTGTAACCTACCTCGATTGTGCGCAGAAAACCGTTTTTATTGAGTTTTCATCTGTGTTAGTGAACCGATTTTGCTCAACTTTTCACTGGATCGGGGGTTTGTGTATATAAATGTGCTCTACATGAAATTTGGTTTTCTAGAGTTACACTGACATTCTTCCTTTCTGCCTTGTACTCTTCATATATAAACAACGGTTAGGAAGACCAGTTTTAAAAACTGCAGATTTATAGTTGAAGCTGTCAAGGAAATTGGTAATTAAATTTTATAGACTGAAGTGTAAAAACTTTCATTATACACTAAGTACTAGGAGATATATAATCCTAGCACTTAGTCTATAATGAAAGCTTTTACACATCAGTCCATAAAATTTAATTACGAACTTCTTGACAGCTTCAACTATAAATCTGCAGTTTTTAACACTTTTATCTATATAGGGCTATCAGCCGTGAGGCTTTTCCGCCGATCAAGAGAGAAGCTCAGAGGAGTTTAATCATCCGTTATTTACCTTAACTTCACAGAAAACCTCTGAAAACCTGTGAAAGGTGATTCGCGAAAATAAGTTCCCCTCTGGGGATCGAACTTAGGCTCCCCAATGCTCAGTACGAGACGGACGATGCCTCTAACCACTCGGCCACTGAGCTGGGTCTGCAGTTTTTATATTCTTATAAATTCGAATTTACGAGTGAAGATGGAAAATCAAGAACAATTTATTCTGTCAGTTGTCAGTAAATACTCACCCTAAACGATATTTCCAAGTTTTCGCCACCCCAAATATTCATTCCTGCATCATATTCACCAAGATCTATAAAATATTTTCTATCCATGGCAAATAGTCCACCAGCCATAGTAGGTGATTTAATTGGTTTGATAAAATCTTTGTCATTAGCGAGCGTCCCTATTAATAAATAATTTAAGTATTAACACATGCTTTTCATTACTAATTTAAATAATTACATACTTATATTTATGTTTTTAATGCAAAACATATTTAAATAAAGGTGTGAAATAAATTTTATTAATTTTTTATACAGGATTCGACAAAAGCCCCGAGACAGCGCTGTATTTTATGATTGTGTAATTTTTGTTGTTCAAAAATTGGCATACTTGCACAGTCTCATAAAAACTACATTATAAGATGGGTTATGAAAAAAAGTCCTTTATTTGGCATATCCCTCACACAAAGATGTTCTTCAACATCACGAACAACAACAAAAATATATAAAAATAAAAATACAAATAGAAATAAAAGTAACAATCCGGTAAAAAAAATGATGGTTTATGACTTCCCCAACTTTTGGGAATCTCAGTCTGTACATAAATAGTATACACATTTTGAAAAAAAAATCACGCAGTTCAAAAATACTGCGCTGTCCCGGGACTTTTGCCGAATCCTATATAATATGTTTATTTAAAAATTTAATAAAAATTAGTTCACATTTAAAAAAAACTTCTATCAGCCGTGAGACTTTTTCACCGGTCAAGGGAGAAGCTCAAAGGAGTTTAATCACCCGGTATTTATCTGAACTTCACAGAAAACCTCTGAAAAACTGTGAAAGGTGATTCGCGAAAATTCTGAGTGCAGAGTTCAAGTCATATGAAATAGTGGATACAGACGTTTTATATTATTTAAACTATTTCAAGAAGAGTGTTATCCTATGGAAAAACTATGCGAACACAGGTGGGGTGGGTGGGCGTCCCCCACCAACCAAACTATACCCGTTCACTATTTCAAACGACTTGAACTATGCACTACACTATTATTTGTTATTTTCTATGATTAAATTAATGTTATTTATTAATTTAAGACTAATTAAAAAAATATATGTGAAAAATAATGTAATGCATAGTTCAAGTCGTTTGAAATAGTGGACGGGCATAGTTCGGTTGGTGGGGGCCGCCCGCCCACCCCACCTTTGCTCGCATAGTTTTTTCAATGGATACAGACGTTTTATATTATTTAAACTATTTCAAGAAGAGTGTTGTCCTATGGAAAAACTATGCGAACAAAGGTGGGGTGGGCGGGCGGCCCCCACCAACCAAACTATACCCGTTCACTATTTCAAACGACTTGAACTATGCACTACACTATTATTTGTTATTTTCTATGATTAAATTAATGTTATTTATTAATTTAAGACTAATTAAAAAAATATATGTGAAAAATAATGTAATGCATAGTTCAAGTCGTTTGAAATAGTGGACGGGCATAGTTTGGTTGGTGGGGGCCGCCCGCCCACCCCACCTTTGCTCGCATAGTTTTTTCAATGGATACAGACGTTTTATATTATTTAAACTATTTCAAGAAGAGTGTTGTCCTATGGAAAAACTATGCGAACAAAGGTGGGGTGGGCGGGCGGCCCCCACCAACCAAACTATACCCGTTCACTATTTCAAACGACTTGAACTATGCACTACACTATTATTTGTTATTTTCTATGATTAAATTAATGTTATTTATTAATTTAAGACTAATTAAAAAAATATATGTGAAAAATAATGTAATGCATAGTTCAAGTCGTTTGAAATAGTGGACGGGCATAGTTTGGTTGGTGGGGGCCGCCCGCCCACCCCACCTTTGCTCGCATAGTTTTTTCAATGGATACAGACGTTTTATATTATTTAAACTATTTCAAGAAGAGTGTTATCCTATGGAAAAACTATGCGAACACAGGTGGGGTGGGTGGGCGTCCCCCACCAACCAAACTATACCCGTTCACTATTTCAAACGACTTGAACTATGCACTACACTATTATTTGTTATTTTCTATGATTAAATTAATGTTATTTATTAATTTAAGACTAATTAAAAAAATATATGTGAAAAATAATGTAATGCATAGTTCAAGTCGTTTGAAATAGTGGACGGGCATAGTTTGGTTGGTGGGGGCCGCCCGCCCACCCCACCTTTGTTCGCATAGTTTTTCCATAGGACAACACTCTTCTTGAAATAGTTTAAATAATATAAAACGTCTGTATCCATTGAAAAAAGTATGCGAGCAAAGGTGGGGTGGGCGGGCGGCCCCCACCAACCAAACTATGCCCGTCCACTATTTCAAACGACTTGAACTATGCATTACATTATTTTTCACATATATTTTTTTAATTAGTCCTTAATTAATAAATGACATTAATTTAATCATAGAAAATAACAGATAATAGTGTAGTGCATAGTTCAAGTCGTTTGAAATAGTGAACGGGCATAGTTTGGTTGGTGGGGGCCGCCCGCCCACCCCACCTTTACTCGCATAGTTTTTTCAATGGATACAGACGTTTTATATTATTTAAACTATTTCAAGAAGAGTGTTGTCCTATGGAAAAACTATGCGAACAAAGGTGGGGTGGGCGGGCGGCCCCCACCAACCAAACTATGCCCGTTCACTATTTCAAACGACTTGAACTATGCACTACACTATTATCTGTTATTTTCTATGATTAAATTAATGTCATTTATTAATTAAGGACTAATTAAAAAAATATATGTGAAAAATAATGTAATGCATAGTTCAAGTCGTTTGAAATCAATTGTTATCAAATTTATTCAAAATATTTTTACCTGTAGGTAAATTCTCCCATTTAAAATGCAGTCCCCAATTGAAACCACCCCTCACCAGCGGACTGGATGAATACGAAAACGTATCCGAATTGATCACATCGATCACCGGCATCACAACATTCGTCCGATTATCCTTGATCCTACCCAAAAGCGGCTCGATCCAACCCGCATTCACCTCGATATGGCTATCCAAAAATATCAGCACATCTCCTGTAGCTTTTCTAGCCCCGAACATCCTCGCCCGTATCAAACCCTCCCGCCGTTCGGTTTTAAACAGCTTAACTTTGTTGTGATCAAAATGCTTGCGAATGTACGCTGCGGTGTCTTCGTGTAAATCGGACACGTCGCTGTGATCATTGACTAATACTATTTCATGCAATAAATCGGCTGGTGTACGATTGATGATTGATTGAATTGATCTTAGTAGGGTGTTGAAGTGTTCATTGTAGAAACATATTATGATGCTGGCATTGGGGAGGTGTGGAGGATAAATTACATCACGGCATCTAAAATCATCAAATTAATTTATATAGGGAAATTAGATTGTTTTGGAATTAGTTTAGGCCCGCTTGAATATACAGCAGTAGCTAAAAATTTAACAACGTTTTACTTCTTTATATAAAAAAATCAGAATTAAGGCTGGGATTTCGCATATACTTTCCTTATAGCGATAATTGTTGTAATTGTAGCTTCTATGTAAAACTACGCCATGCAATAGCATACAATCAACGAAATAGAATTCATTCTATTTCGTTGCATGCAATTTATGCAAGTTAATAAAAACACTTCATCCTTGGTATTGAAACTTAGTTTGCAAGAATTGATGACCAATATTTGTAGTTATAGCATGTTAAAGATTCGTCTGTATAGAAGGAAGCAATCTAGTAGTTTAATCACTTCCAAATATATATTAAATAATCATATATTGAATTTTCAATCAAGATAACCAGGACATTTACATCCATAAGTATATTGATATTTGAAAAATTCCTGCGCAACTAAATATCTCCTTCATTTTTAATGCTGGAAACATTGGAATATAATTAAATGTCGATAAGGGTCATATTCGCAAACGTCACATATACTATTTCATAGAATTCTTTACACCATTTGCCTTTTACCTTTCGGTGTAGGCTATTAAATAAATAAATAAAATATTTACAATCTATCTTTCAACATTCAGTATATATATATAATAACCCTTTATTGGTATTAACAATCCTCCAGTATACAATAAAATAGACACAGTATGTAATAAACTTTCTCAACATTCAGTAAATTTTGTAGTTTAAATCTAGAAATATTTTTAATTAAAATGCCCTGGAAGTAAGGTATATTTTTCACTTACAATTTGTTTCTTGTATCTGGAATTCCTCTGTGTAGACTCAGTCTGTTGCTGATTAATACATTAAATGCATGTATTTTATATCCTTCATCTTTCATTTTGCCATCCTCAATATTTGTGACCATTCCCAGCTCACTTAATACTGCAATAAAGCATCATAAAACGCTATAAATAAATAGCCCACTATACTAATTTCTCATAAACTGGCAGCTAATATTTTTTAAACATTTTGATTTAATCACATTATAGCCTAATAGTTATCAATTTTTGTATGTGATTGATTCATTATACTAAAATATTGCCAGCATTACTGATCATGTAAGATATAGTAATGATGTAATCAAGAGAATATTGAGGTTTATATGGATAATTGATTACTTGACAAATATAAAAGGAGGATTAATGCAAATACTGACAGTACTAGGACTTACAGTATTACTGACCATATAAGGTGTCTTTATAAGGCACCTTACATGGTCAATAATACTGTCAATCCTAGTACTGTCAATATTTGCTTCAATCCTCCTCTTATATTTATCAAGTAATCAATTATCTGGATAAAGATCAGTATTCTCCTCATTACATCATTATTATACCATACATGTTGAGTAATACTGGCAATATTTTAGAATAATGAACATTTTAAACATATTATCATACAGTAATACTGTCATTATTCTAAAATATTGACAGTAATATTGATCGTGTAAGGTGCCTTTATGACATGCATGCAACTCTGTGGCACATAAATCATTTGTAGGTGGCATGCTAGAAATTTAAGACAACCAAATATATCAGATATATTATATATTTAATAAAGTAGCATGATGGTAACTGCTGAGTTAAAGTAATATAATAAATAAAGCTAAACTTATATTGATATTTTTTATCCTTTTGTTGCAGTTAAAAAAATATTATATTTTTTTTAAACAATAACTATAACAACTACACACCTTGTTCTGAAGAGCTCAAAGACTTATCCACTTTCACTATGGGTTGTAAACTCTTCACAACATTTTCACTGTTCTGTAGATGTCTCTTCTTCACATCCCCACTATTGTCATGCAAATGCAGTTTACCAAAATTTACATCATCAATTACATTAAGGTGGTGCAAATCATCCTTCAGCTTAGCCACAGGAAAATTAGTTAATGGCAATTCAGCAGCTTCATTTGCATTGAGTTGCCAATATAAATAAATTGAGATGGACCAAGTTATCGATGCAAAACCAATGCCATAAAGAAACGATCTGTTTAAGCTCACCATTTTAAATTCAGTTTATTTTTGTATTAAATTTAGTAATATCATTATAATTGGAGCTTATTAATTAGGTTTGATAATGGTGCACATCACAGAATATCAACATACAATGCTAAACATCTATTCTTATTCAAGAATTTTTAAGGTTATGTATGATTTAAATGTCAGGAGAGAAAGTTATGTTGCATATATAAATGGACAATTGGTACAGGAGCCGCCATCTATTGTTTACTAGATGTAATAGAGGGTATAATCATCCAATAGTTTTTCTCTCTCCTGTCGAATAAAAAAAAAACTTCTATCCACTTAAACGTGTTGCCAACATTTTACAGGGCTTGAACTCTCTCTTATAGTGCTCTGTGCTTCTATCTTTATATGGCTATCAGTCGTGAGACTTTTCCGCCGGTCAAGGGAGAAGTTTAGAGGAGTTTAATCACCCGGTATAACTTAACTTTCTAGGAAACCTCTGAAAAACTGATTTACGAAAATTCTCTCCCCTCTGGGGATCGAACTCAGGCTCCCCAATGCTCAGTACGAGACGGAAGACGACTCGGCCACTGAGCTGAGTCCTGTCGAATATAATTTTAGATATTGATGCTTAGGCGATTATATATTACTCTATGCAGACATACATACATATATCACTCTAGGCACACTTAGATACACTAATCACTCTAAGCAACCCTATATCGACTATGTAGCGCAATTAGGGCCAATCTGCTTTTTTAACAAAAGGACAAAACTGATTTCAAGGACTTAATACTAATAGCTAACTTTTAACTATTGTGAAATGAGATTTGAGAGGGAGCCGCAGATTGGCCCTTGTAGATACGCCCTTTTAGTTTTGTTTATTAAATCATTTAAATCAGTTTAAACATTTTGTAAACAAAGCATATTGGCCCCCATATTGCGATACACAGTCGATATGCATATGTCATTCTAAGTAGTCACACATACATATATCACTATAGGCAGACATAGATACACTAATAAATCAATATAACCGTACATGCATACTTTTTATAAACAAAGCATATTGGCCCCCATATTGCGCTACACAGTCGATATGCATATTTCATTCTAAGCAGTCACACATACATATATCACTATAGGCAAACATAGATACACTTATAAATCAATACAACCGTACATGCATATGCCACTATATACAGCCATACTTACAAGTGCAATTTTATGCAGCCATACTTACATGTATAATTTTATACAGCCATACTTACATGTATAATTTTATACAGCCATACTTACATGTACAATTTTATACAGCCATACTTACATGTGAAATTTTATACAGCCATACTTACATGTGAAATTTTATACAGCCATACTTACATGTACAATTTTATACAGCCATACTTACAAGTGCAATTTTATGCAGCCATACTTACATGTATAATTTTATACAGCCATACTTACATGTATAATTTTATACAGCCATACTTACATGTACAATTTTATACAGCCATACTTACATGTATAATTTAATACAACCATACTTACATGTATAATTTAATACAACCATACTTACATGTATAATTTTATACAGCCATACTTACATATGAAATTTTATACAGCCATACTTACATGTACAATTTTATACAGCCATACTTACAAGTGCAATTTTATGCAGCCATACTTACATGTATAATTTTATACAGCCATACTTACATGTATAATTTTATACAGCCATACTTACATGTACAATTTTATACAGCCATACTTACATGTGAAATTTTATACAGTCATACTTACATGTGAAATTTTATACAGCCATACTTACATGTACAATTTTATACAGCCATACTTACAAGTGCAATTTTATGCAGCCATACTTACATGTATAATTTTATACAGCCATACTTACATGTATAATTTTATACAGCCATACTTACATGTATAATTTTATACAGCCAAACTTACATGTACAATTTTATACAGCCATACTTACATGTGAAATTTTATACAGCCAGACTTACATGTGAAATTTTATACAGCCATAGTTACATGTACAATTTTATACAGCCATACTTACAAGTGCAATTTTATGCAGCCATACTTACATGTATAATTTTATACAGCCATACTTACATGTACAATTTTATACAGCCATACTTACATGTATAATTTAATACAACCATACTTACATGTATAATTTAATACAACCATACTTACATGTACAATTTTATACTGCCTAGTGTTCTATACTGACTAGTCAGACATCGATACATAAATCACAGTTCGCAGTTAAACCAAAAGCCCAATTATTTAAAGTGTTCACTCTTTTACTCATTCTTACTTTCTATTTCAGTTCTTCGGCTTTACCCATACTACCCCTATTCCTAAACATCATCCACTAGGTATTTTCCACATTCACCACTAACCCCCTTCTATTAAGGTACCTTTGCATTATTTCCAACATCTCTTCCACTCTCTTGGCCACAAGCACTATATTATCCACATATGGCTGGCTCTCCGACAGCAACCCTTTGCTTTCTTAAGATCACTTAATACATACGATGTTGGTAGACCGCCGCCTATAATATCGTGAAAGGTCGGCCAAAGTGATCAAAAGTTTGGCCACCCCTGATATAGACCATATCTGTAATCAAATAACATGGGTTAAAATATCAAAAATCCCTAAAATATATTTTTTTTAGGTAGACTTTGTTAAATCAATAAGAAAAACTATGAAATAAAAATTCTCAACAGTTGTGCGGTCTGAGAATTTAATTTTATATTTAATTTTCCTTATTGATTTAACAAAGTCTACCTAAGTAAATATAATTTTAGAGATTTTTGATTTTTGAAATACTGCTTTAAGCAATACTTTATCAACGACACTATTAAATGTATTCTTACAATACAGTTTTCTGGAATATTGTCATGGGTAAAAACATATTACTTAAGTTGTAGGCGTTTGAAAAATCAAAAATATATACAAAGATAACAGTTTTAAAATGGTGAATGCGCCGGGCATACACTATACGGCCCGTGGCTTATATTAAACAACCCCCGCTGTGTATTAATTTAATTTGATCATATAAATAATATTTATTCCCTCATTGCAACAATATTAAAACAAAATTGAAAGGGGATAAGTAATGCAATTTCTCTCTAGAGAAAGACAATTTTAACGCCATCTGGAGGAACCTATAAAAATAACAATGGACACACATATGATAATATCTGTCGATATAAACCACTAGAGATTTTGTGAATTCATCCTCACTAGATGAGATACACTGATGAGTCGAACAAGATCGAAATCTAGATATCTATATTGCTAAGAGATGAATTCACACATATATTTTTGAAAGTGTTAATTTAGCCTGTGCGAGGTGTTAATAAATATAAACGTGTTAATGAGACAATTAAAGCATAATTAAATTATAATTAAAGCATAATTGTAAATCAAGAAATACAAGTCAAACACAAAGTTAATGAGGACATGTGTTCGGCTTTTTGCATTTTGGTTCGGCTCTAAATAAAGGCTTTTATTTATTTTTCGCAGTGTATTAATGGCTTTTATTTTTATATAAAAACTATATATACATATAAAAAAAGTATATCAATACTTGTTCACAATAATAACGAAAAGAAAGGAAAAGAAAAGAATAGAATAATATAAAATACATATTAAAGGATATTAAACGATGAGTCATCTGAGGAGCTCGAGAATGGCTAGAGCTTAACCGAAACTAGTTGCAACGTGTAACTGAAGTGTGATAAAAAACAAAGTAAAAAATCGTTTTATTTATCCTTTAAAATTGTCACAAAGTAGACGCCTTAAAAATGCAATATTTAAAATACATATTTATGGGAAATAAGGCGCAGTTCTAGTCTGCTCATCCACTCAACCTTGACAATAAGTATTACTAGAAAAGACTAATCCTAATTAAAATTAAGTTATTCAATTATACGTACTTAAAACGTAGTGGTGTCGGGGATTGGAAAGGAAGGAGTGGAGGGAGTTATACAGAAACTGTAAGCGTCCAGGTGAGGAGAGATGTGGAACTGGGGAGACTAAAGTGCTCCTAGACCGCATTATCTTAATTTTTGGCCAGCAGTTAGGAGGAAAAAATTAAGCTAATGCGGTCTAAACACAAATTGACGGGGACAACCATATACTTAAAACGATGTTTGTGAGTGTAAATGACGTCAAAACCGTCCACTTTTGATCGATTGATTACTGTTTTGACTCAATCAAAGCAATTACAGTTTTCTAAACTAATGTATGCTGACTACATTAATTCAGGTCACGCGACGAATTTTTTATTTTGCGCAATATAAACCCTATAAATATACCCGTGAAACTTATTACCCAATACATTTCTCTCATCCGCTCGAATCAATCAGTTCGCCTCCCCATAAAAATCAGCCTGCAACGACACTTCGGTTCCCATCGTGCCGGACGCTGCGTGCAAAAGTGCAGTAAAAAAAGCAGCGAAAATCAATCCCCCCACCCCCGCCTATTTATAATTTGCATTCGCCTTCTGGCATCAGTCGGAGCGGCGTCTTTGTTTAGTACGTGACCCAGTTTCGTGGAGGCGCCACCGAACTCCACGCCGCGGCGCCCGCCGAGCAGTTTCAGCTAGTGCTCGCTGAAAGCCGGCTGAAAATTCCCGACCGATCAATTGTACGTTACGTTAGTGCCCCTTAAGTAGCGTTAAAATAATTAAATCGATGTGCTGTGACAAAAATAGGCGTCGCTTTGCGGAACGGCGATTTGTTTTAAATAGTTGTATTTGTTTAGTCCGGTGCAAATTAAATTGTGAACGCGTAAACTAAATATATTCACCCCATAACGAAGGTTTTTTTTTTAGTTAGTTTAGAAGGTTTAGACGGTGTAATTGCATTAATATTAATAAAATTGCCGGCTGTAATTTGCGGGGGTTAAAGTCAAGGGCGGTTGGTATCGATTTTGACCATTTTGGAATGCTTTTTTTTTGTGTTGTCTATTTATATGGTGATTGTTGCTAATAATTACATGAAAATTACATATAAATAGTTATAGTTGTGTTTTATGGTAGTTTTTTTTTTAACAATAGGTGCTCTAAAAAGACGTAAAAACAATGCACTAGAAATAGTTTTGTTTGATGTTATAATGATTTTATTATTAAATTGTCAAGTAGGACCCTTTTCTTAAAAACGTTGCTGATGGTGTACTTAGTTTATCTGTCAGGTATCATGTGAAGAATAAAAAAATGTTTTCTTATTTGGAAATGTAATAGATTTCAAGTAGCATAGGATAATTGAAAAAAAAAATTGTAGACTTTACAACTGTTTGAAAAAAAAGCCGACGAAATTTTGACTTTTACAAATTTATAACTCATGAATATCCTATGCTTATTAATAGCATAGGATATTTTTGACGTTCATGAGTTATAAATTTGTAAAAGTCAAATTTTGACTTTTACAAATGTATAACTTATACTGTCAACATTACTGTCAATATTTTAGAATAATGACAGTATTACTGTACGATAATATGTTTAAAATTTTCATTATTCTAAAATATTGACAGTATTACTGATATAGGGTATAGTAATGATGGAATGAATAGAATACTGATGTTTATTCGGATAATTGATTACTTGATAAATATTAGATGAGGATTCAAACAAATATTGACAGTACTAAGATTGAGAGTATTATTGACCATGTAAAGTGCCTTATATATCTCATTTATTGAATGAAATACAATTAGAAATTAATATAATTTCTAAATCGAATTTTTCTTTGTTTTTGATCACTCACAAACATGTGATAAAAAAAAACAAAGAAAAATTTTATTTATTTGTTATAATGAATTATTACAAAGTAGATTCAATCCAATTATTTATTTTTAACACCGTAACATCCAATCCTAAAATAATTACGTCAAATTAAGCATGCTCACAATTTAAAATTTTCAAAGGACTTACTTTATAGCAAGCACTATACTTTAATGTACTAAATAGCGTTATAAAATAAAAGTAGTAGGTCATGAAAAACAAAAAACAAAATGAGAGAAAAACACAACTTTCTATCATGAAATAAAATTTACAAAGCAATAAAAAATAAAAAAATTAATTGCCAAGCCCTGTAGGTTTTCCGGTTCAATTTGAAACAATGTCGCCATTTGTTTCCTCCATCTAGACTATATTTCAAATCAAATAACATAGTTTGTGTCATACCACTGCTATGACGACTCCTGCTTTTACGCAATGGAGGATAGTTTTAGCAATTTTACCGGTTTTTATCAGTTTTCAAATTAAATTCATAACGGGTTTATTTTTGGTTTTAGCGAAAAAATTTACTAAGATTGTTTTATTCCATTGAAAATTGTCTAGCTGATATGCTAAAGTCTAGTTTGATTTGACAATTTTTATTTTTATTTTGTTCACTTCTTCGGCTTTACCACAAACACGGTGCACGTTTTATAACAATATTCTTTTTAGTTTTCGTTGGAATTAAAATACCTACAAAATGAGATCAAGCATAACTTTCTATCATGAAATAAAATTTTCCAAGTTTAAAAAATTTGCCAAGCCCTGTAGGTCTTCCGGTTCAATTTGAAACAATATCGACCTTTTTCCCGCCATCCAGACTATATTTCCATTCAAATGACTTCAGTGTCACGCTACCGCTATTACGACCCCTGCTTTGACGCAACTGAGCTGGCAATTTTACCGATTTTTATCACTCTTCAAATTAAATTTGAGACGGGTTTATTTTCTGTTTTAGAGAAAAATCTAACTAAGATTTTTCATTTGGTTAATAATTGTCTATCCAACGGGCTAAAGTTGATCTTGATTGGACATTTTTCTTTTTTATTTTCTTCACTTACTCGCCTTTACCGCCAAAACGGTACAATTTTTATAACAATGTTTTTTCTTATTTTTCGTTGGACCTACAAAATGAGATTAACAACAACTTTCTAACATAAGAAAAAATTTTCGAAGTACGACAAATTTGCCAAGCTCTGTAGCGTTACCGCTATTTGAAACAATATCGACATTTTTTTCGCCATCCAGACTATATTTCCAATCAAATTACTTGGTTTTAATGTCATGTCACTGCTATTACGACCCCTGTTTTGATGCAACTGAGGATAATTTTGGCAATTTTACCGATTTTTATCACTTTTCAAATTAAATTCGTGACAGGTTTATCTTTTGTTTTAGAGAAAAATTTTACTAAGATTTTTTATTCGATTGAAATAGTCTAGTAGATATGCCAAAATATAGTTTGATTGGACAATTTTTATTTTTATTTTTATTTTCTTCACTTCTTCGGCTTTACCGCCAAAACGGTACAATTTTTATAACAATATTTTTTCTTATTTTTCGTTGGAATTAAAATACCTATAAAATGAGATCAGGCATAACTTTCTATCATGAAATAAAATTTTCACAATTCGAATAATTTGCCAAGCCTTATGGGTCTTCCTATTCAATTTGAAACAATATCGATATTTTTCCCGCCATCCAGACTATTTTTCAATTCAAATTACTTAGTTTCAGTATCATGCCACTACTATTACGACCCCTGCTTTGACGCAACTGAGGATAGTTTTGGCAATTTTACCGATTTTCATCACTTTTCAAATTAAATTCGTTACGCGTTTATCTTTTGTTTTAGAGAAAAATCGTACCAAGATTTTTAATTTGGTTGAAAATTGTCTATCCAATGAGCTAAAGTTCATCTCGATTAGATAATTTTGAATTTTATTTTCTTCACTTCTTCGGTTTTACCGCCAAAACGGTATAATTTTTATAACAATATTTTTTTGTATTTATCTTTGGAATTAAAAGACCTACAAAATGAGATCAACAAAAACTTTCTAACATAAGAAAAAAAATTCCAAGTTCGACAAATTTGCCAAGCCCTGTAGCCTTACCGGTTCTATTTCAAACAATCTCGACATTTTTTCCGTCATCTAGACTGTATTTCTAATCAAATGACAGTGTCATGCGACTACTATGACGACCCCTGCTTTGACGCAATGGAGGACAGTTAGACAATTTTACCGATTTTCATCACTTTTCAAATTAAATTCGTGACGGGTTTATATTTTGTTTTAGAAAAAAATCGTACAAAGATTTTTGAGTCTGTTAATAATTGTCTATCCAATGGGCTCAAGTTGATCTTGATTGGACTATTTTTATTTTTATTTTCTTCACTTCTTCGGCTTTACCACGAAAACGGTGTACGTTTTATAACAATATTTTTTCTTATTTTTCTTTGGAATTAAAAGACCTACAAAATGAGATCTACAACAGCTTTTTGTCATGAAATAAAATTTTCCAAGTTTGGAAAATTTGTCAAGCCTTGTAGCTTTTCCGGTGCAGTTTGAAACTATCTCAATATTTTTCCCGCTATCTAGACTATATTTCCAATCAAATGACTTAGTTTGGTATAAATTAATAAAAGAAATTAATTGAATCGTAGAAAGTCATGGATAACAGTGTAATGCAGACTTCAAGTCATTTGAAATAGTGGACGGGCATAGTTTGGTTGGTGGGGGCCGCCCACCCACCCCACCTTCGTTTGCATAGTTTTTTCAATGGATACACTTTTTTAATATTGTTTAAACCATTCCAACCTTTACTTATTTCATTATAGATACAATATTTAACAGAATTCGGCTCATTCAATGCAAATATAATTAATTTAAAAAAACATACACTATACAGAGTTACAATCACACTGTATACTAGATTCTTTATTAATAGAAACAATTGAAGACTGGACATCAATAATTGGTCAAGTGCCAAAATATAAAAATTGAGTTGACTCAACACGCTGCATAGGCATATTTTATTTTTGGGATCTAACTCATTTTTTTTTTGCACTTGACTATTATTGATGTCCAGTCTTCAATTGTTATTATTAACCATTATTGATGTCCAGTCTTCAATTGTTATTATTAACCATTATTGATGTTCAATCTTTAATTGTTTCTAATAATAAAGAATCTACTATACAGTGTGATTGTAACTCTGTATAGTGTATATTTTTATTTATTAATTATATTTGCATTTAATGAACCGAATTCTGTAAAATATTTTACCAATAGCGAAATAAGTAAAGGTTGGAATGGTTTAAACAATATAAAGCATTTGAATCCATTAAAAAAACTATGCGGACGAAGGTGGGGTGGGCGGGGGGTCCCTACCAAGCAAACTATGCCCGTCCACTATTTCAAATTACTTGAAGTCTGCATTAGACTGTTATCCATGGCTTTCTACGATTCAATTAATATCTTTTATTAGTTTATACCAAATTCGTAAAAAAAAAGTGAGAAACAATGTAGTGCAGAGTTGAAGTCATTTGAAATAGTCGACGGGCATTGTTTGGTTGGTGGGGGCCGCCCGCCCACCCCACCTTTGCTCGAATAGTTTTTTCAATGGATACAGACGTTTTATATTGTTTAAACCATTCCAAGGAAGAGTGTTATCCTATGGAAAAACTATGCGAGAAAAGGAGGGGTGGGCGGGTGGTCCCCACCAATCTGACTATTCCCGTCTACTATTTCAAATGACTTGAACTATGCACACATTATGTCTTACATTTTTTTTACGAATTAGGCGTAAATTAATAAATGAAAATAATTGAATCATAGAAAGTAATGGATAACAGTGTAATGTAGACTTCAAGTCATATGAAATAGTGGACGGGCATAGTTTGGTTGGTAGGGTACGGCCGCCCACCCCACCTTTGCTCGCATAGTTTTTTTCATAGGATAAAACTTCTTGGAATTATTTAAACAATTTAAAACGTGTATCCATTGAAAAAACTGTCACCGAAGGTGGGGTGGCAGGGTGACTTGAAGTTTGCAATACACTGTTATCCATTACTTTATATGATTCAATTATTTTCATTTATTAATTTACGCCTAATTCGTAAGAAAAATGTAAGACATAATGTGTGCATAGTTCAAGTCATTTAAAACAGTGGACGGGTATAGACAGGTTGGTGGGGAACACCCGCCCACCCCACCTTCGCTGACATAGTTTTTTCAATGGATACAGACGTTTTATATTGTTTAAACCCTTCCAAGGAACAGTGTTATCCTATGGAAAAAACTATGCGAGCAAAGGTGGGGTGGGCGGGCGGCCCCTACCAAGCAAACTATGCCCGTCCACTATTTCAAATGACTTGAAGTCTACATTACACTGTTATCCATTACTTTCTATGATTCAATTATTTTCATTTATTAATTTATGCCTAATTCGTAAAAAAAATGTGAGACATAATGTGTGTATAGTTCAAGTCATTTGAAATAGTGGACGGGTATAGTCAGGTTGGTGGGGACCGCCCGCCCACCCCACCTTTGCTCGCATAGTTTTTTCCATAGGATAACACTGTTCCTTGGAAGGGTTTAAACAATATAAAACGTCTGTATCCATTGAAAAAACTATGCGAGCGAAGGTGGGGTGGGCGGGCGCCCCCCACCAACCAAACTATGCTCGTCCACTATTTCAAATGACTTGAAGTCTGCGTTACACCGTTATCCATGACTTTCTACGATTCAATTAATTTTGAGGAAGATTATTTGTATGCAAAAATAAAAATTACTGAGTATGACTGACTAAATAGGCATTTTTAAACAAACATATTTACTCAAGTTGTATTAACACTCAAAACTATGAATATCAATATTAAAAATAAGACCTTTATTAGGCATAATCGCACAATATATAGATATATATATATATATATATATATATATATATATATATATATATATATATATATATATTCATTTTTTGTTGGTAGATATGCTGTTCACACACTGCTACTCTATAGGATGCAATTCACATGTATAAAAAAAAATCTAGGTCTCACAGTGTTTAATATAATAATTTAGTAGAAAAGCCCGTTCCGACCATTATAAAAATATATATATTTTTGAGATACAATTATAGTGCGTGTTCTTGCTCCATTATACAATTTTTACGTGAACTCCCTGCATGTCTCGCATGTCAAGGAAAAATCTTACATCAACACAACAAACACATAAATAAACGTAGAACTAAATCCAGCCTATTTTTATTCAAACGGTCACGCAGTAAACAAAACCACTACCGGGTTCTGCGCGTTGGTCGTCCAAATCATAAAATTTGCTTCGATTATATAAACAATGCCCGTAACAATTAACTTGCTGCTAGCAAGAAAGTAGGGTCAATAAATTATTAACTACGGGGATAAAAATAATCGCGATTAGCTTTCATTGTGTGCGTTATCGCAAATAAACACTCACACATACACACACAAACATAGACGGAGAGTGTGTATCGGCCACACAGAAATAATAATATCAGAGTAATTTAATTCAATCGCCCGACAGTTGTGTGTTTCCGGCTCTTACCCGGAAACCCCGGCGTGGAAAAGTTTCAAACAATATTTTGCTGGTGTCCGAAATCCGCGAGTGTGTTCCGAAAGTCACGCCTATTTTTAGCGTATATCATAAATAATGGCCGCGCGAGAATAGATTTATCCTCGTGCGATTTATGTAATGTGTTATCGTTTTTTTTTTAAATTCTGTTCGACGTTGCGTTGTTTAATCTAGAGTGGAAAGTGCGAGTGGGCGAGTGGGCGAGTGGCGAGTTTGTTATGATACAAGGAGCAGCGGTGACGAAGACTGTACGTTTTGTGAATTGTTCTGCGGATATTTTGTGATGATGGCTTAAAATCTGTCAAGACGTCATCCCAAAAGTCTTCGTGGCGTCGACAGCCACGCACAGGTAATGATTTTCTTCATAGTATGGTGGAGTTACTTATAATAAAAAAATTTCATCATTTCTACAGTGTCGGATCTAGGAAATTTCTCAGGGTGGGGTTGCAAGTCAGCTTCATGCCGCCCCTGTAGCTGTTTTCAAAGTTATAAAAAGATCAATTGTTCAATCCCATTTTGCCGCCCGGGGCAGTTGCCCCCCTTTTGCCCCCAGTCCGGATTGACTTCATTTCTATTTCAATATATTGATATTATTATTAGTGGCAAATTGACATGTGATTTCTTATCTTATAAGTCATTTAAATTATTATGAAATTTAGCAATTGATAACTTTTTAACTTGGAGAGTAAACCCTCGCAAGTTTTAAAATTGAGTTTTATTGCTTTGATAGAGCTTGACTTACCCTTTTACTTGCCCTAGGAATAAATAAGGGTCGATGCAGACGGAAACAAGAATGTTGCTGCATAAGCTAGACAACAGCACAACACATTCTTTATAATATTATCTACGAAGTAACATAATTTTTTTTTGATTTTGTACCGCGTTCATGAGTCATAAAGTTAGTCAGTTAAACTATATATATATTTATTTATTATTGTTCTAAATTTCCCGACAAAGCTGCAACAAGCATAAATGCAAAATTTCCGTAAACGTCACAAAACTATCCTCCGTTGCGTCAAAGCAGGGGTCGTCTCAACAGTGACACGTAGCTGAAACTATGCCCGTTCACTATTCCAAATTACTTGCAATCTGAATTGCATTGTTATCCATTACTTTCTATGCGCCAATTAATTTCTTTTATTAATTTATGTCTAATTCGTAGAAAAAATATTAGATATAATGTAGCGCATAGTTCAAGTCATTTGAAATAGTGGACGGGCATAGTCAGGTTGGTGGGGGCCGCCCGCCCACCCCACCACTGCTCGCATAGTTTTTCTCATTAGATAACACTCTTTTTGGAATTATTTAAACAATATAAACCGTCTATATCCATTGGGAAAAATAAACGATCAGAGATGGGATGTGCGGGCGGTCAATGCCAACCTGACTATATTGTTTAAACCATTCCAAGGAAGAGTGTTATCCTATGAAAAAAAGTATGCGAGCAAAGGTGGGGTGGGCGGGCGGCCCCCACCAACCTGGCTATGCCCGTCCACTATTCCAAATGACTTGAACTATGCATTACATTGTTTCTCAATATTTTTTACGGATTGGGCGTTAACTAATAAATGAAAATAATTGAATCATAGAAAGTAATGGATAACAGTGTAATGCAAATTTCAAGTCATTTGAAATAGTGGACGGGCATAGTTTGGTTGGTATGGAACAACCGCCCACCCCACCTTCGCTGACATAGTTTTTTCAATGGATACAAACGTTTTAAATGGTTTCAATAATTCCTAGAAGTTTTATACTACATATTTTTTTGTTAAATATTTACACCCTGTATATAACGAAAAAATATGTAGTATACCTAAATTTCCATTAACTGATGTTTTTGGCATACTACATATTTTTTCGTTATGTATAAGGTGTAAATATATAACAAAAAAATATGTAGTATGCCTAAAACATCAGTTTATGGAAATTTAGACATATTACATATTTTTTCGTTATATATTTACAGCCTGTATACAACGAAAAAATGCTACATATTTTTCTATATATGTAGGTTGTAAATATATAACAAAAAATATGTAGTATGCCTAAAACATCGTTTTATGGAAATCAAAACATCTTTTATATTATAATAACAATCTTTTTATCGAACCTCGTAAAACAGTATATATTTTGGAAGGTTTTATTGACATCAGGATAAAATATTCCATATTTTATCGTAAAACTATTCCCTGTAGATGTCTCGGCGGATAGCAAACGCATACAAAATGCCAACCGTTTTAATATTAATGGTGTAAAATACTCTCTGTCTTCCATAAAATATTCAACTTATACAGTGCGGTGCTCTCCGCGATCGATATCCGAGGTCTTGCATCACATTATGAGATCGCTTTATGCCGGATAATTTTTGGACGGATTCCAAGGTAGCTCGCGCCTCTGACACATCTGTAGTAGGATGTTTATTTTAAGAGATCCACGTTTTCACTTTATTGCGAAAATATTTCCACTGCAATTATCCACTCGGATTGAATTAATATAACAGGAAAACTTGAAGCGGGCCACTATTTTTGTGTAGGAATTTATATATATATATATATATATATATATATATATATATATATATATATATATATATATATATATATAATATATGTTGTATATTTTTTATTCTGTTTATTTATATACTTTTCGGAAACATGACAATGTCTAGAAAAATACCTGCAATTGATCTATCAATTGATTTATTTAAATCTGGAAATCGCAATAAGGGAAAATTTCGTTGAAATTTATCAATTTTTACTGGATTTATATATTGTAGCGAGTATATTTCTAGAACAAATGTTGTTTTTGAATCACTAATCTCTTGATTGATTAATACAGCGTTATTTATAATTAGACTTTAATTAAAATGTTAATTAACAGATAAGTATCTTGTTTATAGTTACGGTTATATAATTACTGGGATATTTGTGGCCTGGGAGATGTTATGGAAAAATATTTCCGGCAATTTGATTTTAATAACGTTTGAAGATTTCCCTGGACTGTTCATGCACCGTATAAAAGAAAATTGAATTTGTTGTACCACAGTAAATTGCACTTCTGTTTAATTTTGCATATACTATTGTAAAACAGCAAAAGTCTATGCAGAATTGTATTGTAAACTGTAGTTTTTACACGAAATTCATTTAAATTACATTTAAAATTCATAATTCATAATTCATAATTCATAATTCATAATTCATAATTCATAATTCATAATTCATAATTCATAATTCATAATTCATAATTCATAATTCATAATTCATAATTCATAATTCATAATTCATAATTCATAATTCATAATTCATAATTCATAATTCATAATTCATAATTCATAATTCATAATTCATAATTCATAATTCATAATTCATAATTCATAATTCATAATTCATAATTCATAATTCATAATTCATAATTCATAATTCATAATTCATAATTCATAATTCATAATTCATAATTCATAATTCATAATTCATAATTCATAATTCATAATTCATAATTCATAATTCATAATTCATAATTCATAATTCATAATTCATAATTCATAATTCATAATTCATAATTCATAATTCATAATTCATAATTCATAATTCATAATTCATAATTCATAATTCATAATTCATAATTCATAATTCATAATTCATAATTCATAATTCATAATTCATAATTCATAATTCATAATTCATAATTCATAATTCATAATTCATAATTCATAATTCATAATTCATAATTCATAATTCATAATTCATAATTCATAATTCATAATTCATAATTCATAATTCATAATTCATAATTCATAATTCATAATTCATAATTCATAATTCATAATTCATAATTCATAATTATTTATTTATTGATTTAAGAAGATAAGGATATTTTCTTTCAAGCTTTTTCGGTAGATGATTTAAAACATAAATACTAAAACATATTTGCGATAGATAATAATTTATTAAATAAATAATATATCACGGTATGCAACCCATGTTGTACATTGAAATAATGTGTTGTATATATTAATATATAGATTGTTATATACGCTTATACCCTGAAAATCACAAAAATTACAAATGATCTTAACCAGGGTTGGCGAACCTTTGTTACCCTGAAAATCACAAAAATTACAAATGATCTAAACCAGGGTTGGCGAACCTTTTTACCCTGAATATCACAAAAATTCCAAATGATCTAAACCAGGATTAGCAAACATTTTTACCCTGAAAATCACAAAAATTACAAATGATCTAAACTAGGGTTGGCGAACCTTTTTACCTTGAATATCACCAAAAATACAAATGATCTAAACCAGGGTTGGCGAACCTTTTTTACCCTGAAAATCACAAAAATTACAAATGATCTAAACCAGGGTTGGCGAACCTATTTACCCTGAATATCACAAAAATTCCAAATGATCTAAACCAGGATTGGCAAACATTTTTACCCTGAAAATCACAAAAATTACAAATGATCTAAACTAGGGTTGGCGAACCTTTTTACCCTGAATATCACCAAAAATACAAATGATCTAAACCAGCGTTGGCGAACTTTTTACCCTGAAAATCACAAAAATTACCAATAATCTAAAACAGTGTTGCCGAACCTTTTTACCCTGAAAATCACAAAAATTAGAAATGATCTAAATCAGGGTTGGCGAACCTTTTTACTCTGAATATCACAAAAATTACAAATGTTCTAAACTGGGTTGGCGAACCTTTATCAATAGCTATTGAACTCATAAGTATTCTTTGTTATAGCAACAATTAATAAATTATCTAGGGAATGTAGTTACTTTAGATTCGCTCTATTGGAAACACTGAAAAATTAAGGGACCTATAAAGTTTATGGGATGAATACGGGCATCACACTACTGTTTTTCGGGACAATTCGGGACAAATGTTATACATTCGAGACCAAGAAACGGGTTGTAAAAAATCGGGAAATTCAGCACTGTCCCGGGATGCCTCTTAATGTAAATCAATCAATACAGAGCTTTTAATAAAAACTAGACGATCATTATTATTCATACTACTAAATATGGTAAAGATACCAGAATCACCAAATTACTATTTTTTTTGTAAATATTTATTGAATAAAAGATAATAATAATACAATATAAATTAAATATAATCAATAATAATTAAAAAAAGTGATTCTCTCTGCAGGAACCCCTCCTCTTGATCCTAGTATCGAGAGATGCAGCTGGTGGTAGTTGGTGATTTGGATGTCTCTGTGTTATTTATCTCTATTACAAATTCATTAAAATTTTGAACATTTTTATTGTTAGATCTGTAATGTGATATTTATTCTGGTTGTTAACAACTGTTTCTATTTCTCATTGCAGGAGTGGTGGTGACGCCAAGCAACCGCCGCTTCAATGTGACGGTGGTGTCGAGCGGCGGGCCCCCGTGCAACGCGGAGGGCGCCGCTGCACCCCTATCGCCCGCGCCGCGACACCGCGCCGGCGAGCACTTTGCCACCATCCCCGAGGATCATGCCCTCGAGGAGCCCAGCCCCGCCCAGCTCTACTACAGCACGAACAGCAGCAGGGCGGGCACCCCCGATCCAAACTGGGATTTCAATACCGACGAAGCCAACGCCAGCGAGTCGGTGAGTAAATATTTTTAACTCAATCAAAAAGTTACGTTTGAATTCCATCAGAGCTACGTTTTATATAAACGATGGGGTATAAAAAGTTTGAGGGTGGAAATAAGGTCGTTCGGTATGATTGCGGGATTTATGTATGTAGGTATGGAATATGGGACATGCTCAATTGAGGTATACATGCTAAATTGAAGTATACATGCTAAATTGAGGTATACATGCTAAATTGAGGTATACATGCTAAATTGAGGTATACATGCTAAATCGAGGTATACATGCTAAACTGAGGTATACATGCTAAATTGAGGTATACATGCTAAACTGAGGTATACATGCTAAATTGAGGTATACATGCTATTTTTTAAATTAATAATAAGATGCTATTCCCAAAATACTGTTTTCAGATTTAAAACAGTTAAAAGTAGAGAGTTATCTCTGTATTGGTCGACGTTTTCTAGAATTTGGCCTGGTAATGGTAATTTCGACTTCATGTGAACATAAGTCCTGGTTTCCTAGCCAGCGGTGTCAATAATACGGCCGTTTTTGACGTCATTTACACATTACAAGATACATTTCAAGTACATGTAATTGAATAACTCGCCAGATTCCAGTGTAATTCATGATATTTTCTTAATACTTTGAAGTGTACTGCTCTCTGGATTACCAGATTTATTTAAATATACATAAAATAAATGTGTGACGTCAAAATGACGTGAAATACGGCCGCTTTTGTCGACACCGCTTCCTAGGAAACCAAGGCTTTAGAAGGTTTGTTTTTAAACTGCTTTTGAAAAGTATTGTTTCTCACAATTCTTTTATGAATCAGACGTAAATTAATAAATGAAATTAATTGAATTATAGAAAGTAATGGATAACAATGTAGTGTAGAGTTCAAGTCATTTGAAAAAGTGGACGGGCATAGTGTGGTTGGTAGGGGCCACCCGCCCACCCCACCTTCGCTCGCATAGTTTTTTCATTGGATATGGATGTTTTATATTGTTTAAACTATTCCAAGAAGAGTGTTATCCTATGGAAAAACTATGTGATCAAAGGTGGGGTGGGCGGGCGGCCCCTACCAACCAAACTATGCCCGTCCACTATTTCAAACGACTTGAACTATGCACTACACTATTATCCGTTATTTTCTTTGATTAAATTAATGTCATTTATTAATTTAAGACTAATTAAACATTAATTTTCACATATATTTTTTTAATTAGTCTTAAATAAATAAATAACATTAATTTAATCAAAGAAAATAATGGATAATAGTATAGTGCATAGTTCAAGTCGTTTGAAATAGTGGACGGGCATAGTGTGGTTGGTAGGGGCCACCCGCCCACCCCACCTTCGCTCGCATAGTTTTTTCATGGGATATGGATGTTTTATATTGTTTACACTATTCCAAGAAGAGTGTTATCCTATGGAAAAACTATGCGATAAAGGTGGGGTGGGCGGGCGGCCCCTACCAACCAAACTATGCCCGTCCACTATTTCAAACGACTTGAACTATGCACTACACTATTATCCGTTATTTTCTTTGATTAAATTAATGTCATTTATTTATTTAAGACTAATTAAAAAAATATATGTGAAAAATAATGTAATGCATAGTTCAAGTCGTTTGAAATAGTGGACGGGCATAGTTTGGTTGGTAGGTCATGATTAATCAATGATAATACTTAATTCTATAAATAAGAATAAATTCTATAAACAAAACTACATCCATAGGCAACTTAATATCTTCATTCATAACATAATCTATAAAGGCAATGAGCAGTGGGATATTATATTCAAATCATTTTTCAAAAACCAGTTTGAGACTTTTGCAAATAGTCCGTCGTGCTATTTCATTAGCCACTTTGAATTTCGATAATAAAATTGCAATATGCATTCAATTTTCCGGTAAAAGAAAAATATAGTTCCTCTTAATAGATTTAAACTATATTTTATTTCTTGAGAGTCCCACTCTTTTGTGAAATATATTCTACATATATTCTACACATATTATATTAATTTTAATGATTTACAGCTTCTACAACACGAGTTATCATACTTTAAGTAGTACAACTGCTGAAATTAAATTCACATGGGTTTTTAAAAATCAGTCAAAAATTCAGTTGATGTCACAATTTTCTTAAATTTTGTGAAATATATTCTACATATATTCTACACATTCTGTAGCAATTTTAACGACTTACAGCTTCTACAACTCGAGTTATCATATTTTAAGTAGTACAACTGTTGAAATTAAATTCACATGGGTTTTTAAAAATCAGTCAAAAATTCAGTTAGTGTCACAATTTTCTTAAATTTTTTGAAATATATTTTACATATATTCTACATATTCTGTATCAATTTTAACGACTTACAGCTTCCACAACTCGAGTTATCATATTTTAAGTAGTACAACTGTTGAAATTAAATTCACATGGGTTTTTAAAAATCAGTCAAAAATTCAGTTAGTGTCACAATTTTCTTAAATTTTGTGAAATATATTCTACATATATTCTACACATTCTCTATTAATTTTAAACGACTTACAGCTTCTACAACTCGAGTTATCATATTTTAAGTAGTACAACTGTTGAAATTAAATTCACATGGGTTTTTAAAAATCAGTCAAAAATTCAGTTAGTGTCACAATTTTCTTAAATCTTGTGAAATATATTCTACATATATTCTACACATTCTGTATCAGTTTTAACGACTTACAGCTTCTACAACTCGAGTTATCATACTTTAAGTAGTACAACTGTTGAAATTTAATTCACATGGGTTTTTAAAAATCAGACAAAAATTCAGTTAGTGTCACATTTTTCTTAAATTTTGTGAAATATATTCTACATATATTCTACACATTCTGTAATAATTTTAACGACTTACAGCTTCTACAAGTCGAGTTATCATACTTTAAGTAGTACAACTGCTGAAATTAAATGCACATGGGTTTTTAAAAATCAGTCAAAAATTCAGTTAGTGTCAAATTTTTCTTAAATTTTGTGAAATATATTCTACATATATTCTACACATTTTCTATTAATTTTAATGACTTACAGCTTCTACAACTCGAGTTATCATATTTTAAGTAGTACAACTGTTGAAATTTAATTCACATTGGTTTTTAAAAATCAGTCAAAAATTCAGTTAGTGTCACATTTTTCTTAAATTTTGTGAAATATATTCTACATATATTCTACACATTCTGTATTAATTTTAACGACTTACAGCTTCTACCACTCGACTTATCATATTTTAAGTAGTACAACTGTTGAAATTTAATTCACATGGGTTTTTAAAAATCAGTCAAAAATTCAGTTAGTGTCACAATTTTCTTAAATTTTGTGAAATATATTCTACATATATTCTACACATTCTGTATTAATTTTAACGATTTACAGCTTCTACAACTCGACTTATCATATTTTAAGTAGTACAACTGTTGAAATTTAATTCACATGGGTTTTTAAAATCAGTCAAAAATTCAGTTAGTGTCACAATTTTCTTAAATTTTGTGCAATATATTCTACATATATTCTACACATGTTCTATTAATTTTAATGACTTACAGCTTCTACAACTCGAGTTATCATATTTTAAGTAGTACAACTGTTGAAATTAAATTCACATGGGTTTTTAAAAATCAGTCAAAAATTCAGTTAGTGTCCCATTTTTCTTAAATTTTGTGAAATATATTCTACATATATTCTACACATTCTGTATTAATTTTAACGACTTACAGCTTCTACAAGTCGAGTTATCATATTTTAAGTAGTACAACTGTTGAAATTAAATTCACATGAGTTTTTAAAAATCAGTCAAAAATTCAGTTAGTGTCACATTTTTCTTAAATTTTGTGAAATATATTCTACATATATTCTACACATTCTGTATCAATTTTAACGACTTACAGCTTCTACAAGTCGAGTTATCATACTTTAAGTAGTACAGCTGCTGAAATTTAATTCACATGGGTTTTTAAAAATCAGTCAAAAATTCAGTTAGTGTCACAATTTTCTTAAATTTTGTGAAATATATTCTACATATATTCTACACATTCTGTATCAATTTTAACGACTTACAGCTTCTACAACTCGAGTTATAATACTTTAAGTAGTACAACTGCTGAAATTAAATTCACATGGGTATTTAAAAATCAGTCAAAAATTTAGTTAGTGTCACATTTTTCTTAAATTTCGTGAAATATATTCTACATATATTCTACACATTCTGTATTAATTTTAACGACTTACAGCTTCTACAACTCGAGTTATCATATTTTAAGTAGTACAACTGTTGAAATTAAATTCACATGGGTTTTTAAAAATCAGTCAAAAATTTAGTTAGTGTCACATTTTTCTTAAATTTTGTGAAGTATATTCTACATATATTCTACACATTCTGTATCAATTTTAACGACTTACAGCTTCTACAACTCGAGTTATCATATTTTAAGTAGTACAACTGTTGAAATTAAATTCACATGGGTTTTTAAAATCAGTCAAAAATTCAGTTAGTGTCACAATTTTCTTAAATTTTGTGAAATATATTCTACATATATTCTACACATTCTGTATTAATTTTAACGACTTACAGCTTCTACAACTCGAGTTATCATATTTTAAGTAGTACAACTGTTGAAATTAAATTCACATGGGTTTTTAAAAATCAGTCAAAAATTTAGTTAGTGTCACATTTTTCTTAAATTTTGTGAAGTATATTCTACATATATTCTACACATTCTGTATCAATTTTAACGACTTACAGCTTCTACAACTCGAGTTATCATATTTTAAGTAGTACAACTGTTGAAATTAAATTCACATGGGTTTTTAAAATCAGTCAAAAATTCAGTTAGTGTCACAATTTTCTTAAATTTTGTGCAATATATTCTACATATATTCTACACATGTTCTATTAATTTTAATGACTTACAGCTTCTACAACTCGAGTTATCATACTTTAAGTAGTACAACTGCTGAAATTAAATTCACATGGGTTTTTAAAAATCAGTCAAAAATTCAGTTAGTGTCACAATTTTCTTAAATTTTGTGAAATATATTCTACATATATTCTACACATTCTGTATTAATTTTAACGACTTACAGCTTCTACAACTCGAGTTATCATATTTTAAGTAGTACAACTGTTGAAATTAAATTCACATGGGTTTTTAAAATCAGTCAAAAATTCAGTTAGTGTCACAATTTTCTTAAATTTTGTGCAATATATTCTATATATATTCTACACATGTTCTATTAATTTTAATGACTTACAGCTTCTACAACTCGAGTTATCATACTTTAAGTAGTACAACTGCTGAAATTAAATTCACATGGGTTTTTAAAAATCAGTCAAAAATTCAGTTAGTGTCACAATTTTCTTAAATTTTGTGAAATATATTCTACATATATTCTACACATTCTGTATTAATTTTAACGACTTACAGCTTCTACAACTCGAGTTATCATATTTTAAGTAGTACAACTGTTGAAATTAAATTCACATGGGTTTTTAAAAATCAGTCAAAAATTTAGTTAGTGTCACATTTTTCTTAAATTTTGTGAAGTATATTCTACATATATTCTACACATTCTGTATCAATTTTAACGACTTACAGCTTCTACAACTCGAGTTATCATATTTTAAGTAGTACAACTGTTGAAATTAAATTCACATGGGTTTTTAAAATCAGTCAAAAATTCAGTTAGTGTCACAATTTTCTTAAATTTTGTGAAATATATTCTACATATATTCTACACATTCTGTATCAATTTTAACGACTTACAGTTTCTACAACTCGAGTTATCATATTTTAAGTAGTACAACTGTTGAAATTAAATTCACATGGGTTTTTAAAATCAGTCAAAAATTCAGTTAGTGTCACAATTTTCTTAAATTTTGTGCAATATATTCTACATATATTCTACACATGTTCTATTAATTTTAATGACTTACAGCTTCTACAACTCGAGTTATCATACTTTAAGTAGTACAACTGTTGAAATTAAATTCACATGGGTTTTTAAAAATCAGTCAAAAATTCAGTTAGTGTCACAATTTTCTTAAATTTTGTGAAATATATTCTACATATATTCTACACATTCTGTGTTAATTTTAACAACTTACAGCTTCTACAACTCGAGTTATCATACTTTAAGTAGTACAACTGTTGAAATTAAATTCACATGAGTTGTATATAAACAAGTGCTATCAATAATTAACAAACGAAATATCCATGGGTATCTGTATAAGAAAAACCGCTACTTTTTTTGTTACCTGATATTATTTATTATATATTAACATACATAACATATTAATGTTGAAAAAAAATAATATCAGGTAACAAAAACAGTAGCGGTTTTTCTTATACAGATTGCCATGAATATTTCTTTCGTTAATTATTGATAGCACTTGTTTATATACTGTCATTTATTTTCGTATGAATTCCTCTTTCATTCGAATTTTGCGACAGTTTCTATTGTGAAATAATTTAAAATGGCCATTAATTCGAAGGAGTTTACTCTATGAGTACAAACTTGCAACAAAACGGCCTAGGCAGCAGGAATAATATGTTCCGCATTCGAAGATGATGCTGTAAGTGATAGGAAATAATAATATATTAATTATCTATATAATTTAATACAAATGTTAAACATTCTGAATGGTATGAGTCAACCTCACCATCTACACTCACCTTGGTCCGCAAACAAAGTTCCGTAACATTTCGACTCTGTCGTGTTGGTAGATCGGCTAGCGATCAGCTGTTTCGCAAGGGGTCGCCCCCCTCCGTCGCGGCGGCGTACTAACCGGTCCCGTTGGCTTTGTAGTTGTGTGTGCATGTGTGTGTGTGTCCGTCAAAGACGCGATTTTCCGTGTTCGCGTAGATCAGTCACCGCGGCGCGTTATCAACAAACGGGCAGGCGTCCGTCAAACGCGAAACCATTGCACGTGCGCCACCGCCCCCCTAGTGAATTCGCCGGTTCCCAGTGTTTTTACATATTTTACATCTATACTTTTTTTGTGGTTGCTGTCGGTGTGCACAGCCGCTGCAAATTGTGGCAATTAAAAATTAATAGTGGCTGCGTGTACGTTCGTTGTTGTTATTGGCATTGATCGTGTGCGGAAGTGTGTTCTGTGTTTAATGGAGTACGTGTTTGTTGGTGCGATGCGTTGCCGTCGTCAGGATATTTATTGAAATTGGATTTACACGTTTCTTTCTACCAGAATATAAGGTACTTGTCGGTTTTAATTAGATACACAATGGCTTTGTTTACATACTTGATGTGGATCGAGACGCGTAATCTTATCTGTCACTTTAGAACAGCTGAAGCAAGCTGAAGCCGGTCGGGGGGAGAAAAAAACTGTCTTGATGGCCAGAGTAAAATGGTGAAAGAATCGATACGTCTATCAATCGATCAACGGGCAATTTGTATGGGCTGGCAACGTACTTAAAATAAAGACGGTGCTGCACATGGTATCGAATTTCGATTAAATGGACGTTCTTTCCCGCCATATAAGTTGATTAACATCGCGAAATCATGCACAATAATATTTTGATTTCCGTTTTTGAGGCCATTACAAGCGTCAGCTTCTTTATTGCGGTCAGTATATAATAATAATAATACGACCTTAAGTATACAACGAGTGTATTATAATCTATATACCTAGTATCGTAGACAGGATTAGTTTTAAAACTTATAATACCTTATAATGCAATTTATTGTCATTAGGTTTTAAAACTAACCTCTAAATGGTACTATATACAAACTATCTTTATAATACACTTGTTTATATTGAAATATAATTAATATCAAGCCCAAAAATGAACAATTAATCACTTAAGTGGTGATAATTGATGTTATCAGAACAATACAGTTTATGTAATCTGTTTAAAAATGCTACTGAGATTGTTTTAGTTTATCTGAAATCGTATGATGTTGTTTTTGAAAGATTAAGGCTGGGTTGTATAAATACGAATTAACTGTAGCCCCTGATTACTACAGTACAATTGCAGGGGTGCAATTCGTAAAACCACTCGTTTAGAACGTATTCTTTTAAGAGCGTTAGTCTTATGGTAGCAAGCGTAGTTAAGTTAATTATAGGAATAAAATTATAAATGAGGTATTATTTTAAAGAAGAAAGACGTATCTTTGATTCGGTCGGGCCGATTTTGGATACATAATTTCAAAATAAAGCTATGAGAGAATAAACATAGACAATATTATAAATGTCTTTTACAATGGGCCTATTTTGAGGCCTAAGTGTCTGTAGCTATGCTGCCCTCCAGCCAACTATAAAAGTCATATTTATTTTTTAATCATATGGAATATGATGATGAATATGATCGACTGTATATGTTTAAAACAACGTCATGTCTCGTGATAGTAAGTTAATCAAATAAAAACAAATCGTTTAGTTTTGTTAATTTCAAATATAAATATTATTCACACATACTTTATAATTTCTCTTTTCACATATGGCATACAAATTACGATAGTACTAAACCGTGTGGCGTACTTTTCCACTGTTAGAACGTTGGAACGTGTGACAGAATAAGTAACACTCTTGAATGTAAATCGTTCAGTAATTACATAATCGTTTTATTAAGTAATCTGACGTTAAGTCGTATGTTAAACCGACGCGCGCGGCAACAGTGCAATTTTCTAGTATGCAAATTCATTTACATTATCTAATTTACATAGCAGTGACTATCAATTACTAATTATTTTCTAGAGCTCGGCATTTGTTACAGTCGAAATCAAGTTCTAGAGTGTATTATTTACAGACAATCTTTAATAGATACGATAGATACGATAGATAGATTTATATATATATTATTATATATTTATATATATATATATATATATATATATATATATATATATATCTATATATATATATATATATGTTTATTGTTACTCTGAGTATTCTATCGTTGATATAGTCGATATTGTCAATTTGTTGTTGGAACTTTTGATGCATTAGAATACCAGCTGCTGAATGGACTCTGCTATCTGTATCTTTGCCACTGTATACCAGAATGTGGTAAATACTTTCTCATACTCTTACCTTTTTCTTTTGTTAGAGAAAACACATAAATAAATCGTGTGATGGTTCATTTCTATCATCACTTCTTGAATCTCGTTTGTTTTGTTCTAGCAGGACATGCGTAATATATTTTTCGTTTCCAAGTTTTCGTTTTCATGCATTAGTCGTCGTTGTTATTTTTCGTTATTTGTCGTCCAGTTTCTGAGGCAATTGTACCAGTTCTATAAACAGTTTTACGGCAGGTAGGTTTGCTAACCTGCCGTAAAATCATCCAAAGAATAATAAGAACAAATATTGTTATAAAACGTGTACGGTTTCCGTGGTAAAGCCAAAGAAGTGAAGAAAATAAAAATGAAAATGGTCCACTTAAGATCAATTTGAGCCCCATTGGTTAGACAATTATTAACCAATTGAAAAATGTTAGTACGATTTTTCTCTAAGACAAAAGATAATCCCGTCACGAATTTAATTTGAAAAGTGATAAAAATCGGTAAAATTGCCAAAAACTATCCTCCATTGCGTCAAAGCAGGGGTCGTCAAAGCAGTGACATGACACTAAAACTAAGTCATTTGCCAAGCTCTGTAGCTTCACCGGTTCCATTTGAAACAATCTCGACATGTTTCCCGCCATCTAGACTCTAGATATATATATATATAGATATAGAATATAGTCTAGAATCTAGACTATATTTCCAATCGAAAAATTTGCCAAGCTCTGTAGCTTTACCGGTTCCATTTGAAACAATCTCGACATGTTTCCCGCCATCTAGACTCTAGATATATATATATAGATATAGAATATAGTCTAGAATCTAGACTATATTTCCAATCGAAAAATTTGCCAAGCTCTGTAGCTTTACCGGTTCCATTTGAAACAATCTCGACATGTTTCCCGCCATCTAGAGTCTAGATGGCGGGAAACATGTCGAGATTGTTTCAAATGGAACCGGTAAAGCTACAGAGCTTGGCAAATTTTTCGAACTAGTTAAATTTTATTTTATGTTAGCAAGTTGTTGTAGATCTCATTTTATAGATGTTTTAATTCCAAAGAAAAATAAGAAAAAATATTGTTATAAAAATTGTACCGTTTTGTCGGTAAAGCCGAAGAAATGAAGAAAATTAAAATTAAAATGGTCCAATCAAGATCAAGTTTATCCCATTGGATTAGCAAACGTATCTGTTCGTAATACCATTAGTCTGTTCATAGAACTGGTACAATTGCCTCAGAAACTGGACTGAAAATAATGCCTTTCTGGCCAATACCACTCCTTTACCCTCGGGTTTGAGGGCGGCAGTGCTCCTGATGGGCTACTCGGTCCACCCATCAGTTTACCCCAGGCAGAATTGTTAGTTTTTTATGATATTGGATAAATATGATAAATTGCCCCTTTCGTTGTTTTTTTTTCGTTTCAATCGAAAAACCACATATCTATAAGATACCTTTTACTGTCAATACTACTTTCACTCCTAGTACTATCAGTATTTGCTTCAATCCTCCTTCTATATTCATCAAGTAATCAATCATCCGGATAAACATCAGTGTTCTCTTCATTCCATCTTTACTATACTTTACACGATCAGTAATACTATCCATATTTTATAGTAATGAACATTTTAAACATGCCATCGTACAGTAATACTGTCAATATTCTAAAATATTGACAGTATTATTGACCGTGTAATACGGTAATATGAGCAATCCAAATCTGATACTGAATTTGCAATGGAATCTAAGATGGCGGAGTAACAACCATCAACTTTTTTATTATGGGTGTCATTTTACAATAGTAGTATCTTAAAAAAATCGATAAAATGTCATTTTCGGTTTTGTTTTTGTTTTCACTTTTGTTTTCGTTTTTGTTATCGTTCTGTTTTCGTTTTTGTTTTCGTTTTTGTTTAATAATTTTTTTTATGGGCATCATGGATATTATATAAACGAGAAGAAAACGTATATATTTTTTTTACAATCGTAGTTTCTTAAAAAATCGATCAAATTTGATTTTCGGTTTTGTTTTCGTTTTTGTTTTCGCTTTTGTTTTCGCTTTTGTTTTCGCTATTGTTTTCGTTTTCGTTTTTGTCTTCGTTTTTGTTTAATCATTTTTTTATGGCCATCATGGATATTATATAAACGAACAAAAGAAACATAGATAAACATTTATTGATTTTTTTTTACAATAGTAGTTTCTTAAAAAAATGATAAAATGTCATTTTCGGTTTTGTTTTCATTTTTGTTTTCGTTTTTGTTTTCGTTTATGTTTAATAATTTTTTTTATGGGCATCATGGATATTATATAAACTAGAAAAAAATGTAAATTAAAAATTATTTATTTTTTTTACAATAGTAGTGTCTTAAAAAATCGATAAAATGTGTTTTTCGGTTTTGTTTTCGTTGTTTGTTTTCGCTTTTGTTTTTGTTTTCGTTTTCGTTTTTGTCTTCGTTTTTGTTTAATCATTTTTTTTATGGCCATCATGGATATTATATAAACGAAAAAAGAAACGGAAATAAATATTTATTGATTTTTTTTACAATAGTAGTTTCTTAAAAAAATGATAAAATGTCATTTTCGGTTTTGTTTTCATTTTTGTTTTCGTTTTTGTTTTCGTTTATGTTTAATTTTTTTTTTTTGGCATCATGAATATTATCTAAACGAGAAAAAAACGTAAATAACAAATTATTGATTTTTTTTACAATCGTAGTTTCTTAAAAAATCGATAAAATGTGATTTTCGGTTTTGTTTTCGTTTTCGTTTTTGTTTTCGTTTGTTTAATGTTTTTTTTTATGGGAATCATGGATATTATATAAACGAGAAAAAAAAACGTAAATAAACATTTATTGATTCTTTTTACAATAGTAGTTTCTTAAAAAATTGATAAAATGTCATTTCGGTTTTGTTTTCATTTTTGTTTTCGTTTTTGTTTTCATTTTTGTTTTCGTTTTTGTTTTCATTTATGTTTAATATTTTTTTTTTATGGGCATCATGAATATTATATAAACGAGATAAAAACGTAAATAATAAATTATTATTTTTTTTACAATAGTAGTTTCTTAAAAAATCGATAAAATGGGATTTTCGGTTTTGTTTTAGTTTTTGTTTTCGCTTTTGTTTTCGTTTTTGTCTTCGTTTTTGTTCAATCATTTTTTTTATGGCCATCATGGATATTATATAAACTGTGATTTTCGGTTTCGTTTTCGTTTTCGTTTTTGTCTTCGTTTTTGTTTAATAATTTTTTTTACAATAGTAGTTTCTTAAATAATTGATAACATGTCATTTTCGGTTTTGTTTTCGTTTTCGTTTTTGTTTTCGTTTATGTTTAACATTTTTTTTTGTAGGCATCATGGATATGATATAAACGAGAAAAAAAAACCTAAATAAACATTTATTGATTTTTTTTACAATAGTAGTTTCTTAAAAAATTGATAAAATGTCATTTTCGGTTTTGTTTTAATTTTTGTTTTCGTTTTTGTTTTCGTTTTTGTTTTCGTTTTTGTTTTCGTTTATGTTTAATAATTTTTTTATGAGCATTATGGATATTATATAAACGAAAAAAAAAACGTAAATAACAATTTATTGATTTTTTTTACAATAGTAGTTTCTTAAAAAATCGATAAAATGTGATTTTCGGTTTTGTTTTCGTTTTTGTTTTCGCTTTCGTTTTCGTTTTTGTTTCATCATTTTTTTTTATGGCCATCATGGATATTATATAAACGAGAAAAAAAAAACGCAAATAAACATTTATTGATTTTTTTTACAATAGAAGTTTCTTAAAAAAATGATAAAATGTCATTTTCGGTTTTGTTTTCATTTTTGTTTTCGTTTATGTTTAATACTTTTTTTATGGGCATCATGGATATTATATAAACGAGAAAAAAACTTAAATAACCATTTATTGATTTTTTTTACAATAGTAGTTTCTTAAAAAATCGATAAAATATGATTTTCGGTTTTGTTTTCGTTTTTGTTTTCGCGTTGGTTTCGTTTTTGTTTTCGCTTTTGTTTTCCTTTTCGTTTTCGTTTTTTGTTTTATTGATTTTTTTTACATTAGTAGTTTCTTAAAAATTCGATAAACTGGCATTTTCAGTTTTGTTTTTGTTTTCGCTTTTGTTTTCGATTTGTTTTAGCTTTAGTTTTCGTTTTTGTTTTCGTTTATGTTTAATAATTTTTTTATGAGCATTATGGATATTATATAAACGAAAAAAAAAACGTAAATAACAATTTATTGATTTTTTTTACAATAGTAGTTTCTTAAAAAATCGATAAAATGTGATTTTCGGTTTTGTTTTCGTTTTTGTTTTCGCTTTCGTTTTCGTTTTTGTTTCATCATTTTTTTTTATGGCCATCATGGATATTATATAAACGAGAAAAAAAAAACGCAAATAAACATTTATTGATTTTTTTTACAATAGAAGTTTCTTAAAAAAATGATAAAATGTCATTTTCGGTTTTGTTTTCATTTTTGTTTTCGTTTATGTTTAATACTTTTTTTATGGGCATCATGGATATTATATAAACGAGAAAAAAACTTAAATAACCATTTATTGATTTTTTTTACAATAGTAGTTTCTTAAAAAATCGATAAAATATGATTTTCGGTTTTGTTTTCGTTTTTGTTTTCGCGTTGGTTTCGTTTTTGTTTTCGCTTTTGTTTTCCTTTTCGTTTTCGTTTTTTGTTTTATTGATTTTTTTTACATTAGTAGTTTCTTAAAAATTCGATAAACTGGCATTTTCAGTTTTGTTTTTGTTTTCGCTTTTGTTTTCGATTTGTTTTAGCTTTAGTTTTCGTTTTTGTTTTCGTTTATGTTTAATAATTTTTTTATGGGCATCAAGGATATTATATAAACGAGAAAAAAAACGTAAATAACCATTTATTGATTTTTTTTACAATAGTAGTTTCTTAAAAAATCAATAAAATGTGATTTTCGGTTTTGTTTTCGTTTTTGTTTTCGCTTTTCTTTTCGTATTTGTTTTCGTTTTTGTTTAACAATTTTTTTATGGCCATAATGGATATTATATAAACGAGAAAAAAATCGTAAATAACCATTAATTGATTTTTTTACAATAGTAGTTTCTATAAAAATTGATAAAATGTCATTTTCGGTTTTGTTTTCGTTTTTGTTTTCGTTTTTGTATTCGTTCTTGTTTTCGTTTTTGTTTTCGTTTTTGTTTTCGATTTTGTTTTCGTTTTTGTTTAATAATTTTTTTATGGGCATCATGGATATTATATAAACGAGAAAAAAACGTAAATAACAATTTATTGATTTTTCTACAATAGTAGTTTCTTAAAAAATCGATAAAATGTTATTTTCGTTTTTGTTTTGGTTTTTTTTTCGTTTTTGTTTTCATTTTTGTTTTCATTTTTGTTTTTATTTTTGTTTTCGTTTTTGTTTTCATTTTTGTTTTCATTTTTGTTTTCATTTTTGTTTTCATTTTTGTTTTCATTTTTGTCTTCATTTTTGTTTTCATTTTAGTTTTCATTTTAGTTTTCATTTTAGTTTTCATTTTAGTTTTAATTTTTGTTTTCATTTTTGTTTTCATTTTTGTTTTCATTTTTGTTTTCATTTTTGTTTTCATTTTTGTTTTCATTTTTGTTTTCATTTTAGCTTTCATTTTAGTTTTCGTTTTTGTTTTCATTTTTGTTTTCGTTTAATGCTCTAAAAAAAACAATAGTTTATGACAAATTGGTATAGAATCAGATGCTACAATTACAATTTTCACATCCAGTTATAACATAGCCTATATACGATCTGAGTATCAAATAAGATCCACTTGAAACATGAATAATATTTTTATTTTTACTTTCGATTAAACTTCTTGTACAAACATTCGAAATCCCAATTTTCAAGATAAGATAAATATGTGTTCCACGAGGGATCAGTGTGTTCCAAAACGCACGTAGAAAAACACGAATTTACACCTTCCGGATTTCGCGGATAAAAATACATATCGCGGCCACTTTAGTTAATTAGCGTTATGCAATCTGACGCTAAAAATACACACGTTTTGAATTAACATCAATCGCACGTCAATATAACTAAACTGTTCTACAAACAACTAAATGTTATTTGTTTGTTACTCCGCACTCTGGAAAGTTTTTGGTACTGATTGTTTGTGTATCAACATTATTAATTGGTCATGTGTTATTTTGTAATTCATTGTTTCTATATAGATGTCACAGGGTTCGAAAATATTATTACAAATTATATTAGAAACCCGTTACAGCAATTGCTGCAATAAAAGAAGTATGAATTGTACCTTTTATTTTTCCGGAAATAAATTTTGTTCCAGATAAAATTGTTTAGCCCGGCAAATTCTTGAAACTTTAAAATACATAAATTTGATTTGATTTGATTTACATTTTATTTGATGATAGAAAGTGGTGTTTTAGTCTTTAGTTTAGACCTTTTATTTCCAAAAAAGCCCACACAAAAAATGGTTATAAAAAACATGTGAATAAAAATAAAATAAAAATTGTGCTATCACAATTTTATTTTTTAATTTTTTTTTCTTTTATTTGTAGATATGCAATTCATTTTAATTTTTACTATTATATAAATAGTTAAATATTATACTGTATATGTATGGTAAGGGGAAAAAAAATGAATAAATAAATTTAATTAAAAAAAAAATAAAATAACATAAACTTAAGACTGTTCGATAGACAATTTAGAAGCAAATAAATAAGATTTTTTTATTTGGTTCTAAATTGTCTATATACAAGCAAGTTTATTTTGATAGGACAATTTTTATATTATATTTATTCACATGTGTTTTTATAACAATTTTTGTTTGGGCTTTTTTTTTGGAAATAAAAGGTCTACAAAATGAGACTAAAACACCACTTTCTATCATCAAATAAAATGTATAAGTTTCAAGAATTTGCCGAGCTAAACAATTTTACCCTGAAACCAAAGGTTATTTCCGCAAAAATGAAAAGTACAATTTATACTTCAAACAATCAAATAAAATTTATAAGGTTCAAAAATTTGCCAAGCTCTGTAGCTTTTTCGGTTCAATTTGAAACAATCTCGGCATTTTTCCCGCGATCTAGACTATATTTTCAATCAAACGACATTAGTTTCAGTGCTAGGTCACTTCTAGAATGTATATGCATTACATTATTTTTCACATAAATCTTTCTAATTAGTCTTAAATTAATAGATGACATTAATTTAATCATAGAAAATAACGTATAATCTTGTAGTGCATAGTTCAAGTCGTTTGAAATAGTGAACGGGCATAGTTTGGTTGGTAGGGGCCGCCCGCCCACCCCACCTTTGCTCGCATACTTTTTCCAATGGATACAGACGTTTTATATTGTTTAAACCATTCCAGGAGGAGTGTTATCCTATGAAAAAACTTTGCGAACGAAGGTGGGGTGGGTGGGTGGCCCCTACCAATCAAACTATGCCCGTCCACTATTTCAAACGACTTGAACTATGTATTACATTATTTTTCACATATATCTTTCTAATTAGTCTTAAATTAATAAATGACATTCATTTAATCGTAGAAAATAACGTATAATAGTGTAGTGCATAGTTCAAGTCGTTTGAAATAGTGAACGGGCATAGTTTGGTTGGTAGGGGCCGCCCGCCCACCCCACCTTTGCTCGCATACTTTTTCCAATGGATACAGACGTTTTATATTGTTTAAACCATTCCAGGAGGAGTGTTATCCTATGAAAAAACTTTGCGAACGAAGGTGGGGTGGGTGGGTGGCCCCTACCAATCAAACTATGCCCGTCCACTATTTCAAACGACTTGAACTATGTATTACATTATTTTTCACATATATCTTTCTAATTAGTCTTAAATTAATAAATGACATTAATTTAATCGTAGAAAATAACGTATAATAGTATAATGCATAGTTCAAGTCGTTTGAAATAGTGGATGGGCATAGTTTGAATGGTACGGACCGCCCGCCCACCCCACCATCGTTCGCATAGTTTTTTCATACGATAACACTCGTCTTGGAATGGTTCAAAATTGTCTATCCAACGGGCTGAATCTACTTTTAATTTGACAATTTTTATTTTATTTTTATTCACTTCTTCGTGTCTATTGCCACACTGGCATAATACTGAACAGAATAGACCCCCTTGTGGCTTTCCAGGTTCAATTTGAAACAATCTCGATATTTTGCCGCCATCTTTTGGGTAGAGAAAACAAAAATGGGGTTTTAAGTAGTAGAATTAACAATCTTCACTCATCTTCCCTAAGGGTTTTGGGTAGACCAAACAGAAACGAGTTTCTAAGTAGTAGAATTAACAATCTTCTCTCATCTTCCTTAAAGATTTTGGGTAGAGAAAACAGAAATGGGTTTCTAAGTATTAGAATGAAGAATCTTCACTCATCTTTTTAAGGGTTTTGGGTAGAGAAAACAGAAATGGGTTTTTAAGTATTAGAATTAACAATATTCACTCATCTTCCCTAAGGGTATTGGGTAGAGCAAACAGTAACTAGTTTCTAAGTAGTAGAATTAACAATCTTCACTCATCTTCCCTAAGGGTTTTGGGTAGAGAAAATAGAAATAGTTTTCTAACTAATCGAATTATGCCTCATACTTTGGCTTGATTCACTTTAATCCTTGCCACGCTCTAAAAAATCATAATAAAATATATATTCCATAATTATTTTGTAATACATTAGAATAATTGCTCTCGCAACGGTAATGGCCCATTCATTAGCAGATTGCAAATAGTAATTACATCAAAACCAGCATGAAAGAGCGCAGAAGAACGCGAGTGCATGATATCACTGCTATTAATATTTCATGCGGCATTATCGATTTGTTCAATGCGAATATTTTACTGAAAAAAATACTGGTGTTTAACAAATATTTCAAGTACTATCAGAAAATAGAAGCAGAATAATATTGAGTATTATAAACAGATTTTTGATTGCCCTTGGTTGGTTTCCAAGATTGGACCTTGCTCCCTTACATAAGTCAGCAAGAAAAAACTCTTATGTTTGTATTCACCAACATCCCATAACTTTATAGGTCCCATAAGCTATTGAAAATGTCATTTTAACAGAAATTGTTAAAACAAATATCAAACACCTGGAATAGTGCTTGTGATTAGAGCTTTAATGACATCTTTTCTTTTTTTTCAGTGTTTCCAATAGAGAGAATCTAAAGTAACTACATTCACTAGATAATGTATTTATTATTTATATATTGCTATAACAACGAATACTTATTGGTTCAATAGCTATTGATACATTTATGGAACGTTGGTGAATACGGGGGTTAATTCGTATATTATGATAATGAGATGATAAATGTTATAACTTTAGAAAACTCTGGGATGATTTTATGAATATTATATATCATAACAAAGATTTTAATTCGCATAATAATATATCGCACAATAATAAATAGAGATAAATGCATTTTAAAGATTGCAATAGTTTCAGTTGTTTTACCATTGAGAGTAGAATGATATATAATATTTATTATACTCTCAATGGTAAAACTATAGTTTCAGTTGTTTTACCATTGAGAGTATAATGATATATAATATTCATTATACTCTCAATGGTAAAACTATAGTTTCAGTTGTTTTACCATTGAGAGTATAATGATATATAATATTCACTATACTCTCAATGGTAAAACTATAGTTTCAGTTGTTTTACCATTGAGAGTATAATGATATATAATATTCATTGTACTCTCAATGGTAAAACTATAGTTTCAGTTGTTTTACCATTGAGAGGATAATAATATATAATATTCATCATACTCTCAATGGTAAAACTATAGTTTCAGTTGTTTTACCATTGAGAGTATAATGATATATAATCTTCATATTACTCTCAATGGTAAAACTATAGTTTCAGTTGTTTTACTATTGAGAGTATAATGATATATAATATTCATTATACTCTCAATGGTAAAACTACTGAAACTATTGCAATCTTTAAAATGCATTTATCTCTATTTATTATTGGAATATACGACATTTGTCATCTCATTGTGCGATATATTATTATACGAATTAAAAGTTTTGTTATGATATATAATATTCATAAAATCATCCTCGAGTTTTCTAAAATGTCATGAATTGTATCCCAACGACAATATTTAAGTTATTTTAGCACAAACCTGCCTTTAATTTCCCCGCTTTATACTTACATCACGACCCGCCACTGCTTATTATAGCCCTGAACCAATCAAAAATGAATACACCCGACAAAATAAAACCCGTGCCCCATAATCATTAAACCATTGTCCGAACAAAGAGACAGAGAGAGGGGAAAAAAACGTCGATTACTAAACCAGGCAATGACGTAGCAATGCGCCATTAATAGTGTTCCGAGAAAATTCGATCCACCTAAAGGCTCTCGTCGCCCACAGGTGGTCGCCGGATCGGATCAAGCATTTTTCTTTTTTCTTGCATTTCGCCCGCACGGGATTGCGTCATTAATTACGATCTCTGATTGAGCAGTGCCGGCCGTAATCGACGCGACCAAAGTGCAAAACAATATCACGCGACCGAATCGCGTCGGTGCCAGGTTGTCTGTCCCCGGTGTGCCAGCGCAAACACACCGTGTCATGCCAAGTCACCGATTTTTTGGTCAAATAATCGCTCAAAACAGACGGACGGGCGTTTTTTTTTTGTTCCGCACATGCGATGACGAATACAATTCCTTTCCACGTAGTGTAATTTAGGACTGCGAATAAAAGTCAAGAATAAATATTGATGAAATTCGAATAGGCTTGATTATTACATAGCATTCGTATTTCATCAATATTTTTAGTAGTTTATAAACATATGAATCTAGTATGTCTAAAATAGATATAGTCTTTTGAGTCGGTGGGTACTATCACTGTTGTCTTAAGCCCTGAATTACATATACTACAATAATACTACAATAATACTACAATAATACTACAATAATACTACAATAATACTACAATAATACTACAATAATACTACTATAATACTACAATAATACTACAATAATTACAATAATACTACAATACTACTTCAATAATACTACAATAATACTACAATACTACTACAATAATACTACTATAATACTACAATACTACTACAATACTACTACAATACTACTACAATAATACTACAATAATACTTCAATAATACTACAATAATACTACAATAATACTACAATAATATTACAATAATACTACAATAATATTACAATAATACTACAATACAAAAACGATTTGTGTAATGGTAAATGACGTCAAAACCAGCCGCCTTTAAGCAACCGCTCTCCTAGGAAACCAGGGTTTACGATATTGAATGCTAGGGTGTCTTGAAACATCCATACATTATCTAGGCCCTAGATAATGTATGGATGTTTCCCTAGATTCTAGGGAATGTAGTTACTTTAGATTCTTTCTACTGGAAACACTGAATAATTAAACAACAAGTGCCATCCAATCACAAGCGCTATTCAATGTGTTGTGATATTTTTTTGAAAGTATCTGTCACAATGACAATTAATCTATTCAATAGTGTGTGGGGCCTATAAAATTTATAGGATGTTGGTGAATACGGGCATTAGATTTGCATCCGTTATAGTTTGTTTAGAAGTTTCGATATTATGGACATCATTGTATCTATTTCTCCTACTATTTCCAGCTTGCCTAGTCTGTCGTTTATATATGGCAACGTCGCATTATGTGTGAAAGTTATCAAAAGTTTTGTTTTTTTCTTCTATTTTTATTAAAACTGGTCTAACAGACCAACCATCAATTTTACTCTAATCTTAAATGCTAACATGAAGGTGCTTGGGTTCATCCAGTGATGCCCCAAGCTTATGTCTAATTCAAAAGTGACATTTAAATCACAGATTAAAAATTACCTCCAGCGTTATCTGCTTTATACAACCGAGCCTTAGTTCACTGTTAAAATAAACTTCAATTAAATTTTGTTTAATAATGCAACAACCAACAACAACAACAATGATTGAATATTTACAATTATGCAAAGATTGTTTTGGATTACTGTAATGTAAGGTAACGTAAATATTTGATACATTTCTTTTGGTACATTTTTGACAGAGGCTATTTGCATAATTACCATATACCTTTGTCAATTACTATCTAGTAGTGAAAAAATAAATGGTAACGCCTTAACAAAACACGTCTTAACCCTTAACCACCTAAGTCCGGTCACTGAGATCTGTTGTAAAATAGCAAATATATGTTAGCTTGGTTAAACAAATTATTTTGTTACAAATTTAAAAAAAATCAAACGTTTTATGTTGTTTAATTACTCATACCAACCCCAATAAATAGTTTAAGCTACTTACAGCACATAAATAATCATTTAAACTTCATATATTTCTACAAGAAATATTGCGGCATCAGTGGTCGGTATACGAACGTCCGGATTTTCACACCTAGGCGTTTAAGGGTTAACAATCAAAATAATGCTGTAACTATCACATTTCGCGCTACATTTCGCCGAACAATTTGTTTGTTGCTTTATTGTTATTGAAATGCATAGTCACTAGTGGCTGCGCAAAATATTTGAATCACAATGGGGTCCGATTCTGTTTACAATTTATTTTTCGCGAAACTGCACTCACGCCTCATTATTGGTGTAAATGCAATTGAATTAGTATGCAGGCTGTTTGTTACAAATAGCAGTGGAATGCGGCTCTGTATTATGTGTGCGCGCAATTCTGATTAATTCTCTGTCGAGGTGGGGAATTACAACTACTACTTGCAGATAGAACAAATTAGTTATTTTTATACTATAAAAATATTTCTAAAGGTCGTTTTAGACAAGACAATTTCTTAGCTCAAAAGTTGTTCAAGAAATGAATTATATATCCTCCTACCATAAAATTTGTCCTTGACAAATAAAACATGTTTATATTTTTTCATTCAATCTACCATCCAATTCAATATTTCAAATAGTTTGCTGTATGATACGAGACAATTTAGATAGACTAACTTTTGAGTCAAGAAATGGTCTTGTCTAAAACGACCTTTAGCAAATTTGTCAACATATTCTTTCATTGTCATATCGAGCAGAGATGGCTAAGTAGTCGATCGTGAAGCCAATTTTGATCGATTGTTCGCAATGTTTTAAACCGTTTAGACCATAGGTTCTCAAAATGTGGTACATTACGTTGTTGCAGGGGGTACAAAAGACATTTTCCAAAAAAAATGTATGTAGCTATCGGCCGTGAGGTTTCTCCTCCGGTCAAGGGAGAAGCTCAGAGGAGTTTAATCACCCGGTATTTACCTTATATTCACAGAAAACCTCTGAAAAACTGTAAAAGGTGATTCGCGAAAATTCTCTCCCCTCTGGGGATCGAACTCAGGCTCCCCAATGCTCAGTACGAGACGGAAGACGCCTCTAACCACTTGTCCACTGAGTTGGATGTAGAGCTTCATTTTTGAAAAAAATTACATAAAATCTAAATCACAGTTCGTTCCATCTCTATATTTCATCAGATGATTATTTATTTGAATTTTACCCATACCCATATTCTTTGACATACAAATTACGAATTACAAAATATCATCAGGTACAGAATTTTTAGCTGTTTATTTAAGTGGTACAACTTTTCTAAAGTAAATAATTACATTAAAAATAAAATTAACTTTTCATTTAAAAAAAAAGATGTGGTTTGTAGCTATAATTTTAAAAATTATATGATATGGTTAGTAATTTTTTTTTTAAGTTAAAATGTGTACTGGTCACATCTCTTATTATCAATGTATTTATAATATTAACTGCTAAAATACTTTACTTTGCTTTACACCACACTGTGGTAGAAAAGGCCAGCGGATATATAATAACTGCTAAAATAAATATTGACTACATGGATTCAATTGTGAAATATTCAACCAAACGCATTATAATTTCCTTTCTGTTTATGTTGGAAACTATTGCACTTGATTAGTATATCCCGTTATAAAGTTATATACTCGCCTTGGCGCTACCAAAGTGAGTTTTATGGACGCTAAATACTTTAAAGAGCAAAACGAGTTTAGCGTGATGTGACATAACACGTTCCCACTCGGACGCTTGTAGCACTTGTAGTATGAAAGGGAAACTGTAAATATATATGGCACGTTTCAAAAGTTCATAATTGGGTTTGTGTATATTTCCTCTTTTTGCACACTTTTTTTTTACTTGGGCAGAATTTCACCCCAAATCATAAAGTATTTAATATAATCGATGATTGAGAAGTCTAAATAAATAATTAAATCGATGTATGACTCTGACGATTTTCACAGTCCATCTTGAATATGTATATTTCTTAGCTCTCCGCCTATGCCTTCTCGCCTGCTCTTTACTGGTCTTCCCAGTCTTCTTCTAGCAGTTTAGTATTTGTTTGGGCATTCTCTGTTCAGCCATATATGTTCTTTATTCTTAATGCCATCCGTGATTGATGATTTATCTGATACGCTCGTTGTTTATTCGTTCCATTCTTGATCTTCTGGCTGCTCTTTACTCATTTTTGTGTATCTTGTAACTGCTATTCCGTGATAGTTTTGTCCACTTTTTTTCTATGTATGATGTTAATATATTTCACATATTTGTTGTCTCACCTTTGTTTGGGCTGCTAAGTATTCTTGTTTCTCGTTTTTCGAATTTAAGTATTTCTGATTTTTTTCTTCGATTTCTTCATCCTACCAATATGGTGCTTTTTTCTTATTCGTTGGATTAGTCCTAACGCTTCGTGAATTTTAACATATTCATATTGTTCTACGTTATTGAAATCTTTTCGTTTTAGTTTATTATTGAGTTTATTCTGATATATATATATATATATATCTACGCTATTCATTGTTTATCCATGGATATAACAATGTTCTTCACATATAAGCCCTATAAATAAACCTATAATATAAAATATTGCAGAGCATACTTTGATTCATAGGGTTTGCATGTGAAGAACATTGTTATATCCGTGGATAAAACAATGAAGAGCGTAGTTCAAGTCGTAGGGGCCACCCGCCCACCCCACCTTCGTTCGCATAGTATTATTATTTATGAAAACTAGTGTTACCATTGTTATTTCAATTGTTAATAGAGACTTATCCTTAAATGAAAACTATGCGAACGAAGGTGGGGTGGGCGGGTGGCCCCTATGACTAGAACTACACTCCTCATTGTTTTATCCACGGATATAAGCATGTTTTTCACATACAAACCCTATGAATCGAAGTATGCTCCACATTGTTTTATATTATAAAACAATTGAGCATTACTGTCACACGAACTATCTATTCTATTGATTTATCACACAAATGTAATAATGCGGATTTATTATAACTTACAATATAAAATAATGCAGAGCATACTTTGATTCATAGGGCTTATATGTGAAGAACATTGTTATATCCATGGATAAACAATGAAGAGCGTAGTTCAAGTCATAGGAGCCACCCGCCCACCCCACCTTCGTTCGCATAGTTTTATTATTTATGAAAACTAGTGTTACCATTGTTTTTTTCAATTGTTAATAGTGACTTATCCATAAATAAAAACTATGCGAACGAAGGTGGGGTGGGCGGGTGTTCCCTATGACTTGAACTACGCTCTTCATTGTTTATCCATGGATATAACAATGTTCTTCACATATAAGCCCTATGAATCAAAGTATGCTCTGCATTACTTTATATTGTAAGTTATAATAAATCCGCATTATTACATTTGTGTGATAAATCAATAAAATAGATAGTTCGTATGACAGTTATGCTCATTTGTTTTATAATATAAAACAATGTGGAGCATACTTCGATTCATAGGGTTTGTATGTGAAAAACATAGTTATATCCGTGGATAAAACAATGAGGAGTGTAGTTCAAGTCATAGGGGCCACCCGCCCACCCCACCTTCGTTCGCATAGTTTTCATTTAAGGATAAAACTCGATTAACAATTGAAAAAACAATGGTAACTCTAGTTTTTATAAATAATAAAACTATGCCAACGAAGGTGGAGGCGGGTGGGGGTCCCCTATGACGTGAACTATGCTCTTCATTGTTTTATCCACAGATATAACTATGTTTTTCACATGCAAACCCTGTGAATCAAAGTATGCTCTACATTGTTTTATATTATAAAACAAATGAGCATAACTGTCATATGAGCTATCCAGTTTTTAATAATAAAACTATGCGAACGAAGGTGGGGTGGGCGGGTGGCCCCTATGACTTGAACTACGCTCTTCATTGTTTATCCATGGATATAACAATGTTCTTCACATATAAGCCCTATGAATCAAAGTATGCTCTGCATTATTTTATATTGTAAGTTATAATAAATCCGCATTATTACATTTGTGTGATAAATCAATAGAATAGATAGTTCGTATGACAGTAATGCTCAATTGTTTTATAATATAAAACAATGTGGAGCATACTTCGATTCATAGGGTTTGTATGTGAAAAACATGCTTATATCCGTGGATAAAACAATGAGGAGTGTAGTTCTAGTCATAGGGGCCACCCGCCCACCCCACCTTCGTTCGCATAGTTTTATTATTTATGAAAACTAGAGTTACCATTGTTTTTTCAATTGTTAATCGAGTTTTATCCTTAAATGAAAACTATGCGAACGAAGGTAGGGTGGGCGGGTGGCCCCTATGACTTGAACTACGCTCTTCATTGTTTTATCCATGGATATAACAATGTTCTTCACATGCAAACCCTATGAATCAAAGTATGCTCTGCAATATTTTATATTATAGGTTACAATAAATCCGCATTGTTGCATTTGTGTGATAAAACAATAAAATAGATAGTTCGTATAACAGTTATGCTCATTTGTTTTATAATATAAAATAATGTGGAGCATATATAATATTTTTATATCTTCCTCTTCCAGTAGTGCTATTAAATTTCTCTCTTCACGTTTTTCCGTTATCATATTTTGGTCCTGGGTTTTCAGTTTTCCTTCTTGGATATTAATTGTCCCAACAGTAAATAATGGTCACTACCACACGTTGCACCTCTATAGAGTCTTACAACTTGGGTTCTTATTTGAATTTCTACTTTATAATTATGGAATCGATTATTGATTTGAGGTTTTTTGACCACGAGTATGAACACGTTTATGTTGGCTGGCACATTGAACATATTTATACATAAAAAACAGACAAGGGTCTAAAATTAAGCTTTGTAGTACATCACAATCGTTTGGTAAATACATGGACTCTCAGTTGCCATTGTTATATATATATATATATTGTTATATAAAATCTTATCGGGGAAAATAAAATCGATTCGATTGTGATTTTGATGTGTATGTGTCTTATTGATACGATGCGATGCTGATGGTGGTTGATGGTAAAGAGAGCGAGATGACCACGCACTGGTCACCAAGTAAACTTGGGGGGCGCTGTTATCGTTATCAACTTTAGGGGGTGGTGTTACCAACGTTTAAAAACCAAAATAAGCAAATTAAAAAATCACAAAATTAAATATATAACAAATGATAAACAAAATTAAAATACAGTACAACTTACCCTCGTAGAGGGAAGTTAAACGCCATCTGGCGGCACCACATCAATTAGCGATGCACACCCATATGGTAATAACCGTCAACATGTTCATGTCTTCAGGATCACACTGACGAGATCTAATAAGATCGAAATCTAGATATGTAGATTGCTAAGAGGTGGGTTCACACTTATATATGTTTTATAAAATTAAAATAGACATTAAATTATATTATATACAAATTATATATTGTAGGAAATGTGCTGTAATACATATTATACCTTATTAATTGGTTAATTTCATAAGAAATCAGCATTCTCGTTACTAAATTATATTATATTTATTTTGTTCTGTAATATCGTAAAACAAAAATGCTAGATACTAAAGTATGTAAAAATAATTATGTTTTCAACCGCGTTGGGAATGTTGGATGATAACACCGTGTGCAGTTGACAAAGCACGTCGGATTGGTGAAAAATAATACTACGCAAATATTGATTGTTTCCCGTAATTTAACTGTTCGCAGATTTGAAAATAATTTGTTTGTTGTTGCTGTGACCTCAAATTTACATTTCACGTGAAATTGGTTTTATCACCGTTATTCGATTTATGATTTTGTAAAAAAAAAACAATACCACGATAATTTATTGCGTTTATATATTATGAAGAATTTACGGTCTGAAAATTATAGTAGTTAATAATAATAATACTGGGAAGGAATGTAGAGGATCCTGATTCAAAATAAACGAGGGAAAAACAGGAGTTATCACTGCCCCCTCGGTTAAGGCTTTTTTTAATAATTCCGATAAGCTATATAATGCAAATTCTAGGATATCTTTAAGCCCTAGTTTCCTAGGAAAACGGTCGTTTAAAAGCGGCCGCTTTTGACGTCATTTACACATAACAAACATTGTTTTAAGTATATGTAATTGAATAACTTCACTATAATTAATTGCCTTATTACATTACGTTGCGGTATTAATCCTTATAAGGCACCTTACGCGGTCAATAATACTGTCAATGCTAGTACTGTCAATATTTGCTTCAATCCTCCTTTTATATTTATCAAGTAATCAATTATCCGGATAAAGATCGGTATTCTCCTTATTACATCATTATTATACCTTACACGATGAGTAATACTGTTAGAATAATGAACATTTTAAACATATTATCATACAGTAATACTGTCATTATTCTAAAATATTGACAGTAATATTTTAGAATAATGAATATTTTAAAAATGTTATCCTTCAGTAATACTGTAATTATTCTAAAATATTACTGTCAATATTTTAGAATAATGACAGTATTACTGTATGATAATATGTTTAAAATGTCATGTTCAATTGTTTTTTTATAATTTTTATTCCCTACTATAATATCCCTATTTTCGAAATACCTTTGAATGATGTTTATTAGATAATCTGAAATTTTAATTTTTTTTAATTTGTTAACAATTATATACCATTGAGCTGTATTAAATGCATTTTAACGTCTAAACATAACATAATACATAATTTTTAATTTCTATATGAACCAATTTTAGCCAAATTAATTTCATTAATGACGTTTTCTAAAGCATTCAGAGTTGATAAGTTTTTTGTAAAGTCAAATTGATTTTTTTTTGACATACCTCTTTTATATTCAATCTCTCTCAGTTTTTTCTATTAGTCTTTCTAAAAGTTTTGCTAAATTATTTAATAGACAAATTGGTCTAAACTTCAAAGGATCGCCTAAATTATTACAGGTTTTGGAACTAAGACTAATACAGCTTATTTCAAAATAATTGCCAAAATTCCATCATAAATAGTTTTGTTAAAAACATTTAGCAAAATATCTGGAATTTCATCCACTAAAATTTCATTTGGAATTTTGCCATTTCCTTGAGGTTTTTTATTTGTCAACCCTCTACTAGCATTTTTTAATACAACTATGCCAAAATTTCTAGATTTTGTTTTTTTCCCCAAAATTTTCTGAATTCCAAATAGATGTATGGTGATCAGGAAATAAATCTCTTGCAATTTTGTATTGTTGATCAAATTCAATAAATATATTTTTCTTTTGAAATATGTAATTATTTTGAATGCTTTTCCCCATAATTTTCCAGTTATTTTCATTTTGATTTTAAAAACGAATTTTTTTACTTGTATTATATTCTAGATACCAATTATTTATTATATCTTGTATTTTTTCTTAGTAAAGTAACAGATGAAAGATAATAACAGTTCATTCTGTGCTGGCACGTTTAGCGAAGCGTAGTATTTTTTATGATACTTCAAGTTCATTGCGATATGTTAATTACAACCATAACAACTAGCCTCCATATTATGTAACGCGGCACACACAGCTGATTATCAATTTACATCGACATTATGTCATACATGAAGCAAGTGGAGTGCAATTTGTTGTGTTAAATTGACTGAAATATTGGATGGTATTGTGATTAGCGAGACTTTTAAAATTTAAAATATAATTATTAGTAGCAGTGTTTTGAATAAATACAAATCGCAAAAAAAGGCAGTTCATATAATCCTCGGTCACTGAACTAGGTAATAAACCATAAATGATATTAAAAGAAATTCTAAAAATAATAGTAATGAAAATAATTCAAACGAATTTAAATAGATCAAGAGCAGCCCATAGCCTATTAGAACAATACACCTTAGAGGAAAATATTGATTTTTTTTAGACATTTCTAGTTGAATATTATTTTTTGGTTTATTTAATATGTTTTTTTGGTTTATTTAATGTTTTTTTAACATTGTAAACAGAAAAATATTCTCCACTTGCCGCTGCTCGAGAAAAAAATTACGCTGTCAAATATCTTAATTTTCGGTAATTTCAAAATTTATCGCTGACGCCATATTATATTATTGATTATTGATTAATATTGAATATTAAATAAATATTTAATATTCAATATTAATCAATAATCAATAATTTCCTAAACATGCATTTAATACAGCAATAGTATAAAATTGTTAACAAATTAAAAACATGCAGATTTCAGATTATCTAATAAACATCATTAAAAGTTATTTCGAAAATAGGGACATTATAGTAGGGAATATAAATTATGAAAAAGGATCCGTTCCCACCAACCAAACTATGCCCGTCCACTATTCCAAATGACTTGAACTAGCTTCCATTCCTTTTGACAACGTTCCAATAGGTCAACAGTTGGACTGTTTCTTCTGGCTATACTTTTACCACTGTTCTTCCAATTCTCATTGAAAATGGTGGATAACACTGTAATGCACACTTCATATCATTTGAAATAGTGGACGGGTATAGTTTGGTTGGTAGGGGCTACCCGCCCACCCCACCAGCGCTCACATAGTTTTTTTCATTCGATGCAGATGTTAAATAATTCCAAGAAGAGTGTTATCCTATGGAAAATACAATGCGAACCAAGGTGGGGTGGGCGGGCGGTCCCCACCAACCAAACTATGCCCGCCCATTATTCCAAATGACTTGAACTATGCACTACATTCTTTCTAGCTTCCCTTCCCTTCGACGACGTTCCAATAGGTCAACAGTTGGACGATTTCTTCTGGCGATACTGTTACCACTATTCTTCCAATTCTCATAAAAAATAATGGATAACACTGTAATGCAGACTTCATATCATTTGAAATAGTGAATGGACATAGTTTGGTTGGTAGGGGCCACCCGCCCACCCCACCTACGCTCGCATAGTTTTTTCCATTCGATGCAGATGTTTTATATTGTTTAAACAATTTCAAGCAGAGTGTTATCCTATGGAAAATACAATACGAACCAAAGTGGGGTGGGCGGGCGGCCCCCACCAACCAAACTATGGCCGTCCACAATTCCAAATGACTTGAACGATGCACTACATTCTCTCTAGTTTCCCTTCCCTCCGACGACGTTCCAATAGGTCAACAGTTCGACTGTTTCTTCGGGGTATACTGTTACCACTGTTCTTCCATTTCTCATAGAAAATAATGGATTGGTTTTTATGAAACATTTTTTATGATGGCGTATTAAATTTAAAGTTATCTTTAGGTGTTAAAATTATTAGTTATGCTGATGATATTGCAATATTGATATCTGGTAATAATGAATTTGAGCTCAGAAGTTTGGCAACAGAAACTATCCATAAAATTGATCTTTGGATGATTGATAATGGGTTAACTTTGGCAAGTGAAAAAACTTAATTAATTATCCTTGAAGGTAGACGAAAATTATATAACTTTAATTTAAATATAGGTAACAATGTTATTAAAAGTAAAAATGAAATTAAATATTTAGGTGTTTGGCTAGATAAAGGATTAAAATTTACAAACCATGTTAAAAATGTTTCGGAAATTAAATTTAAAACTTTATTGCACTACAAACCAAATTATTCTTTAAAAAAAAATGGCTGATAATGAACTAATTTACATTTGATATATAAACAATATATATATATATATATATATATATATATATATATATATATATATCAAATGTAAATTAGTTCATTATCAGCCATTTTTTTTTAAAGAATAATTTGGTTTGTAGTGCAATAAAGTTTTAAATGACGGAAAAATGTATGGCATTGAAACAGATGGTAATAATTACAACGTACAACGTCATGATGTTTATATATTTGAACAAAAGGATACGCGTGTGTTTATAATGAAATTAAGTTACATCCTGTGTTAATAACACATATAACATCTTAGGCCGTATTAATATTTGCTTGAATTTGTATATACAAACGGATCTCAGGTGGTCAAGTACATGTACGTATCATAAATAATTAAATAATTCACCTCTTAGCCATCTACAGATCTAGATTTCAATCTTATTAGATCTCATCAATGTTGGAAAAATATCTGGTGTGGGCACCATACGACTTTCCGAATTACATCTGTTGTGCAGTTTTCCCGGAATTTTGTTCACTGACAGACAGACAGGCATACTGGCATACGGACATACTGACATACGGACATACGGACATACGGACATACGGACATACGGACATACTGACATACGGACATACGGACATACGGACATACAGTTATACAGACATACAGACATACAGACATACGGACATACCACACACAGACATCGCAAAAATCGGGTTTATTTCGTCTAATTTTAGACATAAAACGTAGCGAAAATTGAATTGTTTTTGCTAAATGGTACACGGCAACAATACCTTCCTTCTGGTGTAATTTTTTTCCCGAAAAGTTATCACATATTTCCACAATCTTAGTTTGAAAACGTGCACACGTTCTCGGTAAAACAATACCTTCCTTTACATCAGTGATGTATTGGAATAGTAAAAAATATTATAAAGGACAAAAAGTCTTAACAAATAGTTAATCTACGCATTGAACAAAATGAACAAGGTTCTCAAATAACCTCCTGATTAGGAATACGAACAAACGATTACGTTCGCGAAAATGAGCTAACTTTGACGTCTCTATTAGACACGTAGAAGAAGTAACTACTTTTAGTTCTTCACATATTTATGGACGGTCAGTATAGATTTATTTTATTCTTTATCCGCTGGCCTTTTCTACCACAATGTGGTGTAAAGGTAAATAAGAAATTGATTAACCGCTCGTAATATATTTGTGCAATGAGATAATCGATCGGGGTCTAGTCCACATAAAGTTTGTAAAACAAAGCCTACTCGTATCGTAAAATATAAATTGTGTGGTTAGTAGTAGTGCTCCTTTTAGATCCCAGCCGAGGGCGAGGAAGATGAACACGAATGTATCTGTCCAACGCAAACAGCGTTTCGACGCCAAAACAGGTGGCACAAATCCCCCCGAAATATCATCAGACGAGAGCGACGTCGACATCGAGTCCGACCTCGTATCAACAATAAACCACAACACAGTAGCTGCCTTAAAAATAATCCAGCCAAACGGCAAGGAAGCGGAGCCGAACAGCTCCTTCTTCCAGCACTACTTCCAAAACCACTCCAACAGCCTGCCCTCGCGAACTGTGATAAACTACCGCCGGCTATCCCAATGCCGCGAGGAAGACGAAGAAGACGAGAAGAAAGACAAAGACCATGTGCCTTCAGAGCTAGCCACGATATGCGGTAGCGATAAAAGCCTTTCCGAGTCCTCGTCGAGCGGCTCGAAATCGTCTGTGATAGATACGGTCACCGGGCCGACCCACAAGTTCGTCGTGACGAAAACCAAAACGCACGAGCCACCCAAAGTCGAGCCCGAGCCGCCCAAAACAGAACCCGAAAAGAAGCCCTCAGAGGCGGCGAAGATTTTCGCGCGGAGAAAATACTACCAATCCAACACCGTGCACTTTCCCACGACCGATCCTAGACGGCCGTCCGTGTACAGTCTGTTCAACAAACAGCCGCATTATGACAGTCGATTTTTTGATTCCTCCTTGATCGAGATGAAAAGCCAAACGAGCAGTGCGTCCACGATCGATTGCGGCGGCAGCACGGAGGACGTGTGGGTGCGACGAAACGCCGCCGATATCAAAAGAGTGAGTACCCAATGATTGTAACTTGAATGGAATTTCACCGGCGCGGATGATACGAGTGTGGTCTCATTACAAATTTATTTATGCCGACGCGATAACAATGAGCACTTATGAGGCCAGAAGTTCCATTGCACATATTTTAGAAACGATTTAAATTACATTCAATTAGGGAATTTTTTAATTGAGTTGTTTACGGTTTGGAGATGTTGTGGCTAGTGCTAATGGAAATAATTTTATTTCAATTGTCTAATCGTGTATCAAAGTGAAACACTCCACACCATGTTGGGTGGCTGAATAGAAATACGACAGAGTAGGCAGAGTTGCTTGAAAATAGTAAACGGGCATAGTTTGGTTGGTATAGACCAACCGTCCACCCCGACCGTGCTATCGTAGTTTTCTCAATGGATATAGAGGTTTTACATTGTTTAAACAACTTTAGAAAGAGTAATATCGGTATACATTTGGTTGGTCTTGAATCACCCTTCTCTACTTGCATAGTTTTATTAATGTAAAACTATGCAAGTCGAGAGGGGTGATTCAAAGACCAACCAAATATATACCTATACTTCGAATAAAATTTTAGATGTATGATGTTGCTGTTTAGGTGACGATATGCAAGTTTCGGCAAGTCCCGGGACAGCCCTGTATTTTTAAATGCGTGAATATTTTTTTTCAAAAGTTTGCATACTTATACAGTATCATAAAAACTACGTGTAGACCTATTTTTCGATTTCTAATCAAATTTGATATGTGTGGCGTTGCTGCTTAGGCGACGATATGTTACATAGGAGACATTAGACAATTTTGGAAAGGTACAATAAAGATTAGGAAATACTGCTCTTGAGAATATCTTTTAGTAATAAAAACAGTACAACTTACCCTCGTAGAGGGAAGTTAAACGCCATCTGGCAGCACCACATCAATTAGCAATGCACACCCATATGGTAATAACCGTCAACATGCTCATGTTATCAGGATCACCGGGTAGTGCCCTCTAGAGAATAAGAATAATATTCCAACAGAGTGCTTGAGATATCAGCACAAAGCCTTTTAGTAATAGTTTTTCTAATGTGTAAAATTTTTATCTTACATCTATTTCTATATATAAATATTAGGACACCCTGATTTTTATGAATAATTAGAGTCAGACCGGAATAAAGAATTAAATTTACATATATAAGTGTGAATCCACCTCTTAGCAATCTACATATCTAGATTTCGATCTTGTTAGGTCTCATCAGTGTAACTCGGATAGCGAGGGTGAATTCACACAATATCTCGAGAGGTTATATACAAATATTATACAACTAACCCCCTAGAAGGAAAGTTAAACGCCTTCTGGCGGCACCACATCTATTAGCAATTCAAACAATCTAATAAGATCAAAATCTAGATATGTAGGTTATTAAGAGGTGGATTCACACTTATATATATATTTTACAAAATTGGCTTTGTGCTGATATCTCAAGCACTCTGTTGTAATATTATTCCATAGAGGACACTACCCGGTGATCCTGATGGCATGAGCATGTTAACGGTTATTACCATATGAGTGTGCATTGCTAATTGATGTAGTACCGCCAGATGGCATTTAAGTTTCCTCCTAGGGGGTTAGTTGTATAATTAAATTTACTATATGGCATGATTAAAGAATTCGTATTTCAAACTTCGTCCTCATCTCATATGATGTACATATCATACTAGTTGCACAAATAGCTATTTGGTAGAACATAGAACTTAATCATACGATTACAAATTCAACTAATAATTAATATATTCGGCAAATACTCTAACGCCTCTAATTTAGCACGAATAGACAACAATAACGTTCCTATATTATTCAAGATTAACAGCGCCAACCATTGTTGTCGAGTGCAATTATCCAATACATCGGCATGACGATTGTGCGCCGGATAATCTACTGAAAATAGTTTATGTCGTTATGCTAAAATTGGGTCAACGGCTCTCATAAACCGGAACGTTTTTCCATTTACCGCATAACCATCATGCGGGCAGCCGAGCGAGTATTTAGATTAAAGAAAAAGAACAAATCGTGCCTTCTTTGTAAATAAAGAAAATCAACTAGTAAAATTTATCCTCTGTAAATATTAGCTACAACCCAGCTCAGTGGATGCACTCATCCACTGAGCTGGGTTGAGATTAGAGGCGTGGTCCGTCTCGTACTGAGCATTGGGGAGTTCGATCCCCAGCGAGGAGCGAATTATAGCGAATCACCTTTCACAATTTATCAGAGGTTTTCTGTGGAGTTAAGGTAAATACCGGGTGATTAAACTTCTCTGAGCTTCACCCTTGACCGGTGTAAAAGCCTCACGGCTGATAGTCTTATAAAGATAGAAGTTTTTTTTAACTACACACTATACTCATTAAATACAAATACCGTTGGTAGAGGATCCTGCGAATAAATTGGGTGATTTGTAGTTGCAAAAATGGAGTTTCACTATCCTACAACGGGTGTAGTGGTAGGGATCAAGCGTTTACGACCCTAAAATATATTTTTTAACCTTTTCCAATAATATCAAATGAATATATCGTACTATGAGATGACAAAAATTCAAAAGTGACTTACACTACTTTCATTCTCACAGGCTCACATAATATCGGAGATAAGGGAGAGCCTTGTGGTACTAACTAGCATCGTTGATTGAAGTATTTATACTTACCCAATACTTCAATCAACGCTAGCATGAAATGACGTTAAGAGCGAAGGATTTATTTTCACCTGTATATTCCAGTTGTTTAAGAATGCATTTATTATCTTAATCAGGTAGACAGGATTATTTATATTAACTACAGAAAATGGTTATATTTAACATATCCTCGTAGAAAAGACAGTTTAATCAAAACAGTTCCTATAAATATGTGACTTGTATTATTAGTATTAGCATGAGTGGGTTAGAAATTGCAAAAAGCTGAATGAATGGTTAGGAGAGAATGGGAAAGGCGTGAAAATCTGCAGGAGGCTGGGAAAGGAAAGTGGCGAGGGCTGAGGGTTATTTATGCTGTTAATGTGTATTTTACTTATTATTACATTTATTTTTAGTTTTTATATATAATTTTTTTGTTTTTGTTGTTCTTGATGAGCATGCCAACTCAAAAAATACAAAACCCTCTAACATACCATTTGAAGGGTTTTGTATTTTTTGAGTTGTCATGCCAAATAAAGTTTTTTTATATATTGGATTGTTAAGGCGTCTACTTTGTGATAATTCAGAAATTGAATGGTTTTGGCGTCTACTACGTGGTAATTCATTTTCAATAAAGGAGATGAATAAAACTACTATGTTTTTTACCACTTATTCTATAATAAGTGGTAAAAAACATAGTAGTTTTATTCATCTCCTTTTTTGTGATAATTCATTTTAAAGGATAAATAAAACGATTTTTTAGTCATCGGAGGAGCTCGAAAATGGCGAGAGCTTAGCCGAAACTAGTTGCAAAGTGTAACTGAAGTGTGATAAAAAACAAAGTAAAAAATATGTTTTTTTATATTATTAGCATTGGACAAATGTCCTAATGTTTATAAAAAAAATTGCTTAATTATACAACTACAGCATTATTTTCTCCACCCATTGCATCTTTTAATTATCAATTTGCAAATAAATGCAATTATCCGCGATGATAATGCAATAACACTTACGTAGGTTTATTAGTAAACAGCATCATTAAACACTGATCCCCCAATCTAAATTACCTCCCATAATTTCCATCTTTACGGAACATGTTATCGCAGCATAATCTATTCCGGATTAGAGCCATCGACTTATCACTGCGCCGATAACAGTTTGTGTCAACACAGACACTTACATACCTAATTACTCCACACATGACACGTGCCCTCCAAAAATTGCAACCACAGCCGTTCTCGAATGGCTAAGCCGGATTAAGTATTTTATCAGTTTTAATGAGCGCGATATTTATACCGTTTAAATGCGTGCATCCTTTTTAATAGTTCCTAGCTGGTGGGAAAATTCAAGAGCAGTTTTATTAAGTTGCTAATGTGCAATTGGAGAAATCGTAAAGTAAATTGCTTTGTGAACAATTTGACTTTTTTTAGTATCATGCACTATGGCTTAACAAGTACCGGTGTGAAGTATATAAAATAATGCAGAGCATACTTTGATTCATAGGGCTTACATGTGAAGAACATTGTTATATTTATGGATAAACACTGAAGAGCGTAGTTCGAGTCATAGGGTTTGCATGTGAAAACATTGTTATATCCATGGATAAACAATGAGGAGCGTAGTTCAAGTCATAGGGGCCACCCGTCCACCCCTCCTTCGTTCGAATAGGTTTCATTTATGGATAAATCACGATTAACAATTGAAAAAACAATGGTAACACTAGTTTTCATAAATGATAAAACTATGCGAACGAAGGTGGGGTGGGCGGGTGGCCCCTATAACTTGAACTACGCTCTTCATTGTTTATCCATGGATATAACAATGTTTTCACATGTATACCCTATGAATCGAAGTATGCTCCACATTGTTTCATATTATAAAACAAATGAGCATAACTTTCATACGAACTCTCTATTTTATTGTTTTATCAAACAAATATAACAATGCGGATTTATTAAAATCTACAATACAAAATAATGCAGAGCATACTTTGATTCAAAGGACTTATATGTGAAGAACATTGTTATATCCATGGATAAACAATGAAGAGCGTAGTTCAAGTTATAGGGGCCACCCGCCCACCCCACCTTCGTTCGCATAGTTTTATTATCTATGAAAACTGGTGTTACCATTGTTTTTTCAATTGTTAATCCTGATTTATCCGTAAATGAAAACTATGCGAACGATGGTGGGGTGGGCGGGCGGCCCCTATGACTTGAACTACGCTCTTCATTGTTTATCCATGGATATAACAATGTTCTTCACATATAAGTCCTTTGAATCAAAGTATGCTCTGCATTATTTTGTATTGTAGCTTTTAATGAATCCGCATTGTTATATTTGTGTGATAAATCAATAAAATAGAGAGTTCGTATGACAGTTATGCTCATTTGTTTTATAATATAAAACAATGTGGAGCATACTTCGATTCATGGGGTTTGTATGTAAAAAACATTGTTATATCCGTGGATAAAACAATGAAGAGCGTTGTTCAAGTCGTAGGGGCCACCCGCCCACCCCACCTTCGTTCGCATAGTTTTATTATTTATGAAAACTAGTGTTACCATTGTTTTTTCAATTGTTAATCCTGATTTATCCATAAATGAAAAGTATGCGAACGATGGTGGGGTGGGCGGGTGGCCCCTATGACTTGAACTACGCTCTCCATTGTTTTATCCACGGATATAACAATGTTTTTCAGATACAAACCCTATGCATCGAAGTATGCTCCACATTGTTTTATATTATAAAACAAATGAGCATAACTGTCATACGAACTCTCTATTTTATTGTTTTATCAAACAAATTTAACAATGCGGATTTATTAAAACCTACAATACAAAATAATGCAGAGCATACTTTGATTCATATGGCTTATATGTGAAGAACATTGTTATATCCATGGATAAACAATGAAGAGCGTAGTTCAAGTTATAGGGGCCACCCGCCCACCCCACCTTCGTTCGCATAGTTTTATTATTTATGAAAACTAGTGTTACCATTGTTTTTTCAATTGTTAATCCTGATTTGTCCATAAATGAAAACTATGCGAACGAGGGTGGGGTGGGCGGGCGGCCCCTATGACTTGAACTACGCTCTTCATTGTTTTATCCATGGATGTAACAATGTTTTTCACATACAAACCCTATGAATCGAAGTATGCTACACATTGTTTTATATTATAAAACAAATGAGCATAACTGATATACGAACTATCTATTTTATTGTTTTATCACACAAATATAACAATGCGGATTTATTAAAACCTACAATACAAAATAATGCAAAGCATACTTTGATTCATAGGGCTTATATGTGAAGAACATTGTTATATCCATGGATAAACAATGAAGAGCGTAGTTCAAGTCATAGGGGGCACCCGCCCACCCCACCTTCACTCGCATCCTCCAAATCTGTCTGAATAACTTTTCCCATACTGGAACTGTATTTCTTACAGAATGATTGAAATTGTAGTATCTTTCTGTTTGTCCTTTTTTCAGGAAAAAAAGGCCGTTCCAGCCCAGAGTCCTAAAACGAAAGGCAGTAATGATAAGAACATACATTTTACCCACTAAATTTTAATTCATTTTCTGCCACCAGATAGAGTACTGACTAGAGCAATTCATCCATAGAAATGAACTAATTTTCTCATTTAAAATTAGTGATTCTAATTATATTTATTTTTTTCGTTACATATTATTGTTACATTTACCACGTGACATGTACTTGTTAAGTGTCTCGCAATTATAACAACATTAACATTTTGATTTAAATTTCAAATGGCACGTTCGCCAATTACTTAGTAGTAGGTGTTTTTGCTGCAACATAAATCAAGGCTGCAGTAACAGCAATCGGTTGCTGTGGTGTTCAGCCTCTAATGTACATACGTATTCGCCGTGCGTCTTTTCTGGTTTCTGTAATTATGCAAATCAAATGCGGTCTCGCGTTTGCCGGTGCAGCGGAGGTAAATCATAGGCGGGCTCAGCTGCAGCGGCGGCAGTCAGCAATAAAACACCTGTGTTTGTGTTTACGGTTCGCTGTGGGCAAGTGGGTCAGCGAATCCATTGGAAAATGTAATTTTATTCGACGTAATTATGCGATTCGTTATATTGATTCGTCTGTATAAATCACGACATGTCATTGATACGTAACGGTGTTTGATTGTAGGTATTAGTTGGAGAAAGTATTATTTCTTGTTTATGGGGTGATTCATGTTTTCTTTGGTATAGGTTACATATAGAAAAACGTTCTTTGGGCTATCGACCCCCCCGGGGGTCTTTCTGCCTGTTTTGAGTTAGTAGAAGGTGTCCCAAATTATTATTCAACAAAAACGAATTTAATTCTGGTAGTTGATAGTAAATTATAGTCTCTATTATATGGTGTAAGTTTGGTAAATTCATGGAGTGACTCAGTCGGGTATTTTTTTTAGAACGTCTGTGTTGTCTTGCTATGCATAGTTCGTTTAGAATTATCCTGTTGGTCTCGTTTTTGTAAATAGTTATATTAGTTAACGAGTCTAATCTATTATCTCTCCCTGCACCTATGTTCATAACAATTAATTATAATTATCATTTAAGGGGTTTATACCTTTATTTTCTTCCAAAAAATCGATTTTTTTATTGCTTTATCTGAAAATAAAACTCTTTGAGAATATTTTAAGAAATTTTCATGGAAATCGGAGCAATAGATCGAAAGTTACAGCTTTTCGAAGCGGGGTGCCATGTTTCCTGGAAATAAATTATAATTTTGATGTAAACAAATTATTGCTACATACCTTTACAAAAATTAAAACTTTCCTCAATTTTTCCGCACAAATCTTTTACATTAAGGGGTTATATACCCTTAATGTAAAAGATTTGTTTACACATTTTTTATAAAATAAACTATAAAACTTAAACGCAGTGAATATAAATTAATAAACAGAAAGATCCATGAATGATATCCAAATAATAATAATATATAAATTAATATTGTGTTTTTCCATTAATAATGGATTGATGATCGTAACTTCACGGGGTTGCTTCTACTAGCAAAAAGCGTTAATAACAATCATTTAATGTCAAGGACGAATTGTGTCATGGAGTTCAGGTGACATGCCCACACATGTGGCATAAATCATATTAACACAATACAGTGTGCACCCACGCAACCAACCCGCCTTTATTTACTATTATAAAGCAATAACGGGCAATTTACTTTCAATATCTTTATTATTCAATTCTGAATGGAATTTCTCCACAATGAGGCCATTTGTGTGGATACGCGATGTAGCAAACAATAGCTGGTTTATAGTAAACGATATACGATTAAAATTACCTTAATATTTCGTACAATATTTAAATACAATAGTTTTATTTAACTAATAAATTTATATTTTCTTATGGTTGGATAGATTATAAAATGTTTAAGGCCTCCACACTTTGAGAAACACTGGCATAACAGCTACTAAATACAGCGAAACTGTTTCTATAATATTCTAATTACCGCTCTAGAGTAGAAACTGTGCCATCGACCTCTTGCGTTAGATACATTATTTTTTTTTTATTTTCGCCACACTCATTACAATATTTTACATAATGCGATTATTAATTATCGGCCGTATCCTTGGCACGGATAAATTGAGTTTTCATCCGCCCAAGTCGAGAGAGTGAACGACCTGATGAAAGTATATCAGCTGATCGATATAAGAACGCGACTCTCGGGGCTTGTGTATTTCGCGAACAGTAACGGCACATTATATTTAGAGCGCATGCATGGGTTCTCATTATCCTCAATTACACGCGCGCCAGTCACATTTTACGAAGCCGATGCTAATTGCGTTACTTTCTACTGCTACACGACCGCAGAGCAGAATGAACAGCAGCAGAATAAGGGGTTTATTTAAGGTTTAAACACAATTTGTAAAAAGTTGTAAATTTTATAATATAAATTGTCTCTAAAACTGTAAATTGCTGCTGTTTAGTCTAGCTTGCCATTTTACTAGTTGTTACTGTAGTCGTGTAATGTACTGGTAACTAGTTATATCAAAGAAATAGCGAATAACAATAATTTTCAACTTTACTGATGCATATCTTTGGAAATTATGAAGATATCTGATTGTACCATCAATATCTGAATTCCTGATATATTTTTCTATAAAAATCACCTTCATAATTCATAATACTTTAATGTAGTGACTAGTTATATCAGAGAAATAGCGCGTAACAATAATTTTCAACTTTACTGATGCATATCTTTGGAAATTATGAAGACATCTGATTGTACTATCAATATCTGAATTCCTGATATATTTTTCTATAAGAATCAGCTTCATAATTCATAATACTTTAATGTGGTGACTAGTTAAATCAGAGAAATAGCGAGTAACAATAATTTTCAACTTTACTGATGCATGTCTTTGGAAATTATAAAGATATCTGATTGTTCTATCAATATCTGAATTCCTGATATATTTGTCTATAAGAATCACCTTCATAATTCATAGTACTTCAATGTGGTGACTAGTTATATCAGAGAAATAGCGAATAACAATAATTTTCAACTTTACTGATGCATATCTTTGGAAATTATGAAGATATCTGATTGTACTATTAATATCTGAATTCCTGATATATTTTTCTATAAGAATCACCTTCATAATTCATAGTACTTCAATGTGGTGACTAGTTATATCAGAGAAATAGCGAATAACAATAATTTTCAACTTTACTGATGCATATCTTTGGAAATTATGAAGATATCTGATTGTACTATTAATATCTGAATTCCTGATATATTTTTCTATAAGAATCACCTTCATAATTCATAGTACTTCAATGTGGTGACTAGTTATATCAGAGAAATAGCGAATAACAATAATTTTCAACTTTACTGATGCATATCTTTGGAAATTATGAAGATATCTGATTGTACTATTAATATCTGAATTCCTGATATATTTTTCTATAAGAATCACCTTCATAATTCATAGTACTTCAATGTGGTGACTAGTTATATCAGAGAAATAGCGAATAACAATAATTTTCAACTTTACTGATGCATATCTTTGGAAATTATAAAGATATCTGATTGTACTATCAATATCTGAATTCCTGATATATTTTTCTATAAGAATCACCTTCATAATTCATAGTACTTCAATGTGGTGACTAGTTATATCAGAGAAATAGCGAATAACAATATTTTTTAACTTTACTGATGCATATCTTTGGAAATTATAAAGATATCTGATTGTACTATCAATAGCTGAATTCCTGATATATTTGTCTATAAGAATCACCTTCATAATTCATAGTACTTCAATGTGGTGACTAGTTATATCAGAGAAATAGCGAATAACAATAATTTTCAACTTTACTGATGCATATCGTTGGAAATTATGAAGATATCTGATTGTACTATTAATATCTGAATTCCTGATATATTTTTCTATAAGAATCACCTTCATAATTCATAATACTTCAATGTGGTGACTAGTTACATCAGAGAAATAGCGAATAACAATAATTTTCAACTTTACTGATGCATATCTTTGGAAATTATAAAGATATCTGATTGTACTATCAATATCTGAATTCCTGATATATTTTTCTATAAGAATCAGCTTCATAATTCATAATACTTGAATGTGGTGACTAGTTATATCAGAAAAATAGCGAGTAACAATAATTTTCAACTTTACAGATGCATATCTTTGGAAATTATAAAGATATCTGAATGTACTATCAATATCTGAATTCCTAATATATTTTTCTATAAGAATCAGCTTCATAATTCATAATACTTCAATGCGGTGACTAGTTAAATCAGAGAAATAGCGAGTAACAATAATTTTCAACTTTACTGATGCATATCTTTGGAAATTGTAAAGATATCTGAATGTACTATCAATAACTGAATTCCTGATATATTTTTCTGTAAGAACCAGCTTCATAATTCATAATACTTCAATGTGGTGACTAGTTAAATCAGAGAAATAGTGAGTAACAATAATTTTCAACTTGACTGATGCATATCTTTGGAAATTATAAAGATATCTGAATGTACTATCAATATCTGAATTCCTTATGTATTTTTCTATAAGAATCAGCTTCATAATTCATAATACTTCAATGTGGTAACTAGTTATATCAAAGAAATAGTGAATAACAATACTTTTCAACTTTACTGATGCATATCTTTGGAAATTATAAAGATATCTGAATGTACTATCAATATCTGACTTCCTGATATATTTTTCTATAAGAATCACCTTCACAATTCATAATACTTTAATGTGGTGACTATTTAAATCAGAGAAATAGAGAATAACAATAATTTTCAACTTTACTGATGCATATCTTTGGAAATTATGAAGATATCTGAATGTACTATCAATTTCTGACATCCTGATGTATTTTTCTATAAGAATCAGCTTCATAATTCATAATACTTCAATGTGGTAACTAGTTATATCAGAGAAATAGCGAATAACAATAATTTTCAACTTTACTGATGCATATCTTTGGAAATTATAAAGTTATCTGAATGTACTATCAATATCTAACTTCCTGATATATTTTTCTATAAGAATCACCTTCACAATTCATAATACTTTAATGTGGTGACTAGTTAAATCAGAGAAATAGCGAATAACAATAATTTTCAACTTTACTGATGCATATCTTTGGAAATTATGAAGATATCTGATTGTACTATCAATATCTGAATTCCTAATATATTTTTCTATAAGAATAACCTTCATAATTCATAATACTTCAATGTAGTGACTAGTTAAATCAGAGAAATAGCGAGTAACAATACTTTTCAACTTTACTGATGCATATCTTTGGAAATTTTAAAGATATCTGAATGTACTATCAATATCTGAATTCCTGATGTATTTTTCTATAAGAATCAGCTTCATAATTCATAATACTTCAATGTGGTAACTAGTTATATCAGAGAAATAGCGAATAACAATAATTTTCAACTTTACTGATGCATATCTTTGGAAATTATAAAGATATCTGAATGTACTATCAATATCTGAATTCCTGATGTATTTTTCTATAAGAATCACTATCATAATTTATAGTACTTCAATCTGGTGACTAGTTATATCAAAGAAATAAATCGCTCAGGCTTTGCGGTCGTGCGCCGCCGGTTTTAAGGGCCGAAGTAGAGTTGTGCACATCGGAAACGGCAAATAGAACAAAAGACCATACGCGCGTACCAGCCCAGAGTGATAAACGAAAACGGCTCGTGCCAACATTTAAGTTTTGAAGATGTAACAAAGCGGGCGCGGTTGTCTGAACGCGAGCATCTGACACGCTTTGCATTTTATGCTTTTCCGTGTTGGTGCCACAATTTTCTGCAAATTACGATTGAATTTCATGCATTCAGCGACTCTTAGACTATTCGCGATGAGAATATTTTAATGTGCTTGGAAACTGGTTCACTTAACTGGGTCTTCATATTCAGCGGAAAACATTCTTGGAAAATGTATGAAATTCGTAACGAATGGCAAACAATTTTTATCGGACTATTAAAAGTTTAACTACGCGTATAAATCAGCAAAGCACAATTACACATTATTTATTATGTAACTTACGTTAAGAACCTTGTTATTTTAAAATAGTTCTACTTTAAAATAGAAGATTTCTATCAACGAAGCGACATGTGTTTCGATTTTAGCCACAAAAAATGGCAGGTATTGCGGTCATTGCTGAAACTCTTTGGATATACACAAAGAAAATATTTTTGTTGTAAATTTTCTCCAATCATATATTTTACCCCAACATTTCGGACATATTTTTATTCTTAATTTAGTCAAACTTTGATTTGATTCGATCATCCCTTGATTTTAAATAAAAATTACTAGCAAAATAGCTGTGAACTATCTTGTGACTTAGTATTTGTCACAAGATAGTTCACAGCTAATTTCCTTCGACGAACTTTTAATAAATTAACAAATGACCACTTAATTAATTCTGACGTCATCCTTTTCCACGAAGCTTTAATCATTCAATTCTGATTCCCATCAATCAATTACCGCTCAACTAGGTGCTGGCTGGTCATTAAAGGACATTAGGGCTTTTTTTTGTCGTGTAATGCGTTAGTGGTCTAATTACAAACGGAATGCAAATATTTATCCTTGTGAGTCACTGCGCAATATGTATGCATCGCAACGTTTTCATTAATCAATTCAAATTTCTTGATTGTGATGTGATTAAATGTTGAGTTTACGGTGACGTATTGTATGCAACTTGTGCGGCGTGAGTGTTTGATGGTCGGGCTAGGTGGTGGGAGCGCTGCTGGCAGAGTTCCAGGGGAGAAATGGAATGTGAGCTCATTTAATAGCGGCGGGAATTTTGCTATTGATTTCGGGTTGGTGCATATAATAGGGGTGGACTAGGTTATTTTAAGGGGGGTTATAGATTTTTAAATATTTTAATTCGTGAATATGTTTTTATTTACTGTATCAAATAAACAATAAATTATTGAATGTTAAAAAATAATATGTATATGTAATATGGCACTTTTGGCAATATCCTCCGATCACCGAAGTCAAAATGCGGATCAGGATTTGGATGAGATCATTTGTTTATTATTATGCGCCTAAACATTAACTTAAGGTTGGCGCTGCACCAGGACGAACCAACAATATCTGGTGTGGGCACACCACACGACTTTCCGAAAAACATTGATATTTTTCAACATTTTCCATCTTTTTATTTTTTAAATGCCAGAAATGAACTCTGCATGAACAAAAGCCATCTGATTATGCAATTGCATAGCTAAAACGTGAAGCTACGAACAAATTATATCTATCTTTAAGGTTGGCGTTTTTGAATTAGGCAACTTGTGATGCACATGTAATAGCATAGGCGAAATTGCGTATAAGAAATACGCACCGTTTTCTGTAACTAGAACATAAATTGAGTTGCAAAAATACGTATGCAAAAGAATAATGTTGCACGTATTTCGTAGTCTAGGTGAGAATGTCCATAGTCCCTCGGTAATCGTGAAATTAAATTTATTATTGTTCGTTCAAAATTACCGAAGAACTATGGACATTCTTACCTAGACTACAGAATACGTGCAACATTATTCTTTTGCATACGTATGTTTTCAACTCAATTTATGTTCTAGTTAAAGAAAACTGTGCGTATTTCTTATACGCATTTCGCCTATGTTATTACATGTGCATCACAAGTTGCCTATTTTTTTTTATAAATTAAAAAACGCCAAACTTAAAGATAGATATTTGTTCGTAGCTTCACGTTTTAGCTATGCAATTGCATAATCAGATGGCTTTTGTTCATGTAGAGTTCATTTCTAGCATTAAATCAAACACAAAATATTGAAAATGTTGAAAAATATCAATGTTTTTTGGAAAGTCGTGTGGTGTGCTCTTACCAGATATTGTTGGTTCGTCCTGGTGCAGCTTTTTTAAGATATTGAGTGGAGGTTAGGCTTTCCTAATTTGTGGTGTACGGTCTTTGGACTGTTTTGAGTGTTGGCTATTAAAGGAACATCAGATATTGTTGGTTCGTCCTGGTGTAGTTTTTTTAAGATCTTGAGTGAAGGTTAGGCTTTCCTAATTTGTGGTGTATGGGCCCTTGGACTGTTTTGAGTGTTGTCTATTAAAGGAACACGTTTGTGTTTTGATGCAATTTTAAAAAGTTTTGAGATTCCCAATTCTTTCGTGAATTTTATGATACTAAACTATATACAAACAGGCGGGACGTCTTGGGAAGAGTCGATAGCCTAAATAAAGATGGTTTATATATTACTAAAATAATTATTTAGTAATAAAAAAAAGTCCATTAAAAAAAGTATGCTCTATGAACAGAACGCATGGCAGCAGGTGTCAAGGTCGCACATAAAACATTGTGCATTGATAATATATTTATTTTTAGTAAATACACTCCGATAGCGAACCTTGGCAATACAAATTAACCGGATTCCATAATGAATCAAAACAGGCACATACAAGCTCATGTTAAAAAATGCCAGATTATTTATCTTCAATTGTTTTTTTCATCCGCGCGTGTCACAATTCGGCATCGATTTGATCCGAGCAAAACTGCACTCGGTGCGCTATCTTATGAAAGAATGTGCTTGCAATTTAAAATTGCGAATTTATCAGGCGCGTGGATATAATATACCCGTTAGCTGGCCGAAAGACAACAACAATGCGCATCCATATCGCATTTCACTGCGCTCATATTATTCGCCTGCAGTTTTATTGCGTTACAATGTAAATAAATCGTCTCCGAAGAAGGCGTGCTTGACTATAGACACTTGTGCGTGTTGTGTCCGTTTATGTGTGTGTGTGTGTCGTGTGGCTTGTGCAATTTTAATGGTTTGATTATGAAGAGATGTTTCGAATGACTTGTTGATTATTGATGAAATTTGCTGTTGCCGCAAGTGTGTGTATTAAAAATTTGTTTTGGGGAGCGTGCCTCGAATATAGACAGGGTGCTGATAATATTGCGGTCACGTTATGTTGGATGATATTTTTGTCTAATAATATTAAATGCTTTTCGTATACGAGTATCTGAGGAATATAAGAAGACATGTATAAACAATCATATAAATACATAAAATTATTAATAGTAATACGCTTGTAGAAACAGCAGAAGATATATTTAAATATAGAATGTTTGTCGGTGATTCTAAATAATCACCGACAAACATTCTATAATAACATTCTTTTTTTGTGTAGGTTTTTTGGTTTTAATAATAAAATACCAGCATTTTGATTGAAATTAAAAATATTTCTATATCAATATGAGATTAATCATAAATTATAGAACAATATTGGGGCCTGGAGGAAGACATAACAAAATACATGCTATGTTTAATTAAAAAAGGACTTTATTTGGCATAAACCCTCAAAAAATTATTATTAATTAATATCATTTATTAATTTAAGACTAATTAAAAAGAAATATGTGAATAATAATGTAATGCATAGTTCAAGTCGTTTGAAATAGTGGATGGGTATAGTTTGGTTGGTAGGGGCCGCCCGCCCACCCCACCTTTGCTCGCATACTTTTTCCGTAAGATAAAGCTCTTGTTGGAATAGTTCAAACAATATAAAACATTTGTACCTAATGAAAAAACTATGCGAGCAAAGGTGGGGTGGGCGGGCGGTCCCTACCAACCAAACTATGCCCGTCCACTATTTCAAATGACTTGAACTATCCACTACACTATTATCTGTTATTTTCTATGATTAAATCAATGTCATTTATTATTTTAAGACTAATTAAAAAGAAATATGTGAATAATGATGTAATGCATAGTTCAAATCGTTTGAAATAGTGGACGGGTATAGTTTGGTTGGTAGGGACCACCCGCCCACCCCACCTTCGCTCGCATAGTTTTTTCAATAGATACAAATGTTTTATATTGTTTAAACTATTCCAACAAGAGTTTATCCTATGGAAAAACTATGCGAGCAAAGGTGGGGTGGGCGGGCGGCCCCTACCAACCAAACTATGCCCGTCCACTATTTCAAATGACTTGAACTATCCACTACACTATTATCTGTTATTTTCTATGATAAAATTAATATCATTTATTAATTTAAGACTAATTAAAAAGAAATATGTGAATAATGATGTAATGTATAGTTCAAGTCGTTTGGAATAGTGGACGGGTATAGTTTGGTTGGTAGGGACCGCCCGCCCACCCCACCTTTGCTCGCATAGTTTTTCCATAGGATAAAACTCTTGTTGGAATAGTTCAAAGAATATAAAACATTTGTATCTAATGATAATCTATGCGAGCGAAGGTGGGGTGGGCGGGCGATCCCTACCAACCAAACTATGCCCGTCCACTATTTCAAATGACTTGAACTATCCACTACACTGTTATCTGTTATTTTCTATGATAAAATTAATATCATTTATTAATTTAAGACTAATTAAAAAGAAATATGTGAATAATAATGTAATGCATAGTTCAAATCGTTTGAAATAGTGGATGGGTATAGTTTGGTTGGTAGGGACCACCCGCCCACCCCACCTTCGCTCGCATAGTTTTTTCAATAGATACAAATGTTTTATATTGTTTGAACTATTCCAACAAGAGTTTTATCCTATGGAAAAACTATGCGAGCAAAGGTGGGGTGGGCGGGCGATCCCTACCAACCAAACTATGCCCGTCCACTATTTCAAATGACTTGAACTATCCACTACACTAGTATCTCTTATTTTCTATGATTAAATTAATGTCATTTATTAATTTAAGACTAATTAAATAGAAATTTGTGAATAATAATGTAATGCATAGTTCAAGTCGTTTGAAATAGTGGACGGGTATAGTTTGGTTGGTAGGGGCCGCCCGCCCACCCCACCTTTGCTCGCATAGTTTTTCTATAGGATAAAACTCTTCTTGGAATAGTTCAAACAATATAAAACATTTGTATCTATTGAAAAAACTATGCGAGCGAAGGTGGGGTGGGTGGGTGGTCCCTACCAACCAAACTATGCCCGTCCACTATTTCAAATGACTTGAACTATCCACTACACTATTATCTGTTATTTTCTATGATAAAATTAATATCATTTATGAATTTAAGACTAATTAAAAAGAAATATGTGAATAATAATGTAATGCATAGTTCAAGTCGTTTGAAATAGTGAACGGGTATAGTTTGGTTGGTAGGGGGTAAACAACCGCGAATGCTAGTGTAATATTCTGCCTTACCCCAAACAAAAGTTAACATTTCTTTGCAGTTAATTTAAATATCGGTATTTTTAGATGGCAGTAGCGCGAACTACCAGAATATCACATAATATAAACAAGCCTCACAGATTTTCTGTGAAGTTAATTTAAATACCGGTATTTTTGGATGACAGTAGCGCGAACTATATGTATTTAGCAAACAGGGACTCATATTTTTTGTACTATAATGAATGCACTGCCCACATCAAAATTTTATAATAGTAAAGCCCGTATGACATTATCTAGTTTCCTATATCGCTTTATATATAAGAATTGATATATTAAATTGTATAACTATTTCTAAATGGAAAATGAACATTGTGTATTACGGTGTTGTTATTGTTAAGTGAATTTATTATTATTCCGCCGCTATATCACTTTCTACATGTGTGTATGACACTATGTAGTTTGTGTCTGCATCAAAAACGATATAAGAAACTAAATAATGTCATACGGGCTTTAGTATTATACAATTTTGATATGGTCAGTCCATTCATTATTGTACAAAAAATATTAGTCCCTGTTTGCTAAATATAAAAACGATAGCAAACTCAATTTACATTACTTAAAGATCAGGTTCAACAACATCTCTTCATACTTCTAACCTTGATTGTTGTTCCTTCAGGAATGCATTAATGTAAATAATTCATATTTCCGGCTGATAATATAAAGTTACAGTGTTATTGTAATAATTATATAAACAGTATATGACGCACCCATCATTGTGCCGTCAAAATTAATACATACAAGTAACATGATAGTGTTGTGTGTGGCAAATTGACATATATGTGACGTGTTTTTATAACTAGGAACGATATAATCGTGTGTTTTTAATTTGCAAAATATGTCTTGGAAAAGGCAGTATGACGAGTTTAAATTGGGGAAATCACTTGAACGACGGATGCACAGACGAGATTCGGTTAGTATTTTATGCCTGTTCTTACCAATTACGACATTTGTCATCTCACAGTGCGATATATTCACAAATCGCATATTGACGACTACCATGGTTACATTTTTAAATAATATATTTATATATATATATATATATATATATATATATATATATATATACCAACCAAACTATGCATATTCAATATCCCAAGTGACTTGACACTACACTGTTTCCAATAGATATTTTTAAAATTAAGTCTAAATTAATAAATGAAATTAATTGAATCATAGAAAGTTATGGATAAATAGTGTAGTGCAGAGTTCAAGCTATTTAAAATAGTGAATGGGCATAGTTTAATTGGTTGTAACACTTCAATGAGATAGTTCAAACCTTTAGAAACACTGAATGGGCATAGTTTGGTTGGTAGGGGCCACCCGCCCACCCCACCTTTGCTTACATAGTTTGTTTCATAGGATAACACACTTTTTCGAAAAGTTTGACCAAAGTTATAACTCTATTCATATAAGAAATCAATAGAATCAAAAGTGGTTGTCTGGATAACCAAATTTCAATTTAATAGAAATGAAAACTGCTTACTAGTCAACATGCTACTCATATCCTTGATCTTCTTGAAATTTCTGTGTTGTTTAATGATGTTTGTAAGCTCCTCATAACGCTTCTCTTTTGGAACGACTATGAACAAAATTTCAGCAAAAAGATATATGTATATATGTATATATGTATATATGTATATATGTATATATGTATATATGTATATATGTATATATGTATATATGTATATATGTATATATGTATATATGTATATATGTATATATGTATATATGTATATATGTATATATGTATATATATATATATATATGTAGTCGTTCCAGTCTCTGTTGAATAGAGATTAGTCCAGCGGTGTTGTATAAGTCTGTGTTTGAAATATTGTGTAAATTTTTGTTCGGGTGTCTAAGTCTAACGGTGATATATATTTTTAAATATTCTGCATAAATTCTTAATTGAAGTCTAGATACATTATGACAAAATTAAGACAACAACATCGTGGTAAAGATACGGCAGTATGACCTCGCAAGTTTAACTAGTCCTGTTTGCAAAAAAAACATATACACAAGAAAATAAATGTTCAGTATGCGAACCGAGATGACTATGATGGTGATTATTTTAATTGTCGACTATCTACACTAATAATAATGCATTAAAAAAGCACACTGACCAGTTGTATTTATCATTCCTATTGCAAAGTCAGCGTAAATAAAATGTTTTTATTATGCTTTAAAAGTGGATAATAGTTTTTAAATGTCTGAATGACGCCGATTAAAAGTACTGGATGGTGGTGTTGGTAAAAATTGAAACGTTCGATTCCCATCTTGTTTTCATTCAAATTGAGTGTTTGACAACTTGTTAAATTCAATTAAAAAAAAATATCAAAAACGGAGGTTAGAACAAGAGACCTTTGCGGAGCGCTGTGCTTACTCGAATAAATATACTGAAGTTTTTTTTTTTAAATAATTTGATTTTGAACTAGTGACAACAATGATAAGGTGTGCTAAACATCTATTAACGTGTCGAGTATGTGTTTGTGGGTGGTCGAGTATATGAGGGTGTGTGTGTGGCTTTTTGTGTGTGTGTGTGTAAATATTATTTATTTAACAAACATGCCCCGTTACAAGTAACATTACATGTCTTCAGATTTATCAAAATTAAATTAACATTTCTATTGCTTTCTAACTAATATCACAATTAAATTTACACTAGCACTTTTACAGTACGTGGAGGTATTACTCATTATGAGAAACGTTATTGTTTTATATAAACGTATAATTATTTTTGAGACGTAAAAATGACGTCAAAGGCGGTCGGACCGTTTTTCTAGGAAACCAGGGCGTTCACATGACAAACATCGTTTTAAGTATATGTAATTGAATAACTTAACATGTATCAATGTGATTGCCTTTTTGGCATTGCGTTGACGTATTACTCTTTATGGGAAAGCATATTCGTTCATATACACCTAAAACTATTTTTGTAACGTCAAAAGCGTCCGTTTTTAAGCCGCCGCTTTTGACGTCATTTTTACGTCACTAAAATAGTTTTACGTGTATACAAATGCATATGGTTTACCATAAAGATTTATACCTCAATCTAATGTAAAAAGGCAGCAATGTGTTGAAAAATGGTTAGTTATTAATTTATATATTTTTAAAGAGATTTTTGTTGTGTAAATGACGTCAAAAGCGGTCGCTCTCCTAGGAAACCAAGGCTTAACAGTTCAAACCGTTCGCGTTTGGATATTTAAACTAATACATTCTATAAACGAAAATGTGTTTACAAATTTGCACTATTTTAACACTTGTATTGTATAATTGTTGTTGCAGGAGTTGGGATCGCAACCCCTGCCCAGTTTGCACGACGATGGCGAGGTGCTGCCGCTGCCCCGGCCGCGATCCGGCACCTGGGGCGCGAAGGACAGCAAGAAAGAATCAAAGTCCAAAAAAGAAAAGTCCAAAGAGAAAGACAAGGCCGAGTCCAAAGAGAGGAAGGAGCGGAAACGCGAGAAGGAGCGGCAGTCCCGGAGCGGCTCCGCTTCCCGCTCGAATTCGGCGGAGCGTCGGAAGTCGGGCGACGATATACAGAGCCCGAAGAAGTCGGGCATGCTGGACGCCTTTAGAAACCGCTCGCACTCTGACGCCAGTAGTAAGAAGAAGGGTCTGGCGTTAATGGCGACGATGAAGAGTGCGATGTTGGTAAGTTACAGTTGGAGGTGGGCGTGTGTTTTATTGTTATATGTTTGTATGTTTTTGCAGCACACAGGTTTGATGCATGCAAGACCTAAAGCGCCGAGGGATGGATCAGCTCATCCTGTAAGGGATGGCAGTTCCCACACGCAGTACTACCATACGGTCACAGCGGCGTCGTCTAGTAAGAACCCTATGACAAAAGTGATGGATATCTTCAGGAACCGATCGCATCAGAGTGTACCGCCGGAGGATCGACGAAAGGTAAGATTATTTTTGTATATACTTGAGACACGTATTCTAATACATGCAGAAAATAATTTTAAAACATCTATAGATATTCATAAATAACATCGTAATATTTATGTGCAATCATAATTGTAATTTTTAGTATTAAGGGCCGTTTACAATATTTGACAATTTTCACGTTTTTTTTATCTTTTTGGCATTCTGACATTTTGATATTTTGACATTTTAACATTTTGACATTCTTACATTTTACATATTTATTTAACATTTTGGAATAACATTTTGGAATTTTGACATATTTAGGTATTCATAAATAACCACGTAATATGTATGTGCAATCATAATCGTAATTTTTAGTGTTAAGGGCCGTTACAATGGCTTGTTCCGTGGATAAAACAATGAAGAGCATAGTTCAAGTCATAGGGGCCCCCTACCCACCCCACCTTCGTTGGCATAGTTTTATTATTTATAAAAACTAGAGTAACCATTGTTTTTTCAATTGTTAATCGAGTTTTATCCTTAAATGAAAACTATGCGAACGAAGGTGGGGTGGGCGGGTGGTCCCTATGACTTGAACTACGCTCTTCATTGTTTTATCCACGGATATAACAATGCTCTTCACATGCAAACCCTATGAATCAAAGTATGCTCTGCAATATTTTATATTATAGGTTACAATAAATCCGCATTGTTGCATTTGTGTGATAAAACAAAAAATGGATAGCTCATATGACAGTTATGCTCATTTGTTTTATAATATAAAACAATGTAGAGCATACTTTGATTCACAGGGTTTGCATGTGAAGAACATAGTTATATCTGTGAATAAAATAATGAAGAGCATAGTTCAAGTCATAGGGGCCCCCCACCCACCCCACCTTCGTTTGCATAGTTTTATTATTTATAAAAACTAGAGTAACCATTGTTTTTTCAATTGTTAATCGAGTTTTATCCTTAAATGAAAACTATGCGAACGAAGGTGGGGTGGGCGGGTGGCCCCTACGACTTGAACTACGCCCTTCATTGTTTTATCCACGGACATAACAATGTTCTTCACAAGCAAACCCTATGCATCAAAGTATCCTCTGCAATATTTAATATTATAGGTTATAATAAATCCGCATTGTTGCATTTGTGTGATAAAACAAAAAATGGATAGCTCATATGACAGTTATGCTCATTTGTTTTATAATATAAAACAATGTAGAGCATACTTTGATTCACAGGGTTTGCATGTGAAGAACATAGTTATATATGTGGATAAAACAATGAAGAGCATAGTTCAAGTCATAGGGGACCCCCACCCGCCCCACCTTCGTTAGCATATTTTTATTATTTAGAAAAACTAGAGTTGCCATTGTTTTTTCAATTGTTAATCGAGTTTTATCCTTAAATGAAAACTATGCGAACGAAGGTGGGGTGGGCGGTTGTTCCCTATGACTTGAACTATGCTCTTCATTGTTTTATCCACGGATATAGCAATGTTTTCCACATGCAAACCCTATGAATCAAAGTATACTCTGCAATATTTTATATTATAAGTTACAATAAATCCGCATTGTTGCATTTGTGTGATAAAACAAAAAATGGACAGCTCATATGACAGTTATGCTCATTTCTTTTATAATATAAAACAATGTAGAGCATACTTCGATTCGTAGGGTTTGCATGTGGAAAACATTGTTATATCTGTGGATAAAACGATGAAGAGCGTAGTTCAAGTCATAGGGGCCCCCAACCCACCCCACTTTCGTTGGCATAGTTTTATTATTTATAAAAACTAGAGTTACCATTGTTTTTTCAATTGTTAATCGAGTGTTATCCTTAAATGAAAACTATGCGATCGAAAGTGGGGTGGGCGGGTGGCCCCTATGACTTGAACTACGCTCTTCACTGTTTTATCCATGGATGTAACTATGTTCTTCACATGCAAACCCTATGAATCAAAGTATGCTCTCTATTATTTTATATTATAGGTTATAATAAATCCGCATTGTTGCATTTGTGTGATAAAACAATAAAATAGATAGTTCGTATGACAGCTATGCTCATTTGTTTTATAATATAAAACAATGTGGAACATACTTTGATTCATAGGGTTTGCATGTGGAAAACATTGTTATATCCGTAGATAAAACAATGAAGAGCGTAGTTCAAGCCATTGTTTCGCTTATCAATATATAAATATCTGGTGTGGGCACCATACGACTTTCCGAATTACATAACCCATTTAATTTTGTATAACATTTTCGACATTTTTAACTTTTGGGCTTTTTAATTTATTTTACTATGTCATTTTTGACATATTTGACTTTTTTTTGTTTACTTTTTTGACTTTTCGACATTTTTTGACATTTTTGATTTTTTTACTTTCTTTGAACTTTTTGACATGTGAGATTTTGACATTTTCACGTTTTAACATTTTGACTTTTTGATATTTTGATATTTTGATATTTTGATATTTTGATATTTTGATATTTTGATATTTTGATATTTTGATATTTTGATATTTTGATATTTTGATATTTTGATATTTTGATATTTTGATATTTTGATATTTTGATATTTTGATATTTTGATATTTTGATATTTTGATATTTTGATATTTTGATATTTTGATATTTTGATATTTTGATATTTTGATATTTTGATATTTTGATATTTTGATATTTTGATATTTTGATATTTTGATATTTTGATATTTTGATATTTTGATATTTTGATATTTTGATATTTTGATATTTTGATATTTTGATATTTTGATATTTTGATATTTTGATATTTTGATATTTTGATATTTTGATATTTTGATATTTTGATATTTTGATATTTTGATATTTTGATATTTTGATATTTTGATATTTTGATATTTTGATATTTTGATATTTTGATATTTTGATATTTTGATATTTTGATATTTTGTTATTTTGTTATTTTGTTATTTTGATATTTTGATATTTTGATATTTTGATATTTTGATATTTTGATATTTTGATATTTTGATATTTTGATATTTTTATATTTTGATATTTTGATATTTTGATATTTTGATATTTTGATATTTGATATTTTGGCATTCTGACATTTTGGAATTTTGACATATTTACATTTAGGCATTTTCACATCGCAAAAATCGGGTTTATTTCGTCTATTTTAGACATAAAACGTAATGAAAATTGATTTTTTTTGCTAAATAGTACACGGCAACATTACCTTCATTATGGTGTAATTTTTTTTCCCCGAATAGTTATCGCATATTTCCACAATCTTAGTTTGAAAACGTGAACGCGTTTTCGGTAAAACAATACCTTCCTTTGCATCAGTGATGTATTCTGAAAAGTAAAAAAACTAATTTTTTAAATAAGTCACCTAATGAAAATGTTTAGAAAATTGTCACCAATAAAAATTTAGATAAATATTGTAAAAATTATCAGTGACACCCCCGCTTTAACCTTTAACCTCATAGACCCGGAGTGTATATATATATATATACACACTCCGGGTCTATGAGTTCGCGAGTGCCGGAAGGTTAATAACGGACGGCCCGGGTTCGAATCCCATTTGTCATTGATATTCAATTAACGATACTTTAGAAAACTCATGGACGATATTCTGAAATAGCAAGGCATACACTCACACATACACATACACTAGCACATCGTCAGAAGGATCCGAAGGTCGATAGCCAGTTATAGAATTGTAACAAATACAGTAAGTACTGATCAGTGTGTGAATACTTTCGTTTTTAATCGGTCGGAGTAGACGCGCGGCGGGTGCCCCCGGTGTCATGACATTGGGCATTGGTAAAAACATCTCCACAGATAATGGATTGTAATCGTGGTCGTTGCGGCAGTCTGCTCCGGCTAATGCGCGACTGTTGATATCGACTCATTAGCTATGGTCCTTCTTTTACGCGTTTTACGAAATGTGTAAAGTGTGCGTAGTGCGTTGTGTATCTTTAAATATATTCGTGACATTCTTCAGTAAACACAAAATTCATTAGAAACTTTACTAGACAAGATATATTGGTCAGTTCTCTTCAAAATAATTCATTTATTTATGTTCATATTCCTATTTTCTTAACGTAGAAGTATTCACCATGATGCCGGTTCAAAATCATAGTGGCTAGAATTGTTAATGAAAACATAAATATTTGTACACACTTTATTTTTTAGTACCTTTATTTAAGCTTAATTAAATATTTTGATTTTTCTCCCGGCTACCAAGAGATGATGGTCATATTACCATTTATATTAGCCCTATAAAGATAGACTTTTTTTTTTAGAAAATTTACGATTCTATTCGCCAAAACACTAAAGAAAATATGAAGGTAAAAGGCACATTCGTCTAATTTGAATATGTAAAATAAGAAAGCGCAAGTGTGAATCATCTGAAGGGTTAAAATAGTGAGTATAGATAAAAAAGGCTTTTCCGCCGCTCAAGAGAGACGCTCAGAGGGATTTAATCACCCGGTATTTTTCTTAACATCACAGAAAACCTTTGAAAAACAGTGAAAGATAAAAAAATTCGCCACGATGGGGCCCCCCAATGTTCAGTACTTTTCTATTCTCTATATAAACTCAAAAGCGGTTAAGGAATGTTTAATACGAATATAAATAAATATCTGAACACGTCGTATTTAGAGGTAACACAAAATACCCCGTTTGTACTAGACATTTTATAAATTGTATATTTTTAACATGTAGTAATACATCTCAGCAAGATTATTTGTGTGAAGAAATAAATATGGTTATAATAAGACTATAAATAACATTAATTAATAATACGGTGATCATCTTTTGGTAGCTTGAAGAATAATCAATAATTTAATAGAGCCGGTATTGAATTATTGATTATTCTTCAAGCTACCAAGAGATGATCACCATATTATTAATTAATGCTGTTATTTATAGTCATATTATAGTCATATTTACTTCTTCACACAAATAATCTTCCTCAGATGTATTACTACATGTTTAAAGAGGTAAAATATATAATTTATAAAATCCTCAAAGCTCATGAACATCAACATGCCAAATCTTAATATCCTTTAAAAATTATTTTCAATTAAATTTATGCAAGTAGTAAACTGTAAATAAATACTATTCTAAACAGTTAAATCTTTAAATAAACGTTGCACACAACATGTTTACTATGCCAAGAAAAGTTAGCAATTAGTGTCCCGACGTTTAACACAATCAACTGTGTACAGTTTGGTATACTTGAAACCGTTCTCCACTCGGCAATTGTCTCAATTAATGATGACACACGATACGGTGAAAGACATTAATTACATGTTTTTAAATTCTGCATGAAACATTTGTACAATAATTGGGCAACAAAATAATAGTTGTACGCGCATTTAATCAGCAGATAACACGATTTTTATAATGGAAATAAAAAAGGATAATAATATGTTTCAATAACAAACTGTTATTATTTTCATAAATAACTATATTCGCGAATCAATGGTAGCCATTTTGTACTGCAAGGCTACTTTATATTCGGTTCGATTTATTTTTTTGTTTGTTGTGTTGTTTGACTGTTAACATTGTATAAGTAGCTTTCATTTAGCGTTACTTAGCTAAATTATCTCTACCGAGACGGAAAGACCCGTGAAGGGTCAATAGTCTAATAAATATATATATATATATATATATATATATATATATATATATATATATATATCGTATCGATTTTTTCGCTTCAACAATTCTCCACCTTCTGCTTCTCATTGCCACATACTCATCTCCAGCTTTTTTACGCTTGTACAGCACATTACTGTGATTTTCGTATATATATATCTATATCTACCTGATACGAAAATCACAGTAAATGGTGCTGTACAAGCGTAAAAAAGCTGGAAATGAGTATGTGGCAATGAGCAGCAGAAGGTGGAGAATTGTTGAAACGACAAAATCGATACGAGGAACGTATCGTATCGATTTTGTCGCTTCAACAATTCTCCATCTTCTGCAGCTAATAATAACAAAAAATGTAACAGCAATACAAATAACATCCCAGAGCTATAGTGGTTTTTGGTATGCCGTCAGCATAGAGCTCCACCGTACGCGATTTTTCTTAACTATCTTCATTTGCTTCAGCCATTCTCGGAAGCTTCTTTGGTGTGATTTACACATCACAAAAATCATTTTACTATATGTAATTGAACAACTCACAATTGTTCATCGTAATTCATTGCCCTTTCCCATTACGTTTAGGTATATTTCTTTATGGGAACCGAAGTCTTTAACGTTGTTTTATTTAATGTCTAATAACCCATAGTATAGTTAAATTGTATATTACTCTACAATTGTGGAACTTACTAAAGTATGTAAATATATTATAAAAACCATCTGAATACGCCTAAAATATAAGAATCCTAATAATTTTGAGTTAATACATTAGGCCCCAAACATGCGTGTGTTCTTGAATAATAATTCCAAACTAATTTGTCCCACAAAGTCGTTTTTAACCGAATATGAAACACATTAAATTATAAGCGTAGTGGGGACGCGGACGAGCATTATCATATCACGACGTTAGTTGTTTATCGCAGCATCGCCGTTTTGTAGTTGCGTTCCTGGCTTTCTGCGGTCGGCCGCAGTTGCCATTTGTTAACAACAACGCTTACCGGTTGTGTTGTAGGTTGTTAAAATAGTGCCCCTCAAACAACGGTGGTGCGGGATTTAAAATATGTGCATGAAATTGTAAAAGTAAACATTATAGGAGTATATAACCAATAACAGTCTAGTAATTATACATTATAGGTTCTTTTATATATTATCATAGAAAAAATCTGTTTTTGTTTATTGATTGTTTATCCTATAAACCAGTATTTCTCAAACTTTTTGGTCCGCGCGGCGAATGTTTCAAGTGTAAAAACACTTGAAACATTCAAAGGACCCCCTGAAATATGGGTATGTGTAGAAAAACGTCTTGAATGATTTGAAAATCGTGATAAAACTTTCCCCCTAGGAGGAAAGATTAACGCCATCTGGCGACACCACATCAATTAACAATGCACACTCATATGTTACATTTTATAGATTTGTAATCAATTTTCTGCGACCCCAACATCCCCTGCCCCCCCAGATAGATTTCACGACCCCCACTTTGAGAATCTCTGCTATAGACAATTCTACAAAAAAAATTAACTCATACCAAAATTGACTTGAGTATTATAAAGAGTAACCTTTTTGTATAGGATTATACATTGGTTTTCATCCTATACAAAAAGGTATATGTATATTGGTTTTCATCCAGATAATTGATTACAAATGAATGATTAGTGCTACAATATTATATTTAGAGTATACTAGAATAGTTGTGAATACATTTAAAATGTCTATAAACTGAGGACAAACTACAAATCATTGTTGAATGTATCACCTCAGACAAATTACAAAAACTCCATGGAATGAAAATTCTGACTTAAAATAGACTTAAATGTTTAAAGTTGTGAATGAAATGAAAACTGAGGACAAATGGTCAATTATATGATTATGACTGAGGATGCTTCTACAAATAAATATATAAATTAGCTCATAATTTATAGTAGATAGTAGATAAAGTAGATTTCATAGTAGTGAATAATAATTAAAAGTATAACAACTGAGGACAAATGACATTACACCGAGGTTACAAATTATTATTAGGATTCAAACTAAGCTTAATAAAATGTATACGAACTACAAACCATTGGTATTACAAAATTATGATTTAAACTAGACTTAAACGTTATTAAAGTTGTGAATGAATTGAAAACTGAGGACAAATGGTCAATTATATGTTTATGACTGAGGATGCTTCCACAATTAAATATATAGTGGCCATTTTACAAGTATTTACTATATATAACTTATCGAGTAAGGTATAGTAATGATGGAATGAAGAAAATACTGATGTTTATCCGGATAATTGATTAATTGATAAATATAAAAGGAGAATTGAAGCAAATACTGACATTTGTAGGACTGACAGTATTATTGATCGTGTAAGGTGCCTTTATAAATTACAATGTTGAAGTATTCAAAGCCCCTCGCGATTTATATATATATATATATATATATATATATATATATATATATATATATATTTTTCTCACTACTTACATAAACAATCGTACAAATAGAAAACAATTAACGCGAGGCCGTTATTTATTTTAAAAACCATTCAGTTACATGTATTTTTTATTTTTTTATTGTTGCACGCTGTTGTAGCGATGAACTTGCTGGCCGGCCATGATAACCTAACGAAATGCACTTACAGCAATTGCTCTTAATTTCATGTGGTGTTTTACGCAGTTGCTCTATTTTTACAACGGTGCAATCAAACAACACCTCTTTGTATTAGTTTCAGTTGAACTTGAACTTGATCATTTTCAATCAGTTGTGTTTTGATTCGTGAACGCAGTCGGTCGCTGATTTGTTTGACGGTTGAACGTATGACGGTTGAAAGTGTTGTAAAATAAAATATATGCTAGTTTATAATAGTGCAGTTTAATAAATATTTGTGTGTGTGTGTGTTATAAATGAGTCAGGTTTATTTTCAAGTAAAAAGATTAATATATATCGCTTACGCCCGGTTTCTCCAACGAATCTTGGAGCTCGTCTTACATAAGGTCGTCTTATATATAACCACGTCTTACATTTTTATTCTGTTGCACCAAACATATGTAGATCTTACTTAGTCTTACAATGTAAGACTGTCTTATCGTTTTAAGATCCGATTTTTGTTTGGTACAACGCTTTAAGATCGTGTTATTATTAAGACGGTTTTAAACTAGTTAAGATTCGTTGGAGAAACCGGGCGTTACTTTATCAGTTCGCTCTGCTATTAACGGTGGTTCGTTCGTAAAGTGTTAACTAATATATACATACTTGTTACATAAATAGCAATTGTCATATTAGTTACATAATGTGGCACTTTTTAAACAAAGAAATATAATAATAATAATAATAATAATAATAGGGTTTATTGTTCTACGGAAAGAAAAATCCAATTACAGGACAACAACGATAATAAATAACCATTTTGTGGACCCTTTGTGATAATTATAAGGATACGTACTACCTACGTATCCTTATTCTGATCACAAAGGGTCCAAAAAATTATTATGATCACAAAGAGGAAATGTAAAGTGTTATGATTTGGTTATGTGTCAAATTATTGTATTATTGAGTTCGCTGGTATTTTTTATTCAACAATTTTGAATTATATCTGTTGATATCTTATAAGAATACGTACTACCTACGTATCCTTATTCTGATCACAAAGGGTCCAGAAAATTATTATGATCACAAAGAGGAAATGTAATATGTTATGATTTGGTTATGTGTTAAATTATTGTAATATTGAGTTCGCTGTTATTTTTTATTCAACAATTTTGAACTATATCTGTTGATATCTCGATATGTTGACTATTTTTATCAAAATGTATAGACGTACTAAAAAAACGGCATTGTATACTCACCGTGTATATTTAGAAGTTTGTAAATGTCCTGAAATTTTTTAAATTGCATGTATTTTGCCTTTGATTCAAGATATTACTTGAAAGATATTTTCATGCATATTGCTATAAAAAATGTATGGGTTGTGTTTCTTTCTATTAAAATATCAACACATTTAAATGTAGATGTTTTTAATATTTCGATTGATGATATCACTATCAATGTTATTATTTACAAAAAGTTGTAGTTGTTGTTTCCATTCAGATTACACAAAATTTGCTTATAAATCTTGTTTACAAACACACTAAAAATAATTAGCCTGCTTCGTAAAAATTATGCGCACGCAATTCATTTGATTGATTACGCTACACAAATTGATGCTACTTGTTACTTCTAATTTGATGACTAACATGGCTGCTGATTTTAAAAATTATTTATTTATTTAATCGAAATGACTATCTACTTTATTTGGTGTAAGGCATTTGAAAATAAGGAGGAATATTATATAAATTTACCTTTATTTGGCATCAAACAAAACAAAAACTTAGATAGATTTGTGCAAACTAAAGGTCGTTTTAGACAAGACAATTTCTTGACTCAAAAGTTAGTCAAGACAATCTAAATTGTCTCGTATCATACAGCAAATTATTTGAAATATTGAATTGGATAGTAGATGGAATGGATATATAAAATTATGCGCACGCAATTCATTCGATTGATTACGCTACTACACAAATTGATGCTACTTGTTACTTCTAATTTGATGACTAACATGGCTGCTGATTTTAAAAATTATTTATTTATTTAATCGAAATGACTATCTACTTTATTTGGTGTAAGGCATTTGAAAATAAGGAGGAATATTATATAAATTTACCTTTATTTGGCATCAAACAAAACAAAAACTTACATAGATTTGTGCAAACTAAAGGTCGTTTTAGACAAGACAATTTCTTGACTCAAAAGTTAGTCAAGATACGAGACAATCTAAATTGTCTCGTATCATACAGCAAATTATTTGAAATATTGAATTGGATAGTAGATGGAATGGATATATATATATATATATATATATATATATATATATATATATAACGCGTTCTATTTGTCAAGGAAAAATTGTATGGGAGAATGATATATGAATTCATTTCTTGACTCAAAAGTTAGTCAAGATGCGAGACAATCTAAATTTTCTCGTATCATACAGCAAATTATTTGAAATATTGAATTGGATGATAGATCGAATGGAAAAATAAACCGCGTTCTATTTCGCAAGAACAAATTGCATGGGAGAAGGATATATATATATATATATATATATATATATATATATATATAATTAATTTCTTGAACAACTTTTGAGCTAAGAAATTGTCTTGTCTAAAACGACCTTAATAACATCTTTATATTTATTTTATGCAATATGCATGATAAATATTTAGTATATTTAGTATTTAGTCTAAAACGACCTTTAGACTATCCCTATATCATATAAAATTAAAATAATATACTATAACTAATAAAATACAAATAAAATACAATACACCAACTTAAATTTAGATACAAGAAATCCAAAGGAAAGGAGTAATATTACAACCATATTGATTCTAGCTTTATGGCCCTTGTAGGGATTTTGTCGTTATGGTCAAAAAGGTGGATAGTCAATTAAATTACAAGAATATGTAACGGTTAGTGCCATTTGTAAAATGACTAAATAAATAAAATAACGTATTCTTGCATAAAGAATAATTACGAGATTAATGACAATTTTTGGCACAAATTTCGACAAAACATTAAACGTTAAAATTTTATAACTAATTCGATAATGACAAATTTTGTTCACTAATAGAATCAGACTGGTTGCGATTATTAAATTTTTACTGAACTATTATAAACTCATCTTATTATTACATATATCAGCTTTTTCCAAATTGAAATTAACGGCCAAAAAAATGGAAAATGATCATGTGTATACTTTTCAATCATCAGAACACCTTAAATTACTTTTTGTACTCATATCCTAAGACAAGTCATTTCCCGCAATGATTTGGGTGCGGGAAATACTATTTCCCGCACTCATTACCAATTATATATAATTTAAAGTCTATATTTTCTTCAAAATTGTATTTATTCAGTACCATATCGTTAATTTTGAATACTATTTGAAGTACAAGTGTACGCTGTGCTTGCATGCATTCTCATATTTATAAATACACATTTACATTGGTACCGAATTTTAAGTTACACTGGCTACTTCCCGCACTAGTGCAGGAAGTAGTATTTCCCGTACCCAAATCAATGCGGAAAATGACTTGTCTTAGGACATGAGTACAAAAATTACTATTACACACATGAACAATGTACAATAAGTATTTGCACATAATAATTAAATAAAGTAGAAATACTGCTATTTGTTTTGTCTTATCTTTGCTAATTATTTACTCACGCGTTGCCATAAATTTCTTTTGTGAAATGTTTTCCAGTTGTTTCTATTATTAATTTTTTATGTACACATTCGTTTATAATACACTGACGCCCGTTCTCGCTATAGTCCGAGTAAACGTTAATCCAGGGTTAAAGTATTAATCACTGGTTAAAAATAGTATGCCAATGTCAATTCACAAAGTGCGTTTGGAAAAAAAAGACGTTATTTCGTGTTTTGTGTTTCACCCACATTAATAGTCAACTCTGAAGTTATGAATAAAATAAACATAAAAAATATTAAGATTGTTTTAATATAAGAAATGTCATCACACAATTGTATGCATTAATATTCGCGATTCAACTGTCAACGGTTTTCGTCGTAACAAAGATCAGCTGTTTGCAACTAGTGGATAAACAGCTGATCTTTGTTACGACGAAAACCGTTAATAGTTGAATCGCGAATATTAATGTATAAAATTGTATGAATGATGACATCTTTGTTATTGTTTGATCAGCTGATTAGATTAAAGTTACATGATTTTGTTCACTTGGACAGTAATGGATGGTTGTTCATAAACTTTTAATATATAACTAGACAAACCTTGCACATATTGTCACATATATGATGAGAAAATAGATTTTATACGTAGAGATTACCCCACTAGATTTTAGTTCATTTTCTGCCACCGGAGAGTATCGACTAGCTTGAATTACCCATATCTGTGGCTATTTGACACAAGCTGATATGTGAAATATGACTTTTTCCATAAATTTCCATAAATTCACTCTTTAATAAATGGGATGATTTATTATTAATTTGGAATTGTAATAACCCCCGACTTTCATTTCCTTTTGTAAATTATTACAGAAAATGTGGTAATTTAAAGTTAAAAAGAATTATTGAAATAGATAAATCAGCTTTTGCCAAATAGCCACAGATTCAATATAGATAGTTCGTATGACAGTTATGCTCATTTGTTTTATAATATAAAACAATGTGGAGCATACTTCGATTCATAGGGTTTGTATGTGAAAAATATTGTTATATCCGTGGATAAAACAATGAAGAGCGTAGTTCAAGTCATAGGAGACACCCGCCCACCCCACCTTCGTTTGCATAGTTTTCATTTATGGATAAAGCACGATTAACAATTGAAAAAAACAATGGTAACACTAGTTTCCATAAATAATAAAACTATGCGAACGAAGGTGGGGCGGGCGGGTGGCCCCTATGACTTAACTACACTTTTCATTGTTTATCCATGGATATAACAATGTTTTTCACATACAAACCCTATGAATCGAAGTATGCTCTACATTGTTTTATATTATAAAACAAATGAACATAACTGTCATACGAAATATCTATTTTATTGATTTATCACACAAATATAACAATGCGGATTTATTAAAACCTACAATACAAAATAATGCAGAGCATACTTTGATTCATAGGGCTTATATGTGAAGAACATTGTTATATCCATGAATAAACAATAGAGAGCGTAGTTCAAGTCATAGGGGCCACCCGCCCACCCCACCTTCGCTCGCATAGTTTTCATTTATGGATAAATCACGATTAACAATTGAAAAAACAATGGTAACACTAGTTTTCATAAATAATAAAACTATGCGAACAAAGGTGGGGTGGGCGGGCGGCCCCTATGACTTGAACTACGCTCTCTATTGTTTATCCATGGATATAACAATGTTCTTCACATATAAGCCCTATGAATCAAAGTATGCTGTGCATTATTTTGTATTGTAAGTTTTAATAAATCCGCATTGTTATATTAGTGTGATAAATCAATAAAATAGATATTTCGTATGACAGTTATGTTCATTTGTTTTATAATATAAAACAATGTAGAGCATACTTCGATTCATAGGGTTTGTATGTGAAAAACATTGTTATATCCATGGATAAACAATGAAAAGCGTAGTTCAAGTCATAGGGGCCACCCGCCCGCCCCACCTTCGTTCGCGTAGTTTTATTATTTATGGAAACTAGTGTTACCATTGTTTTTTTTCAATTGTTAATCGTGCTTTAATCATAAATGAAAACTATGCGAACGATCGTGGGGTGGGCGGGTGTCCCCTATGACTTGAACTACGCTCTTCATTGTTTATCCATGGATATAACAATGTTTTTCACATACAAACCCTATGAATCGAAGTATGCTCTACATTGTTTTATATTATAAAACAAATGAACATAACTGTCATACGAAATATCTATTTTATTGATTTATCACACTAATATAACAATGCGGATTTATTAAAACCTACAATACAAAATAATGCACAGCATACTTTGATTCATAGGGCTTATATGTGAAGAACATTGTTATATCCCTGGATAAACAATGAAGAGCGTAGTTCAAGTCATAGGGGACACCCGCCCACCCCACCTTCGTTCGCATAGTTTAAATTTATGGATAAAGCACGATTAACAATTGAAAAAAACAATGGTAACACTAGTTTCCATAAATAATAAAATTATGCGAGCGAAGGTGGGGCGGGCGGTTGGCCCCTATGACTTGAACTACGCTTTTCATTGTTTATCCATGGATATAACAATGTTTTTCACATACAAAACACATGTTAGTATGTTATTTCCGTAATATACGTATACAAAATATGTGCTATACAATCAATATATATATATATATATATATATATATATATATATATATATATATATATATATTTGGTTTAAAGTATACATATATTGCGGAAATAACATACTAATTTTGTTGTTATTCAAGTTTATAAAATATGAATGTCACCAAACGTATGCTATCCATGACCTATGTTAATGCCGACTGTACAAAATAAATGTTCTATGACCGGTCACGTAATATATAAATAAAATCATGGTTGCTGCAGCCGCGCGCAATTGAACAATATGTAAATAACGGCCAGCCAGTAACAATATCATATAGATTGTTGCACGCACATACACACGGCATTTTCACGAGCCGTGCAATTATCGGCGCATTAAGGCGTTTCTAATAAGGGCCCTTCCAATATAGTAGTTTGGGCGAAAGTGAAAGCACACGATTTGATCGAAAACCCCAGTAGTTGCGAGCCAGGCGCCAAACACGCTTAATAATATTGTTGACAAACAATTGGCGTCCTTCAAATGGCGTAAAAATACGCATTGAAAACGGCCGAAACTCACCAATTGTGATATAACAACGGTGACGGTATCAATATCGAAATTCATACATGCAATTTAAATCAGTTCGCATAAACTTTGAAAAACCGATAATACAATGGCTGTTTAATAAGTGTGAGCTATTATTCAAGGTTTCGCTTTGGATATTGACTAGTAGTATGTGCCTTTTGCGGCCGTGTTTGGTTGGTTGGTCGGGGAACATGTCCGGGGCGTAATTGGAAAAAAGTGATGTGCGAGTGTGTCGGATGCGGTGGTTGGAATAAATTAAACGGTGCGACATGTCTCAGTATTTTAAGTGGATGAAGAGCAGTTCCGGCGTCCGGAGGGAGGATGAGAAGTTTGGCAAGCCGAGGAGCCGGTCGCTGGATGCGCGCAGTCTGGAGAATTCCGGTATAAGGCTGCTACTGCAACATGTATGTTATATAATAGGTTTATCAATCGTGTGTTACAAGCGAAATCATTCAATTTATCGAAATATTTATATGCCACCATTGAGTAATCAATCATCACAAGTTCAACGTTTTGACGTTTGCTATTTGCTATGGTGACCTACCCATGGCTCTGCCGATCAACTTATGCCGTAGATATTAAAATTACAATAATTACTTCTAAAACGAGCAATATGTCACCTATACACGTCTTAAAACTAATTAATAATGGCCGTTCCGTATGCGAGTGTCGCAATGTTATATTGCATTTAGAATCGATTAATCATCACCTAGATGTACATCAGCTCAACGCCATGGTGTTTACGTCACCGACCTACCGATGGCCGGTCAACTTTTGCCCATTTCGATATATCAGTTTTTCTTCCGGACAAACGACATACACTCACACAGGGACAGGGACAGGGACAGGGACAGGGACAGGGACAGGGACAGGGACAGGGACAGGGACAGGGACAGGGACAGGGACAGGGACAGGGACAGGGACAGGGACAGGGACAGGGACAGGGACAGGGACAGGGACAGGGACAGGGACAGGGACAGGGACAGGGACAGGGACAGGGACAGGGACAGGGACAGGGACAGGGACAGGGACAGGGACAGGGACAGGGACAGGGACAGGGACAGGGACAGGGACAGGGACAGGGACAGGGACAGGGACAGGGACAGGGACAGGGACAGGGACAGGGACAGGGACAGGGACAGGGACAGGGACAGGGACAGGGACAGGGACAGGGACAGGGACAGGGACAGGGACAGGGACAGGGACAGGGACAGGGACAGGGACAGGGACAGGGACAGGGACAGGGACAGGGACAGGGACAGGGACAGGGACAGGGACAGGGACAGGGACAGGGACAGGGACAGGGACAGGGACAGGGACAGGGACAGGGACAGGGACAGGGACAGGGACAGGGACAGGGACAGGGACAGGGACAGGGACAGGGACAGGGACAGGGACAGGGACAGGGACAGGGACAGGGACAGGGACAGGGACAGGGACAGGGACAGGGACAGGGACAGGGACAGGGACAGGGACAGGGACAGGGACAGGGACAGGGACAGGGAAGCGCATAGTTTTTAATATATAATAACCTGAAAACATTAGTTACATCTGAAATGGGGGCCCTTTTATTACAGTCCTCATTACAGACAATTTTCAAGACAATGAAAATTAATGATACAAATTGCAGGATTGCAATAAATATAGCGATAAAAGTTTAGCTGTATAAATTATGATATGCATATCAGTGATGGTAAATATCATACGCAATGTTAGCAACATAAATGCTTTTACAGTGTTTATAATTGTTGTAAATCCTGTCATATATTTTACTTCTAGTAGTTTTATCATATTAGATTGTTAGTATAAGCGTTTATCTAGGTCGCAAAAAATAATGGTAATTTATTGCAATTCTAGTTTGCAGTCGCTTTAGATATAAATTATCTAGAAATTTAATTTAATTTTTATAATTATATATGATTAAGAATTAATTAACACTTGTCTCAACCGTGCCCGGTCAATATTTCAAACGGCTTGAACTCTTCACTACATTGTATTCCGCAATTTCTTACGAATGAATCTAGAATGAATTATTATATGTATATATATATATATATATATATATATATATATGTAGATATATTTATATATATATATATATATATATATATATATATATATATATATATATATATATATATATATATATATATATGTATTTTTGTCAGCAATTGCTGCAATAAAAGAAAAATAAATAGTATATTTATACTTCTTTAAAGAAATAAGACTATCTATGAACTGAAGTAACTCATTTAAGATTTGATACAAATCTGCCCAGAAAAAATTTACAAACGAATATTCCGGTTTTTAAAGAAAAAAATCTTATACCGTTTATGAATCTGGTACATATTTTTCATTAAATCTTGCATAATTGCGGGGTACACCAGTTGAAGTTGATGGTTGGTTCATCATATTATCTAAAAAAGTGGGTGAAGATATATTATACACCACTTTGAATACAAAAATATATAAATATTTGACATTTGAGGGTAAAATTGTATAAAGATTTTTATTTGGTTCGAAATTGTCTACCCAATGGGCTCAAGTAATATCGATAAGTCAATTGTAATTTTATTTTTCATCATTTCTTCGGCTTTACCGCCGCAATGCTGCACTTTTTATAACAATAAATTTTTTTTGTAGAATCTTCATTAAAATTGAAAGACCTACAAAGTTAGGCAAAACACGACTTTATATCGTGAAATAAAATTTTCATAGTTACAATATTTTACCAAGCCCTGTAGTTTTCCCGGTTCAATTTCAAACAATCTTGACTTTTTTCTCGCCATCTAGACCATATTTCCAATCAATCGATATGAGATTTAGTCATTTCTGGGACAGCCCCATAGTTATAGATTCTTATCACTTTTATGCACTACACTATTATGAGTAAATTAATGTCATTTATTAATTTAAGACTAATTAAAAAAATATATGTGAACAATAATGTAATGCAGTAGTTCAAGTCGTTTGAAATAGTGGATGGGCATAGTTTGGTTGGTAGGGGCCACCCGCCCACCCTACCTTCGTTTGCATAGTTTTTTCATAGGATAACACTCTTCCTGGCATGGTTTAAACAATATAAAACGTCTGTATCCATTGGAAAATGTATGCGAGCAAAGGTGGGGTGGACGGACGGCCCCTACCAACCAAACTATGCCCGTCCACTATTTCAAACGACTTGAACTATGCACTACACTATTATACGTTATCTTCTATGATTAAATTAATGTCATTTATTAATTTAAGACTAATTAGAAAGATTTATGTGAAGAATAATGTAATGCATAGTTCAAGTCGTTTGAAATAGTGGACGGGCATAGTTTGGTTTGGTAGGGGCCACCCGCCCACCCCACCTTCGTTTGCATAGTTTTTTCATAGGATAACACTCTTCCTGGCATGGTTTAAACAATATAAAACGTCTGTATCCATTAGAAAAAGTATGCGAGCAAAGGTGGGGTGGGCGGGTGGCCCCTACCAACCAAACTATGCCCGTCCACTATTTCAAACGACTTGAACTATGCACTACACTATTATACGTTATCTTCTATGATTAAATTAATGTCATTTATTAATTTAAGACTAATTAGAAAGATTTATGTGAAAAATAATGTAATGCATAGTTCAAGTCGTTTGAAATAGTGGACGGGCATAGTTTGATTGGTAGGGGCCGCCCGCCCACCCCACCTTTGCTCGCTTACTTTTTCCAATGGATATAGACGTTTTATATTGTTTAAACCATGCCAGGAAGAGTGTTATCCTATGAAAAAACTATGCAAACGAAGGTGGGGTGGGCGGGTGGCCCCTACCAACCAAACTATGCCCATCCACTATTTCAAACGACTTGAAGTATGCATTACATTATTCTTCACATAAATCTTTCTAATTAGTCTTAAATTAATAAATGACATTAATTTAATCATAGAAGATAACGTATAATAGTGTAGTGTATAGTTCAAGTCGTTTGAAATAGTGGACGGGCATAGTTCGGTTGGTAGGGGCCACCCGCCCACCCCATCTTCGTTCGCATAGTTTTTTCATAGGATAATACTCCTCATGGAATGGTTTAAACAATATAAAACGTCTGTATCCATTGGAAAAATATGCGAGCAAAGGTGGGGTGGGCGGGTGTCCCCTACCAACCAAACTATGCCCGTCCACTATTTCAAACGACTTGAACTATGCACTACACTATTATATGTTATTTTCTATGATTAAATTAATATCATTTATTAATTTAAGAGTATTTAGAAAGATATATGTGAAAAATAATGTAATGCATAGTTCAAGTCGTTTGAAATAGTGGACGGGCATAGTTTGGTTGGTAGGGGACACCCACCCACCCCACCTTCGTTCGCATAGTTTTTTCATAGGATAACACTCCTCCTGGAATGGTTTAAACAATATAAAACGTCTGTATCCATTGGAAAAAGTATGCGAGCAAAGGTGGGGTGGGCGGGTGGCCCCTACCAACCAAACTATGCCCGTCCACTATTTCAAACGACTTGAACTATGCACTACACTATTATACGTTATTTTCTATGATTAAATTAATGTCATTAATTAATTTAAAACTAATTAGAAAAATATATGTAAAAAATAATGTAATGCATAGTTCAAGTCGTTTGAAATAGTGGATGGGCATAGTTTGGTTGGTAGGGAACACCCACCCACCCCACCTTCGTTCGCATAGTTTTTTCATAGGATTTCACTCTTCCTGGCATGGGTTAAACAATATAAAACGTCTGTATCCATTGGAAAAAGTATGCGAGCAAAGGTGGGGTGGGCGGGCGGCCCCTACCAACCAAACTATGCCCGTCCACTATTTCAAACGACTTGAACTATGCACTACTTTACTGATTTTTATCACTTTTCAAATTAAATTCGTGACGGGTTTATCTTTTGTTTTAGAGAAAAATCGTACTAAGATTTTTGATTTGGTTGAAAATTGTCCATCCAATGGGATACAGTTGATCTCGATTGGACAATTTTAATTTTAATTTTCTTCACTTCTTCGGCTTTACCGCCAAAGCGGTACAATTTTTGTAACAATATTTTTTCTTATTTTTCTTTGGAATTAAAAGACCTATAAAATCTACAACGACTTTCTAACATGAAATAAAATTTTCCTAGTTCGAAAAATTTGCCAAGCTCTATAGCTTTACCGGTTCCATTTTAAACAATCTCGACATTTTTCTCGCCACACAGACTATATTTACAATCAAATCACTTTGTTTCAATGTCATATCACTGCTATTACGACCCCTGCTTTGGCAATTTTATCGATTTTTATCACTTTTCAAATTAAATTTGTGACAGGTTTATCTTTGGTTTTAGGGAAAATTTTTACAAAGATTTTTGATTTGATTCAAAATTGTCTATCTAATAGGCCGAAGTCGAGTTTTATTGGACCATTTTAGTTTTAATTGTTTTCACTTCTTCAGCTTTACCACGAAAACGGTGCATATTTTATAACAATATTTTTGAATTTTCGTTGGAATTCAAATACCTACAAAATAAGAGCAAGCATAACTTTCTGTCATGAAATAAAATTTTCCAAATTCGGAAAGTTTTACAAGCCTTGTAGCTTTTCCGCTTCAATTTGAAATAATCTCGACATTTTTACCGCCATCTAGACTATATTTCCAATTAAATTACTTTGTTTCAGCTACTTTTCACCGTTAGGACGACCCCTGCTTTGACGCAACGGGAGGATAGTTTTATGACGTTTACGGAAATGTTTTGAAATTTTGCATTTTGATTTTTGCAGCTTCATCTGTAATTTTAGAGTTATTATAATTTAACCTACATCGGTCAGTTTTCGATTGCCCATCCAATGAACATAAACTCTTTTTTTTTAATGTTTTTTTTTGCACTTTTCTGGCAGTACACGACTATTGGTTGACATTTTCTAATATTTTCCCCCCGATCTTTACTCGCCTCTTTAGTGCACACAACTGACAGTTGAAAAAGAGAACCTTTTTCTGATATCTTTCTCTGTCTTTGTTGTTCAGCTTGTATATTGGGAGTTCCTCTTTTGACTTTTGACCTTTTGGATCGTAAGGCCTTCATATTCATATCTTCGATTTCTTCTTGAATCAGTCGAATATGGAATCTCCAGTAATTTCTTCTTGCTATTTTCACTTTCCACTTCGTATTCAGTTGAGAATATATTCATTTGTCGCCGTTCTTTTAGCAGGTTGGGACACGGATACTGTTGATAATTTTGTCCGATATTTCATAATATAATTGCTAGGATTATTAAAAAAATCGATTCTATAATAATTTGGCATACTTTATTTATATAGTTTGTAGTCCCAGCTTAATTTTCTAATCATCCAGAGCTTATACAAATAGCGAATAATTGCGCACACTAAATGAATAGTGGGTGGCGGCCATTAAAACGTTTCAGTTGTAGGAACGAGATGTGAGGACGTAATAATTTTTCAATCAGCCATACCACTTCGACCTTCACACCTATTTATGTACCAGTTGGTGATGCAATTACGTATGCATCCCCGGGTGATTTTAGTTTGACTATGATTTATATGCCTCCGCGGGAAATGTTTATTATATTTTATTAATCGAACTAGTCGGTGGGAAAATTTGTGATGCATCATTTGAGTAAATACTGGGAATTGCCAGGCACAAAGTTGTCGCAATTAGAAGTTAATCCAATGGTATTAATTGTGAATGACATGTGTAATTAATTCAATAAATAGAGGGAATATTAATTGAAGACGAATGAAACGATTATTACTTTATTTTATTGACGCATCATAGTCGCAAGTACGCTATAGCGTTGATTTAAATCAATATTATACACAAATCTCATGTATTTCAATTGTATTCCTTTCTGTATATAATTCCGACAACTCAGAGGAGTTGAATCACCTCTTAACTTCATAGAAAACCTATGAAAAGTGAATCGCGAAAATTCGCTCTCATGGTTTTCGACCTAAGGCTCCCCAACGAAACACTGGTGCCAAATCGCCTTTCAGCGGCCAAAATATAAAAACTAAACTTTATTCTGGGAAATAGTAAATTATGCAATTAGTGGTGGTAATCCATAAGGGCCTAACGGCATAGTCTAGAGGGGTTGAATGTTTATACATTGCCCACAGGAAGCAGTCAAAGAGTGACTTCGCACGCGTCTATATTGCGTACGTCGAAGCACATTTTTCGCGGCGCTAGTAAAAGTGTGACAGAAAATTCAAATTTCATCCGATTTTCAATCTGAAAAATAAAGTCTTTAGACAAAATTTCGTACATTATTTTATGCTTTACAAGATACGTATTATAATATATCAAGAAAGTTGTCAATAATTCTGTTAATGCAAAATAAATGGAAAATTACTTATAAAAGTTCCCAAAAAAAGATGATAAAGTACATTGCCGGGCATTGTCGGGCAGATTAAAAAAAATTTAATTCAAGCTAAGACTGTTCGTTAATATAATCTGTAAAAAAAGTTGCCCATATTTGCCCATTGGCCATTTATGTGTATTCTAATAAAAAAAATGCATCAATCCATTAGTGACTGGAAGTGAATTAATGCAATATGTATATATATATATATATATATATATATATATATATATATATATATATATATATATATATAATTTCTCAAAAATTTCACTCTCCGGTGGGACTTGAACCCACGTCTCCGGCTATCGCGGCCGTCGCGCTACCAACTGCGCCACGGAGGGTGGTAGTGGAGAGCGCGACGGCCGCGATAGCCGGAGACGTGGGTTCAAGTCCCACCGGAGAGTGAAATTTTTGAGAAATTATTAATTAACATTGATACATCTGGTGATTCTTCATTCAGATAGCCGACAATATTTTGCATTAATGATAAAATTAAAAAAAAAAAAAAATTTATAATTATTTTTTTATTTTGGATTGGTATTTAGTGACTTCAAAAAAAAAAAATTATAATTATTTTTTTATTTTGGATTGGTATTCAGTGACTTCAAAAACCCCCGGGTGCTCAATAGCCGATAGGCTAGTGGCGTCGCGACGCCTCTAACCACATGATTTTAATAGTATTTTATATAAATTTGGGTTTATCTATTTGACCAGTACCATTTCCTTCGTTTAATTTTAGCTTTCTATCTCTTATAATATATGTTTTTGCTTCGTTGAAATATCAACCACTATCATATAAAGGGTTTTCTCTTACGGAATATTTGTTTTTGCTTGGTTGAAACATGAACCACTATCCTATAAAGGGTTAAACTACTTTGAGCTTTGATTGTTCAAAAGTGCTTGAATTTAAGATTATACATATTGAAAATATGATTTAATATTATTATTTACTATTACTGTGTTGTTTATTGGGGTAAATATGAGGTGATTAAACTCCTTTGAGCTTTCCTTGTTCAAAAGTGCTTGAACTGATGCCTGTAAAATAGTAAATTAAAAATTAATACATAAATAAACCATATGCAGCAATTTATAATAATTAGTTTTTGTTTTGTTTTTCAGAGGGCAGCCCAACAACAGCAAGCACAAGGTAAGAGTTTGAACAATTTAAATTTCACCGCGTACTCATTCGTTCAATCGTTCGAGCGAAATCTACTTGACGCGAGGTGAAACCTGCAAGTGCTCGTAAATCAACTCGATGAGTTGGTGCTAGATGGCGCGACATACATAAACTCGCTCCAATTTCGCAGCGTGAATTTATTTTTGTACATATTGATTTTCTGCTCTCCGGATATAAAATATTTTAGTTCCGGCTCGTAAAACTTTTAACAGCGAAATTGGTTGTATGCATTTCACATAATAATTTCGCAGTAAATCGGCCTTATTAAAAAAATTCAATAGCGATATGTTACTGTAATTTTGATAAATGTGTAAACGTATAAAGAGATAAAAATATTAATAAACTGTTTTGCCCTTTGCTGTATATTTTACAACACAGATTTTTAAAGTAAAATATTTGACTACATTTGACAATATTTGATAATATTTGATTATATTTGATAATATTTGATTATATTTGATAATATTTGATAATATTTGACAATATTTGACAATATTTGACAATATTTGACAACACAGATTTTTAATGAAAAATATTTGACTACATTTGACTGTATTTGACTGTATTTGATAATATTTGATAATATTTGATAATATTTGATAATATTTGATAATATTTGACAATATTTGACAATATTTGACAATATTTGACAATACAATACAATACAATATATTTATTAATATTGATTCAACACAAGTCATACAATATTAATACATTTATTACAGTTATAGCAATTATACTAAAAATGCGGTATCAGTTAGCGGGCGAGGATTAAATGGATGCATCTTGCAATAATTTATAATCAACGTCAATGTGAGTTCTTTTAGTGGTAAAAACAGGTCTAAAAACGTGGGAAAAGGGCTTTGAGAATCAATAATGTACTAAAAAAAATATATTATATTGTTGATTCCAAAGTTTATTGATAACAAAAATTGTGTGAAAAATTATATAACCCATAAAATCCCCATACAATGTCAGACTTTTATAGTTGATTTTAGGGAGATAAATAATAATATATAATAATATATTATAATAATATAAAACTATAAAACTCTGACATTTTATGGGGCTTTTATGGGTTATATAATTTTTCACTCTATTTTTGTTATCAATAAGCTTACGAATCAACAATATGATATATATTTTTTTTGGTATATTGTTGATTCTGAAAACCCTTTTCCCATATTTTTAGACATGTTTTTACCACTAAAAGAAGTCACGTTGACTTTGATTATAATCAACAATATTATATATTTTTGATTAGTATATTGTTGATTCTCAAAGGTGGTAACAAAAAATTAACATAAAATAATAGCTAGAGTCTTCTTCTTGCCCATTTACAATGTGGCAGGAACAGATAAAACATTGCTATTAAAACTTTTCTTTTGCGTTTGGAAATGCTAATGAATAATTAATTGGAGTGTATTTTGCGTACTCACAGACGAGTCTGAAGGGTTTAATTAAATATGTGTGCATTCCGGGGTTTGCTCAGTGAATATGATTTATTATTTATATGGTGAGAGCAGTTATATACGTAAAGTTGAATTGGTCGTCGGAGGTTTGTAAATAAATTTGTGTGCTGTGCTAAAATATGCGGTTTCGAATTATGAAATTCTGTGGAAATTATCAAAATTTTGATTATTTATGGAATTGTTGCAAAACGAACCTTTTAGAAAAAGTAAGTTTAACTTTGCAACTCAATGGTAGCCATTTTCTAAACTACATCCAAAATAGAATAATATAATAAAGTAATTGAATGGTTGTTACGGCTACAATGTGGTAATTATTTTTTAGTGAATGATATGAATCAAACTACTATGTTTTAAGTGGTAAAAAAAACATAGTTTGTTCATATTCTTCATTAGTTTATCGCACTGTGAGATAACAAGTGTCGTAACTTGGTCGTACCTTTTACAGGAATGACAATTTTCGGGTTTTGATTGATTCTTATGTAATTTTAACGCTTCTTTAATCCATTTTTGCGTTTAGAATAAACCAAATTTTTATTAAAAAAATAGATAACATTTGTAAAAAAAAAAAATGGAACCATAGCAATCTTTTAAATGCATTTATTTTAAAAACTGTTTTTGGAAGTTACGATATTTGTGCGATATTAAAATATAAACGTAGGTTTATGCTGATATAAAATAATAAATAATTAATAAGGGTTATTTTGGAATGTTTATGGGGTAAAGTAATAAGAGAACTTCAATAAATAATAATAATAATAAAAATATTTATTGTAAAAGTTATGTAACATTAAATTAAAAAAAAAAAAAAATTTTAAGACTAAAATATAATAATATATACAAAAGTAATACAGATTGTTAAAAAAAATCATGTTTCCTGCAAGCAAATGGACTATCCTTCCTCGGTGAAGGGCTCGTCCGTCTGCTTGGTTTAGGAAACTGCTTCCATTGTCCGTTGTCTTGGATGTTTGGTTATTTCAATTGTTACGTTCTTTCACTTTTCATATGTTCTTTGCACTCACTTTTAAATACATACCACAATGGGCTAACTCCGGTGTCTTTCTGCCCGCGTCAAATTTACAGTTTGCAAATAATTGGAATCTTAAACTAATCTTAATCTAATATTGATATTTGTGTTTGATTTTTTATATTAGAGGGAGTGATGGGAATTAGTTCAATATTGTTTTTTTTTCTTGAATAATTGATGTAATTGTTGTAACTTTCGCTGTCAAGGTGTTGAAAGTAAACAACCTGTTAATAAGGCACCTTACACTGTCAATAATACTGCCATTACTAGTACTTTCAGTATTTGCTTCAATATTTATCAACCAATCAATTATACGAATTAACAAACAAAATGTAAAAAATAGTATACGGAGCCTGGCAATCAGAAATCTTTTGCATCTGCCTCAGTAAACTGCCTTTATTATTTTGAACGAAAATAAAAATGTAAAAATTGTGCAATATTCACGGGCACCGTTAGAAAGTCGCGGCTTCTCATGGCGTTCACTCTGAGAAGAACTGCATTACACTATTTTGTTTGTAAATAACAAGATTTAATAAAAAATATATCAAAATCTGGTATCAAATATAAATTAGAAAAAAAAGTTCAGCCGTGAGGCTTTTCCGCCGGTCAAGGGAGAAAAAAAAGACCTTTATTTGGCATTTCCCTCACAAAAACTGCTCTTTAACATCAACAACCACAACAAAAATACAAATACAAATAGGTCAAGGGAGAAGCTCAGATGAGTTTAATCACCCAATATTTACCTTGATTTCACAGAAAACCTCTGGAAAACTGTGAAACCTGATTCGCAAAAATTCGCTCCCCGCTGGGGTTCGAACTCGGCCACTGAGCTGGATAGTATAAATTTATAATTATAATTATAATTTTTTTTTGTTTGCTCTCGCGCATCCCACGAGCCCCGCATAAAATTTCAACATCCTGCTTCCCCATCTGGTTAATAAAATATCCATAAAAAATAAGCCAGGAGGCCTGGCAAGGTCGCGTAGTAGTCTCCGGCCGGAATTCGAATTACCTGAGTTTCGGTAAACTAATGGCGGCGGTGTGCACGCCGCCGCCGCCGTCACGGTTTTCAAGCGCGCCTCTCAGTGCTGTCGCGGTAGTCAGGCGAGTCGCATGCTCTCGCTCTGCCCCCCCACATGTCGCGAGTCTGCTGCATTTAAAAGCGCACGTGGTTTTGTTATTGTTTGCCGTGTGAATCCGCGAGGATAGGAATTTACTGTAATAGCAAGTCACAATAAACCGGCGTGAGTATGTGGATAAAAGCACTAGAGACATTTCAATTGGCGTCCCCCAAAATTATTTATTTAAAAGTGTAAAATGCGATTATATAACGTTTTACTGAATTGCAAACCATTTTCAAGCTGACTGAGGAAGTTTTTGCAATGCACACAAGTATTCTGTTGTCTTCAACAAACAAATGTGGGGTTATTGCAATCGAACGACCGCAACGTGCATTTCAGTTTGATTACAGTGCATTCTTGTTTGTTTTCATTTAAAAATAAATTGAATGGAAATTTGTTTTTAATGCTCTGGTCGTGCATATAAAACAGGTTTGGGAATTTGTTGAAATGAAAATATATTTCTATTATGACCGGTTCTACAATTAACATTTAACCGGGGAATAAGGCTATTTGTGGAATAAGTTTGAGATATTGACGCCAATTAATTAGCTTATGTGTGGTAATAATTATAGCGAAATACTAAGGGCCGGTTCTACAATTGATATTTAACTGGAGAATAAGGCTATTTGTGGAATAGGTTTGAGATATTGACGCCAAATAATTAGCGTATTCCACGAATAGTCTTATTCTCCGGTTATTGTAAAACCGGCCCTAAGGAGAATAAGGATATTCGTGCAATAAGTTTGATATATTGGCATCAATATCTAAAACTTATTCCACGAATAGCCTTATTCTCCTTAGGGCCGGTACTACAATAACCGGAGAATAAGGCTCTTCGTGGAATAAGCTAATTAATTAGCGTCAATATCTCAAACTTATTCCACAAATAGCCTTATTCTCCTTAGGGCCGGTTCTACAATAACCGGAGAATAAGACTATTCGTGGAATAAGCTAATTAATTGCCGTCAATATCTCAAACTTATTCCACAAATAGCCTTATTCTCCAGTTAAATATCAATTGTAGAACCTGCCCTTAGTATTTCGCTATAATTATTACCACACCCACATTTTGTATATATGATGGATGAGATATAGAATTCAATAATTCATAAATTTCATTACAAAATAGTAAAATTAACTATTGCTTCCCTGCTATTGCAATAAAATACAAGTTATATGTAATATAAGTAAGTGCAGTGGGTAGCTGTAGGTATTTGCATCCCGCAATTCCGGGATCTCTATATTAATATCGGTATTTTTTTAATGAAAATTTATACTATGAATGCAAAAGTGAAAGTCGTGGGTTGGAATTCTCGCCGAGGGTGCCTTTTATAAATTTAAATTCATAAAAATGTATTTCAAATTAATAATTGTATTTACCCAGCTCAGTGGCCGAGTGGTTAGAGGCGTCGTCCGTCTCGTACTGAGCTTGAGTTCGATCCCCAGCAGGAAACGAATTTTCGCGAATCACCTTTCACAGCTTTTCAGAGGTTTTCTGTGAAGTTAAATACCGGGTGATTAAACTCCTCTGAGCTTCTCCCTTGACCGGCGGAAAAGCCTCACGACTGATAGCCCTATAAAGATAGAAGTTTTTTTTTTAATTGTATTCTTTAACGTAGAAGTATACACCATAGTACCGGTACGAATTTATAATCGTCGGGATTTTCGTATTATTCTAAAATACATTTTTATCCCTTTTGTATATGTTTCTTAAAGCTGACATTTGTTTGTGACAACAATACCTTTTTTATAGTGTAGTTTTTTTTCTCGGAAAGTTATCCCATATTTCCACAATATTAGTTAGAAAACCGTCAATATTTATATGATAAACTAATGGCCGCATAAAATTTCTAATTAAATTAAATTTTATACAATAACCTTGCTCAGTTTGTATCGTAAAAACGCCTCTGCAATAGACTAAACAATAACTAAACAACAAATTGATGCTAAGGACGTCTAAAAAATGATTTTAAAATAATAACAAATAAATAAATTAGCCATATATACATATTTCAGCAGCCGCTTGAATATTAAAACCGAATTAGCATACGGTGCGAGTCATCAACGTTTAAATTTATTCCAAAATATAATGTAATGTAATACAATCACCTGACTCGGGATGTTTAAATATTTATGGAGTGGATTGGCGCATGGTTTATTTTACAATTATTTTCATATATGATAATGTATGGCAATGTTGTTAGATTTAGTCATACTTGATATGGATCGCGTAAATGAAAAACGGAACAAATACTTGTGTCTGTTTGCAACGCTCCAAATTTATGTTATTTAGGCCCATTTCTACAATTGACATTTAACCGGAGAATAAGGCTATTGTGGAGTAATAATAAGAATATCTCAAACTTATTCCACCAATACCCTTATTCTCCGGTTAAATGTCAATTATAGAACCGGCCCATAATAATATAATATGTAATACGAAGGTTCTAAATCAAACACTTAGGGTCGTTTTAGACAAGACAATTTCTTGACTCAAAAGTTAGTCAAGATGCGACACAATCTAAATTGTCTCGTATCATACAGCAAATTATTTGAAATATTGAATTGGATGGTAGATCGAATGGAATAATATAACGCGTTCTATTTGTCAAGGACAAATTTTATGGGAGGAGGATATATGAATTAATTTCTTGAACAACTTTTGAGCTAAGAAATTGTCTTGTCTAAAACGACCTTTAGTGGCATTCGGGTAGAAATCAATTTATATTGAACTTACAAGTAAAATTAACTTCAAACTAATCACCAGCAAACTATTATTATTAAAACAGTCCATTCAGTTAGATGGCGTTGTTGTTGTGTGGCTTGAAATGCAGTGTCATTATTACCGATCTGAAGCATATTTCTAAAATTAAAATTAATTTAGAAAAAAAAATCATGGCAAAAATGTATATGTATATTATTGAAGATTACATGAAGCCTATTATTGTATACTGATCCCATCAAATATTGATTGGAAGAAATATTCTGATGCCCGACGAGATCTAAAGCAGTGGATTGGAAAAATAATTCCATTTGTATTAAATTACACTCGCACGAGGCAAATAGAAATCTCCGTTTACTGTTTTAATTATATCGGTCGATTCATATATTTCATTCCTGCAAAACAACAAGATCCGATGATCTTCAGAAGAGTGTTCATTAATAATATTTTGATAAAGGAGTAGCTTGATATGTATATTATTATTAATATTCTAAGGTGGATAGAATTAGTCTGGTTCAATATTTTTTGTTTGTGTTTATTGATGAAATAAAAATTTAAATATTTTGTTTAATTAGTCAAACTAATAAATGACATTAATTTAATCATAAAAAATTAAGGATAATAGTGTAATGCATAGTTCAAGTCGTTTGAGATAGTGGACGGGCATAGTTTGGTTGGTGGGGGCCGCCCACCCACCCCTCCTTTGTTCGTATAGTTTATTCCATAGGATAACACTCTCCCTGGTATGGTTTAAACAATATAATACATTTGTATCTATTGAAAAAAACTATGCGAGCAAAGGTGGGGTGGGCGGACGGCCCCCACCAACCAAACTATGCCCGTCCACTATCTCAAACGACTTGAACTATTCACTACACTATTATCTGTTATTTTCTATGATTAAATTAATGTCATTTATTAATTTAAGACTATGCATTACATTATTTTTCACATATATTTTTTATTTAGTCTTGTATTAATAAATAATATTAATTTAATCATAAAAAATAACAGATAATAGTGTAGTGCATAGTTCAAGTCGTTTGAGATAGTGGACGGGCATAATTTGGTTGGTGAGGGCCGCCCGCCCACCCCTCCTTTGTTCGTATAGTTTATTTCATAGGATAACACTCTCCCTGGTATGGTTTAAACAATATAATACATTTGTATCTATTGAAAAAAACTATGCGAGCAAAGGTGGGGTGGGCGGGCGGTCCCCACCAACCAAACTATGCCCGTCCACTATCTCAAACGACTTGAACTATGCATTACATTATTTTTTACATATATTTTTTGTAATTAGTCTTATATTAATAAAGTACATTAATTTAATCATACAAAATAACAGATAATAGTGTAGTGCATAGTTCAAGTCGTTTGAGATAGTGGACGGGCATAATTTGGTTGGTGGGGGCCGCCCGTCCACCCCTCCTTTGTTCGTATAGTTTATTCCATAGGATAACACTCTTCCTGGTATGGTTTCAACAATATAATACATTTGTATCTATTGAAAAAAACTATGCGAGCAAAGGTGGGGTGGGCGGGCGTTCCCTACCAACCAAACTATGCCCGTCCACTATCTCAAACGACTTGAACTATGCACTACACTATTATCTGTTATTTTGTATGATTAAATTAATGTAATTTATTAATATAAGACTAATTACAAAAAATATATGTAAAAAATAATGTAATGCATAGTTCAAGTCGTTTGAGATAGTGGACGGGCATAGTTTGGTTGGTGGGGACCGCCCGCCCACCCCTCCTTTGTTCGTATAGTTTATTACATAGGATAACCCTCTCCCTGGTATGGTTTCAACAATATAATACATTTGTATCTATTGAAAAAAACTATGCGAGCAAAGGTGGGGTGGGCGGGCGTCCCCAGCCAACCAAACTATGCCCGTCCACTATTTCAAACCACTTGAACTATGCATTACATTATTTTTTACATATATTTTTTTAATTAGCCTTAAATTAATAAATGACATTAATTTAATCATAGAAAATAACAGATAATAGTGTAGTGCATAGTTCAAGTCTCTTGAGATAGTGGACGGGCATAGTTGGTTGGTGGGGGCCGCCCGCCCACCCCTCCTTTGTTCGTATAGTTTATTCCATAGGATAGCACTCTCTCTGGTATGGTTTCAACAATATAATACCTTTGTATCTATTGAAAAAAACTATGCGAGCAAAGGTGGGGTGGGCGGGCGGCCCCCACCAACCAAACTATCCCCGTCCACTATTTCAAACCACTTGAACTATGCATTACATTATTTTTTACATATATTTTTTAATTAGTCTTATATTAATAAATGATATTAATTTAATCATAGAAAATAACAGATAATAGTGTAGTGCATAGTTCAAGTCGTTTGAGATAGTGGACGGGTATAGTTTGGTTGGTGGGGGCTGCCCACCCACCCCTCCTTTGTTCGTATAGTTTATTCCATAGGATAAACTCTCCCTGGTATGGTTTCAACAATATAATACAGTTGTATCTATTGAAAAAAACTATGCGAGCAAAGGTGGGGTGGGTGGGCGTCCCCCACCAACCAAACTATACCCGTCCACTATCTCAAACGACTTGAACTATGCATTACATTATTTTTCACATATATTTTGTATTTAGTCTTATATTAATAAATGATATTAATTTAATCATAAAAAATAACAGATAGTATTGTAGTGCATAGTTCAAGCCGTTTGAAATAGTGTAAATTAAATTAAATTAAATATTATTGAAAGTGATTACTAGGATGGACATTATTGCATAATCCAACAGTGCGAAGTAAAGTACATAAAATTAAAAACAAAATCTGATGTATTATATTACTTTTTACATATGTATTATAAGGATTAAAAAAAAATGTAATAAAATAAAATATTTTATATAATTAATTCCATTAATTTTATATTTTTTTCCGCGATTGTTATGCAAATCTGTAAGTCATCTCTCGAATTAATTTCCTATTTATAATTCAAACTGTTGACAACTTTGACATATAATGTAAAATTGCCATATACAGGCTGTCCCTAAGGTGTTGAATAAATTCGATAAAACCTTTATTTAAGAAATTTGCAAAAATTGCTCGATTTTATATTTTAAATTGATAACTTTTAATGAAAGTGTCAAATTTTTTCGACCATTTTTGAATGAGCAATGACGTCATCGACAATTTTGTCAAATGACCCAATTTTTTATTTCGGTTTCTGAAAGTGGTATTTTTTAAAATCGGAAATTCACCAAAAAGTTTGATTCGATATTGCAATCCCTACTTGCAATGACTGTACAAAAAAACATTCAAGACAGTTCGATCTATTTCAAAAGATTGATGACAAATGTGTCATTTTCATTTGGCAGAAAGGTCTTTGGCCGATTGCCTTATTAAAGGATTGATTTTCTCTCTCACTTTCACACTCGTGTGTATTTTTTCTTCGCTACAACAACGATGACTGTAGTAAATGTCATGGGCGTAAACACTATTAAAAACAATACTGTTTACACCCAATTGTTAAATTATTGCATTCAATCAATTTAAACAACATCCTGACCTATATGCTACGCACAAATAAAAATCCGTTACTATAGAATTGATTGAATTATTATGAAATACGCATTATAAGCTATCCTTCAAGGTGAGCGAGCGGACATTGTTCGTGAACAAGCCACGCACCATAAAGTCTGCACAATACCGGCCCGAGATGCTTTAAATATTGTGCGAACGTTTTAACGCGTAGTTGTCAAAAGATGGCTTCTAATATAACGATATAATTGATTGACGTTCGATTTTATTCACAAAAAGTATCCGGTTTAAAAATGATTGCTTCAAAACAACTTTTTATGGCAACTTTTCCACCCGTCACGGTTGAATGAGAACTTTTTAATAAGAGAAGTTAAGTTGTTACAATCTTTAATATAAATATATTTATATATATATATATATACATATATATATATATATATATATATATATATATATATATATATATAATATATATATATATATATAATATATATATATGTAAAAATTAAAAAATATATATAATATATATATTTGAATTGTTTAATTATTTATTTCGGTTTCATCAAAATACTAGACGCCATCACTTGCCGCCAGATATTTATATAATAATTATTGTTTATTTTTCAGTTTATTACATACTGTGTAGAGAATAGAGGATTGTTAATGCCAATAAAGATTTATTATATTTATTATATAATAATAATAATGCCTGGTTTTACTCAGTTTTTCATAATATTTTTATTTATAATCATAATTTCCGTCTCAAAAGTAGACACATACACACACTTTAGAGATAACAAAGATTAGATTTTTTATATCATCACTCGTATACTAAAGCCATTATAAGTATAATGTATGCCCGTGGCGATAATTAAGTCATTCAATTATATTACAAAATGTAACACAAAAATATTGTTTACCCAATGGGGACTAATTGAAGGCTGCGCTTGATCGTTGAAGAAGATAAGATTAAAGCCTGATTCTGTTTGGCGTTCTCACAACAGAACAGATAACGATTGGCATCAAATAATCAAGGCTAGGCTAAAGGAAACGAAAATAATCGGGGTCTCAACCACATACTTATGTACATTTTCGAAACACAGCGTTATTGTATTACGAATAAACGAAAGATATATATATATATATATATATATATATATATATATATATATATATATATATAATTATTATTTTATATAACTGGCGTTGGAATTAAATTTAGTTTCTTATGAGATATCCTGTTTGAATGAAAAAAAAAATTGTGTCACAGATTAAAGTGACATAAATGTACCCTCGGGTGTCTTAAGTAATAATAAATTATTTAAAAAAAAAATTAAATCGCATTCAAATGCAAATTGTTATTTCAAATGACTTGAAGTCTGCATTACACTGTTATCGATTACTTTCTATGATTCAATTGTTTTCATTTATTAATATACGCCTAATTCGTAAAAAAAGTGAGAAATAATGTAGTGCATACAAGTTCAAGTCATTTGAAATAGTGGACGGGAATAGTTTGGTTGGTAGGGGCCACCCGCCCACCCCACCTTCGCTCGCATAGTTTTTTTTCAATGGATACCGACGTTTTATATTGTTTAAATAATTGCAAGAAGAGTGTTATCCTATAGAAAAACTATGCCAGCGAAGGTGGGGTGGGTGGGTGGTCCCTACCAACCAAACTATGCCCATCCACTATTTCAAACGACTTGAACTATGCATTACATTATTTTTCGCATATATCTTTCTAATTTGTCTTAAATTAATAAATGACATTAATTTAATCAAAGAAAATAACGTATAATAGTGTAGTGCATAGTTCAAGTCGTTTGAAATAGTGGACGGGCATAGTTTGGTTGGTAGGGACCACCCACCCACCCCACCTTCGCTCGCATAGTTTTTTCAATAGATACAAATGTTTTATATTGTTTGAACTATTCCAAGAAGAGTTTTATCCTATGTAAAAGCTATGCGAGAAAAAGTGGGGTGGGCGGGCGGCCCCTACCAATCAAACTATGCCTGTCCACTATTTCAAATGACTTGAACTATCCACTACACTATTATCTGTTATTTTCTATGATTAAATTAATGTCATTTATTATTTTAAGACTAATTAAAAAGAAATATGTGAATAATGATGTAATGCAAAGTTCAAGTCATTTGAAATAGTGGACGGGCATAGTTTGGTTGGTAGGGGCCACCCACCCACCCCACCTTCGTTCGCATAGTTTTTTTTCAATGGATACAGACGTTTTATACTGTTTAAATAATTCCAAAAAGATTGTTGTCTTCTGGAAAAACTATGCGAGCAAAGGTGGGGTGGGCGGGCGCCCCCTACCAACCAAACTATGCCCGTCCACTATTTCAAATGACTTGAACTTTGCATTACATCATTATTCACATATTTCTTTTTAATTAGTCTTAAAATAATAAATGACATTAATTTAATCATAGAAAATAACAGATAATAGTGTAGTGGATAGTTCAAGTCATTTGAAATAGTGGACAGGCATAGTTTGGTTGGTAGGGGCCGCCCGCCCACCCCACCTTTGCTCGCATAGTTTTTCCATAGGATAAAACTCTTCTTGGAATAGTTCAAACAATATAAAACATTTGTATCTATTGAAAAAACTATGCGAGCGAAGGTGGGGTGGGTGGGTGGTCCCTATAAACCAAACTATGCCCGTCCACTATTTCAAACGACTTGAACTAAGCACTACACTATTATACGTTATTTTCTTTGATTAAATTAATGTCATTTATTAATTTAAGACAAATTAGAAAGATATATGTGAAAAATAATGTAATGCATAGTTCAAGTCGTTTGAAATAGTGGACGGGCATAGTTTGTTTAGTAGGGGGCACCCACCCACCCCACCTTCGTTCGCATAGTTCTTTCATAGGATAACACTCTTCCTGGAATGGTTTAAACAATATAAAACGTCTGTATCCATTGGAAAAAGTATGCGAGCGAAGGTGGGGTGGGCGGGTGTCCAATACCAACCAAACTATGACCGTCCACTGTTTTTAAATGACTTGAACTTGTATGCACTACATTATTTCTCACTTTTTTTACGAATTAGGCGTATATTAATAAATGAAATTAGTTGGCTCAAAGAATGCAATGGATAACAGTGTAATTCAGATTGCAAGTCATTTGGAATAGTGGACGGGAATAGTTTGATTGGTAGGGGCCACCCGCCCACCCCACCTTCGCTCGCATAGTTTTTTTCAATGGATGCGGACGTTCTATATTGTTTAAACCATTCCACCTTTACTTATTTCACTATAGAACATGAAGCTAGAAACGATAAACCAAAGTAGCTATAAACTGCTTTGACTGAATCACACAGTTCACAAAATGTATTTAAAACAAGTATACAATTGCGATGTCTGTTACAGACATTTAATTTACTCTTATCAGATAAACCGTAATATATCAAACTTTTTGTTCGATGGTACAGAACGACAGCTCTTGTTAACGGAAACACTCAACAAACACAAACACCGACCGAGTTACTAATTAAAAAGTTACATCCAGCCGACAGTTTACTAAACTCTATGTGAATTTGAAACTTCGACGCTATTTGTATAATGAGAAATAATAATTGATTTAACTTTCACTACCACCGAAATTTGGGGGGGGGGAAGTTATAATTAATTAATTATTGTCTCACAACAACTCCAATGTGAAACTTGTTTGGGGTTACTAGAAACGGTGTTTGAATAATTTCTATGCTCATCCCACCCATATGATGATAGCGCGTAGACGATATATTAAGAGTTAAATTAATTCCGCTGAGACAGTTTTGCAAATTTAATTAGCGTTTAATACTAACTAACTAACTAGCGAAACTGGGGTGTTCACCTTATCTGCGACGTCAAAAGGTCTGTGTAATTGCAATCGCAAATTATATTACACTGTTTAAATGAACATTATTGAAACGCAAAATGTTGCGTTTCAATAATGTTATTTATTTATTTATTTTATTGTTTATACATTAATCATACCTCAGATATTTATATGCAGGAACATTTAATATGTTTAAAGAGGCAAATACCAAATTAATTCAATCCCAAATGTGTAATCGTTTCATACAATAGTCGTCAATTCAATATTTCCAATTTCGTCACTCCATATCTCATCAGTTGCGAATATTCTCTTGTTTGGGAATAATATTGTGTTCGATACATTTGTCATAATCGCAGTTTTGCAAAGTTCTTAAACAAACTAAACCAAAATACGTTTCATTCTGCACAAACACGAACATTCGCGCTTGTTTTCCTCGAATTGGATTTAGCGGTTATAAATTTATTTATTATTTATTTTATTCTATTTTTACACATTGCTTATTAAATTCGTAAAAGTTATTTGCAATATTGAAGCCAGCGCGCAAATATAACATAGGAAGTGTCTTGTAAAACGCATAACAGTGCGCGTACATTAACGCACGAGTGAATTGTTAAATTGATTGCAATTTACAATTGCAGTTCGGGGCATTCTCACACAAATACACAGACAATATTGTATGCATGAACGAGGCCCACATATATTACGCGCCGGTAGATAATGTAGTAGTATAAATTTACTGAATATGTGCGTGACAAAATCAAAACTGTTCCAAGTTTTTGCGCATCATCACTATTCGCTAAGGGACCGACCGCATAATGATCTTTTGTGAGCACTTGCTTTTGTTTGGGAGAATGAAACGGGTATAAACTACGCTGCGGATATAAAGTGCTTGAAATTAAACCATATATAACATCAAAATTCTATTATTGCAGTTGTAACATGAAACTGTTTACGTTGTTACGTGCCAGGTTTATGAAAATGACATGGGGTGTAATACTGGTTTATTATTATTACATACTGGCTGTGGGGGTATTAAATTGGTTTACTATGTGATGTTTGTTTATCATACCCTTAAAACAAGGTTCAGCGGAAGAGCAGTCATATGCATTGCATATACTAGACTGGAACTGCGCCTTATTTCCCATAAAAAAATGTATTTTCTATTATTCTATTATTTTCGTTGTTACTGTAAACATAAGTTGAAGTTTTTATATGTATAGAATTATGTGTATTTGTAAGGAAAATAAAAGCCATTATTATTATTATTTAATAATAATAATAATAATAATAATTATTATTATTATTATTATTATTATTTAATAATGATAATAATAATAATAATGGCTTTTATTTCCCTTACAAATACACATAATTCTATACATATAAAATATTCGTGGGACTACGACGCTAAATTGCTGCCTCTCGATATATAAAAATTATTTCTTCCCCCCAATCAATTCTCTAAATAAATAGACCTGAATCAATATCGCTGTAACAACCGCTCCACACATAGCATATAACTTCAAATAAACGTGTGGTTTAGTGCCCTCAGCTATTCTAGAAAACTCGGTTTAATGTTACCGATAAGTACGCAAGTGAGCGTGCAATTATCAACCTTGACATTTCGCAACATGTACTAAAAGCCGGCCCCAGGCGAGAATTTTATTTTATATATCTTGTTACTAAATTTCCAGCTTGAGATAAAGGGTACCTAATAATTACATAATTAATTCCAATTAATAAAGGAGATGAATAAAACTACTATGTTTTTTTTACCACTTGTTTAAATGTTTTAAACAATTAAACAAGTGGTAATAAAGATAGTAGTTTTATTCATCTCTTTTATTGAAAATGAATTACCACGTAGTAGACGCCAAAACCATTCAGTTTCTAATTGCAATTACTTTCAATTTTTAATAAGTATTATTAATCTTTACAATCTCGTGGACGCAACACATTACCAAAGAAGAAGTGATTAGACTAATGGAAAGAGACAGATAATTAATTGGCATGAATAAACAACAACAGCGTATCTGGGGCATATTCTTAGGAATAAAAAATACATATTCCGGAAGAAAATAATGGAAGGAAAAACAGGGCCAAGTGCAATAAAACACTCGTCGCTAAAGAACATTAGAGACTGAACGAGACTAAACTCTCATTTATTTATTTATTTTATTTATTTTCTCAACGACATTAATCTAGTTACAGAGAAAAGGAAACAGAGAATTCTTAAATAATAATACATATAAAGAAAATCTAAAATTTAAAGATTGCTACATTAATAAAATAATAATTGATAGTGTGATGAGTTGTTTAGACCCAAACATCAATTTTAACGTGATTGTGACCAACGTTCTACAATCATTGGTGAAGGATCGGTGTCAAGTTAAACAATTCTTATAATCCCGGGCGGCCCGTGAGTTGGCCCGGCGTGGACTTTTTCTCGGTGCATTGCTATTAAACGGAGTGTTCAAAAAAAATATTTTTTTCTATGATTGTTTACTTATGTCTTGCTAACCATACAAGTATATATATATATATATATATATATATATATATATATATATACATATATATATATATATATATATACATATATATATATATGTATATATATGTATATATATATATATATATATATATATATATATATATATATATATATGGGCCGTTTGTCGGGCGTGAAATTCTCTACAACTTTGCAATTTGAATCATCTTTGTAGCATCAAATATAAAAAAGTTATGCCCGAAAAACCTGTAATTGACATCAAAATCACGTCTTTTGATCATTTTTTTGTATTTTCCTGGAAAACGATAAGAGATAGTGAAAAACTTCCAATGGGCCGTTTGCCGAGCGTGAAATTCTCTACAACTTTGCAATTTGAATCATCTTTGTAGCATCAAATATAAAAAAGTTATGCCCGAAAAACCTGTAATTGACACCAAATTCACGTCTTTTGGTCAGTTTTTTGTATTTTCCGGGAAAACTATAAGAGATAGTGAAAAACTTCCAATGGGCCGTTTGTCGGGCGTGAAATTCTCTACAACTTTGCAATTTGAATCATCTTTGTAGCATCAAATATAAAAAAGTTATGCCCGAAAAACCGATAATTGACACCAAAATCACGTCTTTTTATCAGTTTTTTGTATTTTCCGGGAAAACGATAAGAGATAGTGAAAAACTTCCAATGGGCCGTTTGTCGGGCGTGAAATTCTCTACAACTTTGCAATTTGAATCATCTTTGTAGCATCAAATATAAAAAAGTTATGCCCGAAAAACCGATAATTGACACCAAATCACGTCTTTTGATCAGTTTTTTGTATTTTCCGGGAAAACGATAAGAGATAGTGAAAAACTTCCAATGGGCCGTTTGTCGGGCGTGAAATTCTCTACAACTTTGCAATTTGAATCATCTTTGTAGCATCAAATATAAAAAAGTTATGCCCGAAAAACCGATAATTGACACCAAAATCACGTCTTTTGATCAGTTTTTTGTATTTTCCGGGAAAACGATAAGAGATAGTGAAAAACTTCCAATGGGCCGTTCGTCGGGCGTGAAATTCTCTACAACTTTGCAATTTGAATCATCTTTGTAGCATCAAATATAAAAAAGTTATGCCCGAAAAACCTGTAATTGACACCAAAATCACGTCTTTTGGTCAGTTTTTTGTATTTTCCGGGAAAACGATAAGAGATAATGAAAAACTTCCAATGGGCCGTTTGTCGGGCTTGAAATTCTCTACAACTTTGCAGTTTGAATCATCTTTGTAGCATAAAATATAAAAAAGTTATGCCCGAAAAACCTGTAATTGACACCAAAATCACGTCTTTTGATCAGTTTTTTGTATTTTCCGGGAAAACGATAAGAGATAGTGAAAAACTTCCAATGGGCCGTTTGTCGGGCGTGAAATTCTCTACAACTTTGCAATTTGACTCATCTTTGTAGCATCAAATATAAAAAAGTTATGCCCGAAAAACCGATAATTGACACCAAAATCACGTCTTTTGAACAGTTTTTTGTATTTTCCGGGAAAACGATAAGAGATAGTGAAAAACTTCCAATGGGCCGTTTGTCGGGCTTGAAATTCTCTAAAACTTTGCAATTTGAATCATTTTTGTAGTATCAAATATAAAAAAGTTATGCCCGAAAAACCGATAATTGACACCAAAATCACGTGTTTTGGTCAGTTTTTTGTATTTTCCGGGAAAACGATAAGAGATAGTGAAAAACTTCCAATGGGCCGTTTGTCGGGCTTGAAATTCTCTAAAACTTTGCAATTTGAATCATTTTTGTAGTATCAAATATAAAAAAGTTATGCCCGAAAAACCGATAATTGACACCAAAATCACGTGTTTTGGTCAGTTTTTTGTATTTTCCGGGAAAACGATAAGAGATAGTGAAAAACTTCCAATGGGCCGTTTGTCGGGCGTGAAATTCTCTACAACTTTGCAATTTGAATCATCTTTGTAGCATCAAATATAAAAAAGTTATGCCCGAAAAACCTGTAATTGACACCAAAATCACGTCTTTTGGTCAGTTTTTTGTATTTTCCGGGAAAACGATAAGAGATAATGAAAAACTTCCAATGGGCCGTTTGTCGGGCTTGAAATTCTCTACAACTTTGCAGTTTGAATCATCTTTGTAGCATAAAATATAAAAAAGTTATGCCCGAAAAACCTGTAATTGACACCAAAATCACGTCTTTTGATCAGTTTTTTGTATTTTCCGGGAAAACGATAAGAGATAGTGAAAAACTTCCAATGGGCCGTTTGTCGGGCGTGAAATTCTCTACAACTTTGCAATTTGAATCATCTTTGTAGCATCAAATATAAAAAAGTTATGACCGAAAAACTTGTAATTGACACCAAAATCACGTCTTTTGATCAGTTTTTTGTATTTTCCGGGAAAACGATAAGAGATAGTGAAAAACTTCCAATGGGCCGTTTGTCGGGCGTGAAATTCTCTACAACTTTGCAATTTGAATCATCTTTGTAGCATCAAATATAAAAAAGTTATGCCCGAAAAACCTGTAATTGACACCAAAATCACGTCTTTTGGTCAGTTTTTTGTATTTTCCGGGAAAACGATAAGAGATAATGAAAAACTTCCAATGGGCCGTTTGTCGGGCTTGAAATTCTCTACAACTTTGCAGTTTGAATCATCTTTGTAGCATAAAATATAAAAAAGTTATGCCCGAAAAACCTGTAATTGACACCAAAATCACGTCTTTTGATCAGTTTTTTGTATTTTCCGGGAAAACGATAAGAGATAGTGAAAAACTTCCAATGGGCCGTTTGTCGGGCGTGAAATTCTCTACAACTTTGCAATTTGAATCATCTTTGTAGCATCAAATATAAAAAAGTTATGACCGAAAAACTTGTAATTGACACCAAAATCACGTCTTTTGATCAGTTTTTTGTATTTTCCGGGAAAACGATAAGAGATAGTGAAAAACTTCCAATGGGCCGTTTGTCGGGCGTGAAATTCTCTACAACTTTGCAATTTGAATCATCTTTGTAGCATCAAATATAAAAAAGTTATGCCCGAAAAACCTGTAATTGACACCAAAATCACGTCTTTTGGTCAGTTTTTTGTATTTTCCGGGAAAACGATAAGAGATAATGAAAAACTTCCAATGGGCCGTTTGTCGGGCTTGAAATTCTCTACAACTTTGCAGTTTGAATCATCTTTGTAGCATAAAATATAAAAAAGTTATGCCCGAAAAACCTGTAATTGACACCAAAATCACGTCTTTTGATCAGTTTTTTGTATTTTCCGGGAAAACGATAAGAGATAGTGAAAAACTTCCAATGGGCCGTTTGTCGGGCGTGAAATTCTCTACAACTTTGCAATTTGACTCATCTTTGTAGCATCAAATATAAAAAAGTTATGCCCGAAAAACCGATAATTGACACCAAAATCACGTCTTTTGAACAGTTTTTTGTATTTTCCGGGAAAACGATAAGAGATAGTGAAAAACTTCCAATGGGCCGTTTGTCGGGCTTGAAATTCTCTAAAACTTTGCAATTTGAATCATTTTTGTAGTATCAAATATAAAAAAGTTATGCCCGAAAAACCGATAATTGACACCAAAATCACGTGTTTTGGTCAGTTTTTTGTATTTTCCGGGAAAACGATAAGAGATAGTGAAAAACTTCCAATGGGCCGTTTGTCGGGCGTGAAATTCTCTACAACTTTGCAATTTGAATCATCTTTGTAGCATCAAATATAAAAAAGTTATGACCGAAAAACTTGTAATTGACACCAAAATCACGTCTTTTGATCAGTTTTTTGTATTTTCCGGGAAAACGATAAGAGATAGTGAAAAACTTCCAATGGGCCGTTTGTCGGGCGTGAAATTCTCTACAACTTTGCAATTTGAATCATCTTTGTAGCATCAAATATAAAAAAGTTATGACCGAAAAACTTGTAATTGACACCAAAATCACGTCTTTTGATCAGTTTTTTGTATTTTCCGGGAAAACGATAAGAGATAGTGAAAAACTTCCAATGGGCCGTTTGTCGGGCGTGAAATTCTCTAAAACTTTGCAATTTGAATCATCTTTGTAGCATCAAATATAAAAAAGTTATGCCCGAAAAACCTGTAATTGACACCAAAATCATGTCTTTTGGTCAGTTTTTTGTATTTTCCGGGAAAACGATAAGAGATAGTGAAAAACTTCCAATGGGCCGTTTGTCGGGCGTGAAATTCTCTACAACTTTGCAATTTGAATCATCTTTGTAGCATCAAATATAAAAAAATTATGCCCGAAAAACCGATAATTGACACCAAAATCACGTCTTTTGAACAGTTTTTTGTATTTTCCGGGAAAACGATAAGAGATAGTGAAAAACTTCCAATGGGCCGTTTGTCGGGCTTGAAATTCTCTAAAACTTTGCAATTTGAATCATTTTTGTAGTATCAAATATAAAAAAGTTATGCCCGAAAAACCGATAATTGACACCAAAATCACGTGTTTTGGTCAGTTTTTTGTATTTTCCGGGAAAACGATAAGAGATAGTGAAAAACTTCCAATGGGCCGTTTGTCGGGCTTGAAATTCTCTACAACTTTGCAATTTGAATCATCTTTGTAGCATCAAATATAAAAAAGTTATGCCCGAAAAACTTGTAATTGACACCAAAATCACGTCTTTTGATCAGTTTTTTGTATTTTCCGGGAAAACGATAAGAGATAGTGAAAAACTTCCAATGGGCCGTTTGTCGGGCTTGAAATTCTCTACAACTTTGCAGTTTGAATCATCTTTGTAGCATAAAATATAAAAAAGTTATGCCCGAAAAACCTGTAATTGACACCAAAATCACGTCTTTTGATCAGTTTTTTGTATTTTCCGGGAAAACGATAAGAGATAGTGAAAAACTTCCAATGGGCCGTTTGTCGGGCGTGAAATTCTCTACAACTTTGCAATTTGACTCATCTTTGTAGCATAAAATATAAAAAAGTTATGCCCGAAAAACCTGTAATTGACACCAAAATCACGTCTTTTGATCAGTTTTTTGTATTTTCCGGGAAAACGATAAGAGATAGTGAAAAACTTCCAATGGGCCGTTTGTCGGGCGTGAAATTCTCTACAACTTTGCAATTTGAATCATCTTTGTAGCATCAAATATAAAAAAGTTATGCCCGAAAAACCTGTAATTGACACCAAAATCACGTCTTTTGATCAGTTTTTTGTATTTTCCGGGAAAACGATAAGAGATAGTGAAAAACTTCCAATGGGCCGTTTGTCGGGCGTGAAATTCTCTACAACTTTGCAATTTGAATCATCTTTGTAGCATCAAATATAAAAAAGTTATGACCGAAAAACTTGTAATTGACACCAAAATCACGTCTTTTGATCAGTTTTTTGTATTTTCCGGGAAAACGATAAGAGATAGTGAAAAACTTCCAATGGGCCGTTTGTCGGGCGTGAAATTCTCTACAACTTTGCAATTTGACTCATCTTTGTAGCATCAAATATAAAAAAGTTATGCCCGAAAAACTTGTAATTGACACCAAAATCACGTCTTTTTATCAGTTTTTTGTATTTTCCGGGAAAACGATAAGAGATAGTGAAAAACTTCCAATGGGCCGTTTGTCGGGCGTGAAATTCTCTACAACTTTGCAATTTGACTCATCTTTGTAGCATCAAATATAAAAAAGTTATGCCCGAAAAACTTGTAATTGACACCAAAATCACGTCTTTTTATCAGTTTTTTGTATTTTCCGGGAAAACGATAAGAGATAGTGAAAAACTTCCAATGGGCCGTTTGTCGGGCTTGAAATTCTCTACAACTTTGCAATTTGAATCATCTTTGTAGCATCAAATATAAAAAAGTTATGCCCGAAAAACCTGTAATTGACACCAAAATCATGTCTTTTGGTCAGTTTTTTGTATTTTCCGGGAAAACGATAAGAGATAGTGAAAAACTTCCAATGGGCCGTTTGTCGGGCGTGAAATTCTCTACAACTTTGCAATTTGAATCATCTTTGTAGCATCAAATATAAAAAAGTTATGCCCGAAAAACCGATAATTGACACCAAAATCACGTCTTTTGAACAGTTTTTTGTATTTTCCGGGAAAACGATAAGAGATAGTGAAAAACTTCCAATGGGCCGTTTGTCGGGCTTGAAATTCTCTACAACTTTGCAATTTGAATCATCTTTGTAGCATCAAATATAAAAAAGTTATGCCCGAAAAACCTGTAATTGACACCAAAATCACGTCTTTTTATTAGTTTTTTGTATTTTCCAGGAAAACGATAAGAGATAGTGAAAAACTTCCAATGGGCCGTTTGTCGGGCTTGAAATTCTCTACAACTTTGCAATTTGAATCATCTTTGTAGCATCAAATATAAAAAAGTTATGCCCGAAAAACCTGTAATTGACACCAAAATCACGTCTTTTTATTAGTTTTTTGTATTTTCCAGGAAAACGATAAGAGATAGTGAAAAACTTCCAATGGGCCGTTTGTCGGGCTTGAAATTCTCTACAACCTTGCAATTTGAATCATCTTTGTAGCATCAAATATAAAAAAGTTATGCCCGAAAAACCGATAATTTACACCAAAATTACGTCTTTTGATCAGTTTTTTGTATTTTCCGGGAAAACGATAAGAGATAGTGAAAAACTTCCAATGGGCCGTTTGTCGGGCGTGAAATTCTCTACAACTTTGCAATTTGAATCATCTTTGTAGCATCAAATATAAAAAAGTTATGCCCGAAAAACCTGTAATTGACACCAAAATCACGTCTTTTTATTAGTTTTTTGTATTTTCCAGGAAAACGATAAGAGATAGTGAAAAACTTCCAATGGGCCGTTTGTCGGGCTTGAAATTCTCTACAACTTTGCAATTTGAATCATCTTTGTAGCATCAAATATAAAAAAGTTATGCCCGAAAAACCGATAATTTACACCAAAATTACGTCTTTTGATCAGTTTTTTGTATTTTCCAGGAAAACGATAAGAGATAGTGAAAAACTTCCAATGGGCCGTTTGTCGGGCTTGAAATTCTCTACAACTTTGCAATTTGAATCATCTTTGTAGCATCAAATATAAAAAAGTTATGCCCGAAAAACCGATAATTGACACCAAAATCACGTCTTTTGATCAGTTTTTTGTATTTTCCGGGAAAACGATAAGAGATAGTGAAAAACTTCCAATGGGCCGTTTGTCGGGCGTGAAATTCTCTACAACTTTGCAATTTGAATCATCTTTGTAGCATCTAATATAAAAAAGTTATGCCCGAAAAATCGATAATTGACACCAAAATCACGTCTTTTGATCAGTTTTTTGTATTTTCCGGGAAAACGATAAGAGATAGTGAAAAACTTCCAATGGGCCGTTTGTCGGGCTTGAAATTCTCTACAACTTTGCAATTTGAATCATCTTTGTAGCATCAAATATAAAAAAGTTATGCCCGAAAAACCGATAATTGACACCAAAATCACGTCTTTTGATCAGTTTTTTGTATTTTCCGGGAAAACGATAAGAGATAGTGAAAAACTTCCAATGGGCCGTTTGTCGGGCGTGAAATTCTCTACAACTTTGCAATTTGAATCATCTTTGTAGCATCAAATATAAAAAAGTTATGCCCGAAAAACCTGTAATTGACACCAAAATCACGTCTTTTTATTAGTTTTTTGTATTTTCCAGGAAAACGATAAGAGATAGTGAAAAACTTCCAATGGGCCGTTTGTCGGGCTTGAAATTCTCTACAACCTTGCAATTTGAATCATCTTTGTAGCATCAAATATAAAAAAGTTATGCCCGAAAAACCGATAATTTACACCAAAATTACGTCTTTTGATCAGTTTTTTGTATTTTCCGGGAAAACGATAAGAGATAGTGAAAAACTTCCAATGGGCCGTTTGTCGGGCGTGAAATTCTCTACAACTTTGCAATTTGAATCATCTTTGTAGCATCAAATATAAAAAAGTTATGCCCGAAAAACCTGTAATTGACACCAAAATCACGTCTTTTTATTAGTTTTTTGTATTTTCCAGGAAAACGATAAGAGATAGTGAAAAACTTCCAATGGGCCGTTTGTCGGGCTTGAAATTCTCTACAACTTTGCAATTTGAATCATCTTTGTAGCATCAAATATAAAAAAGTTATGCCCGAAAAACCGATAATTTACACCAAAATTACGTCTTTTGATCAGTTTTTTGTATTTTCCAGGAAAACGATAAGAGATAGTGAAAAACTTCCAATGGGCCGTTTGTCGGGCTTGAAATTCTCTACAACTTTGCAATTTGAATCATCTTTGTAGCATCAAATATAAAAAAGTTATGCCCGAAAAACCGATAATTGACACCAAAATCACGTCTTTTGATCAGTTTTTTGTATTTTCCGGGAAAACGATAAGAGATAGTGAAAAACTTCCAATGGGCCGTTTGTCGGGCGTGAAATTCTCTACAACTTTGCAATTTGAATCATCTTTGTAGCATCTAATATAAAAAAGTTATGCCCGAAAAATCGATAATTGACACCAAAATCACGTCTTTTGATCAGTTTTTTGTATTTTCCGGGAAAACGATAAGAGATAGTGAAAAACTTCCAATGGGCCGTTTGTCGGGCTTGAAATTCTCTACAACTTTGCAATTTGAATCATCTTTGTAGCATCAAATATAAAAAAGTTATGCCCGAAAAACCGATAATTGACACCAAAATCACGTCTTTTGATCAGTTTTTTGTATTTTCCGGGAAAACGATAAGAGATAGTGAAAAACTTCCAATGGGCCGTTTGTCGGGCGTGAAATTCTCTACAACTTTGCAATTTGAATCATCTTTGTAGCATCTAATATAAAAAAGTTATGCCCGAAAAATCGATAATTGACACCAAAATCACGTCTTTTGATCAGTTTTTTGTATTTTCCGGGAAAACGATAAGAGATAGTGAAAAACTTCCAATGGGCCGTTTGTCGGGCTTGAAATTCTCTACAACTTTGCAATTTGAATCATCTTTGTAGCATCAAATATAAAAAAGTTATGCCCGAAAAACCGATAATTGACACCAAAATCACGTCTTTTGATCAGTTTTTTGTATTTTCCGGGAAAACGATAAGAGATAGTGAAAAACTTCCAATGGGCCGTTTGTCGGGCGTGAAATTCTCTACAACTTTGCAATTTGAATCATCTTTGTAGCATCAAATATAAAAAAGTTATGCCCGAAAAACCTGTAATTGACACCAAAATCACGTCTTTTTATTAGTTTTTTGTATTTTCCAGGAAAACGATAAGAGATAGTGAAAAACTTCCAATGGGCCGTTTGTCGGGCTTGAAATTCTCTACAACTTTGCAATTTGAATCATCTTTGTAGCATCAAATATAAAAAAGTTATGCCCGAAAAACCGAGAATTGACACCAAAATCACGTCTTTTGGTCAGTTTTTTGTATTTTCCGGGAAAACGATAAGAGATAGTGAAAAACTTCCAATGGGCCGTTTGTCGAGCGTGAAATTCTCCACAACTTTGCAATTTGAATAATCTTTGTAGCAGCAAATATAAAAAAGTTATGCCCGAAAAACCGATAATTGACACCAAAATCACGTCTTTTGGTCAGTTTTTTGTATTTTCCGGGAAAACGATAAGAGATAGTGAAAAACCTCCAATGGGCCGTTTGTCGGGCGTGAAATTCTCTACAACTTTGCAATTTGAATCATCTTTGTAGCATCAAATATAAAAAAGTTATGCCCGAAAAACTTGTAATTGACACCAAAATCACGTCTTTTTATCAGTTTTTTGTATTTCCCGGGAAAACGATAAGAGATAGTGAAAAACTTCCAATGGGCCGTTTGTCGGGCGTGAAATTCTCTACAACTTTGCAATTTGAATCAACTTTGTAGGATCAAATATAAAAAAGTTATGCCCGAAAAACCTGTAATTGACACCAAAATCACGTCTTTTGGTCAGTTTTTTGTATTTTCCGGGAAAACGATAAGAGATAGTGAAAAACTTCCAATGGGCCGTTTGTCGGGCGTGAAATTTTCTACAACTTTGCAATTTGAATCATCTTTGTAGCATCAAATATAAAAAAGTTATGTCCGAAAAACCGATAATTGACACCAAAATCACGTCTTTTGGTCAGTTTTTTGTATTTTCCGGGAAAACGATAAGAGATAGTGAAAAACTTCCAATGGGCTGTTTGTCGGGCGTGAAATTTTCTACAACTTTGCAATTTGAATCATCTTTGTAGCATCAAATATAAAAAAGTTATGTCCGAAAAACCGATAATTGACACCAAAATCACGTCTTTTTATCAGTTTTTTGTATTTCCCGGGAAAACGATAAGAGATAGTGAAAAACTTCCAATGGGCCGTTTGTCGGGCGTGAAATTCTCTACAACTTTGCAATTTGAATCAACTTTGTAGGATCAAATATAAAAAAGTTATGCCCGAAAAACCTGTAATTGACACCAAAATCACGTCTTTTGGTCAGTTTTTTGTATTTTCCGGGAAAACGATAAGAGATAGTGAAAAACTTCCAATGGGCCGTTTGTCGGGCGTGAAATTTTCTACAACTTTGCAATTTGAATCATCTTTGTAGCATCAAATATAAAAAAGTTATGCCCGAAAAACCTGTAATTGACACCAAAATCACGTCTTTTTATCAGTTTTTTGTATTTTCCGGGAAAACGATAAGAGATAGTGAAAAACTTCCAATGGGCCGTTTGTCGGGCGTGAAATTCTCTACAACTTTGCAATTTGAATCAACTTTGTAGGATCAAATATAAAAAAGTTATGCCCGAAAAACCTGTAATTGACTCCAAAATCACGTCTTTTGATCAGTTTTTTGTATTTTCCGGGAAAACGATAAGAGATAGTGAAAAACTTCCAATGGGCCATTTGTCGGGCGTGAAATTCTCTACAACTTTGCAATTTGAATCATCTTTGTAGCAGCAAATATAAAAAAGTTATGCCCGAAAAACCGATAATTGACACCAAAATCACGTCTTTTGGTCAGTTTTTTGTATTTTCCGGGAAAACGATAAGAGATAGTGAAAAACTTCCAATGGGCCGTTTGTCGAGCGTGAAATTCTCCACAACTTTGCAATTTGAATCATCTTTGTAGCAGCAAATATAAAAAAGTTATGCCCGAAAAACCGATAATTGACACCAAAATCACGTCTTTTGGTCAGTTTTTTGTATTTTCCGGGAAAACGATAAGAGATAGTGAAAAACCTCCAATGGGCCGTTTGTCGGGCGTGAAATTCTCTACAACTTTGCAATTTGAATCATCTTTGTAGCATCAAATATAAAAAAGTTATGCCCGAAAAACCGATAATTGACACCAAAATCACGTCTTTTGATCAGTTTGTTGTATTTTTCGGGAAAACGATAAGAGATAGTGAAAAACCTCCAATGGGCCGTTTGTCGGGCGTGAAATGCTCTACAACTTTGCAATTTGAATCATCTTTGTAGCATCAAATATAAAAAAGTTATGCCCGAAAAACCTGTAATTGACACCAAAATCACGTCTTTTGGTCAGTTTTTTGTATATTCCGGGAAAACGATAAGAGATAGTGAAAAACTTCCAATGGGCCGTTTGTCGGGCGTGAAATTTTCTACAACTTTGCAATTTGAATCATCTTTGTAGCATCAAATATAAAAAAGTTATGCCCGAAAAACCTGTAATTGACACCAAAATCACGTCTTTTTATCAGTTTTTTGTATTTTCCGGGAAAACGATAAGAGATAGTGAAAAACTTCCAATGGGCCGTTTGTCGGGCGTGAAATTCTCTACAACTTTGCAATTTGAATCAACTTTGTAGGATCAAATATAAAAAAGTTATGCCCGAAAAACCTGTAATTGACACCAAAATCACGTCTTTTGGTCAGTTTTTTGTATTTTCCGGGAAAACGATAAGAGATAGTGAAAAACTTCCAATGGGCCGTTTGTCGGGCGTGAAATTTTCTACAACTTTGCAATTTGAATCATCTTTGTAGCATCAAATATAAAAAAGTTATGCCCGAAAAACCTGTAATTGACACCAAAATCACGTCTTTTTATCAGTTTTTTGTATTTTCCGGGAAAACGATAAGAGATAGTGAAAAACTTCCAATGGGCCGTTTGTCGGGCGTGAAATTCTCTACAACTTTGCAATTTGAATCAACTTTGTAGGATCAAATATAAAAAAGTTATGCCCGAAAAACCTGTAATTGACTCCAAAATCACGTCTTTTGATCAGTTTTTTGTATTTTCCGGGAAAACGATAAGAGATAGTGAAAAACTTCCAATGGGCCATTTGTCGGGCGTGAAATTCTCTACAACTTTGCAATTTGAATCATCTTTGTAGCAGCAAATATAAAAAAGTTATGCCCGAAAAACCGATAATTGACACCAAAATCACGTCTTTTGGTCAGTTTTTTGTATTTTCCGGGAAAACGATAAGAGATAGTGAAAAACTTCCAATGGGCCGTTTGTCGAGCGTGAAATTCTCCACAACTTTGCAATTTGAATCATCTTTGTAGCAGCAAATATAAAAAAGTTATGCCCGAAAAACCGATAATTGACACCAAAATCACGTCTTTTGGTCAGTTTTTTGTATTTTCCGGGAAAACGATAAGAGATAGTGAAAAACCTCCAATGGGCCGTTTGTCGGGCGTGAAATTCTCTACAACTTTGCAATTTGAATCATCTTTGTAGCATCAAATATAAAAAAGTTATGCCCGAAAAACCGATAATTGACACCAAAATCACGTCTTTTGATCAGTTTGTTGTATTTTTCGGGAAAACGATAAGAGATAGTGAAAAACCTCCAATGGGCCGTTTGTCGGGCGTGAAATGCTCTACAACTTTGCAATTTGAATCATCTTTGTAGCATCAAATATAAAAAAGTTATGCCCGAAAAACCTGTAATTGACACCAAAATCACGTCTTTTGGTCAGTTTTTTGTATATTCCGGGAAAACGATAAGAGATAGTGAAAAACTTCCAATGGGCCGTTTGTCGGGCGTGAAATTCTCTACAACTTTGCAATTTGAATCATCTTTGTAGCATCAAATATAAAAAAGTTATGCCCGAAAAACTTGTAATTGACACCAAAATCACGTCTTTTTATCAGTTTTTTGTATTTCCCGGGAAAACGATAAGAGATAGTGAAAAACTTCCAATGGGCCGTTTGTCGGGCGTGAAATTCTCTACAACTTTGCAATTTGAATCAACTTTGTAGGATCAAATATAAAAAAGTTATGCCCGAAAAACCTGTAATTGACACCAAAATCACGTCTTTTGGTCAGTTTTTTGTATTTTCCGGGAAAACGATAAGAGATAGTGAAAAACTTCCAATGGGCCGTTTGTCGGGCGTGAAATTTTCTACAACTTTGCAATTTGAATCATCTTTGTAGCAGCAAATATAAAAAAGTTATGCCCGAAAAACCGATAATTGACACCAAAATCACGTCTTTTGGTCAGTTTTTTTGTATTTTCCGGGAAAACGATAAGAGATAGTGAAAAACCTCCAATGGGCCGTTTGTCGGGCGTGAAATTCTCTACAACTTTGCAATTTGAATCATCTTTGTAGCATCAAATATAAAAAAGTTATGCCCGAAAAACCGATAATTGACACCAAAATCACGTCTTTTGATCAGTTTGTTGTATTTTTCGGGAAAACGATAAGAGATAGTGAAAAACCTCCAATGGGCCGTTTGTCGGGCGTGAAATTTTCTACAACTTTGCAATTTGAATCATCTTTGTAGCATCAAATATAAAAAAGTTATGCCCGAAAAACTTGTAATTGACACCAAAATCACGTCTTTTGGTCAGTTTTTTGTATATTCCGGGAAAACAATAAGAGATAGTGAAAAACTTCCAATGGGCCGTTTGTCGGGCGTGAAATTCTCTACAACTTTGCAATTTGAATCATCTTTGTAGCATCAAATATAAAAAAGTTATGCCCGAAAAACTTGTAATTGACACCAAAATCACGTCTTTTTATCAGTTTTTTGTATTTCCCGGGAAAACGATAAGAGATAGTGAAAAACTTCCAATGGGCCGTTTGTCGGGCGTGAAATTCTCTACAACTTTGCAATTTGAATCAACTTTGTAGGATCAAATATAAAAAAGTTATGCCCGAAAAACCTGTAATTGACACCAAAATCACGTCTTTTGATCAGTTTGTTGTATTTTTCGGGAAAACGATAAGAGATAGTGAAAAACCTCCAATGGGCCGTTTGTCGGGCGTGAAATTTTCTACAACTTTGCAATTTGAATCATCTTTGTAGCATCAAATATAAAAAAGTTATGCCCGAAAAACTTGTAATTGACACCAAAATCACGTCTTTTGGTCAGTTTTTTGTATATTCCGGGAAAACAATAAGAGATAGTGAAAAACTTCCAATGGGCCGTTTGTCGGGCGTGAAATTCTCTACAACTTTGCAATTTGAATCATCTTTGTAGCATCAAATATAAAAAAGTTATGCCCGAAAAACTTGTAATTGACACCAAAATCACGTCTTTTTATCAGTTTTTTGTATTTCCCGGGAAAACGATAAGAGATAGTGAAAAACTTCCAATGGGCCGTTTGTCGGGCGTGAAATTCTCTACAACTTTGCAATTTGAATCAACTTTGTAGGATCAAATATAAAAAAGTTATGCCCGAAAAACCTGTAATTGACACCAAAATCACGTCTTTTGGTCAGTTTTTTGTATTTTCCGGGAAAACGATAAGAGATAGTGAAAAACTTCCAATGGGCCGTTTGTCGGGCTTGAAATTCTCTACAACTTTGCAATTTGAATCATCTTTGTAGCATCAAATATAAAAAAGTTATGCCCGAAAAACCTGTAATTGACACCAAAATCACGTCTTTTGGTCAGTTTTTTTGTATTTTCTGGGAAAACGATAAGAGATAGTGAAAAACTTCCAATGGGCCGTTTGTCGGGCGTGAAATTCTCTACAACTTTGCAATTTGAATCATCTTTGTAGCATCAAATATAAAAAAGTTATGCCCGAAAAACCTGTAATTGGCACCAAAATCACGTCTTTTTATCAGTTTTTTGTATTTTCCGGGAAAACGATAAGAGATAGTGAAAAACATCCAATGGGCCGTTTGTCGGGCGTGAAATTCTCTACAACTTTGCAATTTGAATCATCTTTGTAGCATCAAATATAAAAAAGTTATGCCCGAAAAACCGATAATTGACACCAAAATCACGTATTTTGGTCAGTTTTTTGTATTTTCCGGGAAAACGATAAGAGATAGTGAAAAACTTCCAATGGGCCGTTTGTCGGGCGTGAAATTCTCTACAACTTTGCAATTTGAATCAACTTTGTAGGATCAAATATAAAAAAGTTATGCCCGAAAAACCTGTAATTGACTCCAAAATCACGTCTTTTGATCAGTTTTTTGTATTTTCCGGGAAAACGATAAGAGATAGTGAAAAACTTCCAATGGGCCGTTTGTAGGGCGTGAAATTCTCTACAACTTTGCAATTTGAATCATCTTTGTAGCATCAAATATAAAAAAGTTATGCCCGAAAAACCGATAATTGACACCAAAATCACGTATTTTGGTCAGTTTTTTGTATTTTCCGGGAAAACGATAAGAGATAGTGAAAAACTTCCAATGGGCCGTTTGTCGGGCGTGAAATTCTCTACAACTTTGCAATTTGAATCATCTTTGTAGCAGCAAATATAAAAAAGTTATGCCCGAAAAACCGATAATTGACACCAAAATCACGTCTTTTGGTCAGTTTTTTGTATTTTCCGGGAAAACGATAAGAGATAGTGAAAAACTTCCAATGGGCCGTTTGTCGAGCGTGAAATTCTCCACAACTTTGCAATTTGAATCATCTTTGTAGCAGCAAATATAAAAAAGTTATGCCCGAAAAACCGATAATTGACACCAAAATCACGTCTTTTGGTCAGTTTTTTGTATTTTCCGGGAAAACGATAAGAGATAGTGAAAAACCTCCAATGGGCCGTTTGTCGGGCGTGAAATTCTCTACAACTTTGCAATTTGAATCATCTTTGTAGCATCAAATATAAAAAAGTTATGCCCGAAAAACCGATAATTGACACCAAAATCACGTCTTTTTATCAGTTTTTTGTATTTTCCGGGAAAACGATAAGAGATAGTGAAAAACTTCCAATGGGCCGTTTGTCGGGCGTGAAATTCTCTACAACTTTGCAATTTGAATCAACTTTGTAGCATCAAATATAAAAAAGTTATGCCCGAAAAACCGATAATTGACACCAAAATCACGTTTTTTGATCAGTTTTTTGTATTTTCCGGGAAAACGATAAGAGATAGTGAAAAACTTCCAATGGGCCGTTTGTCGGGCTTGAAATTCTCTACAACTTTGCAATTTGAATCATCTTTGTAGCATCAAATATAAAAAAGTTATGCCCGAAAAACCGATAATTGACACCAAAATCACGTCTTTTGATCAGTTTTTTGTATTTTCCGGGAAAACGATAAGAGATTGTGAAAAACTTCCAATGGGCCGTTTGTCGGGCTTGAAATTCTCTACAACTTTGCAATTTGAATCATCTTTATAGCATCAAATATAAAAAAGTTATGCCCGAAAAACCTGTAATTGACACCAAAATCACGTCTTTTTATCAGTTTTTTGTATTTTCCGCGAAAACGATAAGAGATAGTGAAAAACTTCCAATGGGCCGTTTGTCGGGCTTGAAATTCTCTACAACTTTGCAATTTGAATCATCTTTGTAGCATCAAATATAAAAAAGTTATGCCCGAAAAACCTGTAATTGACACCAAAATCACGTCTTTTTATCAGTTTTTTGTATTTTCCGCGAAAACGATAAGAGATAGTGAAAAACTTCCAATGGGCCGTTTGTCGGGCTTGAAATTCTCTACAACTTTGCAATTTGATTTATCTTTGTAGCATCAAATATAAAAAAGTTATGCCCGAAAAACCTGTAATTGACACCAAAATCACGTCTTTTGATCAGTTTTCTTTATTTTCCGGGAAAACGATAAGAGATAGTGAAAAACTTCCAATGGGCCGTTTGTCGGGCGTGAAATTCTCTACAACTTTGCAATTTGAATCATCTTTGTAGCATCAAATATAAAAAAGTTATGCCCGAAAAACCGAGAATTGACACCAAAATCACGTCTTTTGATCAGTTTTTTGTATTTTCCGGGAAAACGATAAGAGATAGTGAAAAACTTCCAATGATCCGTTTGTCGGGCGTGAAATTCTCTACAACTTTGCAATTTGAATCATCTTTGTAGCATCAAATATAAAAAAGTTATGCCCGAAAAACCTGTAATTGACACCAAAATCACGTCTTTTGGTCAGTTTTTTGTATTTTCCGGGAAAACTATAAGAGTTTATATACATCATAGAATTTTGTTTGATAACTTTTATAATTGCCTGACATATTGTTGGTAAATATTGTGATTTTTATAAAAATCCATCCAGTGGTTTTTTTTTTATAAAATTTTGAAAAATAAAGGACAATTCATTAAATATTTATCAAAGTGAAATTTGATGCTTTCTAACAGCTAAACTAATATCGTTAGCATTTTGTTTGATAACTTTTATAATTGCTTGACATATTGTTGGTAAATACTGTGATTTTTATAAAAATGGTAAAAAAGTTGGTAGAATGTTGCTTATTATTGGCAATACAAATGAATAACTTTCAGCAACTAACGTTCCTCTAAATGCAACAAACTCCACCACTGTTTATATATACACAGAATATATACGTTATATTTTTAGTGCTTGAGTGTTACCTAATGGCATTTTTATCGATAACAAACTAGACCTGAATTTAATGCAAATATATACAAACATAACAAGTTGGCTTTAACATGCTAACATAAAAATACATAATATGCAAATATATTCAAGATAATGTGCTGTAACATGATTTGTTGAGTATAATCAGTACTTGTGTCGCCACAAATAATAAATTCACTCATCCAAATGTTGTACTATCACATTATAAAAGCTTGCGTGAAAAGATTATAAAATGTGTGTATCAAATAAATATATCCTACAATGCTACAGAAATTAAAATAGAGCTACAAATACACGAGTGGCGCTTCCAAATAAATAGCCACGCGCCGCACTAAAATACAATAAATATAAATAGATAGAAACACGGTTTGTACTGTACTATTTCGTACAATACAGAATCGTCTGCACACTCTCACTTTTATATCAATGCAAAGAACAATTCACCTATCTATCCCCTGTATTCACCAACGTACTATAAATCTATCAATAGCTATTGAACCCATATGTATTAGTTGTTATAGCAATATAGGTATAAATAAATTATCTAGGGATTGTAGTTACTTTAGATTCGCTTTATTGGAAACACTGAAAAATTAAAGAAAATGTGTCTTAATGACACATTTTCTTTAATTTTTCATTAATTTGCGCTCCAATCACAAGCGCTATGACATTTATTTTGACCAGTTCTGTCATAATGATATTTTCAATATATACATTCAATAGCTTATGGGAGCTCTAAAGTTTATGGGATGTTGGTGATATTTTATTTTAAACGGCTGCACTTTCTAACCCATCGCATATTGATACTTGTTATTGGGTACGGAAACCCCAAAGCGATGTGTTTACATAGCACCCCCCAAAACGGTTTGTGTTGCTGGATTTTATAATATATAGACGTATTTTAAGTGCAGTGCAGTGTCGTTTACCTTTTTACCGCATCACTACGTCGAGAATTTTGAACCAATTTCACAACAACGTGTGCATAAATGCGTTAGTTTCATCCCGCAAACTTTATAATTTTCTGCGCGGTCGCTCAAACCTCGTATTAATATATTAACCTTTGTGCTCTGCTGATGGCATTTATGCAAACCAATGTACATGTTTGGATTTGCAACGCATAATAAAGTTTGCCAGCCAACTATAGTTAAAATTTAATCCAGTCTATAGGGGTTTACTTTTGCAATGCATAATAAATGTGTATACATTACAATCACATTTTGAAATTAATTCAAAAGTTATTGATGTTTAAACTATGCAAACAAATGGCTTCGTGTTATGTACATGGAACACATAAATTTCCGCATCATATATAGTTACAAAAAAAATCTGTTTTATATATTTTGTAAATGATAAAATAGAAAATTGTATTATTTAAACACAGTACAACTTACCCTCGTAGAGGGAAGTTAAACGCCATTTGGCGGCACCACATCAATTAGCAATGCACACCCATATGGTAATAACCGTCAACATGATCATGTCATCAGGATCACCGGGTAGTGCCCTCTGGAGAATAATATTCCAACAGAGTGCTTGAGATATCAGCACAAAGCCAATCGATTGGCTTTGTGCTGATATCTCAAGATTCAAATATCAAGAGATTCTCCAGAGATTCTCACTCTTGGCTGCATTCTCACTTGTATGTCTTGCTACTCAATATCCATTATTCTCTCCCTTACCTAAGTTGCTAGGTTTTCCCTTTGTCTCAGTTCTATCTCTACATACAGACATACCGACTCTTTCACAATTCACACAATTAACTTATTCTTATCAATGTACCTTCCCATTCTCTCCAACATCTGCATCTCTTTCACTCTCTTAGAGACAAGGACTATATTATCTGCATAAGCCAACTTCCACGCCTTGGCTGTACCCACCACAACCCCGCTTGTCCTCTTCTTAACACCTCCTCCAGCTCACTCGTGTACAGATTGAACATGAATTGGGCTTAGTGGGCTTCTCTTACTCCTTACTGAAAAACTAACCAAACGTCTACTGTTGTTATCACTATCAAAATGTGTCATTGTAACACTTGTTTTACAATACACCATTTCCTTTTCCTAGTACAGATAATAAAGAAATATATAAAGTAAAAGCAAATACTGTATTAATTCGATAATTTAGGTTGTAACATAAAGAAAATATTAGTCTGCATGTTTATATACTATGACCCTTGATTCCACATAATTATAGAATAGTAACCGACGACAATTACCACGGTCTTTTCTAGGTCACGCACAGGCTATATATTACATTAGATTAATTATAGCGAATTAGAGCCAATTGAATGACTTAATGCACTATTCATGGTTGAGTTCAATCTAATCTACGTCTTATTGTCACGTTAATCAATGTATTGATAAAATATTGTCGTTGAGAATGTTTTTTTTCAACGAAAACACATATTTTACAATGCGTGTGCAAAATTTATTAATTTTTGTTTGTAGTCCGCAATATTCTACTTTAGCGGAGTTATGGGCCATTCACAATAAGCAAGGTAGTGGTAAGGTAGCGGTAAGCAATATTTTGCATGCCTATAAAAATTCGGACGTTCAGAATTGGGCAGTAATATCAATCAACACTACAACCTTCTCTCGCGTGACTTGAACTCCAATTTTAATTAGACAGATTTGATTCCCAATTAGACGATGCATGCATGCAAACTTATTACCCCACTCGTCAGCTATGAAAACTCGAAACCACCCACCTGGCAAACGCCCGCGCTGAGCTCTATTATCGATTCCGTTGCAATATTCAGTATTCTCACGCCGCTATGTGAGACTTGAAATTGCAAACCGCATCGCATAAAAATGTTACTGATAATAAAAAAAATTCAAACGCAAAAAATTGTAAAAATATTTTGCCTGCATGACCTTCAATATCTAAATACCATTCGAGCGTGACAGGTTCAACGATATATATAATGCCGCATTTGCAAGAACAATAGCTATTAAATATGAAAAAAATGTGTTGTGTGGGCACGTGATGAATATATAAATGAAAGTTATGTTTTACTAGTGGCGTGATTCCACGTGCGGTGTTGTGCGTATTAGCTATGTGTATCTATGAGAAGCTGTTTGCCTCAACACTGGTATTTGTAAATGTACACTTAAACAAAATGCATGACAAATTATAACTGACAACTGATAAAATCACAACCCAGCTCGGTGGCCTAGAGATTAGATGCGCAGCCCGTCTCGTGCTGAGCATTGAGGTGCGAAGGTTCAAACCCCATTATGAGAAAATTTTCGCGAAGCACATTTCATAGGTTTTCAGAGTTTAAGTTAAGGTAAATACTGGGAGAAGTCACAGACAATAAGCCCGGAGTAGCACAGAGATACAAACGGAAACATCTTTAGCTAGGACAAGGCACTTTGAGTCGTTCGTCTCGTCACCTGCCATGCTACTTACACACAAACGAAGTAAAATATCGGCTAAACATACCCAGTAGCATACTAGAGAGCTACCGGAATGAAAAGTGTCATCAGACACTACAAACCGATATATAGATAGAACAAAATAAAACACGTTGTAATGTTCTAAATAAACAAGACTCGTTGAGGTTTTCGACCTCTTTGTAGGTAAACAGATAAACCGCCACTCATCAAATTATAACACAAACACCTTTCATTTATTAGAACGCACCAGTGCGCATGTTTCTCAAAACAATCAATCGCAATTTGCCGTTTTTAACAGCAATCTCGGATATCAATTTTAACCGTGACCTAGTTGCGAGGGTGCGATTTCCGCCCTCAGAAAATAAAATCACACCAATTTTAGTTGACTTGTAACTTCCACTAGAACCAGCACGGTGATAATATTGCGGGACGAGTTATTTACTGCTTCAATCTGCCGATGTGTACGTGAGAGACAACACGAACGCCGAAATTTCAAAAGTGGAACAAGGCGGAAGTTTTTTTATTTTATTTCGCGATTTGTGTCGTGCTCGTGTTTATCCAGCGCTATTGTATTTTTAGCGTTGCGCCTCCACAGCGAGGCGTGAAATTAAAAATAATTAAAGCTTACAACTCGAGCGCGGTTTGATGCTAATGCGGCGCGTTAATGAATTCTGGTAACTTGTTATTTCGCACGTAGTACTATTGTAATTTTTAATTTAATATTAATGGGATGGATTTGTGGTGTGGGCTGGGTGAATGATTGTGTTTTTGTTTTTCCAACCAAGGTCTACTAAGCAATTGCCGAAGAGTAAATAGTGTGTCTATTTGGCTGGATGAGGTGTGTTGGGCTTAGAAAGGCAAAAAATCACTGATCCGGCAAGGTTTTTGTACCAAATTGGTAGATGGAAATTACTTTTTTAATTAAATTATAATTCATTTAAGACAGTGTATTGGTGGTTTTTGAACAATTAATTATATTCGTTCATTATCACTGGATTTGTAACGAATGGCGTTTTTCAATTTTAATTAAGTTGAAATTATAACTTATTTTAAATGTATTTTACTACGGACACCGCACTACACTTTAGTTAAAAGTAAACTGTTTTTTTAATACTAGCTTATTCACATTAGTTACTTTCAATACTAGTGTAAAATTGCTCTCTTTATGGCAATACATCCTCGTAGGGATTTTCCCGCACCCACAATCCTCCTGCATTCGATCATTCTTGTGCAGCTCGTTGCCAACAAAAAAGACCTTTATTAAGGTCGTTTTAGACAAGACAATTTCTTAAAGTCAGTTTAGACAACACAATTTCTTGACTCAAAAATTACTCAAGATGCGACACAATCTAAATTGTCTCGTATCATACAGTAAATTATTTGAAATATTGAATTGAATGGTAGATTGAATGGAAAAATATAACGCTTTCTATTTGTCAAGGACAAATTGTATGGGAGGAGGATATATTAATTCATTTCTTGTACAACTTTTGAGCTAAGAAATGTTCTTGTCTTAAGGTCGTTTTAGACAAGACAATTTCTTGACTCAAAAGTTAGTCAGGATGCGAGACAATCTAAATTGTCTCGTATCATACAGCAAATTGTTTGAAATATTGAATTGGATTGTAGATTGTATGGAAAAATATAACGCATTCTATTTCTCAAGAACAAATTGCATGGGAGGAGGATATATGAATTAATGTCGCAGACTTATCAGCGACACCACTCGCGCTATTATAGCATAATTAGGAACAAATAATAATTTAATTCTTTTGTAAATATAATATGTGGTATTTGTAACATATTTGGGGTTTAGAAAGCCAAGTTGCGATAACATGCAGCGCACATGGCCTTTTCCTACCTGCGGTGGGTAAAGTGCCTCCTTAGAGCCCCGTCTGCGAGGGAGTTTGTTTATGTTTATGTAATATTCTGTTAGATATTTAAAATAAAGTCAGTGTTCTTCTAAACGTGGCTGAGTACAAACGCATTAAGTCGTGCGCATTATTTCACCACCCCGCAATACTACGATCAAATATCTGCCCCAAACAATTAATATCTTGAACAACTTTTGAGTCAAGAAATTGTCTTGTCTAAAACGACCTTTAGCTCAAAAGTTGTTCAAGAAATGAATTCATATACAATTTGTTCTTGACAAATAGAACGCGTTATATTTTTCCATTCGATCTACTATCCAATTCAATAGCCAGAGTTGTATGAGCTCTCAGCCATCCTCACCTGCCTTTCTTGCCACTCAACATCTGTCATTCTCTCGCTTACCACAGTACCTAGACTTATACAACGTATTGACAAGAAAACGGCATATTTTCTAATCATCCTGTATGTCTTTTGATGTTTATCTAATATTCTAAATAAATATAATATATACCTAAGAACTCAATAGATAGATAATATAAACATGTATTTGTTGTTGCTATAGAATTGTCATTTTCTTCTACCATGCAGGCTATATATCTTATAAATATTATTTAAACACGTAAAGAAATTTGATTTTTTTAATTTTAACTCTGAAACCTTATAAATACGGAAACTAAACTAATAATATATACCTGAGAACTCAATAGATAGATAATATAAACATGTATTTGTTGTTGCTATAGAATTGTCATTTTCTTCTACCATACAGGCTATATTTCTTATAAATATTGTTTAAACACGTAAAGAAATTTGATTATTTTAATTTTAACTCTGAAACCTTATAAATACGGAAATTAAACTGCAGTAATTTAGTTGATAGTTTTTTAAAGCCTCATTTCGCCCATGACGCCGTACTTTTACGAGCAATTTACATCCGACTACTATTGCCCGTTGCTGAAACCCGGAATTGTAGTTTATAGTCGGCAGCGCCGTGTCCGTGATAAACTTTACGAGGCTTCCTATATGGTGCTCGCGAATTTCAGCAATCTGGTCATCGTTTCAAGTTACGCTCATGATTATTGTCCCGTCTTGGACGTGTAGGAAAGTAACGATTTACATCCGATTGCGCGGTTTTGGTGACATGAATAGTTTAAAATGATACAACTAACCCCCTAGGGGGAAAGTTAAACACCATCTGGCGGCATCACATCAATTAGCAATGTTATATATGAATAGTTTATATTCACATTCAATCAATCACATGAAAACAGGGTTATGCGGGGAGGTAGTTGGGTACGCTGAGATTAATTGGAGGGTGGTTGCGTGGTTGCTAATAATGGATATCTCATGCGGATTACTGCACGTTGTTAGTAGTGCCCCGACGGCTTGTTAATTTGTTTCATTACGTGAATTAGATCCGTATTTTCGTTCCCGGAGTTTACATCAAATTGCTTATTAAAAGCACCTTTAATTAAGGGGTTATATACCTTTATTTTCTTCAAAAAAATCGATTTTTTTATTGCTTTATTTGAAAGTAAAACTCTTTGAGAATATTTTACGAAATTTTCATAGAGATCCGAGCAATAGATCGAAAGTTACAGGGTTTCGAAGCGGGGTGCGATGTTTCCTGGAACATCTATTCCATTCTCGACCATACAAATCGCGTATGTTTTGTGACAAATCCCTTATAATCAGTTTCCGAAGCGTTAGCATCGATTATCGAATTTTTTTCTCTGCTGTTTGTTTTGCCGTCTTTTCGCAAAATCAGTATGGATTCCCGAAACAAAATTACACGCTAAACTCGATTATCTCGAAATGGTGTTTTCCAAAAGTGCGTTTGCCGTGATCACGATTGCCGAAAAACTATTTGACCGATCTTCTTCATTTTTTTTTTTGAATTGTTTGTAATTAATGTTGTCAGTACTTGAACGATTCCTTTTTTATGTATAAATTTTTATTTTGCAAATACGAATTTTGTAATAAAATTTTTAGAGCTCAAAACATTGAGTTTTTGGGGAAAACGTTCCCGTATGCTGAAAAAACAAAATATTTATTTAAATAATCGTTCAAGTACTAGGAAGGTCCCTATACTAGTGAAATTTTTTGGGTTTTATGATTTCAATTGACCTGCTTGACTTTCATGATGATCACCGCAAGTCTCATCAAACAAAGAGGGTTTCGGGGAAAGGGCCATAACTCCGCCAATTAAACTATTTCTAAATGGAAAATTAACATTGTGTATTACGGTTTTGTTATTGTTAAATGAATTTATTATTATTCCGCCGCTAAACCGTTTTCTACATGTGTGTATAACACTATATAGTTTGTGTCTGCATACAATATAAGAAACTATATAATGTCATACGGGATTTAAACATGCACCAAGCATCGTCAGTTCTTTTGAATAATCTTTAGGCGCTTTCGTTTAGCATGGTTTAGCATTGCTAGTCACCCCCGTGGCGTGCAGTATCGCTCAGGTCTTGCGGTCGTGCGCCGCCGGTTGTAAGGGCCGAGGAAGCAAACCAAACTATGCCCGTCTACTATTTCAAACGACTTGAACTATGCACTACACTATTATTCGTTATTTTCGTTGATTAAATTAATGTCATTTATTAATTTAGGAATAATTAAAAAAAATATATGTGAAAAATAATTAATGCATAGTTCAAGCCGTTTGAAATAGTGGACGGGTATAGTCAGGTTGGTGGGGGCCGCCCTCCCACCCTACCTTCGCTCGCATAGTTTTTTCATTAGATATAGATGGTTTATATTGTTTAAACTATTCCAGAAAGAGTGTTATCCTATGGAAAAACTATGCGAACAAAGGTGGGGTGGGCGGGCGGCCCCTACCAACCTGACTATACCCGTCCACTATTTGAAACGGCTTGAACTATGCATTAATTATTTTTCACATATATATTTTTTAATTATTCCTAAATTAATAAATGACATTAATTTAATCAACGAAAATAACGAATAATAGTGTAGTGCATAGTTCAAGTCGTTTGAAATAGTGGACGGGTATAGTCAGGTTGGTAGGGGCCTCCCGCCCACCCCACCTTCGCTCGCATAATTTTTTCATTGTATATAAATGTTTTATATTGTTTAAACTATTCCAGAAAGAGTGTTATCCTATGGAAAAACTATGCGAACAAAGGTGGGGAGGGCGGGCGGCCCCTACCAACCTGACTATACCCGTCCACTATTTGAAACGGCTTGAACTATGCATTAATTATTTTTCACATATATTTTTTTTAATTATTCCTAAATTAATAAATGACATTAATTTAATCAACGAAAATAACGAATAATAGTGTAGTGCATAGTTCAAGTCGTTTGAAATAGTGGACGGGTATAGTCAGGTTGGTAGGGGCCTCCCGCCCACCCCACCTTCGCTCGCATAATTTTTTCATTGTATATAAATGTTTTATATTGTTTAAACTATTCCAGAAAGAGTGTTATCCTATGGAAAAACTATGCGAACAAAGGTGGGGAGGGCGGGCGGCCCCTACCAACCTGACTATACCCGTCCACTATTTGAAACGGCTTGAACTATGCATTAATTATTTTTCACATATATATTTTTTAATTATTCCTAAATTAATAAATGACATTAATTTAATCAACGAAAATAACGAATAATAGTGTAGTGCATAGTTCAAGTCGTTTGAAATAGTGGACGGGTATAGTCAGGTTGGTAGGGGCCTCCCGCCCACCCCACCATCGCTCGCATAATTTTTTCATTGGATATAGATGTTTTATACTGTTTAAACTATTCCAGAAATAGTGTTATCCTATGTAGAAACTATGCGAACATAGGTGGGGTGGGTGGGCGGCCCATACCAACCTGACTATACCCGTCCACTATTTCAAACGACTTGAACTATGCATTAATTATTTTTCACATATATTTTTTTTAATTAGTCTTAAATTAATAAATGACATTAATTTAATCATACAAAATAACGGATAATAGTGTAGTGCATAGTTCAAGCGGTTTGAAATAGTGGACGGGCATAGTCAGGTTGGTAGGGGCCGCCCGCCCACCCCACCTTTGTTCGCATAGTTTTTCCATAGGATAACACTCTTTCTGGAATAGTTTAAACAATATAAGACATCTAATGACTATCATTTTTTAATGTTAACTCTCCTGTCAACCTTGAATATCATTTTAAATGTATGGTGTTGTTGCTTAACAAAAGTTGTTTATACCTATAGTTGTATAAACATCTTTTGTTAAATCGTCGGTTAAGCAGCAAAATTATTAATCTAGTCTATATGTAATATCATGTAGATACATACAAATCATATCAATAACTTTATTTACAAAGGAAGCGGCAAACAGAACAAGAGCCAATAAGTCCGTATCAGCCCAGAGTGATAAACGAAAACGGCTTTTATTAGGACCGATGAATTAAAAATTAGATTCTCTTCAAGTCTAACCATTTTATTAAGTAAATTCAATTAGTAGACGGCTCTAGAAAGTTACAAAACCCACCCCTCGCTCTACGGCGGTACAACTTTAATCGTGTCACGTAATGATACGATGATACTATGTTGCGGCAAGCTCAACAAGGAGCGCCTTGCTGTAGGTCATGGATGGTGAACCTTCGGGCGCATGACGTGCAAGCCCACGATTAGCAGCGAGTTCATTCCGCTGCATTTCTCTGGGGGATCGATAATTTGCAATATGTATTGTACAGTACATAGGAGTTATGAAAATTAATGGAACTGTTCCATATCACAAACATACATTTTCATTCAGTTATGTCTGAAGGGATTGTATTTATAGCAATGAGACATTATTAGTGACATTTAATTTTTATAAAATATTAAAATAGGGAGTAATTGTTGTTTTCTATAATATGAAATTTTCTCAAATAATAAATGAGACAAAAAATGTGACAAAAAATAAGATCACAAATTTGCTGTTTTAACCATATTGAAAATAACCACCCAGCTCAGTGGCCGAGTGGTTAGAGGCGTCGTCCGTCTCGTACTGAGCATTGGGGAGCCTGAGTTCGATCCCCAGCGGGGAAGGAATTTGCGCGAATCACTTTTCACAGTTTTTCAGAGGTTTTCTGTGAAGTTAAGGTAAATACCGGGTGATTAAACTCCTCTGAGCTTCTCCCTTGACCGGCGGAAAAGCCTCACGGCTAATAGCCCTATAAAGATATTTAAATAACCCCGTGATGCTTGTTTTATAAAGTAAGCCTAGAAATAATTAGAGCGTCACTATTATTTAGATTTAAAAATTCCAAGAACAAATTCTAAATTCTAAGCATTTCCTCTTTCAATTCTCCACTGTTATAAATGTACACATATCTTAGATACGAAATGTGGGGCCCAAGAGTTGTCCTTGTCTCCCAAGTGAACGCTAAAATAGAGCAGAAATGAATCAGAAATAAATGAATTATCTCATATTTAAAAAAAAATATCGATATCGAATTCGCTCCATAAAGGTCGTTTTAGACAAGACAATTTCTTAGCTCAAAAGTTGTTCAAGAAATGAATTCATATATCCTTCACCCATACCAATTTGTCCTTGAAAAATAGAACGCGTTATATTTTTCCATTCGATCTACCATCCAATTCAATATTTCAAATATTTTACTGTATTATACGAGACAATTTAGATTTTCTCGCATTTTGACTAACTTGAGTCAAGAAATTGTCTCGTCTAAAACGACCTTAAGTATCTTATGGCGCGAATTCGGTATCGTATTAAACTTTTATCAATAACACTAGTTTTTAATAGAAGCTCAATCAATGATTTGTGCAAGTTAAGGATTTTTTTTATAAGAATTGATAACTATAAGTCGTATTATAAAACATACCAGTTTTATAATACGACTTATAGTTATCAATTCTTATAAAAAAAAATAATTAACTTGCACAAATCATTGATTGAGCTTCTATCAAAAACTAGCGTTATTGATAGAAGCTCAATCAATGATTTGTGCAAGTTAATTAAATTTTTTTATAAGAATTGATGACCATAAGTCGTAGTTATAAAACTTACTTATGTGATATCACTTTTAAAGACCTACAAAACACATCAAAATCGGTGTAATTTAAAAGCCAATAAATCTATATCTCAATTCTCTTATTGTTACGCTTGAAGACTTCCCCCCCGATTTCATTCATTACGAATGGCGGGCTTACAAAGCAAAGTAGTAATCAATGCAGGTGACCCAGATTTGGCGTGTGCAGTTTTTTACGTAAAAATCATTATTGGAATCTCGTACTTTATCACGGTTCAACTAATTGCGCGTCGACGACGGCGACGTAAGGATTTTTTTAATTCATGTGGACTGGTTTTTGCCGACATGCAAGTTTAATAACCTGGCCAATTGCTGCGCACCCCGAGTTACATGCCTAATTGAATTTCTATGTAATATCGGTAGGGTTCGGCAGGGGTGGTGGTTTAATCAATTGAAAATTAATAATGGCGTGGGTCGTGCATTGGATGTAGTTTTAGTCTTGGTTAGATTTATACCTATTTTAGCGTCTATTCATATGTAAGTTTACTTATGTAATTGTGATAATCAAGTGGTTGTAATTTAATTCAACTGTACGACTGTCTAGGTGTAACATTTATTACATGACTGTTTAAAAATACATAGATATACGATAATAAAAATAGTACAAATAACCCCCTAGGAGGAAAGTTAAACGCCACCTGACGGCACCACATCAATTAGCAATGCACACCCATATGGTAATAACCGTCAACATGCTCATGCCATCAGGATCACATATTTGATATTATTTATATCAGGGTGTTGATATATATATATATATATATATATATATATATATATATCTATATCTATATATATATATATATATATATATATATATATATATATCTATATCTATATATATATATATATATATATATATATATAAATATATATATATATATTTATATATATATATATTTACTATTTGAAAACTGTCTATCCAGTATTACGCCATAAAAATATATAAAATGTATTCTGCATTTACCTTATGGATATTAACTGAAGCATGAAGGTTTACACATATCATTATATACATATGATTAAATTAACAGCCGCTAAGAATTAATAGAGGTGTACAAGTAAGGCCAAATCACAACCATTGCCACTGGTATAATTAATAAATAAATTTACTTTAATTGAAAACTGCAATTGCAAAACACCCAATGTCACCTATTATTAGATATGGCTGTTGAGTGTGTAGGATTACTCGTGTTTAAAACTGGCTAACCTAAACACTGCCACCGCATAATTGTAGGCGTATCTACAAACCAGTAAAATATAATCGTAAAAAGCGTTTTCTGTAAACAAGTTCATTAAACAATTAATAAAAATCCGTTATTGCTGATAATGCTATTTTTAAAATTCACCATGCGGTCTAGTGAGTACAAAACAACTATATATTATGGTTACAGACTTTAACTGTTAATATTGTTTACTATGAAAATGTTATGTAACATTGATTAAAAATTAACAAATGTAATTACTAGACGAAATGTGAATTTATTTAATAACTAAATATATAAACCGTATTTGCTACCATTTGGTCGTCCTATAAAATATAACGTGGGTAAGGAAAATCATAAACGGCAATATAATCATTTCGTCCCCATAAAGTCAATAATACTGTCATTTCTGGTAAATATGACAATATTTGCCTCAAACCTCCTTCAATATTTATCAACCTTACATGATAATTCCGTATTGTTTAGTTTTTTCTTCAGTCCCAGACTTAGAACCACCAGCTTGTAAATGGCCTTTGTAGAAAGATATCCTGAAGAAGCCACCATTGAAGTGGCAAAATATAGATTAATTTTAAAAAAGAGTTTCCTTTTTGAGTCCTCTGCCGCAAATCGAAAATCTTAGTCTTACCTAACTAGTTTTTTTTTTGGCAAAAACTACTCTACTCTTTCATAAATATAAATTGAGAGTGAGAGAAATGTCACCGCTGTACGGCTATCTGAGTGAATAATCAACAGATATATCAAATTGAATTGATGTAATCTCAAAAATTCACATTCCGGCAGGATTAGAACCCTCTTCTTCGGCTATCGCGGCCGTTGTGCTATGGAGGGTGGTAGTCGATAGCGCACAAGATGTTCTTAATATCCAATTGGGTTCAAGTACCATTGGAATGTAAATTGTTGATTCATATATATATATATATATATATATATATATATATATATATATACATACTGAAAAAAGTTATTTCAATTATATACATATACATCCATAAATTTACATACGAGCATGTTCTATCTGAAACTCTAAAGGTTTCATGTAGAGATGAAATTACTATAGAAACCAAACAAAAACATGAAAATCTATTTGTAAATCTCGTGGACAAGTAGCAACTCCTAACACTGACGTGCACATACACATGCCACAAGGACTCGAAGGTCGATATGCAGTTACAGAATTGTAACAAATACAATAACTATTCCTCCATTAGTAGATCGAAAAAATAGAATTTGAGTTTGAATTTCATGCGAATATTAGCAAATATAATTCAATTGGCCGTAGTTGATTTCAACGTCGAACTTTACACCAAATATAGAAAAAATATTTTTCAATGTCACCTACCTCTGACATGATCGATAATAAATATAAATACGTACGTTCCGTGCAGAATAGTGTCGATTAAACAGAGTTCGAGCTGTGTTTGAATATAAATATCCGTGCGCAATATGCTGCTTCATACATAAACAACCCGTAAATGTTACGCGCTGTGAATTATATTACTGTCGTTGCATTTCGTGTTAAAAAGGTTTTTTTTTAAAAATAATTGTCTGCTACAAATAATGCGCGGATGATTAATCGTGAATACATTTGCGTTTCAAGACATTATAGTCGGGATTTGAATAATGAGCGGTCGCTTGTTGGATGTGGTTTTGGTGGATTTGTCTCAAGCAATCTGAATAACACGGAATTACACTCTAGCAAAGTTTAGACTATTTAATGAGGGAACTGTATGTGTTATATTTGTTATTTATGGGATTGCACAAACGAGTATACAAACACACTTCCGCGTGCAACTACAAGGGTGGATGTTTTTAAATATTTAAAGCAGATTCCGTATTTACGATCAAATAGTATAACGTACCGAAAGAATCTTAGAGCTCGTCTTATATAAACTCATCTTATATTAACTCGTCTTATATAAACTCGTCTTATATTAACTCGTCTTATGAATTATAGTTGGTTGGCTGGCATAAACAGAAGATTTGTTTATGAATGAGCTCTAACAAACATAATTAGTAATACAAATATATACGTTGTGTGCGCGCACCAAACATCTCTGAAAAACTATGTAAGGTGATACGCGAAAATTCATATCATAGCGGAGCACATACGACACGGACTGCGAAACCAGCTACTATGCCATTACCTTACATTAGGTTACTTAAGACTAAATAACTAATTTATTAAAATTTCTTAAGTATACACACGCGTAAAAGCTCTAATTTAATTAGTACTCATCCGCGAAAACACTTAATTATCACAATGGAATCATTTATAAACATTTTTAAATAATCACGTCGTCTATGTACATGAACGCTCATAAATATTATTTTTAAAATCTGTAAAATAATATTTATTCGAACCAAATACAGTTTAATATTTATCGTGCTGTGTTATATCCAGCAATTGCAATTTATTTAAGCACATTTTCAGTTAATTCGCAGTAGTTATATAACAACCGTGAACGTTTTAATTGAAATATATTTGCAAATTAAGGCTTAATTCGATTAATCGCACTGTTGAAATGCTTGTAATAAATACTGATACTTTTAACTAACTTATAAACGTTGATATAACGTTGAAAAATAAAAACGTACGGATTTTAAGCTGAAAAGTCTGGAGTTTTGAAGGCCAAAATAATCGTTCAAGTACTAGGAAGGTCCCTATACTAGTGAAATTGTTTGGGTTTTATTATTTCAATGGACCTGCTTGACTTTCATGATGATCACCGCAAGCCTCATCAAAAAAAGAGGGTTTCGGGGAAAGGGCCATAACTCCGCCAATTATGAATTTTTTATGAAAAACTAATACTTATTTTTTTCACTAAAAAACGTACTATTAATAAATTATAATTTTTATGTAAAAAAATTATTGCTATATACCTTGATAACAATTCAAACTTTCCTCACTTTTTCCGCACAAAAAGGTATATAACTCCTTAAAACAATTATGTTATTATTCAGTATAATCACAATAATATTTTTTGCGTATTTTGGGGCACGTTGATTGAAATGAAAACACACACACCTGTAACATAGTAACTAAAACAAATATTTTAGTTTGCAGTGGATGACGATTAAGTAATTATGAATGCGGGTCGTTCATAATAAGCTAAGTTAAGACGTGATTAACTATAGCAACAAAATGCAAAGCCTGAACAACTTGCTCCATTTTCAACAAACCCCCATTGTGAGCAATGGCCACCATCCTAACCGCTACTACCACCCCCATCACATCCCAATCAGCGCTCCGTCGCACCCCAGCACGGATAGCTGTGCTGAATCCACGTCGTCCTCATCGCGCACCCCGACTGAAAGCATAGACACCCCATATAGTTCCTCCCCGAGAACCAACGGCACCTCCAGTCCGTACTCATCCTCACCTAAAGTAACCTTCCTCCAGCGCCAACACAACCATCACCACCATTCCATACAAGAGCTCATGCGGCATTTCGGGAAGCGTATACAGAGTTGGCGCACTGCCGACACCGGTGTCGGCAGGAGGAACAGTTGTAGTGTTAGTGAGGACAAACCGGCAATTTTGGAGGCGGATGAGTTTCGCGGCAGGAGCAAGAGTTTGGACGGGCAGGCCTACCGCAGGAATGTGAGCGATTGCGAGGCTACGTACAGAATCTATGATAGCATACTGCGAGAAGGTAATAGTTATTTTAAGATTTTGGGGGTATTGCTGCAAGATTCATCGTTAATTAAATGTATTTATTAGCAAAATAGAGGGTACCTCAGAGGTGTGTTATATATTTGGAAATAATCTGAAATGTATATGCACTTACAGTTTCTGATCCCTTGTTATAATAATAATAATAATAAGTAGAGATTCAAGATATTTTGTTTGATGATTTGATTCATTTAAAAAAACACAAGTTGGCTCATCTGCAGACTTCAACTAGTTCACTTTTGTGGGACCTTTATGCATGCCCCAGTTGACATTCCAGCTGTCATCCACCCCAGTTGTGAATAACTGTAGAATGGTCTTTGGATGGATGACTCTTAGCGTGTATAGATCTAGATTGGGGATGCTAACCGTAGCTAACCTGGAGAATATGCTCAGAGAACATGAGCCGGCGGTTTCCACCTGTTGGTTGCATCCTCTACATGATAAATACATGATAAATAACGTAGAACTGAGCCCGCCTCCTTGTCTTAGTGCAGTGCTTGTCTTAAATGTTCTTGATGTTTGTCCCTTGTGTATTATTACATGGGTGTTGTTGTTATATATGTTTTGTATTAATTCGACTATCTTTCTTTCTACACCTCTCTCTCCCAGGATTTTCTATTATTTATTTCTTGGGATCATGTCAAACGCTTTTTCTAGGTCTATGAATCCTAAATATGTGTTTTTATTATTTGTAGTTCTTTTTTCTGTGATTTGTTTTATTGTGAAGATGGTGTCCTGTGTAGATTTCCCTTTCCTAAAATCGCATTGCGATTCTTCTAGTGTCTGTTCTATTCTTGCTATTATTCTCTTGTTTATTGTCTTTTCTAATATTTTCATCCCTATACTTATTAGTGTTATGCCTTTATAATCTGAGCATTTCGTCTTATCCCCTTTCTTGTGAATCGGTACGATTAGTGCTGTTTGCCAGTCTTTTGGTATGATATTTGTGCTCCATATGTTGTTCAGTAGTTTCCGTAGTTTTTCTTTACCTATCGGGCCCAGGTGCTTGATCATTTCCGCTGTAATCAGGTCTTGTCCTGGTGCTTTTTCTATTTTTAATTTCCTTATTATTTCTAGTAGTTCTTGTTCCTTGATACTCTCTGTATCTGCTTCTGTGTTGTTCTTGACTCTACTTCCTGTCTTTTTTTCATTTTGTCGTTATTTGAGGTTAGTAATTCTTCAAAATATTCTTTCCATCTTCCTAATATTTCTTCGTTTTCCGTCAGCATTCTTCCTTGTTTGTCTTGTATGTATCTCATTTCTTGTCCTTTTTCTTTGTCGTTATTTGAGGTTAGTAATTCTTCAAAATATTCTTTCGATCTTCCTAATATTTCTTCGTTTTCCGTCAGCATTCTTCCTTGTTTGTTTTGTATGTATCTCATTTCTTGTCCTTTTTCTTTGTCGTTATTTGAGGTTAGTAATTCTTCAAAATATTCTTTCCATCTTCCTAATATTTCTTCGTTTTCCGTCAGCATTCTTCCTTGTTTGTCTTGTATGTATCTCATTTCTTGTCCTTTTTCTTTGTCGTTATTTGAGATTAGTAATTCTTCAAAATATTCTTTCCATCTTCCTAATATTTCTTCGTTTTCCTTCAGCATTCTTCCTTATTTGTCTTGTATGTATTTCATTTCTTGTTATTTTTCATTCCTGCAATCTTTTAGGGTTTTATAAAGTAGCTTTTGGTTTTCCCTTGCATTTTTGTCTCCCCGAACTTTTCCCATTCCCTGGTTTTGCTATTCTAACCTCGTCTTTGTCACAAGTCAGTTATGAAGTAAATGTTAATTGTAACAAAATTTACTAATTTACACTTTCATATTAATGATTTGATAGCTATTAAATGGGTTTTGTCTCTAAAAACAGTATTAATTTTTTTTTAGTAAATTTGTAAATATTTATTATATTTACAAATTTACTAACATAATATGATCATCATAATAATCATTTGATAGCTATTAAATGGGGTTTGTCTCTAAAAACAGTATTAAAAAATGTTAGTAAATTTGTAAACATACTAAATATTTACAAATTTACTAACATAATATAATCATCATAATCATTTGATAGCTATTAAATGGGTTTTGTCTCTAAAAACAGTATTAAATTTTTTTTTAGTATATTTGTAAAGATAGTAAATATTTACAAATTTACTAACAAAAATTCAATACTGTTTTTAGAGACAAAGCCCATTTAATAGCTATCATATCATTATTATCATGATGATATTATGTTAGTAAATTTCTAAATATAGTAAATATTTATAAATTTACTAACATTTTTTTAATACTGTTTTTAGAGACAAACCCCATTTAATAGATATCAAATCATTATTATGATGATGATATTATGTTAGTAAATATGTAAATAGAGTAAATATTTATAAATCTACTAACATTTTTTTAATACTGTTTTTAGAGACAAACCCATTTAATAACTATCAAATAATTATTATGAAAGTGTAAATTAGTAAATTTGTTACAATTAACATTTACTTCATAACTGTTTTGTGATAAAAATTGTATTTTTATTTACCTCAATTTTTATTTTATTCGAATCGAATCGAATTATTTTATTAAACAAATATCATAAAATGATGACTAGCAACTGTTAGATTATTCTGATTACATTTACGTACATAATATATGATTCATCCACCTCTCATATTATTAATTTCAGTTGTTGTGGCGCCCACATTTTCCACCAGCAATCATTTTCCCTTCCGGCTCTACAATGACGCGTGTTCTGTTATTATTTACACTCGCCCTGACCTAGCACACGGTTCTAAAAATAAATTCCGCGCTGCATTACTTGAATGCATTGATTTTACTCCAGGGTCGATGTTATTTATTTTCACGTTGTAAATTCAATTCACCTAGACTAGTTCAGGGTCAATCCAGTTTTTTTTCGGCGTGGTTTATGATTCACCGGACCGGTCCATCGACCGCTGCGGTGTCAGTGCCGCGCCGGCTAAGCATTGACTCGGGTTATCGGGGGCAATCAATTTAGTTTGAAGTTGAAGTGTGAAACTATTGTGATTTATTAGTGCTTTTGGTGCCGCGACGTTTTGGGATTCATTTATCACCTCGGAAACTTTTACGCTTAATAGGTATGTCGATATGAGTTATTTATAATATCATTTTGTGGTTATTTGTGATCATATGTATGTGCAATTTCACGGCCAATAGTTCTAATGAGTAATACTGTAATGGATGTTGGATGTAAATAAATAATCAACATGTCAACTGCGACGCCGTAATGGTGCATTTTTTTTTTAAATAATCGTGTTGCCAATTAATGAAAACAAAGCATTTTATTTATTCGATAGGCATTCGAATGTTTTAATTGGAAAAACGATTATTTTTAAAACATGTACCATTATGGCATCGCAATTGACCGAGGCCTTTCGTCCCTCTTTTTCACCTTAAGACGAATCTCGGAAAATATTCAATGTTGATCGCGCGGTCTTTTCTAGTCAACATTTTATAATTTTCTGAAAATATGTTTGGATATTTCTCCAATCTAAAGGTCGTTTTAGACAAGACAATTTCTTAACTCAAAAGTTAGTCAAGATGCGAGACAATCTAAAATGTCTCGTATCATACAACAAATTATTTGAAATATTGAATTGCATAGGTAGATTGAATGGAAAAATATAACGCGTTCTTTTTGTCAAGGACAAATTGTATGGGAGGAGGATATATGAATTTATTTCTTGAACAACTTTTGAGCTAAGAAATTGTCTTGTCTAAAACGACTTTAAGGATGATTTGATACTTTGTTAGGACGAAAAAGTTAATTTTTTGTCTCGAAATAGTTGTAAAAAATATGCAAAAGTAGTCAATATTTGCATCAGAAAAGTATATATTTACTCCGATTTGTAATCAAAATTCAAAAGAGATTGCAGATTCATATTTCAAGTTTTTATAAATACAATCTGATAATGCTTAAGTACAGTAGTATAGTTTATAGACATCCGTGTAATTATCACAAAATGTTTCATTATTTCGAAATAAATTTATTTCTCGGTGCGTACCCCTCCAGTTTTTCCTGGGGCCACGGTTTATACACTCCGCAAAAGAAGTAGCAGCAGTTCTGTTAGTCTCACAACGCGTTTTTCGAATAGATTTTCAGCTCGAATCCTTGAACGAGATTTTCGAAGATTCGTCTTAAGAATCTTGGAAGTAGTTCCATATTCGGCTATTGACATTGAGGGATGTAGTATGTTTTTTCCATCTGTTTTCGAATAGATTTTCAGCTCGAATCTTCGAAAGAGATTTTCGAAGATTCGTCTTAAAAATCTTGGAAGTAGTTCGTTCCATCTTAGGCTATTGACATTGAGGGATGTAGTAGGTTTTTTCCATCTAATCTGTCGGTTGAGTCCTTGTGACAGGATTAAATGGTCCGTGGTTATTATTTTTTTAATTTAGTATGTTTTTTCCATCTAATCTGGAAGTAGTTCAATCTTAGGCTATTGGCATTGAGGGATGTAGTATGTTTTTTCCATCTGTTTTCGAATAGATTTTCAACTCGAATCCTTAAACGAGATTTTCGAAGATTCGTCTTAAGAATCTTCGAAGTAGTTCCATCTTAGGCTATTGGCATTGAGAGATGTAGTATGTTTTTTCCATCTGTTTTCGAATAGATTTTCAGCTCGAATCCTTGAACGAGATTTTCGAAGATTCGCCTTAAGAATCTTGGAAGTAGTTCCATCTTAGGCTATTGTCATTGAGGGATGTAGTATGTTTTTGCCATCTAATCTGTCGGTTGAGTCCTTGTGACATAATTAATTGGTCCGTGGTTATTTTTCTAAAAATTTAGTATGTTTTTTCTATCTAATCTGTTTTACTCCATATGTTGTTGAGTATAAGGAATATTTAAATAATTAACTAATTATTTAAATACTAGTGGCATAACTATGCTACATATGAACGTAATAATTCTATTCAACTCAGAAATACTAATGATTGCACCAAAATTATCAACACAATCCTCCGCACCCATTAAAATAATTACACAACATAAAACGATTGTGCAGTTTAATGATTTTAATCTACTATCCCGTGCTGTGCATTCACGCCTGCCCTTCTATCCCCTAACTCCCCTTTCAATTTTATTCGCCTACATAAAATTTATTCCAATGATAAAAAATGCACACATCATCAATTTTATTATTATTATTATTATTATTACAATCGCCGCTGCGCAGTTTCTATTGGCATTCTAGCTGATTTATTATGCAGCCTAGTTATATATTTAAGTGTAACCGACTGTCATAATTCGATATGTGTTTGCTGTTAGTTGCATTTACGGCGGTGCTCAGCATTTTATAGAGTGTTGTTTAGTGCGCAGTGATATTTCATAATAAATTGGAATAGTTACACGCTCGTAATATTCTTAATGTAGCACGTTAATTGTTAACAAAACAATATAATTTATTTAAATACATGACGTATCGGTTCAGTACTTGTGACAGGATTATTTGTATTTTGCTGATTCTTACCTTAATATTTATTTTTTTATGTATATTAATTTTTTGTTGTTCTTAATAAGCATTCTATATTGGAGGGTTCTTGTATTTTTTTGAGTTGTCATGTCAAATAAAGGTATTTTTTTACAATAGGGTTACAGGAATGCTATTGCTCTGAATGGAAACATATGTGCCTATTGATATATTAAATTAAAAAAAAATATAACCACGGACCATGGTTATTTTTTTTATGTAATATATCAATAGGCACATATATTTCCATTCAGAGCAATAGCATTCCTGTAACCCTATTGTAAAAAAATACCTTTATTTGGTATGACAACTGAAAAAAATACAAGAACCCTCCAATATACAATGCTCATCAAGAACAACAAAAAATTGTATACATGAAAAATAAAAATAAAAGTAACAATCAGCAAAATACAAATTGTACAGAGTGTCCTTAAAGTGTGGAATAAATTCGATAATACCTTTATTTATATTTTTTCAAAAATTGCTTTTTAATCTTGAATTGTCAATTTTTAATGGGTGTCAATTTTTTTCGACCGTTATGGCGTCTACTACGTGGTAATTCATTTTAAATAAAGGAGATGAATAAAACTACTATGTTTTTTACCACTTGTTTAATTGTTTGAAACAACTAGTTTCGCCTAAGCTCTTACATGTCTATATATTTTTTTCTTTTATGTTTTTTTTATATTGCTGCTTAATTATATACTTTGTATTGGTGTTTGTAATCTTATATAAGCGCGTACGTTCATTTGTACCTTCAGTCATCGGGAAAATCTTGATAATGGATTTTCTTATCCCCAATTAATAACATTTGTTTCTTCATTGAATTTACATATTTTTATTGCTACATCTAAATTTTGATCACCATAAGTCAGTATTAACTACATTTTTATTTGGTTAATTTCTGAACAAAATAAAAATGTAGTTAATACTGACTTATGGTCATCAAAATTTAGATGTAGCAATAAAATTATTTCCCTCTAAGCTATATTGTTCTAATACGCTATGGGCTACTCTTGATCTATTTAAATTCGTTTGAATTATTTTCATTGTTATTATTTTTAGAATTTTTTTTAATATCAAGCACCTAAATATTTAATTTAATTTTTACTTTTAATAACATTGTTACCTATAGTTAAATTAAAGTTATTTACATTTCTTCTACCTTCAAGGAAAATTAATTCAGTTCTTTCACTTGCCAAAATTAGTCCATTATCAATCATCCATAGTTTTTTTTTAATATCATTATCAAATGTCTATATGATTCACAAGCCATACTATCTGCTCTATGTGAACCATTACATGTATAGCAGGTACTTGAATTATAGCAATTTTCTGTTTTGTGATTATCTTCTCCACAATTTAGACATTTCTGTTTTCTTTTTTCCATTAATTTATATTCTATTCAATTAATTCCATTTGTTAATTTACGTCTAATTCGTAACAAAAAATGTGTGAGCCCATGTAGTGCAGAGTTCAAATCATTTGAAATAGTGAACGGGCATAGTTTGATTGGTGGGGACCAACCGCCCACCCCACCCTTGTTCGTATACATTTTGCAATGGATACAGATGTTTTATATTGTTTAAACTATTCCAAGAAGAGTGTTTTCCTATGAAAAAACAATGCGAGCGAAGGTGGGGTGGGCGGGTGGCCCCTACCAACCAAACTATGCCCGTCCACTATTTCAAACGAATAGAACTATGCACTATACTGTTATCCATTAACTTATATTCTATTCAATTAATTACATTTGTTAATTTACGTCTAATTCGTAAGAAAAAATGTATGAACTAATGTAGTGCAGAGTTCAAGTCATTTGAAATAGTGGACGGGCATAGTTTGATTGGTGGGGGGCACCCGCCCACCCCACCCTCGTTCGTATACTTTTTGCAATGGATACAGATGTTTTATATTGTTTAAACTATTCCAAGAAGAGTGTTATCCTACGAAAAAATAATGCGAGCGATGATGAGGTGGGCGGGTGGCCCCTACCAACCAAACTATGCCCGTCCACTATTTCAAACGACTTGAACTATGCACTATACTGTTATCCATTAACTTATATTCTATTCAATTAATTCTATTTGTTAATTTACATCTAATTCGTAAAAAAAAATGTGTGAACCCATGTAGTGCAGAGTTCAAGTCATTTGAAATAGTGGACGGGCATAGTTTGGTTGGTGGGGACCACCCGCCCACCCCACCCTCGTTCGTATACATTTTGCAATGGATACAGATGTTTTATATTGTTTAAACCATTCCAAGAAGAGTGTTATCCTATGGTAAAAACTATGCGAACAAAGGTGGGGTGGGCGGGCGGCCCCTACCAACCCGACTATGCCTGTTCACTATTTTAAACGACTTGAACTATGCACTACACTGTTATCCGTTACTTTCTATGGTTAAATTAATGTCATTTATTAATTTAAAACTAATTAAAAAGATATATGTGAAAAATAATGTAATGTATAGTTCAAGTCAACCGATAGTCATTTGTAGACGTTTTCCATTACTCTCACTAGAATATCAATTCCCTTCAAAATATCCCACAACCCCTTCTCCAAATCACACTGCTTTAGCCTCTTTTCCACCTTCTTAATCGCCTCCACTATTTTTCTTTAATACACACTTACAAAGTCCTAGTTGGCCCTCTCTAACACAAGAAATATTGAAGATATAAAATTGTATTCTGAATAAGTTTTATTAAAATCATTTTTGTGAAAAATTAATATGTGCAAAATATGGGGAGTTTTGCTTAAATTTGGCGCCCACACCAGACTTTTAACTTAATCTGATTCAAAATCATACATTTTTGTCATATCGACTATGTAGAGCAATAAAGACCAATCTGAAACTATTAGCGCAAATGGCGCTAATAGTGACAGACATTGAAATTAACATTGATAAACAAGAAATTTTGGAATGCATTAAAAAAAATCACTAAATAGTGAATCTATAGATATAGACATTTTTGAGCTGAAAAAAATAAACATGAATTTAATGTATGATATTGTATATGTATTGTATGCATCTGAAATAAATTTCTATTCTAATTTTTAGTCTATTGAAATAAACATTGATAAACAAGAAATTTTGGAATGAATTCAAAAAATCACTAAATAGTGAATCTATAAATATAGACATTTTTCAGCTAAAAAAAAATAAACATGAATTCAATGTATGATATATAATGTACTAATGCATATGTATTGTATGCATCTGAAATAAATTTCTATTCTATTGAAATAAACATTGATAAACAAGAAATTTTGGAATGCATTAAAAAAATCACTAAATAGTGAATCTATTGATATAGACATTTTTTAGCTTAAAAAAATAAACATGAACTTTAAAAAAATGTCAAGATAGGGTCTAGTACGCCACGCGTATGATTTTTTTTTGAATACATACACAATAATAACGTTTTGTTTTATCTTTCGTATTGCATATTCACGACCTTGATTTTCTTTATTTCGCTGATAACATATTTTACGCCGCATGTATGTGATAGCCATCCGGAAGTAATAGGAAGTAATAAAAAATACAACAAAATACCAAATTATAATATTCTAGGTGTGGTGACCTCTTTTTTTTTAAATAACGGGGCCTTTTACCAAAAATTATCGCGACGGTTAACGTACGTACCCTTAAGGCGAATCTTCGAAAATCTCGTTCGAGGGTTTGAGCTGAAAATTATTCGAAAACCGCGTTGTGAGACTGCTGCTACTTCTTTTGCGAAGTGTATAAACCGTGGCCCCAGGAAAAACTGGACGGGTGCGCACCGAGAAATAAATTTATTTCAAAATAATGAAGCATTTTGTGATAATTACACGGATGTCTATAAACTATACTACTTGTACTTATCAAATTGTATTTATCAAAACTTGAAATGTGAAACTGTAATCTCTTAAAGGAAATTCTGTTGAATTTTGATTACAAAGTACGGAGTAAATATATATTTTTCTGATGCAAATATTGACTACTTTTGCATATTTTCTAACTATTTTGAGACAAAGAATTAACTTTTTCGTCTTAACAAAGTATCAAATCATCCTTAGACTGGAGAAATATCCAAACATATTTTCAGAAAATTATAAAATGTTGACTAGAAAAGATCGCGCGATTAGGTCAATATTGAACCGTATTTCTTCATCTTCCGAGATTCGCCTTAATACGTTAACAGCCGCGGTCATTTTTTGGAAAAAGTCCTCGTTTTTAATTTCGAAATGAGACCTACAGTATTATAATTTATAATTCTCAATCAGAACATTTGATAATTGTATAATCCGTAACAAACAAATATTCCACTAGTTGTTTTGAATTGTGTAGAATCAAAAACAATATTTGTTATACAGTGCATGGAAAATGCCACGGTCTAATATGAAAATTCCCAGTTGAAATAATAACATTTTCCAGAAATGCTGTGTATGCAGCAGTGAATATTCAAATATTGCCGCGATTTAAACCACCCCATAACGGGATATAGTTTTATATACATAGGTTGAGCTCGTACTCCACGCTATTCACACGTAGCACTTATTTGCGGGCTCGCACCGGTGTTTTATTCAAAATCAATTGATCTTCTGCGCAATAATCGGAAACAATAGGGGTGTTGTATTACCAAAGATATGTTTTTTTTTAAATTATTTTTTTACCTTAATCTAATGATTAATTGATGATACTTGATGACTGAGATATCAAGTATGTATTATAATTTATATCATTTATGCACATTACTCTATCTTTACACTAACACACACTGACTATGGGCAAATAATACACCACCCATGGATTAATAGACTCAAATTCCGAACGCAAAAGAGTCTATTATTTTACCGGACTCGAACCGGTGACGGTGTGCACGCAGTGGCTTCAAACCCTCGCTTGAGACCACTACGCCACGACTTACAAGACTTACAAGTGACATTAAATTGGAAAATAGAGTCAGACCTAAAATAATATAAAATGTGGAGTGGGCAGTAGTGCATATTATTACAAATATATAAAGTTAAATATTAAAAGTTGCATAAAAGTTACAAAAACGTTACAAAAAAGTTACATAGAAGTTACAAAAAAAAATTCACTGAAATAACAGACGTTGCAAATATTATTTCATCCTATTCATCCGGCCCGAGCTTGTTGACTAGACCATTCCAAACAAACACAGTATTATATTTTATTCCCGTAAACTCATTCTGTTATTGTCTACTTTCATTCCAAAGGCGAACATCTCCATTACAATTAAAACTGTTGTTGTTCATGTAAAAAGGTGAATATAATATGGGAAATATAAACACTATTACACGTGTATCTGATTAACTATGCTAATGTAATCCATGCGCTTGGCTTTTAATATTATTGCGTGTATAATATCCGAGCTGAACTACTAATATACGTTTTTATTGCATCAGTGCAATTGCGTTCGTGAGTGCATTGTTTGCATATGTATATATAGGTACTTGGGAAGGATAATCCTATTATTACATTGCTTCGAGTTTGACTAGTTATAATAGTTTGACTTGAGCTCGATTAAATGATAATTAATACTGTTTTAATATTACTGTATTCTAATCAGGATTAAATATTGTAAATTTCATGAAGTCATAACGCCATATATTGGGCAAATCTAAATTCATAAAGAATTGTAAATATTAATCGCTAATATATATATATATATATATATATATATATATATATATATATATATATATATAAGGTCGTTTTAGACAAGACAATTTTTTGACTCAAAAGTTAGTCAAGATACGAGACAATCTAAATTGTCTCGTATCATACAGAAAATTATTTGAAATATTGAATTGGATGGTAGATTAAATGGAAAAACATAACGTGTTCTATTTGTTAAGAACAAATTCTATGGGAGGAGGATATATGAATTAATTTCTTGAACAAGTTTTGAGCTAAGAAATTGTCTGGTCTAAAATGACCTTAATACGCTACACTGATCTAATGTAGCTCAGCTATTGAGGATGGATTAACAAAATCCAGTGTGTGTGTTTATGTACAAAGTAATGTATTTTTCTCTCTAGACAGAAATATTTGAATATTTCCCCCCAAAATAACGGTTTCCTAAAATATTTACTATTCTTTATGAATTCTAATTTGCCCAATATAAGTGGCGTTATGACTTTACAATGTTTAATCCTGATTTCGATCTCATAATCTATTTATTTCATTTTTTATTATATGTAGATTGCTAAAAGCTGAATTCACACATATTTTTATACAAGAAATCATTTTATCGATCCTAGCTATTTTTTACCACGCTTGAAATTCAACAATTTACTAAAGTTCTTGTGAATGTATCATATTGATGATTTAATTAGCTTATTGGTAACATTAATACATATTCGTATTTTAATGTTAATTTAATCTGCATTTATTATGCAATAAAACCTCCATATTATTCTTTACAATATTTGGATGATATACATGCAGTGAATTAAGTATTATTGTTAATTATTTTAGCATGATTAATATTTATAAGAGACGCTTTCGTTTAACATGGTTTATCATTGATAGTCGCCCTCGTGGCGTGCAGCACGCTTAGGTCTTGTCAGTCTTGTGGTCGTGCGCCGCCAGTTGTAAGGGCCGAGGTAGAATTATGCGCATGGGAAGCAGCAAATAGCACAAGAAACAATAAGCCCGTACCAGCCCAGAATGGTTAAACGAAAGGCACTAAAGACGAGTTAACTGTAGCCTGTGATTACATCATAATAATAATATTATATTTATGTATTTTATAATACTGATAAATTTTCACATACACAAAATAACTGTCCAATAAAAGACTAAATTTCTCCCCAATGAGTTTTAAATTTCTATGAATTTATAAAACGGATATGTATATTATATGTATAACAAATTCACGTTGAATTATTTAAATTAGTCCGAATTGAAATTCAATCGGTGTAGATTGAGAAGGTAGGTGAAATCATTTTTATGGCGTACTAAGAGTATGACTTAGTACGCAATAATTGCGATTTCACTTAACTTCTTTTACAAATATTAATCACGCTAAAATAGTTAACAATAATACTTAATTCACTGCATGAATAGCATCCAAGTATTTTAAAGATTGATGTGGCGTTTTATTGCACAACGCCTGCACATGTGACTCACAAATTTTACCGGTGCACCGCCCGACATCGGCAGTCGCGAAGCGTTTATCGTTGTGTTGAGTTCCGTATTTCTGTAAAATCGCCAGGGTTAACATAGAAATGTGCTCGAAACTGCTGCTTAACATCCGTATGGATGTGGACTATACATGTAAGGTGAAAACAAATTATGATTAGTAATAATTAAACAGAAAACAAATCATTTCAGGTTTCACTAATAATTATGTACTTGCAATTATAATAATAATAGATTTATTGTCCAACAGAACAAATCTAATTACAAGACAACAATATAAAATATAACAATATAATAAAATTAATTTAAAATATGGTAAAGATACACAAATAATATGCAAATAACAATTGAAATCCATGAAGAATAAACTAATTATCGTTAATTGTATGCGAAAGTCTTTATCTTGACATATTTTGCCTTCTATTTATTTTTTATTTTTAACGTTTACTCTTCTATCTTGATATTTCGATTTTATAGGGTGGGTCGATAAATAAATTATGCAACATATTTTGTTTAATTTTTTTTATATTTTGGATTATTTTGATTATAACTAAAAAAAAATATTGTGCGTATATCGACATAGAATACTGTTTTCTGGGGAAAAGTTTCTTGAAGTTTGTATATTTTCGACTTGGTCGCCGAAAAAAAAAATACTTATAATGAAAATTTTCCAATTTCCTTCGGGTATCCGGTGCACTGATACGATTTGCACAAAAATCAGTAAAAAAAATTAAACAAAATATGTTGCATATTTTTTTTATCGACCTAGCCTCTAAAATCGGCATATCGAGATAGATAGCAGCGTAAAAGTTAAAAATAAAAAATAAATACAAGGAAAAATATGTCAAAATAGAGAGTTTCCATTTTCCATTGTCATTTTGTTATAAATATTGTGTAATTTTTTCAAATCAATTGTATGACTGATTCATGGTCAAAAATAATAATAATGAAATTTATGCGATTTGGTCGTCGAAAAAAAAAATACTTGTAATCAAAATTTTCCAATTTTCTTCTGGTATCTGGTGCATTGACATGTTCTGCACTAAGATCAGTAAAAAAATTAAACAAAATATATTGCATATTTTTTTTATCGACCCAGTCTCTAAAATCGGCATATCGAGATAGGAGCGTCTAAGTTAAAAATAAAAAATAAATAGAAGGAAAAATATGTCAAGATAGAGACTTTCCATTTTCCATTGTCATTTTGTTATAAACTATGTGTAATTTTTTCAAATCAATTGTTTAACCGATTCATTGTCAAAAATAATAATAATGAAATTTATTCGACTTGGTCGTCGAAAAAAAATACTTCTAATCAAAATTTTCCAATTTTCTTCTGGTATCTGGTGTATTGACATGTTCTGCACTAAGATCAGTAAAAAACTTAAACAAAATATTTTGCATAATTTTTTTATCGACCCAGTCTCTACAATCGGCATATCGAGATAGGAGCGTAAATGTTAAAAATAAAAAATAAATAGAAGGAAAAATATGTCAAGATAGAGACTTGCCATTTTCTATTGTAATTGTGTTATAAACATTGTGTAATTTTTTCAAATCAATTGTATTGCGGATTCATTGTCTAAAATAATAATGTTGTTTTAATGAAGTATGTTCGACTTGATCGCCGGAAAAAAAAATACTTATAATCAAAATTTTCCAATTTCCTGTGGGCATCGGGTGCACTGATATGTTTTTGCATTAATATCAGCAAAAAAATTAAAGATAATATGTTTGATAATTATTGTATCGACCCCGCCTCTAAAATCGACATATCAAGATAGAAGCGTAAAAGTTAAAAATAAAAAATAAATAGAAGGAAAAATATGTCAAGATAGAGACTTTCCATTTTCCATTGTCATTTTGTTATAAACATTGTGTAATCTTTTCAAATCAATTGTTTAACCGATTCATGGTCAAAAATAATAATAATGAAATTTATTCGACTTTGTCGTCGAAAAAAAAATACTTCTAATAAAAATTTTCCAATTTTCTTCTGGTATCTGGTGCGTTGACATGTTTTGCACTAAGATCAGTAAAGAAAATTAAATAAAATATGTTGCATAACTTTTTTATCGACCTATCCTCGAAAATCGACATATCGAGGAGCATAAAAGTTAAAAATAAAAAATAAATAGAAGGAAAAATATTTCAAGATAGAGACTTTCAGTTTTCTATTGTCATTTTGTTATAAACGTTGTGTAATTTTTTCAAATCAATTGTATGACGGATTCATGGTCAAAAATAATAATAATGAAATTTGTGCGACTTGGTCGCCGAAAAAAAAATCAAAATTTTCCAATTTCCTTCGGATATCCGGTGCACTGATATGTTTTGCACTAAGATCAGTAAAAAAATTAAACAAAATATGTTGCATAATTTTTTTATCGACCCAGCCTCTAAAATCGGCATATCGAGATAGGAGCGTAAAAGTTAAAAATAAAAAATAAATAGAAGGAAAAATATGTCACGATAGAGACTTTCCATTTTCCATTGTCATTTTGTTATAAACATTGTGTAATTTTTGCAAATCAATTGTATAACGGATTCATGTTCAAAAATAATAATTTACGTTTCAACATATATTATATAAGAACGCCTATAAAAATTATTAATAAAAATATATAACTATATATTATGATCGGCAAGGCATAATCAAAAGATTCCTCAAAATTTGGATTTTTTTGGTCACCCCAATTGGTCAGTATAGACCCGCAAACAATCCGCCATGCGCGCGGTACGCTCGATTATTAAATAGATCGTCCTGAGGTCATTTCTATTTCTATCGCACTGTGAATGCGATATTATCTAATTGTTTTAAATAATAATTTGGATTATTTAAACGCAGAAAAGGATTAAATTAAAATTAAAATAAATTTTCAGGTTTTGATTTTTGTTTCATGATTTTTATCTATATTTTAAATATAGATAAAAATCATGAAAACAAAAATCAAAACCTGAAAATTTATTTTAGAAGTTACAATTGTCATCTCATAGTGATACATAGATTATATCACAGATATAAATCGTATCCGATTTTAAGAGTTCCCCATTTGAAAAAATCAGTCGCAGAATAGTATTGACTTACTATTTACGTGTTTATTATTGCTGCGAGATTTATATCTTGATACGAAGAAGTTACTGCTATAAGCGCAGTAGATAACATATTTTTAGCACCAATATGATGTTTTATATAATACAACACGTGGATACGAATAGTAAGCTGTAGTGATATCGATATAAGACCATAAAAAAGCAAATGATTTTATTCTATGGTGTGCGTGCAATCTGGCATGTAGTTTGTAAATAACCGTATTTAACAGAAATTGTTGTAAATACGCGAAATTGCTGCGGAATTCCCGTCCCATCATGTAAATGATTGAAAACCGCATTATGCGATATATCATTCGATTTATAGTAAATTTAACGTAACATACATGAATCACTAATATTGTTTCCAGCATAAATAAAACGATTTTGAGATAAATACATTTTAAAGATTGCAATAGTTCCAGTAGTTTTACCATTGAGTATAATATTATCTAATTGTTTTAAACTAATTTGGATTATTATGTGTATTGAATGATTAAATTCATAACGTTTACTTTCAGAATACAGCAGCGGCCTTTTAGAGTAGTTTCTTTAATTTACTATGAATATGGTTCTAGGAGTTCTTCTTCGAAACTCGGTTTAAAAGACGCTTTGTTATACATTCATTTGTATATCATATAAAATATCGTTTGTGTTTTATGCAACTCGTTAAAAATATGAACCAGATACATCTTCACGTAATTTATATTCTTCTGTACACATGTGCAAAAGATTACAAATTATTTGCAGTAAATGAAATAAGAGCTGAGTCGTGTTGTTGTCTACTGTCGCATTCTAGCTCTTGTATAATAATACAACAATATTGTGAAACTGTATAAACTTAATCACCTGGATAGATAATGAATTGAGCCTGTGAGAATGAAAATAAATAAACTAAAAAGTCGGAAAGCAGCAGGTATAGACGGCATAAGATTCCTATTTTATTCCCTGTATACATCAGTTTATTTTATAAAATAATTGCAAGTTATTTATAATTGTTTAAAACGAGTATTAGTATGGTTTATTGTATTTAAGAATCAAAATTTCGTATTTATTTGATACATGTACATCATATCGCCTGTGAGAATGAAAGTAGTGTAAGTCACTTTTGAACCAGACTATCCCCGTCCACTATTTCAAATGACTTGAACTATGCACTACACTGTTATCCGTTACTTTTTATGATTTAATTTTAGTTTCATTTATTAATTTACGCCTGATGCGTAAAAAATGTGAGAAACAATGTAGTGCATAGTTCAAGTCATTTTAAATAGTGGTCGGGCATAGTCTGGTTGGTAGGGGAACACCCACCCGCCCCACCTTTGCTCGCATAGTTTTTTCATAGGATATAGATGTTTTATATTGTTTAAACTATTCCAAGAAGAGTGTTATCCTTTGGAAAAACTATACGAGCAAAGGTGGGGTGGGTGGGTGGTCCCTACCAACCAGACTATGCCCGTCCACTATTTCAAATGACTTGAACTATTCACTACACTGTTATTCGTTACTTTTTATGATTTAATTTTAGTTTCATTTATTAATTTACGCCGGATTCGTACACAAAATGTGAGAAACAATGTAGTGTATAGTTCAAGTCATTTTAAATAGTGGACGGGCATAGTCTGGTTGGTAGGGGCCACCTACCCGCCCCACCTTTGCTCGCATAGTTTTTTCAATGGATACAGATGTTTTATATTGTTTAAACTATTCCAAGAAGAGTGTTATCCTTTGGAAAAACTATACGAGCAAAGGTGGGGTGGGTGGGTGTTCCCCACCAACCAGACTATGCCCGTCCACTATTTCAAATGACTTGAACTATGCACTACACTGTTATCCGTTACTTTTTATGATTTAATTTTAGTTTCATTTATTAATTTACGCCTGATTCGTACACAAAATGTAAGAAACAATGTAGTGCATAGTTCAAGTCATTTTAAATAGTGGACGGGCATAGTCTGGTTGGTAGGGGCCACCCACCCGCCCCACATTTGCTCGAATAGTTTTTTCAAAGGATACAGATGTTTTATATTGTTTAAACTATTCCAAGAAGAGTGTTATCCTTTGGAAAAACTATACGAGCAAAGGTGGGGTGGGTGGGCGGTCACTACCAACCAGAGTATGCCCGTCCACTATTTCAAATGACTTGAACTATGCACTACACTGTTATCCGTTACTTTTTATGATTTAATTTTAGTTTCATTTATTAATTTACGCCTGATTCGTACACAAAATGTAAGAAACAATGTAGTGCATAGTTCAAGTCATTTTAAATAGTGGACGGGCATAGTCTGGTTGGTAGGGGCCACCCACCCACCCCGCCTTTGCTCGCATAGTTTTTTCAATGGATACAGATGTTTTATATTCTTTAAACTATTCCAAGAAGAGTGTTAGCCTTTGGAAAAACTATGCGAGCAAAGGTGGGGTGGGAGGGTGGTCCCTACCAACCAGACTATGCCCGTCCACTATTTAACTTTTCCACTAAATAATTCTATATAAATACGTTATGCATTTTGGGTAATAATATTTTTTTACGCATTTACAAAAATAATTCTATATAAATGTTATGTATTTGGGTGATAATAATTTTCTACGCACTTATAAAAATACTTCTATATTAAATTACCCAAAACTATAGGGTGGTAATTACACGAACAAAAGCACCATTACTCTAGAATAGCAGATATTCCGATTACTTCCATCTCTGTTCAAGCTGTATTAATAATTTAGCAGTATTAATGATCCGATTGTTTGAAGTACAAACCGTCTGTGCGCCGTAGTCTCTGATCTTCTCTAAGCCTGCGACTTATGCAAAGATTATTAATTTTGCATTCGCCAACTGCAGCAGCTTTCGCAATCAATATCAGCAATTAAAGCCGATTTACATCATAACCGGATAAAATAAATTCTCAACTAAACTTTCTTGCGGAATTATATTATATGGGTTAATTATAAAAACATTCATAAAATATAATTGTATGTACAAAAGATAACATTAATCTATTATTATTATTCAAATTATATTATAATTATTAACATAGATAGATTTGCTAGTCTATATATTCTATATATCTATATATTAGTTTTAATTAAAATAATGCTATTGTTGTCCTGTAATTAAACTATGTCTGATAAAGGCACCCTACACGATCAATATGACTGTTAATATTTTAGAATAATGACAGTAGTACTGTACGATAATATGTTTAAAATCTGCATTATTCTAAAATGTTTCTAGTACTACTCATCGTGTAAGGTATAGTAATGATGTAATGAAGAGAATACTGATCTTTATCGGGATAATTGATTACTTGATAAATATGAAAGGAGGATTGAAGCAAATATTGACAGTACTAGTATTGACAGTATTATTGACCGTGTAGGGTGCCTTTTGGATAATAAATTTAATTATTATTTAATTATTATTACTGTTTCTAATAGGCTCTGGTTTTAACTTAGCCTTTTTTTATCATACTTTTTAAAGTGTGATAAAAAATCGTATTATATTTATCCTTTAAAATCACAAAGTAAAACGCTTTAAAAATCTTATTTTGTTAAAAACTGGTACACTCAAAGTAGAATAGATGCTTAATTAACGCTTATATATTTATATCTTCGCGCCCATTAATTACCTATTCATCCCACTGCTACATTAATTTCAATACTAAATGGAATTACACAATTGTATGTCAGCACCCACGCTTTAGCATGCTCAAACTAGGGGTTGATTATACTCCTGTTTGAGGCTTGTATAGTTATGGGAATGATCTACAATATACGCCCACGACACTCAGCGTAACTAGTAAAGTTTTTGACAAGCAAAATAAATCTACTGTTATTATTTAGCAACTAGAATTGAATTTTATTATGAAAACTTGTATCCAAAATCGATTCTTTACTTCCCCCCCTCTAATGACAAACGGTCGCAATAAAACGGATTTATGATTACATCGCGAAAGCCATAAATTTGGTTTCAATTTGCATCCCAAGCGGAAATATTTAATCCCCGAACGCTATTAAATTGCGCGCTTAGTGCTAAACAGCTTTTGTTTCTTTGTTGCAGGGGCACACTTGAGGCAGAAATCTTTAGATCCGGACAGGCGGAGGCAGTCGCTCGGAACTATCCTTCCCCACAGGGCGTCTGATGCTTTTGTCGATCCACACCATGCAGCGATACTTTTTAGAGACTCCAGAGGGGTGAGTTGCGTAATTTATCTACTTGTATATAGCAATATAAGATATATATCTTAAACCTGACACCTTTATTGTCTTTACGTGTGGCTGATTGAACTATTCAGTTGTTTCAGTATAATGATTTTACGAGATGAAATTTTATTAGTTCTACATGAACTGAAACAGAATTTTATTATTTTGAATGGTCCTTAACAACACTACTTAATCTAGATGTGCCGATTGCTAAGAGATGAATTCACACTTATAATTTATATAATTTTTATGAACAAATAAAGGAATTGCTTCTACAATTTTCTGATATTTGATTTCGAAATATCTTAACGCATTACCAACTATCTATGACAACAATCAAAATTAGAAATTCATTCATAATTAATAATTTATTGGTGCTAAACAATTGTTATTTACACAAGTCACATTTAAGTAATAAAAATTTTTAAATTGAAATATACGTAGAGCATAGAGAGAAGTTTGGCGTTCAGAAAATATATAGATGAAAGTCACATTTAAGTAATAAAAAATTATAAATTGAAATATACGTAGAGTGTAGAGAGATGTTTGGCGTTCAGAAAATATATAAATGAAAATCGTGACGTTTCTAATATTTCCTCTAATGCATCGTAAAAAATATTGCCGTAAAAAACTGCCCATTGTGAATATGTCATACATTATTGTGATTATTAGGAAAATGAGATTACCCGACTAGATTGTAGTTCATTTTCTGCCACCAGATAGAGCACCGACTAGCTTAAATTGCCCATATTAAAATATAAAATTTCCACCTTATATTCATGTCATCCATTATTCGCTACTTGACAGGCAAAAAGCCCATAGAATTTTATATTATCCCACCTAAAAGTTTTCCGTTCATATTTTATAAATATAATGCATTTTTAATAACCTTAAGTTATTACTGTCGGGTTTTCACCGCGCCGGGCTTTGCAGCGTTTAACGCTTTGACAAGTTTCAGCCACCACGACAGCATAGACGGGCGGGGTGTTATAATGAAGTTTGTACAAGGGTCTCATTTCAATTTAATTTTCGAAAATGCCCCCACCGCAAACATAAACAGTGGCGCAAATAAACGAAATTAATTTAAGCTACCGTTCGACAAACGGGAACAAAACAAGCTTTAATTAGAAACTGTTTTATGATTGCTCAGTGTTTTATTTGCAGTTGTTCGTAATTTCTCGTTTAATTGGTTCTATACAGGGCAGAGTTTGCACAAGTAAAATATTCAGATGAATTACGGATTAAATTTATGTATGAAATGAAGTAAATACCAAAATTGACATATCAAAATATATGAAATATGATTGTTTCATATATTTTAATATGTATATTTTGGTATTTATTTAATTTCATACTCAATACTTTAATACGTAAATCATCTGAATACTAGTACTTAAAAAACTTCTATCTTTATAGCTATCAGACCGATGGATTTTTAATTACGATTGAACTATTAATAATAAGAACAAGATTACATTAAAAAAAAGTAAATTAATAAAGCCACCGAAAGATCGAAAAAAATTGTATTTAATAATTATATATATATATATATATATATATATATAATAATATATATAATAATATATATTAATAATATTAAAAAACTGTAGATCGGGGCGGGGGGAACTTGCTCTATAAAAAACAGGAAATTTGAAATTTATAAATTGTTCCTAGAAATCAGTGGAAACATACCTAGATAAAATTTACCTAGCTCCCTCCAAAATTTGATTTTCTGGTTGTACTACTGGTTAAAACTATTATTTTTGGGAAATAAGTAACTTTATTTAATTCATAAAATTTAGTGTAAAGGGGCCCAGTGATGAGGTCTTGCCTAGGGCCCCAAAAAAGCTAGTTACGGTCCTGATATGACATGTCATTATGTATAACAATATTGGTAGAACCTCAAGCTTTAGCGTGCAAGATTATTAAAGAAAATTAGCATTATATTAAAAAACTGTAAATTGGAGTAAAGTTCTTCTATAAAAAAAACAAGAAATTTAAAATTTATAAATTGTTCCTAGAAATCAGTGGAAACATACCTAGATACAATTTGCTTAGCTCCCTCCAAAATTTGGTTTTCCACTGGTTAAAACTATTATTTTTGGAAAATAAGTAACTTTATTTAATTCATAAAATTTAGTGTAAAGGGGCCCAGTGATGAGGTCTTGCCCAGGGCCCCAAAAAAGCTAGTTACGGTGCTGGTATGACATGTCATTATGTATAACAATACTGGCAGAACCTCAAGCTTTAGCATGCAATCGAAAAAATAGAAAAGCCACATTTTTTATATAAAATATTTCAGAAAAAAATTCTGAAATATTTTATATAAACGCGCGATAATAATTATGACGATAATCATTATACTAGCATCGTGGAATCCTGTTGTTATTAACCAGTAGGATCCTGCTACTCGTTATTATCATTCACCTGACAAACAAGAGCGGCGCCACCGTGCAAGCAGGTCGATATATCGGGCTGCGGGACTTGGCGCGCAACAACACATCCTGCTGCTCTTGAACTTCCTGAGCTTTCTGGCCTCCTGATCGAACGGTTCGCTTCTCCTCAACCTGACTCGCGGCCGCGCGGGCTTTTCAAGTTCATCCTGCTGCTATATTTATTTATTCACCTCCTCTCACTCCCACCGCTGTCTGCTGCCGGTAAACAAGCCGAGTGTATAGGAAATGAACGGTTCCGCAATGGTGCCGTAATTAGTTTACCCCTGCACACCGCGGGGGCGGTTTAAAATTAAAACGAGCGACCTTATTAGTTCTATATTTAGAATTAATTTAATCTACGTTAGAACCAAACAAAAACAAAGAGTGATATTTATGACGGTACATATTTATTTTTATACTATGGGCAATTCAAGCTAGTCAGTACTGTATATAATATATGAGATATACATTGTTGGCTAATTTTTTACTGCAACTTTGCCATGCAATCGCTAAAAATCTACGAAAACTACGATTTTCATTACATGTTTTTTGAAAGAAACTACTTACAAACTAGAAAATCCACAATTGTTATTTATATATTTTCTCAAAGTGTAACTTCCTAACTACGAATGTAGTAAATATCACGAAAATTCAATAAAAGATTTTCCTAATTTTCCCAATAATATATGAGATATACACTTTGGGCAAACATTTTACTGCAACTTTGCCATGCAATCGCGGAAATTCTACGAAACCTACGATTTTCAATACTATGTTTTTTGAAAGTAACTACTTATAGGTTTGTAACTATAACCAATTTTGTCGTCCAATCACGAATAAACTAGAAAGTCTACGATTTTTATTTATATATTTTCGCAAAGCGTAACTTCTTTACTGCGAAAATAGTAAATATCGCGATCGCGAATTTTCTGCATAATTTCGATTGTATCGTGCTTTTACTTTATAGAGAGTTGAGATATGAATCCAAATCGTTCAACATTATATTGCTACATGTATTAGCTATACTTTTCTCTGAACTTCACGTTTATATTCCTAATAGTATCCCTCGAAGTTACACATTTTTTAACTTCGAAGGGATATCAGAAAATTGTTTTCTGCAAAATTTCAAATTTATCCTGCTTTTACTCTATAGAGGGTTAAGATATCAATCCAAATCTTTCAACATTATATTGCTACATGTATTAATTATATTTTTCTCTGAATATAATTTTTATGTTCCCAATATTATCCCTCCGAAGTTGAAAAGTGTGATCAGATTTTTTTTTAATTTCCTGCAAAATTTCAAATGTATCCTGGTTTTACTCTATAGGGGGTAAAGATATCAATATAAATTCTTCAAAATTATATTACTACATATATTAACTATACTTTTTTCTGAACTTCACGTTTATATTCCTAATAGTATCCCTTCGAAGTTACACATTTTTTAACTTCGAAGGGATATCAGAAAATTGTTTTATGCAAAATTTCAAATTTATCCTGCTTTTACTCTATAGAGGGTTAAGATATCAATCCAAATCTTTCAACATTATATTGCTACATGTATTAATTATACTTTTCTCTGAATATCATTTTTATGTTCCTAATATTATCCCTCCGAAGTTGAAAAGTGTGATCAGAATTTTTTTTTAATTTCCTGCAAAATTTTAAATGTATCTTGGTTTTAATCTATAGGGGATAAAGATATCAATCTAAATCCTTCAAAATTAAATTACTACATGTATTAACTATACTTTTTTCTGAACTTCACGTTTATATTCTTAATAGTATCCCTCTGAAGTTAAAAAATATGATCAGAACATTGTTTTTGATTTTTTTTTTTACAAAATTTCAAAATTGTCTTGCTTCTACTATATAGGAGGTTAAGATATCAATCCAAATCTTTCAACATTATATTGCTACATGTATTAATTATACTTTTCTCTGAACATCATTTTTATGTTCCTAATATTATCCCTCCGAAGTTGAAAAGTGTGATCAGAATTTTTTTTTACGATCCTGCAAAATTTCAAATGTATCCTGATTTTACTCTATAGGGGATAAAGATATCAATCTAAATCCTTCAAAATTATATTACTACATGTATTAACTATACTTTTTTCTGAACTTCACGTTTATATTCTTAATAGTATCCCTCTGAAGTTAAAAAATATGATCAGAAAATTGTTTTTGTTTTTTTTTTTTACAAAATTTTAAAATTGTCTTGCTTTTACTATATAGGAGGTTAAGATATCAATCCAAATCTTTCAACATTATATTGCTACATGTATTAATTATACTTTTCTCTGAACATCATTTTTATGTTCCTAATATTATCCCTCCGAAGTTGAAAAGTGTGATCAGATTACTTTTTGACTTTCCTGCAAAATTTCAAATGTATCCTGATTTTACTCTATAGGGGGTAAAGATATAAATCTAAATCCTTCAAATTAAATTACTACATGTATTAACTATACTTTTTTCTGAACTTCACGTTTATATTCCTAATAGTATCCCCCCGAAGTAAAAAATTGTTTTTGATTGTTTTTTACAAAATTTTAAAATTGTCTTGCTTTTACTATATAGGAGGTTAAGATATCAATCCAAATCTTTCAACATTATATTGCTACATGTATTAAATATACTTTTCTCTGAACATCATTTTTATATTTCTAATATTATCCCTCCGAAGTTGATAAGTGTGATCAGAATTTTTTTTTTAATTTCCTGCAAAATTCCAAATATATCCTGATTTTACTCTATAGGGGGTAAAGATATAAATCTAAATCCTTCAAAATTAAATTACTACATGTATTAACTATACTTTTTTCTGAACTTCATGTTTATATTCCTAGTAGTATCACTTGGAAGTTGAAAAATGTGATCAGAAAATTATTTTTTTAATTTTCTGCAAAATATCAAATGTACCCTGCTTTTATTCTATAGAGATTTAAGATATTAATCCAAATCCTTCAACATTATATTTCTACATGTATTAACTATACTTTTCGCTGAACATCAGATTTATATTCCTAATAGTATCTCTCCGAAGTTGAAAAGTGTGATTTCTTGCAAAATTTCAAATGTACCCTGCTTTTACTCTATAGAGGGTTAGGATATTATTATTAACTACAAATTTCTTCGAATATCTTGTTTGTGTTTTGAATAGTATTCCTTCAAGATTGTATTATTATTTTCTATAATACTGTTGTAAATTGTAAAGCAGATTTGTTACTACATCAAACTTCGCGGAAAAACTAGAAATGCCACGAATTTCATTTATACATGGAAAATGTACGATTTTCATCTGTATATTTTCTCAATCATATCTTAGCTCCATAACGTTGACGTGCAATCACGAAAAAAACTAGAACCGCCACAATTTTCATTTGTACAATTTTTGAAATATTTTGGCACATTATTTACTCCAAGACAAGCTTAACGTTATTGATATAGTGTATTTTAATTATATAAAACTAACAAAAAAATACCTTTATTTGTCATACCCCTCAAAGAAATGCTCATCCACATCAAGAACAACAACAAAAATACATAAAAATAAAAATAAAAGTAACAATCCGCAAATATACTGATATATGTTGTATTTTTCCGGATTGTAACTTTTATTTTTATTTTTTATGTTTTTTTTGTTTTTGTTCTTGATGTTGATGAGCATTTTTTTGAAGGCAACAACAAAAAATACATAAAAATAAAAATAAAAGTAACAATCCGCAAAAATACTGATATTGTATTGTATTTTTACGGATTGTGACTTTTATTTTTATTTTTCTGTATTTTTTGTTGTTGCCCTCAAACAAATGCTCATCAACATCAAGAACAAAAACAAAAAATACATAAAAAATAAAAATAAAAGTTACAATCCGTAAAAATGCAACATATGTCAGTATTTTTGCGGAGAGTTTAGATATGAATCCAAATCGTTCAACATTATATTGCCACATGAATTAACTATACTTTTCTTGGTATTTCACGTTTATATTCCTAATAGTATCCCTTCGAAGTTACACATTTTTTAACTTCGAAGGGATATTAGAAAATTGTTTTCTGCAAAATTTCAAATGTACCCTGCTTTTACTCTATAGAGGGTTAAGATATCAATCCAAATCTTTTAAGAGCATTTTTTTGAGGACAACAAAAAATACATAAAAATAAAAATAAAAGTAACAATCCGCAAAAATACTGATATGTTGTATTTTTACGGATTGTGTCTTTTATTTTTAGTTTTATGTATTTTTTGTTGTTGTCCTCAAACAAATGCTCATCAACATCAAGAACAAAAACAAAAAATACATAAAAAAATAAAAATAAAAGTCACAATCCGTAAAAATGCAACATATATCAGTATTTTTGCGGATTGTTACTTTTATTTTTATTTTTATGTATTTTTTCTTGTTCTTGATGTTGATGAGCATTTTTTTTTTTTGAGGGGTATGCCAAATAAATGTCTTTTTTTTGTTAGTTTTATATAATTAAAATACACTACATCAATAATGTTACAACATATAAAACTATTTTATCGTGATTATTAATTTATTGTGTATAAATACTGATTCCATGCTATTGCCAGGGCTATTGCCCTTTCGAATATCTCAAAGCAACTTAGTTCCCTAATGTTTCACAAACATTTTATCAAAACGTTGCTGATTGGAAGAGTAAATTGCCTTAGACTGTCTGGACGCGATGCAACCGTGTAATCAATTTTCACGGGTCGCCACGACTATTTGAACCGGCATAAATTATCCTGCATGTTCGAAATATATAGCGCTCTCATGCGTGAATGAGAAGGGTCGTGTTGTAATTACGTCGAATGTCTTTCATTAATCAACTTTTTCTTAGTGGTATAGATTTACGAGGGAACAAGTAAAAAGAAAAACCTTTGGCATCTTATATATAATGAATTTCATGGCGACGTTACGTTGATGGTATAGTTTTAGAGGAATTTCATTTCAGATTATTGATCAGTACAAAAATACGCAATTTCTCTAATTTAACCGACCTACGAAGTCGGTCTTTAAGTAAAAGAGAGATCCCTAAGACATTTTCTGCTACATTTTACTACATCCTGTTAGTTAGATTTTCTCTTATACACTTGTGATGTGCCAATCACCATTGCTACCTATATATACATTATATATATATATATATATATATATATATATATATATATATAAATACATATATATATATATATATATATATATATATATATATATATATATATATATATATATATATCTGAATATTTTCAATTTTCTATATTCGATATCCGGATAGTCATTAATGTCGGATAATTAGAAAACAACCTTAGTTATGGTTATTGTATTGACGAAAATTATTCTATCCTCAACATTTCATGTTTCAATAACTATTTCGTTCTACCAAACGTTATTTCAAACGTTATTCCAATCGTTATTCCAATCGTTATTCCAAACGTTATTCTAAACGTGATTATAATCGTTATTCCAATTGTTATTCCAAACGTTATTCCAAACGTTATTCTAAACGTAATTATAATCGTTATTCCAATTGTTATTCCAATTGTTATTCCAATTGTTATTCCAAACGTTATTCCAAACGTTATTCTAAACGTAATTATAATCGTTATTCCAATTGTTATTCCAATTGTTATTCCAAACGTTATTCCAAACGTTATTCCAAACGTTATTCCAAACGTTATTCCAAACGTTATTCCAAACGTTATTCCAAACGTTATTCCAAACGTTATTTCAATTGTTATTCCAAACGTTATTCCAAACGTTATTCCAACAGTTCGAACAGACTATAAACGCGAATTCATACCCTACACTTGACCTATATTTCACGGGTATTATTTATATGTTCGTTATAAGTAGCTTTCCGGGTTATAAAACTCCTAGTGATTCTATTGAAAACTCCATCCGCTCGCTGCCATTTATATCTTATGAAACATCATTTTCCTTTTCTTCCGGTTCGAGTCGTGACGGAAATTGCGCAGTACGTAGCCGGCGCTTGTCCGTTCGCTGGAAATAGGACTCCGCAAAGTCCTTGACGATAGTTTTCAGTGTCAAGGATGTTCGCGTGTATTCCCCTTTTTGCGGTCGATTCCCTTGCGAATGGCATCATCTCCTATAATAAGAGAATCGCATTTACAGCAGCAATATGATATGACCCAATTGTAGGGTATGAGATATATCAAGGATGCTGCTAATGTTGCTACGTGTGATTAATTTTAATTAGCACTGCAGTTGTGTAAATACAAATTTAAAATGACAACCCGTGTCTACTTGTAATAAGGCACGGTTTAAGTGCGGTATTAACCTATTAACCTTGTAGTGGCTTTAACGCTCAATATGGCATTTGAATGCGTAATACGTTTTGTTGTAAATATTATTAGCGGGTGAGTTATGAATCATATCTTTCGTTATGGCTCGCTTCCAACAGGCTTAACATCACGTATAGTTCGGGTTTAGTTATTCTGAAATGATATGTTTATTTTTCTACGGGCGCAAACAAGTACTAAAAATAGACACAGTTTTTTTTTGCATCAATGAAAATACTATATAATAAATGTACTGTTATTAAATGTTTTTCTTCCGGTATTAATAGACTCTTTTCCGTACGGAATTTGGGTCTATTAATCCATGGGTGGTGTGTTTGTCTATAGTTAGTGTGTTAGTGTATAGATATATATATATATATATATATATATATATATATATATATATAGATAAAGAATCAACCAACATATCTACCTCTGGACCTTATGGTTCTTTACACTGGATTTATATCATGCATATTTCGGACAAGTTTAAACTTGTTTGGGCAACTATAACTTGAGTTACGACTGTGTATTTACTGAAAAATATCTAATATAGTATTAATATGACATAAAAACCGTCACTACTTAGTCAATTTGGATTTAATTAATTTCAGAATTACAGAATTATAAGCTGCATATGTTGTGAATATTTTAAACAAGTTTGAACCTGTTTAGACTCATAACTCGTGTTATATCTCTGTTTTTATATTTAGATATAGACGTTTTATAATGTTTAAACGAATTTAAGAAGAGTGTTTATCCTATGAAAAACCTATGCGAGCAAAGGTGGGGAGGGCGGGTGGTCCCTATCAACCTGACTATGCCCGTCCACAATTTGAAATGATTTGAACTATACACTACATTGTTTCTTAAATATTTTAACGAATCAGGCGAAAATAAATAAATGAAATTAATTGAATCATAGAAAGTAATAGATAATTGTGTAGTGCAGAGTTCAAGCCATTTGTAATAGTGGACGGGCATAGTCTGGTTGGTAGGGTGAGTTCTGACAATAGCTCTTGGTCTCTGTATCCCTCGAAAGTTTCAAAGGGAAAACCTAGTCTAATCTTGACGGTGATTGGTGTATCTAAATTACTTTTGCCATGTTGCTAACAAATATCTTCTGAGCCGTCTAGTGCACATATTTCGGGACCGCCAGTTGTGTGGATTTCATACGTACACAACAATAATCACTAAAAGCGGTTCTAAAATGCAAAATTTCCGCTAAACCTTTTATGACCAAAACTGCGACCATTTAAAGGAGCAATAAATATTTCTGAATAATCATAAAAGGGACGATTTGGGTTACGATGCCCACACGCAGTGTCGGGCCATAACACCTAATTTTGTGAAGAACGTCGCGTTTTCTAAAACACTTTATTTGTACACGTATGTGTATCTTATCGTTAAAAGTTGACTACTGTAGGAATTATAAAATTCTAATGCTAGTTTATATAAAACTAAATTTTTTTCTATACAAAATTCTGTCTGAATCTACCTATTGATTATAAATAGTGCTTGCATATCAAATTTTATAATTCCTTCATAAAATTCGAATGCTAGTTTTTATAAAACTAAATTTTTTCCTATACAAAATTTTGTCTGAATCTATCTATTGATTATAATTAGTGCTTGCATATCAAATCAATTTTCTATTGCCGCTACTACACACCCAATTCAGCAACAACAGCACGCACGCGCCTCGTTGTTCGACCACTCGGCCACTGTTCTTCCCATACCCGATCCAAACACTATTATCGAAGTAAATACGTGAGGACGTCATTAGTAATAAAAGCGGTTTCGCAATCACGGTCAATTCTCAACTCGCGAAAAGATCGATTTAGTGTGCTGTGCGTGACCACGGACATCACATATCTATCCAGTGAACGGATTTCGTGAAACAGCGCGTGCAACAAGTACATGGTGAAAACTAGAAAGGGATAATACCACGCGCGGATTCCTGCTAGTGTTGTTGTTGTTTGGTTTCCTGCTGTGCATGTTGTGTATGTTATGTCATACATTGTGAGTTATATTCCCCGCAGTGCATCATCATCATCGGAATAATTTGCTGTTGCTACCGTAGGCGGATTCATATAATTTCAACGCGAGCACAATTTTATTTCGTGATACGAACAAAATTATTGGTATTGGATAAAAATACATTCAATATTGTTATGCAGCAAGTAGCGAACGCTCGAGTTTGTGAATAAAATTAAATATGATATGATTCAATAGTATTGAAAACTTAATATATGATTTTGTACTGAAAAATTAGGTACACACATATAGAATGATTAAAATAGAAATTACATTTATTTTCATGAGATTACAATAAATATATTGTAATCATTTCATTGATTTCATTCAATTATTGTAATAACAATAATTGAATGAAATCAAAATCAACTTCGGAATAGTAAAATACTGTCCTAGTAATCTCATTTTCAGTTTTAGCTGAAAAATTACGATTTCGCACTTTTCTGCTGGAGGTGCGATATGACAAGCCTCGGTTGTATAAATATAAGGTAATATTTATACAACCGAGGCTCATACTGGTTTGCCACCCATGGCAACTAAATAAACAACTGTTACTGGTATTCTCCACGCTCTAAGAACACTAGTGTAATACTGCCTTATGTCAACCGACATAAATTTGTCAAAAGAAACAGGAATATAATCTATTTTACTATCTTTAGGTAATTTTTGACCAATTATTTAATATTATTTAAGAAAAATGTTTTGAAACTTGTTTGTGTATAATATATTATTCTGTATGGCACACAAAACGGATGCCAGTGCTAAATAATGTAATACACACAAAATATTACGTAAATGTTTGGCCTTCGGCGAATCTGTTCCGTGGTAATTTGACATAAAAAAAAGCGGCGTGTTTACGAAGAAAATATTTAGAACCGGGTATGCTAATTTTTCACTGCTTGATTATACAGTATCGATTGTAGAAAGAACGAAAACACTTGCGATACATTAAAAAAAACTACGATAATGCAAATGCGGCAGCATGTAACATCGAGGTCATTCAGTGTGTTTTGTAGATTGTAGAAAAATACTTGATTAATCTTCTTTTAATTTTTGCGACTGTGGAGAATGATATTTAATTTAGTGAGACCATGTTTTATCAAGTTGAAATTTGGATAAAATTCATTTTTAACACAAGTGTTCTCATTAAACAAGACTTGGAAATACATAAAGCAGCACAAAATTCTTCCGGGTGGATTCTAACTGGATTATCACGAATTATTATTTTCCATGCAGTGCAAAGTAAAATAATGTTGTTTTAACCGTTAATTAAGCGCATTGGGGTATAGAGTACCCCATCGGGATATTTTGTAACCCTGCTAGGCTGGCACGTGACGCCTCTTCTAACTTTTTATTGACATAAGTAAATATGTCAATAAAAAGTTGGAAGAGGAGGAGAAGTATTGTAGATAAATACCTCTCCTCCTCTTCTTATTCTCTTTTTATTGACATATTTACTTATAATAATAATAATTTAATATTAATAATTTACTTATAATAATGATAATAATAAGCTTTATTGTCCTACGGAAAGGAAAAAAACCAATTACAGGACAACAACAATAATATGCAAAATGTATAAATATATATAGGTATGTCAATAAAAAGTTAGAAGAGACGTCACGTGCCAGCCTAGGTCATTCTCTATCTCGAAATGTGTAAATGTTGACCGACAGAGCCATCACTAAGTTGCCATGACGTTGACAGACGTTACATCTTGGTAATGATTAATCAATAGTAGTAGTAGTAGTATGGTAGGGATAGCAAATATTTATTTTTGTTAATCATTTTATTGTTGTGGGCATCACTTGTTCTCTTCTTTTGAATGTAAAGATTTTGCCTGGGGTATTTAAATGTTGGTCCTTATATAAACTTGCACATGCACCTCTTTAGTAAATTAATATCGAATTGGTTTTCCATCTGCACTGCATTTAATTATAGCTATTAATTACTTTGATGCGCGTGGCACTTACACGTCTCGGATAGTATTAATTTTCTTGATTGTTTACTGCACATCAGCTCGTATCATGCTGAAAACCTTTTAGTAAATTACCAGTAGGATTTTATGCTGCAGCCTTTGTGGGTCGAACATATCACGGATAAAATACGGCATTGCCATAATAATACTAACAATAATAAAGAGAAATATAAGATTAATTTGTTTTGTTGGTGAATCATCTCGTGTTTGTACGTGTGGGTGTGTTAATTAATATAAATAGCTGCGTAATAAGGGATTATCAGCTTATGTCCCATAATTTGTGTTTACACACGGCCTCGTTGGCAATATACTCCATAATTTTCAAATAGAATACATTAGAAATTTTCATGGAGGAGCAGCAGTCTATTGTGAACAATCTGTGAAGTCAGAGGCAGTACATGACATTGAAAATGTGAGTGAAGAACAAGTGTTTGAGTGCATATATAGCATAAATAGCAATATAGCATAAATATTACTGCCTTATAATAAGCTTTCAAATTAAACTAGATTTGTAGTTAAAAGTTTGTGTTCTTTATTCAAGTTTAAATTTCTACAGTGTTCAAAAAAACACACAATACAAGTATATAGATTTTGTTTCTCTTATCGTTACTTTTTATTCTGTAACTCTGTAACGTTATGCAGGGCTAGTAGTATCATACGTAATATATTACAATGAATGTGTGCTGAAGTTGGCACGTAAACGTCGCCATTGCTATGCAAAGAATCTCCGAAATAGGTCAGCAACTGTTATCGCTCGTAAAGTTGATATAATAAAACAGGGGGCTGCAGCACGTTGGGAACGCTCGCAGGATTACCAAAAGCGACGATTCTACTGCGACTTCTATAATGACTAAACACATTAAACTTATGCAGATTAGCATGTCAGAGTCAAGTCACCGACGCCTATAATATTCGTTTACCAGTTAATTCTAGTACTTCTATCTTCAACCCCCCAATGCAGACAAATTTCACCTTCACAGTTTTCAAATGGTTTCTATTAAGATAAGTCTTTATAATCTATTTTCTCTTTAAAATAGATAAAAAGAGAAGACATAAGTCTCTATAGCCAATTTTCTCTCTAAAATAGATAAAAAAAGATAAGACATAAGTCTCTATAGCCATTTTCTCTCTAAAATATATAAAAACAGAATTTTCTATATCACAACTTAGTTACATTAGTGCCTTTCGTTTATCACTCTGGACTGGTACGGGCTTATTATCTCTTGTTCTATTTGCCGCTTCCGATATAACTCGCAAAAAATGGGGTTAATAAAATGCTGGCTCCATTTTCTGTCAGTGCTTAAATTTTTTCCATTTTTTATATATATATATATTAGCAACTATGTTTTGAGTAACCTGAAGAAGAGCACAATTTGCTGAAAACGTTGTAAAGAATAAAGGGCATTTTATAATATCCTCGAAGCTGTTTTGACCGCATACGCAAATAAAACTAATAATATATATATAAAAGCTATTAGGTATGAATATGGTTGTCGTTTTTAATAATATTAATAAAAGTGTTCTCTTAAAACCATAAACAATCCAACTACCCAACAAATATACTATAAAACTGCGTGCTTTAATCTTGAAACCCTTCTGCAATATAATGGTGACTTTTTTTCTAGTCTATAACAAATCCAGTCAAGGTTGTTATTCAGAAGCGCTCAAATGAATACGCGATTATTTCCGATACACGCGTATCAAAAGAAATGTCATCTATTTTTAATTCAGTTTACAAGCTTTCGCTCAACCGGGGTACGCTGTGAACGAAGCGGACACGCTTTGATGCGTGCTACATCAAACAAAAGTTGAGAACAAGTATATAAAGTAACGTGCGCTGATCACATCAGACCTTGGTTGTTGTGATTAAAACGAAATTCAGTTTCAAACTCACGCCATTTCAATTCAATTTCAAGTCTATCTGTATTATCTGTAGACGTAGTACCTGGGGGTGAAAAGTTATACATCGAAAATAAGTTTCGTAGCGAGGAATATTTTGCATACACGTAAAATAATAGTAACTTCTGTAAACATATGTTGTAAGCAGCAACACCATACATCTAAAATTTTATTTGAGCTTGACAGGAGAGAGAAAAACTGATGATAAAATGTTTATTGTAATGTAATGTCTACAAAAGACACCTTTTAATATTTTAGAATAATGACAGTATTACTGTATGATAATATGTTTAAAATGTTCATTATTCTAAAATATTGCCAGTTTACTTATCGTGTAAGGTATAATAATGATGTAATGAGGAGAATACTGTTCTTTATCCGGAAAATTAATTACTTCATAAATATAAAAGGAGGATTGAAGCAAATATTGACAGTACTAGGATTGACAGTATTATTGACCGTGTAATGTGCCTTTATGGCACGGTCAATAATACTGTCAATTCTAGCACTGTCAGTATTTGCTTGAATCCTCCTATATTTATCAATTATGCGGATAAACATCAGTATTCTCTTCATTCCATCATTTCTATACCTTACACGATAAGTAATAAGGTCAATATTTTAGAATAATTAACATGTTATTGTACAGTTACAGTAAAAAAATATTGACAGTATTATTGAGCGTGTTAGGTGCCTTTATAAGGCACCTTACATGGTCAATAATGCTGTCAATATTTTAGAATAATGACGGTATTACTGTAATATGTTTAAAAAAATTTATTATACCTTAAAAGTATATTAACAACCGCGCATTATTGTAGAAGTGACTGAAATCATATGATTTTAGTGCAGCTGATCAAACAATAACAAAGATCAGTTGCTTACCTACTACATTGAAGAAAACCGTTAATGTTTGAATCGCGAATACAAAACTGTATCAATCATAATTAGTCTTTGGGAGAGAACTAGTTTTATAGCTTATGTGAAAATTAATCATCGCTGAAAAAGGGTTAGGTTAGGTCTCAGTTATCAGTAGTTATTTCAAAAAATACAGAAATTATCTAATTATTTTTATTATTATCTGAAATTAGATTAATGAGACTAGCCAAAAACATATTACATTTACTTTTACAATTTACAATTCCAATACCTTTGCTCGCATAGTTTTTTCAATGGATACAGTCGATTTATATTGTTTAAACCAATCCGTGAAGAGTTTTATCATATGTAAAACACTATGCAAACAAAGGTGGGGTGGGCGGGTGGTCCCTACCAACCAAACTATGCCCGTCCACTATTCCAAATGACTTGAACTCTACACTACACTGTTATTCGTTACTTTCAATGATTCAATAAATTTCATTTGTTAGTTTACGCCTAATTCGTAACAAACGTCAGAAACAATGTAGTGCATAGTTCAAGTTGTTGGTAATAGTGGACGGGCATAGTTTGGTTGGTAGGGTCCACTATTCCAAATGACTTGAACTCTACACTACACTGTTATTCGTTACTTTCAATGATTCAATAAATTTCATTTGTTAGTTTACGCCTAATTCGTAACAAACGTCAGAAACAATGTAGTGCATAGTTCAAGTTGTTGGTAATAGTGGACGGGCATAGTTTGGTTGGTAGGGGCCACCCGCCCGCCCCACCTTTGCTTGCATAGTCTTTTTCAATAGATACAGACGTTTTATATTGTTTAAACTATTCCAAAACGAGTGGTATCCTATGGAAAAACTATGCAAGCAAAGGTGGGGTGGGCGGGTGGCCCCTACCAACCAAACTATGCCCGTCCACCATTTCAAACGGCTTGAACTATGCACTACATTGTTTCTGACTTTTTTTTACGAATTAGGCGTAAACTAACAACTGAAATTTATTGAATCATAGAAAGTAATGCATAACAGTGTAGTGCAGAGTTCAAGTCATTGGTAATAGTGGACGGGAATAGTTTGGTTGGTAGGGGCCACCCGCCCACCCCACCTTTGCTTGCATAGTTTTTCCATAGGATACCACTCGTTTTGGAATAGTTTAAACAATATAAAATGTCTGTATCTATTGAAAAAACTATGCAAACAAAGGTGGGGTGGGCGGATGGTCCCTACCAACCAAACTATGCTCATCCACTATTTCAAACGACTTGAACTCTGCACTACACTGTTATGCGTTACTTTCTATGATTCAATAAATTTCAGTTGTTAGTTTACGCCTAATTCGTAAAAAAAGTCAGAAACAATGTAGTGCATAGTTCAAGTCGTTGGTAATAGTGGACGGGCATAGATTGGTTGGTAGGGGCCACCCGCCCACCCCACCTTTGATTGCATAGTTTTTCCATAGGATACCACTCTTTTTGGAATAGTTTAAACAATATAAAATGTCTGTATCTATTGAAAAAACTATGCAAACAAAGGTGGGGTGGGCGGATGGTCCCTACCAACCAAACTATGCTCATCCACTATTTCAAACGACTTGAACTCTGCACTACACTGTTATGCGTTACTTTCTATGATTCAATAAATTTCATTTGTTAGTTTACGCCTAATTCGTAAAAAACGTCAGAAACAAGTAGCGCATAGTTCAAGTCGTTTGAAATGGTGGACTGGCGTAGTTTGGTTGGTAGGGACCACCCGCCCACCCCACCTTTGCTTGCATAGTCTTTTTCAATAGATACAGACGTTTTATATTGTTTAAACGATTCCAAAAAGAGTGGTATCCTATGGAAAAACTATACAAGCAAAGGTGGGGTGGGCGTCTTTCCGCAGATAAACCTCTCCGGTATACCGGAACGTGTATGGCCGTCTTTATAAATTCTTTTTATAAATATATTTAAATGTGAAACTATAAATATCGTGTTGTTTCGTGTCTCAAGATTTACGCAATCCTCATTGCATATTTAAATAATTAACACTTGCATGCCTGCTGCAAAAATATAGGCTACGCATTACGATCGTGCGTTGTGCGAACAGTATGTTTGATTTGTGCAAATATTGTGCTTGATATCTGGCCAAGAGCAGCAGCAGCAGCGAGCAATTGCTGTTTGGTGTCCCCCGTATTTGCGCGGCTTATCTCGTGCGTAAATTAGCGGTGGGAAAAAATGCTTGCGTCGGTTTTAAGCTAGCAGTGCGAAAACAATGTTTCGGCGGTTTTCCTTCGAGACACAGGCGAAAATGAATGCCTCGCCACCACCCATCAGTGTTGGGCTGAACTGGTATACCCGACTGGCTACTAATTTGAAGAGGAAACACCCGTGTTTGTCACCCAAGACGCTTTTTAAGAAGACATTGGTAATTGATGTTTTATATATTATTCATATGTTACGATTTATAAAAAATAATATATAAATATGGTATACAATAAATACCGGGTGTTTATAACTGGTGTGAAGTTCCGATAATTCCGGCGGCCGCGCGGGTGGTTGCGACGCGGGTTATGATTCTCCAGTAGTGGAGCATTACAAACATTTGATTTTTAGTACAATTGTTTACTCAAGTCTTGGTAACCATAATTTATTTATTTATTTATTTAATATAGACATCTACAGTTTAACAGAAACCAATTACAGATGATATAATAACAACATAACAAATAAAAGAAAGAAAAAACATAACACAAAGATATATAATGAACATTCAAATTATATATTTTTAATAGCACTTACCACAGTTCGGCATATTAAAAATATCAATGTCAATATATGTGTTAAAAACATGCGATAATCTGTACAAAGGACAGTTCTTATATATATTTGTTTTCACAGTGGTCTCATAAAATAAATCATTGCACCTAGTATTTATTTATAATATAAGAATAAAAAAATAAAAAGTTGATTTAGTTAGTTTTTTTTTAATAATATTTGCAAGAAAACATTTTGTAATTTTTATCAACTTTTCCCACGATTTTTTTCTCTAAATTTTCATGTTTTGTTTACAATTTAATATTAATTATCAGACATATTTTTTTTTAAATGGCACAGGCCTTAGTTTTTTTTTAATTAATTTCAAACTTAAACTTGTTAGTATATGGCGTGGTAAAAAATATATTTAGCAATAAAAAAAACTTCTATCTTTATAGGGCTATTAGCCGTGAGGCTTTTCCGCCGGTCAAGGGAGAAGCTCAGAGGAGTTTAATCACCCGGTATTTACCTTAACTTCACAGAAAACCTCTGAAAACTGTGAAAGGTGATTCGCACAAACTCAGGCTCCCCAATGCTCAGTACGAGACGGACGACGTCTCTAACCACTCGGCCGGCCACTGAGCTGGGTTATTTAGCAATATTATTTTTAGTTAAATTATTGTATATTGTTTATACTACTTGATAACCCCAACTGGTACCTATTTAATATATACATTTATATCATACAGATTAAAATTTAAATATATAAAGTTACCCTACGTCGGCTAGTTTTTATAATTATATTTATTTTTTACTGCTATTTAACTATTTTATTATGTGTGCATACACATACAATTTGTATACAAAGTATGCAACAAATGAATAAAATAATAATATTATTATATATATATTTTTTACAGGTATTTAACTATTTTAATATGTGTGCATTACATACAATTTGTATATTTATAATATATATATATATATATATATATATATATAATTATATATAATTGTATAAGTATCCAAGGAAGAGTGATACCTATTTAATATATACATTTATTACCCAGTAATTTAAAATACCTATTATATAAATACGGGCTACCAAAATAATTGTAGTATTTACCCCTATTATTATAGTAGTTGTAAAAGCACCAAATAGATTATGTTTTGAAAATAGATTACCATAATGACTGAATTTGTAAGTCTCATAATATTTTATGAATATAACAGAAACACGTTGTTTGTTGATATTAAACTTGTGTAGCGCACATTTATTACTCTGTTGAGTTGTGCTCGTCTGATTTTCTGAAACGCTAATTTTGTTGCAGCTTCCCGTCGCGGACCCGTTCTTGGAGAAAGTCAATATATCTGATTTGGGTGAGTTTCTATTTACATTTCCTACGTGTGCGGTATAGTTGCATGCATGCGCAATTATGATGCCTAAGGTGGATCACCGAAAGAGCTACAGATAGAAAATTTTACTCGCCGTTTTATTTAAATTACTAATATTTATATAGGAATTTGACCAGATTACGTTAATTTTGGTATCACATAGGCTTATCCTCCAATCAATTTCTTATAACTTTCAGAAATAAAATATACTTATACATATTATGTTATAAAGGCACCTTACACGGTCAATAATACTGTCAATCCTAGTACTGTCAATATTTGCTTCAATCCTCCTTTTATATTTAGCAAGTAATCAATTATCCGGATAAAGATCAGTATTCTCTTCATTACATCATTACTATACCTTAAAGGATGAGTAATACCAGTAATACTGGCAATATTTTAGAATAATGAATATATTAAATATTTTATCGTACAGTAATACTGTCATTATTCTAAAATATTGACAGTAATATTGATCATGTAAGGTGCCTTATACAGTAACGTTTTTTCAGACTCTAAAGTCCTGGTTTCCTAGAAAACGGTATCAATAAAAGCAACTGTTTTTGTCATTTACATATTCAAAACAATTCAAATGTGACTTACACCACTTTCATTCTCACAGGCTCATATGGTCACAACATAAAAATTCTTGGATTGAATCGGCATCTACTTTGTGATAATTCATTTTTCAACCTACTACTAGCATTTTTAAATTCAACTATGCCAACATTTTCAAAATTTTGATTTTTTTCAAAATGTTCTGAATTCTAAATAGTTGTATGGTGTTCAGGAAATAAATCTCTTGCAATTTTGTATTGTTCATCAGATTCAATAAATATATTTTTCTTTTGAAATTTGTTGCAAATTATTTTGTAGGCTTTTCCCCATTATATTATAGAATATAATACAAGTAAAAAATAAATAAAATTCGATTTTAAACTCAAAGGAAAATAACTGGAAATTCTTTGTGATGATTTAGAAAACAATTTATGGGGAAAAACATACAAAATAATTTGCAACAAATGATATTATATATATATATATATATATATATATATATATATATTTATATATATATATATATATATATATATATATATATATATATATTTGTGATAACGTATCACATCTCTGCTGGATGGAAACCTCTCTATATTTTTAATATGAATCGGTTGTATGGAATTAAGCCTTTCCTGAGGAAAAAGGAATATTTTAATAAAGCTTGAATGCGCCTTGAGGGGATATCATTAGGACGGTTATATTAAAAAAATCCTCCGCCGCGTGAAAGATCAAAGTTATTCCTTCTCGACATCTCGGCGTTTTCTTTACACAGAATTAAACCATGAATCTCTACTTTCAAATGATGTTATACAAAAACTTGTTTCTTATGGGCTGTATAACTTGTATATATTTTTTTTATATTAAATATACGTTACCATCATATTAGTCATTTTGCAAACAACAAAAAATATAACGAAATAATTTACAGTAATGCTGTAAGACCGGTGTGAAGTTAGCCTCTAATATCCCAGCCTCTATACCGCGCGAACGGCGGATTGTTTACGGGTCTATATTGACCAATTGGGGTGACCAATAAAATTCAAATTTTGAGGAATTCTTTGTTAATGTCTTGCCGACTATTATATATATATATATATATATATATATATATATATATATATATATATATATATAATTGCAAATTCTCTAATAATTTCACCCTCCGGTGGGAATCGAACCCACGTCTCTGGGTTCGATTCCCACCGGAGGGTGAAATTTTTAGAGAATTTGCAATCACATATTTATAGCCTACTATTTGGCAATAATAACAGTCTTTAAATATATATATATATATATATATATATATATATATATATATATATATATATATTTAATAATTTTTATAGGCGTTTTTGTATAATATATATGGTAACGTAAATTATTTTTTTGACCAATTCACGTAATCGATATTGATTTGAAAAAAATTGCTTCATATTTATAATGATATGACAAAGTAAAATGGAAAATCTCTATCCCTACTTATTTGTTTTTCTATTTTTTTTTTAAATTTTAACATTTAAGCATATCTTGATAATCCGATTTTAGATGCCGAGTCGATAAAAAAATAATACAACATATTTTGTTCAAATTTTTTTACTGATCTTAGCACTAAACCTATCAGTATACCAGATGGCCGAAGGAAAATGGAAAAAGTATTTTTTTTGGCCGACTAACTCGTATATAATTATTATTATTTTTGACCAAGACGCGCAATGTTCATGGATTTGAAACAAATTGCTTAATGTTTGGAAATTAATTGAATAGAATATAAATTAATGGATAACAGTATAGTGCATAGTTCAAGTTGTTTGAAATAGTGGACGGGCATAGTCAGGTTGGTAGGGGCCACCCGCCCACCCCACCTTCGCTTGCATAGTTTTTTCATTGGATATAGATGTTTTATATTGTTTATACTATTCCAAGAATAGTGTTATCCTATGGAAAAACTATGCGAACAAAGGTGGGGTGGGCGGGCGGTCCCTACCAACCAAACTATACCCGTCCACTATTTCAAACGACTTGAACTATGCACTGCACTATCATCCGTTATTTTCTATGATTAAATGAATGTCATTTATTAATTAAAGACTAATTAAAAAAATATATGTGAAAAATAATGTAATGCATAGTTCAAGTGGTTTGAAATAGTGGACGGGTATAGTGAGGTTGGTAGGGGCCACCCGCCCACCCCACCTTTGTTCGCATAGTTTTTCCATGGGATAATACTCTTCTTGGAATAGTTTAAACAATATAAAACGTCTGTATCCATGGAAAAAACTATTCGAGCGAAGGTGGGGTCGGTGGTTGATCCCTACCAACCAAACTACGCCCGTCCACTATTCCAAATGATTTGAACTATGCATTACACTATTATCCGTTATTTTCTATCATTAAATTAATGTTATTTATTAATTTAAGACTAATTAAAAAGATATATGTGAAAAATAATGTAATGCATAGTTCAAGTCGTTTGAAATAGTGGACAGGCATAGTTTGGTTGGTAGGGGCCTCCCACACACCCCACCATCGCTCACATACATTTTCATATGAATACAGACGTTTTATGCTGTTTAAACTATTCCAACAAGAGTGTTATCCAATGGAAAAACTATGCGAACAAAGGTGGGGTGGGCGGGCGGCCCCTACCAACCTCAATATACCCGTCCACTATTTCAAACGACTTGAACTATGCATTACATTATTTTTCACATATATTTTTTTAATTAGTTTTTAATTAATAAATGACATTCATTTAATCATAGAAAATAACGGATGATAGTGCAGTGCATAGTTCAAGTCGTTTGAAATAGTGGACGGGCATAGTTAGGTTGGTAGGGATTTGAAAAAATTGCTTAATGTTTATAACAATATGACAAAGTAAAATGGAAAATCTTTATCCCTACGTATTTGTTTTTCTATTTTATTTTTAAATTTTAACTTATAAGCTCATATCTTGATAATCCGATTTTAGTTGCCGAGTCGATAAAAAAATAATACAACATATTTTGTTCCATTTTTTTACTGATTTTAGCACAAAACATATCAGTATACCACATGGCCGAAGAAAAATGGAAAATTTTGATTCTAAGTATTTTTTTTCGGCGACTAACTTGTATATCATTATTATTATTTGTGACCAAGACGCGCAATCGATATGGATTTGAAAAAATTGCTTAATGTTTATAACAATATGACCAAGTAAAATGGAAAGTTTCTATCCCTACGTATTTGTTTTTCTATTTTTTTTTTAATTTTTAACTTTTATGCTCATATCTCGATAATCCGATTTTAGAGGCTGAGTCGATAAAAAAATAATACAACATATTTTGTTTAATTTTTTTACTGATCATAGCACGAAACATATCAGTATACCAGATGGCCGAAGGTAAATGGAAAATTTTGATTCTAAGTATTTTTTTCTTCAGCGACTAACTTGTATATCATTATTATTATTTTTGACCAAGACGCGCAATCGATATGGATTTGAAAAAAATTGCTTAATATTTATAACAATATGACAAAGTAAAATGGAAAGTTTCTATCCCTACATATTTGTTTTTCTATTTTTTTTTTTAATTTTTAACTTTTACGCTCCTATCTCGATAATCCGATTTTAGAGGCTGAGTCGATAAAAAAATAATACTATATATTTTGTTTAATTTTTTTACTGATCTTAGCACAAAACATATCAATGTATCAGATGGCAGAAGGAAATTGAAAAAAAATGATTCTAACTATTTTTGTTCAAAATCTACACCTATATACAGATATAGACTAAATTATATATTACATGCCATATTTCACTGCTTTTAGGTGGTTTATTACCCTCATTTTACTTACTCCTCTTTCATCCATGTAAACACCACATCCAACCTTTACTGACTCTATCACAGCTAGTAAATAAAATTGTAGTGATGTAAAAAATTAAAATAATAAATCACTAAACAAGGCTCAACTATTAAGTTCACAGACGGTTATTATAAAGTTGGCCAGCGCGCACGCGAGGCTGCCAATTTGATGCAAAAAAAATCAACGGCAGGTTTTTTTCACGGCCTATTAATTTTCGGGCGGGGCACCATTCAGCAATTAGAATATTTAGGAGCCCGGTGACGTTCGATAAAATGCCCGTGTGTGTACCCGGTGGTTTTTGGCAGTTGCACCCGATCGCGGCCAATAATAGCTCATCTCCGGCCGCAGACTAGCGGCGGCGAGGCTGCCTCAGTTTTTCCCGGATGTACCTTCCGCGACCAACGCGTGCAGTCCGATAATAAATGCCGAGCCGCCGCCGTCGCCGCCGCCGCCCGTCGTGTTTTCGCAGTGCTTGTTTGTTTATAAATTTGTGCGATTTCGTGTTTAAAGGCGGGAATGAATTCGTGTGCAGCATGGCATAAACATTGTTTCCGTGTTTAGGCCGCGCGAGACGACAACACAATATTTCATTGAACACTGCCAAAAACTGCGCTGGTGTTTACAGTTTACGAGTTTATGCACTGGACTAAGCGATACATAATCACCTACTTTGTAAATGATGTGGTACTGGTGTTTCAATTAACATGTGTATGCAATTTTATGAATTCAATTCTAGAATCTACATGTAGTTAAAGGTGTGTTTATGATGATATAAAATAAGAATTAACACAAGGAGAAATAGTAGATAAAAATAAGGATCATATTACACATTATGTAGATACATAGTAAATAATCAAATATGTACAGAAAATTATTAGTTCTTCTTAGTTATTCATATCGTTATTGAAATATATATATATATATATATATATATATATATATATATATGAAAAATATGTATAAGAGCCGATATTTAACTGGAGAATAAAGCCCTGGTTTCCTAGGAGAGCGGTCGCTTTAAAACGGCCGCTTTTGACGTAATTTTTACGTCACGAAAATAATTTTACGTGTATATAAACAAATATGGCTTTCCATAAAGAATAATACCTCAACATACTGCAAAAACTCAATGAATTACAATGAAAACTTGTGACTTATTCAATTACATATACTTAAAATGATTTTTGTGATGTGTAAATGACGTCAAAAGCGGCCGCTTTAAAGCGACCAGGGCTTTAGGCTATTCGTGGAATAAGTTTGACAGATTGGCGTTAATATCTGAAACTTATTCCACGAATAGCCTCATTCTCCGGTTAAATATCACTTGTAGAATCGGCCCTATATTGAATTTCTTATTTTATTTCATCATAAACCTATTAACTGTTGGTTATTTACTCAAAAACACTAGTACAAAGCCGCTTTTCGTTTCGTAAAAATTAAACATTAAAAATTATAGAAAATTAAAAAAGATATATAATTGTATTAAAAAAAAACTTTAATTATGATTATAAATTAACGTACAAAGGCTACATCAAATGTTAAAAACAAAATCCGGAAAAAAATTCCCAAAAATCATCTAAATCGGAAATCACTGTGTATAATGTATATATTATTGATTAAGGAGTTGAGAAATAATAATTTAATGCGGTTCACTTGTAACATAAACAGGTTTCAAAAACCCTAACTACATGTAATTTCACGGCCCTTCAGTGGCTTTAGACATGCGATTAACCGTGAGATTTTTTCCCCAATAAAATAAATATGTTGAATTTAATGTTTATTTATGGACTCCATGAATATTTATTTGTGCAAAAATCAGAACTAGTCACCGTATTATTAATCGTACATGTACGCTGGTTGCTCCATAAATCGTTCAACACACACACACACACATGATGTCTTTAAAAACCCGTTCATGCGTATTATTTATACAAGTAGTCATGCAATCAGCAGATTTGAAATGTTAATACGTTGTTGTTTCAGCGTGGCACATAAATTAAAGTTAAAACCATTAAGTTTTGTACAGACGGCACCTGTTTCTTTTGGACGGGGAACATTTGCATTAGCGAGTTGTTTTTTTTAATAGAACTATTTTTCAGTGTTATGTATGAACTATGACTATGACGGGTGATTGAGTATCACAAATACACTAAAAATATATACGTAAATTGATAACACGTAGCAGTACTATTTAATCGAATTGGAGCTAAAAATACAATCAGATTATCGTGATGGAGGATTATAGTTTAGCCCTTTTAATTTTCAAACACAATTTGTGACAATTATTGAAAAATGAAAAATATTTTATTTGTAAAAAGCAATGTTATAATAATTAATTATAATAATTATAATATATATATATATATATATATATATATATATATATATATATATATATATATATATATATATATATATTTAGACTTGTTTTTACTACTGATAACACGGAGTAGCTAAAAGGCCATTCACAATAAAGTCCTGGTTTTCTAGGAAGCGGTGTCGATACAAGTGGTAGCTTTTGACGTCATTTACACATCACAAAAACCGTTTTAAGTATATTTAATTGTATAACTCACAATTTTTCATCGTAATTCATTCTGTTTTTGCAGTACGTTGAGGTATTACTCTTTATGGGGAACTATATTCGTATAAACGAATAAATAAATATAAATAACCCAGCTCAGTGGCCGAGTGGTTAGAGGCGTCGTCCGTCTCGTACTGAGCATTGGGGAGCCTGAGTTCGATCCCCAGCGGGGAGCGAATTTTCGTGAATCACCTTTCACAGTTTTCCAGAGGTTTTCTGTGAAGTTAAGGTAAATACCGGGTGATTAAACTCATCTGAGCTTCTCCCTTGACCGGCGGAAAAGCCTCACGCTGATGGCCCTATAAAGATAGAAGTTTTTTTAAATATAAATACACGTAATTTTTTTTGTAACGTAAATATCGTTTTTAAACGATCGCTATCCTAGAAAACCAGGGCTTTAAGTCCTGGTTTCCTAGCAAGCGGTGTCGATAAATACGGCCGTTTTTGACGTCATTTACACATTACAAGATACGTTTTAAGTACATGTAATTGAATCTAATCAGATTCCAGTGTAATTCATGAAATTTTTCCAATACTTTGAAGTATATCACTCTTTGGATTACCAGATTCATTTAAATATACGTATAAGAAATGTATAACGTCAAAATAATGTGAAATAAGGCCGTTTTTGTCGACACCGCTTTCTAGGGAACCAAGGCTTTATAGTGACTTATTTACATTTGAATTTTATTTTATATTTAGTAATATAACAACAACAATTATCATTTGTTAATTATGGTAATAAAAGAACAAATAATTTGATTTTATAATAAAATTGGACGTGCATTTAAGATTAGCGGCTTTGAAATTTTACTAGTAATAAAATATTACGAGCGTGAATAGCGGAGCACTGTTTACGGACCAATGAGTTGAGGTTTTGAATGCTGCTTGACTAATTCAAATCGGTTACTCATACCAATGATATAATTCACTAAATAGGTTCATTCATGATTTACTCATCTCTAATTGTAAATCTCTGGAAATGTTAACTACATTTTATAGCTTCGCTTGCCTCAGTTTGTGTGAAAAAGTCATTTAAACTTACATTTCAAACACGAATTAAAAATTAATTTTAGTTATGGTACGAATCTGATTTTAGTTATAAACACGAATTAAAAATTAATTTTAGTTATGAAACGAATCTGCTTTTAGTTATAAAAGCAGATTCGTTTCATAACTGAAATAAATTTAACACCAAGCTATGCAACTTGCGACAAATATTATCAATCTTCCACTATTGAATCAGCACATTCTTTGTACAAGAAAAACATCCCACACACATCTATTTAAAACCCATCATTGACTTTAAAGTAGCGCAATATTTATTAGCACCACTTACTGTATGAATATACAGCCCCATTTTGGCGTGTGTCCAAACAGCAGGTCGTTATTTACGCTTGTGCAGTGAATTGCGCCCCGATAAATATTGGCGAATTTGCGTGTTTTGGAGGCTGCATGTTAGAGCAGTACTATTTAAACATATTCCATACAATACGGATATAGTGATTCGACGGGTGGTTGTTGTGAGTGCATTACAAAACGTTTTGAGATGAGGCTCCGAGCGGGTAATGTTGCGATTGCACTTTTACTCGAACCATGCCCTCTCCACTATACACGAGGAGTCGGAGGAGGAGGTCTACCGCGTAGATCAGATCAAAGAGTTTGAAGAAGTGTCGCAGGCGTACAAGGAATGGTTGATAGAAATTTTAGAGAAAGGTATATTGAGGTTGAATCGAAACAGAATGTATTAGGGGGTTTAATATACATTCAGCTATTAAACAGCTCTAACACCTTCAGACATAAGTATTAACAGAAATTAACAGAAATTAACAGAAATTAACAGAAATTAACAGAAATTAACAGAAATTAACAGAAATTAACAGAAATTAACAGAAATTAACAGAAATTAACAGAAATTAACAGAAATTAATAGAAATTAACAGAAATTAACAGAAATTAACAGAAATTAACAGAAATTAATAGAAATTAACAGAAATTAACAGAAATAAACAGCGTAAGGAACAGTAATTAGCAGATCTTAATAGTTTTCATAGCTTTAAACACTTCAGTGTGTAATTCTTCCTCTTTCAATCGGACCAAGAATTTTTATAAAAATCGCTGTAAAAGTTCTAGTATTTTAAAACTGGACTGAAATGGCTTTTAGATAACCATATACGTAACTTTGATGAAGGCGCGAGATAACCGACATGTTATGTGATGCTTAACTAGCGCTTTTGCCAAATAATTGAACTCAAAAATTAATGGCAAAATCGTTATCTTGGTCTTTAGATAAACACAAACGTAGCTTGTTTGTGTTTATCTAAAGACCAAGGTTCTGCTTTTCACATTAATTTTTAAGTTATTGCTGTTAGTAAATCGCTATGAAACGTATACTATTTATAGCGCACGATCATAGCGATCGTACAAAAATCGCACCCCTAGTTTCCTCGGCAGCGGCCGCTTAACACGGCCTCTTTAGCACATGTACACATCACAAACATAATGTTAAGTACATATATGTAATTGAATAACATACATTTGTTTACCATCATTAATTGAATAACATACATTTGTTTACCATCATTAATTGTCTTTTTGCATTACTCTTTATGGGAAACCATATTCATTTATTTACACGTAAAACTATTTTTGTGTTTTAAGCGACCGCTCTTCGAGATAACTAGGGCTTAAGGGTCAGTCCAGTCCAGACTTAAAATACCGGAATAGGAATCTAGTATAATACTAATCTACTATATAAAGAGCTAGAAATCGCGTGTTTTTTTTTAATTACTCTATGAACATTTAGCAAACTCGGAGGATAAAATGTATTAATCGCAGGCAATCAATCATAGTAGTACCGTAAAATGAGGTTACTTTGCACCATTTTTCAGGTTTTTTGTCTTTAATTGAACAGAAATATTTTTTGAAGCGCGTTAAGAATATGGGACTTGTTGCATTTTGTTCTTTAGTGTTATTAGTTGCTATTTAATATAAAATGGTGTAATGTGAGTAATTTATTATGCAATATTTATTATATAAATTTGGTGCAAAGTTACCCCTTTGAGTAGGATACTTTGCACCATCACATCATTTTGATCGAAACTCCGTTGTATATAGGAAAGATGCGAAGTTAAAAACATAAATCAATAGAGCACACAAAATTTATTCATGGAACTGATTTTTTCTTCAAAAAACATAAACGACACATTGCAAATTAATTATTTACAGCCAACCCAACTTTTCCATTTCTGGAATTCGATACAATCATCTTCTATTTACCATGGTAGAGGGGTTTATGTTGTCAAATACATGCTCCCTATCATAGTATGAAACATCTGGATTTTCAGGCAATTTTCACGACTTGATAGATTTAACCATAGAAGAAATTACAACTCCAATGATATTATTTTATCAGAAAACAATTCCCCGTATTTGAAAATCATGTATTCTCCTACAACTCTCTTTGCGGCAATTATGCCAAGAGCATCTGCTAGAGATTTCGTACCTTCCATCATTGCAGCTTTTTCTTCCTTTTCCATTTCTTTTACCATTTGCTCCGAGTCTGTTTGAAAATTGGGATATTCTTTATCTGAAGAGTCCTGCAATACTGGATCATCAGTGTCATCATCCCGCTGGATTCGCTTTGTCTTTTCTGATATATCCTATTGCCTTTCTTCTGTCTTTTATATATTTTGTGAATTAAAAAAAAAATTGTTTCACCAGTTTTAACACAGTTTGACGTTGGTGCAAAGTCTCCCCATATTGTGGTGCAAAGTTACCCCACGTGTTAAAAATGTTAACAAGTACTTACCAGATGATTTTAAATATAAACTAATTATCAAAATATATAGCCAAAGATGTGTAACTGGTACTAAAATGGTGACTTATCTCATAGTATTACACACGAATCGCTGGAACACGCAATTTTTTAACACTAAACAAAACTGCAACAGATTGGTGTCATAAACAAGTCCCGTAAAGTTAGGTTTTGATGTAGAAATCTCCTAATCACTCTCTCACAAGATCTACAGATGACACTTCCATCTTGTGATTAACATGTTGCGCAGTTAAATTAGAAACTACACATATGGCTCCACGATGAATCTTTTTCGGACGTTGGTGCAAAGTTACCCCACGCGGTGCAAAGTAACCTCGTTTTACGGTATGTGAGTTTTCTCAAGGATTAATAAATATCCATTTATAGAAAATGTAATGATATACTGTATATTTAATTTTTTGAAATAGTCGCAAAAGTAATGGACACATTTCTGTATATATATATATATATATATATATATATATATATATATATATATATATATATATATATATACATAAATGAGGATGATATTATCATCTTGCCATCTTCATTTTTTACCAACCAAACTATATCCGTCCACTATTTCAAATGAGTCAGTCTGCATTACACTGTTATCCATTACTTTCTATGAATTAATTAATTAAATTTATTAATTTACTCCTAATTCATAAAAAGAAATGTAAGAAACAATGTAGTCCAGACTTCAAGTCGCTATGACAACTACATTGTTTCTTACATTTCTTTTTACGAATTAGGACTAAATTAATAAATTAAATTAATTGATTCATAAAAAGTAATGAATAACATTGTAATGGCGTAAACTAACAAATGAAATTAATTGACAAACAAAAAGTCACAGTTAACAGTGTAGTGCAGAGTTTAAGTCATTTGAAATAGTGGATGGGCATAGTTTGGTTGGTAGGGGCCACCCGCCCACCCCACCTTTGCTCGCATAGTTTTTCCATAGGATGACACTCTTCTTGGAATGGTTTAAACAATATAAAACGCTTGTATCCATTGAAAAAACTATGCGAGCGAAGGTAGGGTGGGCGGGTGGCCCCTGCCAACCAAACTATGCCCATCCACAATTTCAAATGACTTGAACTATGCACTAGGCGGGCGTCCCCTACCAACCTGACTATGCCTGTGCACTATTTCAAACAACTTGAACTATGCTCTACATTGTGTCTCATATATTATTTTACGAATTAGGCGTAAACTAACAAATGAAATTAATTGACAAATAAAAAAACACAGTAAACAGTGCAGTGCAGAGTTCAAGTCATTTGAAATAGTGGATGGGCATAGTTTGGTTGGTAGGGGCCACCCGCCCACCCCACCTTCGCTCGCATAGTTTTTTCAATGGATACAAGCGTTTTATATTGTTTAAACCATTCCAAGAAGAGTGTCATCCTATGGAAAAACTATGCGAGCAAAGGTGGGGTGGGCGGGCGGTCCCTACCAACCAAACTATGCCCGTCCACTATTTAAAACGACTTGAACTCTGCACTACACAGTTTTTTTTTCTTGCAATTTCCTATAAGCTAATAGTCCTGTGGAAAAAACTAGGCGAGCAAAGGTGAGGCAGACGGGTGGATGGTCCCTACCAACCAAACTATATCCATTAACTATAACCACTCGAGATATTGTGTGAATTCATCTTCACTAGCTACACTGATCTAGATATGTAGATTGCTAAGAAGTGGATTCACACTTATATATGTTAAATAATTTTAAATTTGTTCGCGACGTTCTGACATAGTAATTTTGTATCTCAGTATTTATAGCTGATCAATTAGTAAATAGTGTCGGAATAGAATTTGCGAGGACAAATAAAACACATTACGTTAAATCGAGTTGCCAATTTTGTTTTGTTTGTAAATAAAACTTTATAATGAGTGCAGCGCATTGTGATGTAACCCAAAACTGTTTAATTTGGCACGTGAAATATTAGTTATTTATAAAAACGTCGCCAAACTAATTCGCCAACACTTGCCAGACAGCAATTAAAATACTAATCCACCAAATAAATAGCTAGATATAACGTTTTTTTTTTTGTTCTTCGATTGAAATCGAAATCTGTTTTATTATATTTTTTTTTTAAATTAAATTTATTTATTAATTTTTTTCCCCTTACCATACATATACAGTATAGTATTTAACTATTTATATAATTGTAAAAATTAAAATGAATTGCATATCTACAAATAAAAGAAAAAAAAAAATAAAATAAAATTTATTTATTAATTAGCACCAATTAACACCCGATCTCCTTTCATTGTTTATAGAGGAAGACGAGTCGCAGATCTTCGTCAAGTTCTTCAAGTTCCACAAATGCTACGACCTGATCCCGACATCAGCGAAACTGGTGGTGTTTGATACGCAGCTGCTGGTGAAGAAGGCGTTCTTTGCGTTGGTTTACAATGGCGTGAGGGCCGCCCCGTTGTGGGACAGCTCGCGCCAGGAGTTTATTGGGATGCTCACCATTACGGACTTTATTAAAATTCTGCGCATGTACTACAAGTCGCCCGAGGTTGCCATGGAGGAGCTGGAGGAGCACAAGCTGGACACGTGGCGACATGTGTTGAAGGACCAGCGGCCGCTCACTAGCATTGGACCGGATGCCTCACTTTATGATGCCATAAGAACGTTGATACATAATAGAATACATAGGTAAGTTTATTTTTGTATATTTCAATTATTACAATTGTGCGAAACACATTGTGTCATATTTTTCAACAACTAAACTATATTTTGCGAGACACGTAGAAATTGTATGTCATGTAAATCTGATACTGCACTATAATTGTTAAATTTATTTTTGAAAATTACATTGATAACTAATAATAATAATGCTTTATTGACGGAAAACTCAATTTCAAAATCAATTACAAACAAATTTTAAAACTAATTAATCATATTCTAGCCCCTTATGACTTTAGTAATAATAATACTTTAATTATTAAACATTTAAAGGTTGCCTGTAATTGATCCGGATACCGGCAACGTTCTCTACATATTAACCCACAAACGAATTCTGCGATTCCTGTTCCTGTATATAAACGAGTTACCGAAGCCGAGCTATATGAATAAGACACTGCGTGAAGTTAAAATAGGAACATACGACGATATAGAAACAGCCTCGGAGGACACCTCAATTATTCTAGCGCTTAAAAAATTCGTAGAAAGGCGAGTGTCCGCCTTACCAATTGTAGATCCTGAGGGGCGACTCGTAGATATCTATGCTAAATTCGATGTAATTGTAAGTATAAATTTCGCCCTTTTAAAACTACTCGAGAATAATATCAACTTTTGTGTGTAGAATCTAGCTGCTGAAAAGACCTATAATGATTTAGACGTTTCGCTAAAGAAAGCCAACGAGCACCGTAACGAGTGGTTCGAGGGTGTTCACAAATGCAAACTAGACGAGACCTTGTTTGCTATAATGGAGAAAATCGTGCGTGCAGAAGTCCACAGATTAGTAGTAGTGGATGAGGAAGAGAAAGTAATCGGAATAATTTCATTATCAGATTTATTGCTTTACCTAGTTCTACGACCTTGCGGGGAAGACGGATCCCCCAATGGCGTTGCTTCCGTTAGAGCTCAAGTAAGTTACACCTCAACAAATATAATTCTCAAATATTAATTGCACGTTTTATTTTAGGATTCACTAAATGATTCTCAAGTAGACGAGGTGACAACAGAAACGATCCTTGAAGAAGAGGAACATTTGGTGGATGAAGCCAACGCTGAAGACGATGAAGAGGTTGATGATAGCAAACCGGAGGATTCGTACAGTAGTCTACCCGACTCGCCGCTATTAGATAAAACATCGATAACTAATGAGAATCCCATATTTCGAGAGGTAACAGTCTCGGGTGGTGAATAGCATCATCTGATCTAATATTGGTGATCTAATAATTTACAAAAGATGCGGGTTTTAAAATATATACATAGGTACCTATTTGTGTAACATACACATGGACAAAATGAATCATCCGATGAATTGTTTCTTTAGGAGTTTCTTATACTTAAGATATGATGAGGCGCGTGTTTGGAGTTGATAATAGATTTCTATGTTTTGTACTTAACTGTATATTGTACCAAAGACTGTACCGTTGCACGCCTGTAATATTTAAGGCAAACACTATTTACATTGCAAGAAAAGAAACAACTCTGAGGATCAATCGTGAATGTGCTTTATTTATTAAACAAAGTATATTATAGAAAAAAAAAGCAAAAAAACAAGTAATAATAATATAATTAACCTTTATTATTACGATGATAATAATGTATAATAAATTCATTTTAAGTATGTATAATTAAAAAAAAAATGTTCAAGCTTTTTTAGATGCTCTATTCATGTACCTTTATACACTCACAACAACATTGGATTTGAGCTTTCGTAGAAAATTGATATTACAACAACCAAAAACACCGTTGGTTTGTGAATGTATATTTTTAAAATGCATACCAAAAGTGACTTAGTTAATTGATATTGTTTGTTTCAAACCTGTACAACCTAAATATATAATACAAATATCATGGTCTCTTTTGTAATAGGTTTATTGATTTAAAAAAAAAACACGATTTAGTTTAATTTTTGAAATATTTGGGGGTAATGTTATTATTTATAATTTCTGTGGTATATTATTGTGATGTGGTTATCAAATTGCGACGGCATCAAATCGTGTGTGTGTTTGTTTGTCGGGGTAATTGTAAAAAATTAATGAACAAGCTGAGAAAGAAAGAAAAAACGTAAATTTTAACTTGCACAGTTTATAAATTTTATATACAAATATAGTGTTAAGGTGTACAGTTATTTGGAGTGATTTCAACCAGTTATTTATTAATACAATAACATGACTCGGAAATTGTAGTTTTATGATGCGAGTGCACGAGCTATAGATATAAGTTGTACAACGATGTAGAATGGGGGCGCTTGTTCACCCGGCCTAGTACACGCTTAGTGTGCGTTTCAAGAATAATTACAACAAACCATTGAGAATAAACAAGTATATATCTATAATTCATTTATTTAAATTGTTTTAATCATGGATGTTTGAAATAGATTTTAGTTTGTTTTGGTTGGGTGGAAGATACACATGCGACTCAATTTTGGTAAGTTTGTAATTAAATAACGAATTTATTTTTAAGTAGTTTTATGTAGTTGGTAAAGTTTGAAGTTCTAACAACTGTGCCTATGTGAGAGCGATTGTAGGTTTATGCTGACAGAAAAATAAATTGAACTAGATCAAAATCTTACAATTAAAACTGACACAATAATCACAAATTTATGCCAGTGCTGACATCTTCGCCACATATCACACTATGAGATGACAAGTGTCCTAACAAGGTTTTAATGATTCTTGTACATTATTTTAAAGCAGGTTAAGCGTCATGAACATTTAGCCAAACTATCCATTTTACCCAAGACTGTTTTTTGCCAAATTGTGATATTTCTGTTTGTCTTATTTGATTGACTTATTTTATATAATTTTGGCAAATTTGCCTTATCATAAAACGATAAAAGGGCGGCACACCAGTGTCCGCTGCGGCCCTAGAGATCCTTTAGTGTTATTGCGTATATTTCTTTTAAAATCTAAAACCCTGGCGCACACCGGTGTCCGCCATGGCCGAATTGGCTGGAGCATAGCAGATACCGGTGAACGCCATGGTGCTTAACCTGTTAATACTTTTTTTGCGTTTAAACAAACCAATTATTTAAAAAAATATATAAAATTATACTCAATGGTAAAACTACTGAAACTATTGCAATCTTTAAAATTCATTTATCTCTATTTATTTTTGGAAGTTACATTTGATATATCAGTGTGCAATATATTATGAATTTAGCTGCATAAACTAAAAGGATGTGTGCAGGCAAGGACATGAGATGATGTTTTATTCAATGCAACAATGTTCATTTGAACTCTTTGATTTAATACAAATTTATTTCACCTTAATTTGATTGTTTTTTAATAGAATGTATACAAATTAATATAAAAACAATGCATATAAATTAGTATTAAAAAAAAATTAGGGCCGGTTCTACAATTGACATTTAACCGCAGATAAGGCTATTCGTGGAATAAGTTTGAGATTTTTAAGCAAATATCTTAAACTTATTTCACGAATAGTGTTAAATATCAATTGTAGAACCGGCCCTTAATAATATAGATAAATTGAATTAATTAAGTATAAACATTGAATTAAATGTATAAAAACCCTACAAACCCATCAAGATAGTCGTAGCGCAAACAGGAACATGCACAGGCGCTGACGCTTGCCGCACACTCATCTCCCAAGTGTCCAGCAGTTGGGAGACTGAGAAATGCTTGGGTAACTTCTTAATCCTAGCCAACAGCGCCGCTTGTACCGCCGATAAGAATTCAGTAGCGTTGTACTCGTGAGACGCCATATGGCATTTGGGTGATGTAAACGGGTAGTCTGCGGGCACAGTGAGCGACACTGGTGGCACGCATGGAAGATTTTTGTCATCCAACCAGCAGATCAATTGTATGGTTTTTGAACCGGGCTGCTGGTTGGGATCGATTGACACCTTGAAGCGTTGATCCAGCCGTGCGATTTCACCCTGAAGAACGTCCGGGATTTCGCTGGTTGGCTCTTCGATCTTCTTCTTTTTTAGTGGAGGAACTAATCTAGAAATAATTATTTTAATTAAAATTAGATAAAAAAAACCATAAATGTTCAATAAATCTATGGATTTCACTTGTTATACCTTATACAGTCAGTAATATTTTTGTTATTCTAAAATAGTGACAGTATTACTGATCATGTAAGGTGTAGTAATGATCCATTATGATCATCATTATTCTTTGGAACATTGATTGCAATGTTTATATCTATAACTTTGTAACTAACTTGATTTCTGGACTGAATAATGCCTCCAATGTCGGCCCGAAGGTCCTATGTAATGTATGATTAATTACAGGCGATTGTAAATTGTTGCTAATAGCTTCAATCAGGGGATTGAATGGGTGGTGCTCTTTTACATTTACTGTTCCACCAGTAGGAGCCGAAACGCTGCCATCGCCTTCACGCTTAAAGTTTAACTTCTCTAAAACAACTTCACATTTTAAAAGGGTCTCCAGTGGCATTCTCTGGGTTGGGGTTGATAGTATTTCGAGCAGTTTCTTCATTTTACTAGTCTTTTCCATATCTGCAACAAAAATTACATAAAATAAATAAAATCGAGTTCTATTTTAATGTTAACTCTGAATGAACAATTTGATAATTTAGTCAATAAACAAACTTTCCACTCCAAACCAACCAAACTGCCCATTTACTATTTTAATCAACTTGAACTCTGCACTATATTGTTACTGGCAACTATTTAATGATTTAATTTGTGTATAGGAGTTCAAGTTGTTTGGAATAGTGAAGAAGCATAGTGTGGTGACATTTGTTCATGTAGTTTCTTTCAATTTGAAGAGATAAATCACTTTTTTGAGATGTTTCAACAATACAAAATATATATATTTATAAAAGAAAACTATATGAAAAAAGGTGAGGTGATTAAGTATTTATAACTAATGAAGCTCTACTGATTTACTATATCAGTGATTCTCAAGCTGAGCACACCTTTTCTTTTTCTTTTTAATTTATTAACATATGCATCATAACATTTATTTTTAACTATTACTTTGATTAAATTTATCTTACGTTCTCCATCATTCCCCATCCGGGTAATCATTTTCCTAAGTGGCTCAATATATTTGCTCAACTGTCGCACCTTCTCGCGGTAAGCAGCTTCATCCTGCATGCCCATAGGGCTTTGTGTGGGCTGCCCCGGTGTGCTTAACGGACCTGATGGGCTGGGGGCCATTCCAACAGATCGTTGCGGCGTCATCATGCTCATTTGGGAGCTCGGTGATGGGGCTAGAGCTGGCGATGGAACCATTTGATTGGAGTTAGGTGGGCCAGTCATGCCAGCAGGTGATTGCACTGACTGTGTAGGGCTTTGGGTTAAAAACTGATTGGGTGTTGGATTCCGCGGGAAGCCTGTATTGGGTGCATTCATCATCATATTACCATCAGGTTTCCGTTGTATCTGTATCTGCCCCATCATTTGATTGGGGATTTGTCCACCCATTTGATTCCCCATGCCCACCATGCCACCTTGCATTGGATTCACCATTTGCGGCGGCATTTGACCAGGCATTTGCCCGCCCATTTGGTTCGGTTGCTGTAGAGGGTTGGGGATGTTTTGCATTTGATTTGGCATTTGATTCATGTTAGGATTCGCCATTTGTCCAGGCATTGGATTGCCCATTTGATTCGGCATGTTGGGATTCGGACCCATACCCATTGGCCTCGATTGCATATTCGGTGGCATGTTTCCCATTTGACCCGGGCCGCGGTTTATGTTTTGGAGAAGATTCGTTGCATTTTGAGGCAGTTGTCCACCACCCATTGGGACACCTTGTGGGCCCATTCCCATCATCCCATTGTTCCTAGTGCCTTGGCTAGCTAAATTCTGAAGAGCATTTATTGGATCTTGCATGCCTGGACCACCTTGGCCTCCACCTGGATTCATTCCAACACCTTTTTTGGTATCTAGAGTAAAAAATAACAATGTGTTAGGATATATTCACAACAAATTTATAATAATTGTTTTTGTATAGTCTTTATTCTCCAAATTTGGAAGATTAAACCAACAGTATTTTCCATCTGGTGGCAGAAAATTACTTGCAAACTAGTAACAGTACAACTAGTACATATTGCATACAGAATGTCAGTGTTTCAAATCCACCACTAGTTGGAAGACTAATACACAGAGTTAACATAACTAGCATATGTTGTATGAGGCACAATAGGTCCTTGAAAGGCCCCTGTGCACACAGCCTAGGGAAATTCTAAAAGTGTAACCTATATTTTAGTAGATAAACCTCAATTTTAAAAGCTGCAGGGTCGAATTTGACCCTGCCATACCAGTGAAAGGTTAAATTAATTAAGAGGATACATATTCAAAGTCATGACATGAATAAAATTTAAAACTTTTATAAACAGTATTTGGCAACAACATTGGACTAAGATGAAGTTGATTCCCTCTCAACTAATTTAATCTTACATTCTTTAGAAACATTTACAATAAAGATTAGGAATATTAAAGACTTACTCATTTCACGCACATGCAGGATCAGTCGGGCAACAAATCCCAGATACTCCTCCTTGGTTTTTGCCTTCTGGAAGACATGGTTTTCCATTTCCAGGCTGTTCCGTGAGGTGGACATGCCCGACTGCCGAATAGCTTCATCTCTAAAGAAAAGTAAATTTATTTAATTTATTGAATTTGCTTTAATTGTTGTTGTATATTACACACATTTTTTGCACTACACTTTGCCGAAAAGTGGGTGTTCGCCAAGATCCTTCATCCGTCATATTGGTGGACATGTAATGTTCTGTAAAAATCAAATAAATTTAGTACAGTAGTACATTTGAGGTAACAGTGTATTTAATCTATGCCTTCTATCATAAGGTGTAGGCTGCGCTAATAATAAAAAAATCTTTATATGGCTATCGGCTGTGAGGATTTTCTGCCAGTCAAGGGAGAAGCTCGGAGGCGTTTTATTAGCTAGTATTTACCTTAATTTGACAGAAAATCTGATTCCCAAAAATGTGTTCTCTATTGGGGATCAAACTCAATGACTCTAACCACTTAGCCACTGAGGTGGGTGTGGTAACAATAATAATGCAAAAATGTAAAACTATTCTCAAGTTGAACAGCGATGTGACTTCACAGAAAAACCAGTCCACAATGTTACAAAACAAAAGAGGAATATGTTGTGATTAGAGCTGATGCAGAAATTAGGTTAAAAATCGTAGGAACAAGAGTTGATGCAACAGGAATTGTAAGTTGAAGAGCAATGTGACTTCACAGAAAACATCTGAAAAACTAAGTCGTAATATTTCACCCACTGTTGTGGGCGACATTTTGTAACTTGCCTTTCACAGTTTCACGACCCTGTTGGGTTTGAACTCTAGCTCCCCACTGCATATATCAATATAAATAAACCTTTATTCACATACTGAAATGTTATGAAACATATCACACTTGCTAAACAAGTGAAAAACAAACAAAAAATCACTACTAAAAAAATGTTATGGTGATATCCAGATATTTAATGCTTGGTGTAAAATTAAAAAGCTACTTACACTGCATAGAATAAATAATAAATTAAATGCCTCTGCTTGATTATTTCCAAATTATTTAAAAACACATGATTGTTACCAAAAACACATTTGACAGTTCTCATGTAACGCATGCGCGCTACAAAATCAGGTTACAAACTTAATAACAAAATAATATAAACAAATCAAGAAAATTACAATGAATTAATATATAAACATTAATAAAATCGCTACAAAGTAACTTAAAACAACCTATTATAAATTTAAAAATTAATATAAACGCTTAGTTTTGTGCATATTTCTACAGTAACTTCATATATTTTTGTGTGCAGTTGGCTACCCTGTTAACATAACCTCTATAATTAATTACTAACCTCAACGTTTTGTTTATACTGATATTACAGTAGTGTAGTGCCGAGAATGTTTTACCACGTAATTAAACTAATAATAATATATTTTGTAATGTATACTCACTATGATATTGCTGCAGATTTCTTTAGAACACGAGATATTGCTCCATCCGCAATATTTTGGGCCTCAACTGTTAGAAAAGGTCAAAACAAAATTGTACACAGAAGTCGAAGGGACATGTACAGGCAAGTAAGTATAGTTATTGCTTCAAACTACATCTTTCAATAATTCTAGTTAGCTCATTTAATTAGTGTACTGGCACTATCAAATTATAACATGAAAAATTCCGGTCTGCTTACTAGTACTAGTGTCTGGTTACTAGCAGCTGCTTTTGTTTATTGTTTGGGAGCTGTTTTGAGCCAGCTAAGACTAGCCTACAAATAATTAATGAAAGTGGTATATACAACTCCTACCTATCTGCAAAGCCCACAGCATATTTAGTGTTTGATTAATAACGATAATTAGTAGATGACTTATGTGCATAAAATTTATTTTCATTATAAAAGACTATACTAATGTATATAAATATATGTACCTATCAACAATTTATATGTTTAAAGTATATTAACAAGAACATATTATGGTAAAAATTACCAAAATTATACCTCTGAGGTTCACATTTCATGAATCTGGCAATCCCAAGGTACCCTAGATACATCTCACATTTTCTACAATGGGTCTTAGGACAAATCCCTCTTTCATCGATGACTATCCCATCTTTCATCATTAACTTATTTTTTCTTACCTTGACACTATTATATTATATAGTTTAGCTCTTATTTTATATTAATAACTCTTTTGTTTAAAGATATGGATTTGTGATAGCAGTCACCACTATTGACAACATTGGTGCAGGAATAATATTACCTGGACAGGGCTTTGTTGTATATCCTGTGAAATACAAAGCAATTGTGTTCAGGCCTTTTAAAGGGGAAGTTTTGGATGCTGTTGTGCGCCAAGTCAATAAAGTAGGCATGTTTGCTGAAATTGGACCTCTTTCATGTTTCATTTCTCATCATGTAAGTATGTCTTGTATATCTTCAATGTGATTTTGTAGAAGAGTATAAAGAGTGTAGAGTGTTTTCAACATTATCAAATCAAGTTAATAATAATTTACATGCATGTATAGTCTTTAAATTTCACTTGTATCTTATAGTCCATACCTGCTGAGATGGAATATTGTCCAAATGCTAGTCCACAATGCTACAAAACAAAAGAGGAGGATGTTGTGATTAGAGCTGATGCAGAAATTAGGTTAAAAATTGTAGGAACAAGAGTTGATGCAACAGGAATTGTAAGTTGAAGTGGAGACAATATTTTTTCTACAGAACTAATTCTTTCTATATTTTAGTTTGCCATTGGAACCCTTATGGATGACTATCTAGGTTTATTGAATAATTAACATATGTTTTAGAGGATGGTAAGCATATGATGGAGAATTCCTTTAATATAAGTGACATACAATACTATAATAATAATACAATTCCTTAAATAAAGTTTGTATATACATACATATTCTTTAAATAAATAAACTTTTTATATACATACATATTCTTTATTTACTGCAGGTTCTGAGTTTCTACTTTAAACATGAAACGACATTTTAATACATAAACCATCCCTCTAGCATTTGAAACAAAAACGCTACCGAGTTTAAACCGAAAAAACACCTTAAATTTCATGATTTTCACATTTGCTACTCGTTATAGCGCGAAAACGGTAAGAGCTAGAGAAAAGTGCCTAAGCCTCAATTTGTAGGCCATGAAATACCCTACATTTTGATACATAAACCATCCCTCTAGCATTTGAAACAAAAACGCTACCGAGTTTAAACCGGAAAAACACCTTAAATTTCATGATTTTCACATTTGCTGCTCGTTATAGCGCGAAAACGGTAAGAGCTAGAGAAAAGTGCCTAAGCCCCAATTTGTAGGCCATGAAATGCTCTACATTTTGATATATAAACCATCCCTCTAGCATTTGAAATAAAAACGCTACCGAGTTTAAACCGAAAAAACACCTTAAATTTCATGATTTTAACATTTGCTGCTCGTTATAGCGCGAAAACGGTAAGAGCTAGAGAAAAGTGCCTAAGTCTCAATTTGTAGGCCATGAAATGCTCTACATTTTGATATATAAACCATCCCTCTAGCATTTGAAATAAAAACGCTACCGAGTTTAAACCGAAAAAACACCTTAAATTTCATGATTTTCACATTTGCAGCTCGTTATAGCGCGAAAACTGTAAGAGCTAGAGAAAAGTGCCTAAGCCTCAATTTGTAGGCCATGAAATACCCTACATTTTGATACATAAACCATCCCTCTAGCATTTGAAATAAAAACGATACCGAGTTTAAACCGGAAAAATACGTGAAATTTCATCATTTTCATATTTACTGCTTGTTATAGCGCAAAAACGGTAAGAGCTAGAGAAAAGTGCCTAAGCCTCAATTTGTAGGCCATGAATTCCTTTAATATAAGTGACATACAATACTATAATAATAATACAATTCCTTAAATAAAGTTTGTATATACATACATATTCTTTAAATAAATAAACTTTTTATATACATACATATTCTTTATTTACTGCAGGTTCTGAGTTTCTACTTTAAACATGAAACGACATTTTAATACATAAACCATCCCTCTAGCATTTGAAACAAAAACGCTACCGAGTTTAAACCGAAAAAACACCTTAAATTTCATGATTTTCACATTTGCTACTCGTTATAGCGCGAAAACGGTAAGAGCTAGAGAAAAGTGCCTAAGCCTCAATTTGTAGGCCATGAAATACCCTACATTTTGATACATAAACCATCCCTCTAGCATTTGAAACAAAAACGCTACCGAGTTTAAACCGGAAAAACACCTTAAATTTCATGATTTTCACATTTGCTACTCGTTATAGCGCGAAAACGGTAAGAGCTAGAGAAAAGTGCCTAAGCCCCAATTTGTAGGCCATGAAATGCTCTACATTTTGATATATAAACCATCCCTCTAGCATTTGAAATAAAAACGCTACCGAGTTTAAACCGAAAAAACACCTTAAATTTCATGATTTTAACATTTGCTGCTCGTTATAGCGCGAAAACGGTAAGAGCTAGAGAAAAGTGCCTAAGTCTCAATTTGTAGGCCATGAAATGCTCTACATTTTGATATATAAACCATCCCTCTAGCATTTGAAATAAAAACGCTACCGAGTTTAAACCGAAAAAACACCTTAAATTTCATGATTTTCACATTTGCAGCTCGTTATAGCGCGAAAACTGTAAGAGCTAGAGAAAAGTGCCTAAGCCTCAATTTGTAGGCCATGAAATACCCTACATTTTGATACATAAACCATCCCTCTAGCATTTGAAATAAAAACGATACCGAGTTTAAACCGGAAAAATACGTGAAATTTCATCATTTTCATATTTACTGCTTGTTATAGCGCAAAAACGGTAAGAGCTAGAGAAAAGTGCCTAAGCCTCAATTTGTAGGCCATGAATTCCTTTAATATAAGTGACATACAATACTATAATAATAATACAATTCCTTAAATAAAGTTTGTATATACATACATATTCTTTAAATAAATAAACTTTTTATATACATACATATTCTTTATTTACTGCAGGTTCTGAGTTTCTACTTTAAACATGAAACGACATTTTAATACATAAACCATCCCTCTAGCATTTGAAACAAAAACGCTACCGAGTTTAAACCGAAAAAACACCTTAAATTTCATGATTTTCACATTTGCTACTCGTTATAGCGCGAAAACGGTAAGAGCTAGAGAAAAGTGCCTAAGCCTCAATTTGTAGGCCATGAAATACCCTACATTTTGATACATAAACCATCCCTCTAGCATTTGAAACAAAAACGCTACCGAGTTTAAACCGGAAAAACACCTTAAATTTCATGATTTTCACATTTGCTGCTCGTTATAGCGCGAAAACGGTAAGAGCTAGAGAAAAGTGCCTAAGCCCCAATTTGTAGGCCATGAAATGCTCTACATTTTGATATATAAACCATCCCTCTAGCATTTGAAATAAAAACGCTACCGAGTTTAAACCGAAAAAACACCTTAAATTTCATGATTTTAACATTTGCTGCTCGTTATAGCGCGAAAACGGTAAGAGCTAGAGAAAAGTGCCTAAGTCTCAATTTGTAGGCCATGAAATGCTCTACATTTTGATATATAAACCATCCCTCTAGCATTTGAAATAAAAACGCTACCGAGTTTAAACCGAAAAAACACCTTAAATTTCATGATTTTCACATTTGCAGCTCGTTATAGCGCGAAAACTGTAAGAGCTAGAGAAAAGTGCCTAAGCCTCAATTTGTAGGCCATGAAATACCCTACATTTTGATACATAAACCATCCCTCTAGCATTTGAAATAAAAACGATACCGAGTTTAAACCGGAAAAATACGTGAAATTTCATCATTTTCATATTTACTGCTTGTTATAGCGCAAAAACGGTAAGAGCTAGAGAAAAGTGCCTAAGCCTCAATTTGTAGGCCATGAAATACCCTACATTTTGATACATAAACCATCCCTCTAGCATTTGAAATAAAAACGATACCGAGTTTAAACCGGAAAAATACGTGAAATTTCATCATTTTCACATTTGCTGCTCGTTATAGCGCGAAAACGGTAAGAGCTAGAGAAAAGTGCCTAAGCCTCAATTTGTAGGCCATGAAATACCCTACATTTTGATACATAAACCATCCCTCTAGCATTTGAAACAAAAACGCTACCGAGTTTAAACCGAAAAAACACCTGAAATTTCATGATTTTCACATTTGCGGCTCGTTATAGCGTGAAAACGGTAAGAGCTAGAGAAAAGTGCCTAAGCCTCAATTTGTAGGCCATGAAATACCCTACATTTTGATACATAAACCATCCCTCTAGCATTTGAAATAAAAACGCTACCGAGTTTAAACCGAAAAAACACCTGAAATTTCATGATTTTCACATTTGCTGCTCGTTATAGCGCGAAAACGGTAAGAGCTAGAGAAAAGTGCCTAAGCCTCAATTTGTAGGCCATGAAATACCCTACATTTTGATACATAAATCATCCATCTAACATTTCAAATAAAAACGCTACCGAGTTTGAACCGAAAAAATACCTTAAATTTCATGATTTTCACATTTGCTGGTCGTTATAGCGTGAAAACGGTAAGAGCTAGAGAAAAGTGCCTAAGCCTCAATTTGTGGGCCATGAAATACTCTACATTTTGATATATAAACCATCCCTCTATCGTTTGAAATAAAAACGCTACCGAGTTTAAACCGAAAAAACACCTTAAATTTCATGATTTTCACATTTGCGGCTCGTTATAGCGCTAAAACGGTAAGAGCTAGAGAAAAGTGCCTAAGCCTCAATTTGTAGGCCATGAAATACCCTACATTTTGATACATAAACCATCCCTCTAGCATTTGAAATAAAAACGCTACCGAGTTTAAACCGAAAAAACACCTGAAATTTCATGATTTTCACATTTGCTGCTCGTTATAGCGCGAAAACGGTAAGAGCTAGAGAAAAGTGCCTAAGCCTCAATTTGTAGGCCATGAAATACCCTATATTTTGATACATAAATCATCCATCTAACATTTCAAATAAAAACGCTACCGAGTTTGAACCGAAAAAATACCTTAAATTTCATGATTTTCACATTTGCTGGTCGTTATAGCGCGAAAACGGTAAGAGCTAGAGAAAAGTGCCTAAGCCTCAATTTGTAGGCCATGAAATACCCTACATTTTGATACATAAACCATCCCTCTAGCATTTGAAATAAAAACGCTACCGAGTTTAAACCGAAAAAACACCTGAAATTTCATGATTTTCACATTTGCTGCTCGTTATAGCGCGAAAACGGTAAGAGCTAGAGAAAAGTGCCTAAGCCTCAATTTGTAGGCCATGAAATACTCTACATTTTGATATATAAACCATCCCTCTAGCATTTGAAATAAAAACGCTACCGAGTTTGAACCGAAAAAACACCTTAAATTTCATGATTTTCACATTTGCTGCTCGTTATAGCGCGAAAACGGTAAGAGCTAGAGAAAAGTGCCTAAGCCTCAATTTGTAGGCCATGAAATACTCTACATTTTGATATATAAACCATCCCTCTAGCATTTGAAATAAAAACGCTACCGAGTTTGAACCGAAAAAACACCTTAAATTTCATGATTTTCACATTTGCTGCTCGTTATAGCGCGAAAACGGTAAGAGCTAGAGAAAAGTGCCTAAGCCTCAATTTGTAGGCCATGAAATACTCTACATTTTGATATATAAACCATCCCTCTAGCATTTGAAATAAAAACGCTACCGAGTTTGAACCGAAAAAACACCTTAAATTTCATGATTTTCACATTTGCTGCTCGTTATAGCGCGAAAACGGTAAGAGCTAGAGAAAAGTGCTTAAGCCTCAATTTGTAGGCCATGAAATGCTCTACATTTTGATATATAAACCATCCCTCTAGCATTTGAAATAAAAACGCTACCGAGTTTGAACCGAAAAAACACCTTAAATTTCATGATTTTCACATTTGCTGCTCGTTATAGCGCGAAAACGGTAAGAGCTAGAGAAAAGTGCCTAAGCCTCAATTTGTAGGCCATGAAATACCCTACATTTTGATATATAAACCATCCCTCTATCGTTTGAAATAAAAACGCTACCGAGTTTAAACCGAAAAAACACCTTAAATTTCATGATTTTCACATTTGCGGCTCGTTATAGCGCTAAAACGGTAAGAGCTAGAGAAAAGTGCCTAAGCCTCAATTTGTAGGCTATGAAATACTCTACATTTTGATATATAAACCATCCCTCTAGCATTTGAAATAAAAACGCTACCGAGTTTAAACCGAAAAAACACCTTAAATTTCATTATTGTCACATTTGCTGCTCGTTATAGCGCTAAAACGGTAAGAGCTAGAGAAAAGTACCTAAGCCTCAATTTGTAGGCCATGAAATACTCTACATTTTGATATATAAACCATCCCTCTAGCATTTGAAACAAAAGCGCTACCGAGTTTGAACCGAAAAAACACCTCAAATTTCATGATTTTCACATTTGCTGCTCGTTATAGCGCAGAAACGGTAAGAGCTAGAGAAAAGTGCTTAAGCCTCAATTTGTAGGCCATGAAATGCTCTACATTTTGATATATAAACCATCCCTCTAGCATTTGAAATAAAAACGCTACCGAGTTTGAACCGAAAAAACACCTTAAATTTCATGATTTTCACATTTGCTGCTCGTTATAGCGCGAAAACGGTAAGAGCTAGAGAAAAGTGCCTAAGCCTCAATTTGTAGGCCATGAAATACCCTACATTTTGATACAAAAATCATCCATCTAACATTTCAAATAAAAACGCTACCGAGTTTAAACCGAAAAAACACCTGAAATTTCATCATTTTCACATTTGCTGCTCGTTATAGCGCGAAAACGGTAAGAGTTAGAGAAAAGTGCCTAAGCCTCAATTTGTAGGCCATGAAATACCCTACATTTTGATACATAAACCATCCCTCTAGCATTTGAAATAAAAACGCTACCGAGTTTAAACCGAAAAAACACCTTAAATTTCATGATTTTCACATTTGCTGCTCGTTATAGCGCAGAAACGGTAAGAGCTAGAGAAAAGTGCTTAAGCCTCAATTTGTAGGCCATGAAATGCTCTACATTTTGATATATAAACCATCCCTCTAGCATTTGAAATAAAAACGCTACCGAGTTTGAACCGAAAAAACACCTTAAATTTCATGATTTTCACATTTGCTGCTCGTTATAGCGCGAAAACGGTAAGAGCTAGAGAAAAGTGCCTAAGCCTCAATTTGTAGGCCATGAAATACCCTACATTTTGATACATAAACCATCCCTCTAGCATTTGAAATAAAAACGCTACCGAGTTTAAACCGAAAAAACACCTTAAATTTCATGATTTTCACATTTGCTGCTCGTTATAGCGCGAAAACGGTAAGAGCTAGAGAAAAGTGCCTAAGCCTCAATTTGCAGGCCATGAAATACCCTACATTTTGATATATAAACCATCCCTCTATCGTTTGAAATAAAAACGCTACCGAGTTTAAACCGAAAAAACACCTTAAATTTCATGATTTTCACATTTGCGGCTCGTTATAGTGCGAAAACGGTAAGAGCTAGAGAAAAGTGCCTAAGCCTCAATTTGTAGGCCATGAAATACCCTACATTTTGATACATAACTCATCCATCTAACATTTCAAATAAAAACGCTACCGAGTTTGAACCGAAAAAATACCTTAAATTTCATGATTTTCACATTTGCTGCTCGTTATAGCGCGAAAACGGTAAGAGCTAGAGAAAAGTGCCTAAGCCTCAATTTGTAGGCCATGAAATACCCTACATTTTGATACAAAAATCATCCATCTAACATTTCAAATAAAAACGCTACCGAGTTTAAACCGAAAAAACACCTGAAATTTCATCATTTTCACATTTGCTGCTCGTTATAGCGCGAAAACGGTAAGAGTTAGAGAAAAGTGCCTAAGCCTCAACTTGTAGGCCATGAAATACCCTACATTTTGATACATAAATCATCCATCTAACATTTCAAATAAAAACGCTACCGAGTTTGAACCGAAAAAATACCTTAAATTTCATGATTTTCACATTTGCTGGTCGTTATAGCGCGAAAACGGTAAGAGCTAGAGAAAAGTGCCTAAGCCTCAATTTGTAGGCCATGAAATACCCTACATTTTGATACATAAACCATCCCTCTAGCATTTGAAATAAAAACGCTACCGAGTTTAAACCGAAAAAACACCTTAAATTTCATGATTTTCACATTTGCGGCTCGTTATAGTGCGAAAACGGTAAGAGCTAGAGAAAAGTGCCTAAGCCTCAATTTGTAGGCCATGAAATACCCTACATTTTGATACATAACTCATCCATCTAACATTTCAAATAAAAACGCTACCGAGTTTGAACCGAAAAAATACCTTAAATTTCATGATTTTCACATTTGCTGGTCGTTATAGCGCGAAAACGGTAAGAGCTAGAGAAAAGTGCCTAAGCCTCAATTTGTAGGCCATGAAATACCCTACATTTTGATACATAAACCATACCTCTAGTATTTGAAATAAAAACGCTACCGAGTTTGAACCGAAAAAATACCTTAAATTTCATGATTTTCACATTTGCTGGTCGTTATAGCGCGAAAACGGTAAGAGCTAGAGAAAAGTGCCTAAGCCTCAATTTGTAGGCCATGAAATACCCTACATTTTGATATATAAACCATCCCTCTATCGTTTGAAATAAAAACGCTACCGAGTTTAAACCGAAAAAACACCTTAAATTTCATGATTTTCACATTTGCGGCTCGTTATAGTGCGAAAACGGTAAGAGCTAGAGAAAAGTGCCTAAGCCTCAATTTGTAGGCCATGAAATACCCTACATTTTGATACATAACTCATCCATCTAACATTTCAAATAAAAACGCTACCGAGTTTGAACCGAAAAAATACCTTAAATTTCATGATTTTCACATTTGCTGGTCGTTATAGCGCGAAAACGGTAAGAGCTAGAGAAAAGTGCCTAAGCCTCAATTTGTAGGCCATGAAATACCCTACATTTTGATACATAAACCATACCTCTAGCATTTGAAATAAAAACGCTACCGAGTTTGAACCGAAAAAATACCTTAAATTTCATGATTTTCACATTTGCTGGTCGTTATAGCGCGAAAACGGTAAGAGCTAGAGAAAAGTGCCTAAGCCTCAATTTGTAGGCCATGAAATACCCTACATTTTGATATATAAACCATCCCTCTATCGTTTGAAATAAAAACGCTACCGAGTTTAAACCGAAAAAACACCTTAAATTTCATGATTTTCACATTTGCGGCTCGTTATAGTGCGAAAACGGTAAGAGCTAGAGAAAAGTGCCTAAGCCTCAATTTGTAGGCCATGAAATACCCTACATTTTGATACATAACTCATCCATCTAACATTTCAAATAAAAACGCTACCGAGTTTGAACCGAAAAAATACCTTAAATTTCATGATTTTCACATTTGCTGGTCGTTATAGCGCGAAAACGGTAAGAGCTAGAGAAAAGAGCCTAAGCCTCAATTTGTAGGCCATGAAATACCCTACATTTTGATACATAAACCATACCTCTAGCATTTGAAATAAAAACGCTACCGAGTTTAAACCGAAAAAACACCTGAAATTTCATGATTTTCACATTTGCTGCTCGTTATAGTGCGAAAACGGTAAGAGCTAGAGAAAAGTGCCTAAGCCTCAATTTGTAGGCCATGAAATACCCTACATTTTGATACATAACTCATCCATCTAACATTTCAAATAAAAACGCTACCGAGTTTGAACCGAAAAAATACCTTAAATTTCATGATTTTCACATTTGCTGGTCGTTATAGCGCGAAAACGGTAAGAGCTAGAGAAAAGTGCCTAAGCCTCAATTTGTAGGCCATGAAATACCCTACATTTTGATACATAAACCATACCTCTAGCATTTGAAATAAAAACGCTACCGAGTTTAAACCGAAAAAACACCTGAAATTTCATGATTTTCACATTTGCTGCTCGTTATAGCGCGAAAACGGTAAGAGCTAGAGAAAAGTGCTTAAGCCTCAATTTGTATGCCATGAAATACCCTACATTTTGATACATAAACCATCCCTCTAACATTTCAAATAAAAACGGTACCGAGTTTAAACCGAAAAAACACCTGAAATTTCATGATTTTCACATTTGCTGCTCGTTATAGCGCGAAAACGGTAAGAGTTAGAGAATAGTGCCTAAGCCTCAATTTGTAGGCCATGAAATACCCTACATTTTGATACAAAAATCATCCATCTAACATTTCAAATAAAAACGCTACCGAGTTTAAACCGAAAAAACACCTGAAATTTCATGATTTTCACATTTGCTGCTCGTTATAACGCGAAAACGGTAAGAGCTAGAGAAAAGTGCCTAAGCCTCAATTTGTAGGCCATGAAATACTCTACATTTTGATATATAAACCATCCCTCTAGCATTTGAAACAAAAGCGCTACCGAGTTTGAACCGAAAAAACACCTGAAATTTCATGATTTTCACATTTGCTGCTCGTTATAGCGCGAAAACGGTAAGAGCTAGAGAAAAGTGCCTAAGCCTCAATTTGTATGCCATGAAATACCCTACATTTTGATACATAAACCATCCCTCTAACATTTCAAATAAAAACGGTACCGAGTTTAAACCGAAAAAACACCTGAAATTTCATGATTTTCACATTTGCTGCTCGTTATAGCGCGAAAACGGTAAGAGTTAGAGAATAGTGCCTAAGCCTCAATTTGTAGGCCATGAAATACCCTACATTTTGATACAAAAATCATCCATCTAACATTTCAAATAAAAACGCTACCGAGTTTAAACCGAAAAAACACCTGAAATTTCATGATTTTCACATTTGCTGCTCGTTATAGCGCGAAAACGGTAAGAGCTAGAGAAAAGTGCCTAAGCCTCAATTTGTAGGCCATGAAATACCCTACATTTTGATACAAAAATCATACATCTAACATTTCAAATAAAAACGCTACCGAGTTTAAACCGAAAAAACACCTGAAATTTCATGATTTTCACATTTGCTGCTCGTTATAGCGCGAAAACGGTAAGAGCTAGAGAAAAGTGCCTAAGCCTCAATTTGTATGCCATGAAATACCTTACATTTTGATACATAAATCATCCATCTAACATTTCAAATAAAAACGCTACCGAGTTTGAACCGAAAAAATACCTTAAATTTCATGATTTTCACATTTGCTGGTCGTTATAGCGCGAAAACGGTAAAAGCTAGAGAAAAGTGCCTAAGCCTCAATTTGTAGGCCATGAAATACCCTACATTTTGATACAAAAATCATCCATCTAACATTTCAAATAAAAACGCTACCGAGTTTAAACCGAAAAAACACCTGAAATTTCATGATTTTCACATTTGCTGCTCGTTATAGCGCGAAAACGGTAAGAGTTAGAGAAAAGTGCCTAAGCCTCAATTTGTAGGCCATGAAATACCCTACATTTTGATACATAAACCATCCCTCTAGCATTTGAAATAAAAACGCTACCGAGTTTGAACCGAAAAAACACCTTAAATTTCATGATTTTCACATTTGCTGCTCGTTATAGCGCGAAAACGGTAAGAGCTAGAGAAAAGTGCCTAAGCCTCAATTTGTAGGCCATGAAATACCCTACATTTTGATACAAAAATCATCCATCTAACATTTCAAATAAAAACGCTACCGAGTTTAAACCGAAAAAACACCTGAAATTTCATGATTTTCACATTTGCTGCTCGTTATAGCGCGAAAACGGTAAGAGTTAGAGAAAAGTGCCTAAGCCTCAATTTGTAGGCCATGAAATACCCTACATTTTGATACATAAACCATCCCTCTAGCATTTGAAATAAAAACGCTACCGAGTTTGAACCGAAAAAACACCTTAAATTTCATGATTTTCACATTTGCTGCTCGTTATAGCGCGAAAACGGTAAGAGCTAGAGAAAAGTGCCTAAGCCTCAATTTGTAGGCCATGAAATACCCTACATTTTGATATATAAACCATCCCTCTATCGTTTGAAATAAAAACGCTACCGAGTTTAAACCGAAAAAACACCTTAAATTTCATGATTTTCACATTTGCGGCTCGTTATAGTGCGAAAACGGTAAGAGCTAGAGAAAAGTGCCTAAGCCTCAATTTGTAGGCCATGAAATACCCTACATTTTGATACATAACTCATCCATCTAACATTTCAAATAAAAACGCTACCGAGTTTGAACCGAAAAAATACCTTAAATTTCATGATTTTCACATTTGCTGGTCGTTATAGCGCGAAAACGGTAAGAGCTAGAGAAAAGTGCCTAAGCCTCAATTTATAGGCCATGAAATACCCTACATTTTGATACATAAACCATACCTCTAGCATTTGAAATAAAAACGCTACCGAGTTTAAACCGAAAAAACACCTGAAATTTCATGATTTTCACATTTGCTGCTCGTTATAGTGCGAAAACGGTAAGAGCTAGAGAAAAGTGCTTAAGCCTCAATTTGTATGCCATGAAATACCCTACATTTTGATACATAAACCATCCCTCTAACATTTCAAATAAAAACGGTACCGAGTTTAAACCGAAAAAACACCTGAAATTTCATGATTTTCACATTTGCTGCTCGTTATAGCGCGAAAACGGTAAGAGTTAGAGAATAGTGCCTAAGCCTCAATTTGTAGGCCATGAAATACCCTACATTTTGATACAAAAATCATCCATCTAACATTTCAAATAAAAACGCTACCGAGTTTAAACCGAAAAAACACCTGAAATTTCATGATTTTCACATTTGCTGCTCGTTATAGCGCGAAAACGGTAAGAGATAGAGAAAAGTGCCTAAGCCTCAATTTGTAGGCCATGAAATACTCTACATTTTGATATATAAACCATCCCTCTAGCATTTGAAACAAAAGCGCTACCGAGTTTGAACCGAAAAAACACCTGAAATTTCATGATTTTCACATTTGCTGCTCGTTATAGCGCGAAAACGGTAAGAGCTAGAGAAAAGTGCCTAAGCCTCAATTTGTATGCCATGAAATACCCTACATTTTGATACATAAACCATCCCTCTAACATTTCAAATAAAAACGGTACCGAGTTTAAACCGAAAAAACACCTGAAATTTCATGATTTTCACATTTGCTGCTCGTTATAGCGCGAAAACGGTAAGAGTTAGAGAATAGTGCCTAAGCCTCAATTTGTAGGCCATGAAATACCCTACATTTTGATACAAAAATCATCCATCTAACATTTCAAATAAAAACGCTACCGAGTTTAAACCGAAAAAACACCTGAAATTTCATGATTTTCACATTTGCTGCTCGTTATAGCGCGAAAACGGTAAGAGCTAGAGAAAAGTGCCTAAGCCTCAATTTGTAGGCCATGAAATACCCTACATTTTGATACATAAACCATCCCTCTAGCATTTGAAATAAAAACGCTACCGAGTTTAAACCGAAAAAACACCTTAAATTTCATGATTTTCACATTTGCGGCTCGTTATAGTGCGAAAACGGTAAGAGCTAGAGAAAAGTGCCTAAGCCTCAATTTGTAGGCCATGAAATACCCTACATTTTGATACATAACTCATCCATCTAACATTTCAAATAAAAACGCTACCGAGTTTGAACCGAAAAAATACCTTAAATTTCATGATTTTCACATTTGCTGGTCGTTATAGCGCGAAAACGGTAAGAGCTAGAGAAAAGTGCCTAAGCCTCAATTTGTAGGCCATGAAATACCCTACATTTTGATACATAAACCATACCTCTAGCATTTGAAATAAAAACGCTACCGAGTTTAAACCGAAAAAACACCTGAAATTTCATGATTTTCACATTTGCTGCTCGTTATAGTGCGAAAACGGTAAGAGCTAGAGAAAAGTGCCTAAGCCTCAATTTGTAGGCCATGAAATACCCTACATTTTGATACATAACTCATCCATCTAACATTTCAAATAAAAACGCTACCGAGTTTGAACCGAAAAAATACCTTAAATTTCATGATTTTCACATTTGCTGGTCGTTATAGCGCGAAAACGGTACGAGCTAGAGAAAAGTGCCTAAGCCTCAATTTGTAGGCCATGAAATACTCTACATTTTGATATATAAACCATCCCTCTAGCATTTGAAACAAAAGCGCTACCGAGTTTAAACCGAAAAAACACCTGAAATTTCATGATTTTCACATTTGCTGCTCGTTATAGCGCGAAAACGGTAAGAGTTAGAGAAAAGTGCCTAAGCCTCAATTTGTAGGCCATGAAATACCCTACATTTTGATACATAAACCATCCCTCTAGCATTTGAAATAAAAACGCTACCGAGTTTGAACCGAAAAAACACCTTAAATTTCATGATTTTTACATTTGCTGCTCGTTATAGCGCGAAAACGGTAAGAGCTAGAGAAAAGTGCCTAAGCCTCAATTTGTAGGCCATGAAATACCCTACATTTTGATATATAAACCATCCCTCTATCGTTTGAAATAAAAACGCTACCGAGTTTAAACCGAAAAAACACCTTAAATTTCATGATTTTCACATTTGCGGCTCGTTATAGTGCGAAAACGGTAAGAGCTAGAGAAAAGTGCCTAAGCCTCAATTTGTAGGCCATGAAATACCCTACATTTTGATACATAAACCATACCTCTAGCATTTGAAATAAAAACGCTACCGAGTTTAAACCGAAAAAACACCTGAAATTTCATGATTTTCACATTTGCTGCTCGTTATAGCGCGAAAACGGTAAGAGCTAGAGAAAAGTGCTTAAGCCTCAATTTGTATGCCATGAAATACCCTACATTTTGATACATAAACCATCCCTCTAACATTTCAAATAAAAACGGTACCGAGTTTAAACCGAAAAAACACCTGAAATTTCATGATTTTCACATTTGCTGCTCGTTATAGCGCGAAAACGGTAAGAGTTAGAGAATAGTGCCTAAGCCTCAATTTGTAGGCCATGAAATACCCTACATTTTGATACAAAAATCATCCATCTAACATTTCAAATAAAAACGCTACCGAGTTTAAACCGAAAAAACACCTGAAATTTCATGATTTTCACATTTGCTGCTCGTTATAGCGCGAAAACGGTAAGAGCTAGAGAAAAGTGTCTAAGCCTCAATTTGTAGGCCATGAAATACTCTACATTTTGATATATAAACCATCCCTATAGCATTTGAAACAAAAGCGCTACCGAGTTTGAACCGAAAAAACACCTGAAATTTCATGATTTTCACATTTGCTGCTCGTTATAGCGCGAAAACGGTAAGAGCTAGAGAAAAGTGCCTAAGCCTCAATTTGTATGCCATGAAATACCCTACATTTTGATACATAAACCATCCCTCTAACATTTCAAATAAAAACGGTACCGAGTTTAAACCGAAAAAACACCTGAAATTTCATGATTTTCACATTTGCTGCTCGTTATAGCGCGAAAACGGTAAGAGTTAGAGAAAAGTGCCTAAGCCTCAATTTGTAGGCCATGAAATACCCTACATTTTGATACATAAACCATCCCTCTAGCATTTGAAATAAAAACGCTACCGAGTTTAAACCGAAAAAACACCTTAAATTTCATGATTTTCACATTTGCTGCTCGTTATAGCGCAGAAACGGTAAGAGCTAGAGAAAAGTGCTTAAGCCTCAATTTGTAGGCCATGAAATGCTCTACATTTTGATATATAAACCATCCCTCTAGCATTTGAAATAAAAACGCTACCGAGTTTGAACCGAAAAAACACCTTAAATTTCATGATTTTCACATTTGCTGCTCGTTATAGCGCGAAAACGGTAAGAGCTAGAGAAAAGTGCCTAAGCCTCAATTTGTAGGCCATGAAATACCCTACATTTTGATACATAAACCATCCCTCTAGCATTTGAAATAAAAACGCTACCGAGTTTAAACCGAAAAAACACCTTAAATTTCATGATTTTCACATTTGCTGCTCGTTATAGCGCGAAAACGGTAAGAGCTAGAGAAAAGTGCCTAAGCCTCAATTTGCAGGCCATGAAATACCCTACATTTTGATATATAAACCATCCCTCTATCGTTTGAAATAAAAACGCTACCGAGTTTAAACCGAAAAAACACCTTAAATTTCATGATTTTCACATTTGCGGCTCGTTATAGTGCGAAAACGGTAAGAGCTAGAGAAAAGTGCCTAAGCCTCAATTTGTAGGCCATGAAATACCCTACATTTTGATACATAACTCATCCATCTAACATTTCAAATAAAAACGCTACCGAGTTTGAACCGAAAAAATACCTTAAATTTCATGATTTTCACATTTGCTGCTCGTTATAGCGCGAAAACGGTAAGAGCTAGAGAAAAGTGCCTAAGCCTCAATTTGTAGGCCATGAAATACCCTACATTTTGATACAAAAATCATCCATCTAACATTTCAAATAAAAACGCTACCGAGTTTAAACCGAAAAAACACCTGAAATTTCATCATTTTCACATTTGCTGCTCGTTATAGCGCGAAAACGGTAAGAGTTAGAGAAAAGTGCCTAAGCCTCAACTTGTAGGCCATGAAATACCCTACATTTTGATACATAAATCATCCATCTAACATTTCAAATAAAAACGCTACCGAGTTTGAACCGAAAAAATACCTTAAATTTCATGATTTTCACATTTGCTGGTCGTTATAGCGCGAAAACGGTAAGAGCTAGAGAAAAGTGCCTAAGCCTCAATTTGTAGGCCATGAAATACCCTACATTTTGATACAAAAATCATCCATCTAACATTTCAAATAAAAACGCTACCGAGTTTAAACCGAAAAAACACCTGAAATTTCATGATTTTCACATTTGCTGCTCGTTATAGCGCGAAAACGGTAAGAGCTAGAGAAAAGTGCCTAAGCCTCAATTTGTAGGCCATGAAATACCCTACATTTTGATACATAAACCATCCCTCTAGCATTTGAAATAAAAACGCTACCGAGTTTAAACCGAAAAAACACCTTAAATTTCATGATTTTCACATTTGCGGCTCGTTATAGTGCGAAAACGGTAAGAGCTAGAGAAAAGTGCCTAAGCCTCAATTTGTAGGCCATGAAATACCCTACATTTTGATACATAACTCATCCATCTAACATTTCAAATAAAAACGCTACCGAGTTTGAACCGAAAAAATACCTTAAATTTCATGATTTTCACATTTGCTGGTCGTTATAGCGCGAAAACGGTAAGAGCTAGAGAAAAGTGCCTAAGCCTCAATTTGTAGGCCATGAAATACCCTACATTTTGATACATAAACCATACCTCTAGTATTTGAAATAAAAACGCTACCGAGTTTGAACCGAAAAAATACCTTAAATTTCATGATTTTCACATTTGCTGGTCGTTATAGCGCGAAAACGGTAAGAGCTAGAGAAAAGTGCCTAAGCCTCAATTTGTAGGCCATGAAATACCCTACATTTTGATATATAAACCATCCCTCTATCGTTTGAAATAAAAACGCTACCGAGTTTAAACCGAAAAAACACCTTAAATTTCATGATTTTCACATTTGCGGCTCGTTATAGTGCGAAAACGGTAAGAGCTAGAGAAAAGTGCCTAAGCCTCAATTTGTAGGCCATGAAATACCCTACATTTTGATACATAACTCATCCATCTAACATTTCAAATAAAAACGCTACCGAGTTTGAACCGAAAAAATACCTTAAATTTCATGATTTTCACATTTGCTGGTCGTTATAGCGCGAAAACGGTAAGAGCTAGAGAAAAGTGCCTAAGCCTCAATTTGTAGGCCATGAAATACCCTACATTTTGATACATAAACCATACCTCTAGCATTTGAAATAAAAACGCTACCGAGTTTGAACCGAAAAAATACCTTAAATTTCATGATTTTCACATTTGCTGGTCGTTATAGCGCGAAAACGGTAAGAGCTAGAGAAAAGTGCCTAAGCCTCAATTTGTAGGCCATGAAATACCCTACATTTTGATATATAAACCATCCCTCTATCGTTTGAAATAAAAACGCTACCGAGTTTAAACCGAAAAAACACCTTAAATTTCATGATTTTCACATTTGCGGCTCGTTATAGTGCGAAAACGGTAAGAGCTAGAGAAAAGTGCCTAAGCCTCAATTTGTAGGCCATGAAATACCCTACATTTTGATACATAACTCATCCATCTAACATTTCAAATAAAAACGCTACCGAGTTTGAACCGAAAAAATACCTTAAATTTCATGATTTTCACATTTGCTGGTCGTTATAGCGCGAAAACGGTAAGAGCTAGAGAAAAGTGCCTAAGCCTCAATTTGTAGGCCATGAAATACCCTACATTTTGATACATAAACCATACCTCTAGCATTTGAAATAAAAGCGCTACCGAGTTTAAACCGAAAAAACACCTGAAATTTCATGATTTTCACATTTGCTGCTCGTTATAGCGCGAAAACGGTAAGAGTTAGAGAAAAGTGCCTAAGCCTCAATTTGTAGGCCATGAAATACCCTACATTTTGATACATAAACCATCCCTCTAGCATTTGAAATAAAAACGCTACCGAGTTTGAACCGAAAAAACACCTTAAATTTCATGATTTTTACATTTGCTGCTCGTTATAGCGCGAAAACGGTAAGAGCTAGAGAAAAGTGCCTAAGCCTCAATTTGTAGGCCATGAAATACCCTACATTTTGATATATAAACCATCCCTCTATCGTTTGAAATAAAAACGCTACCGAGTTTAAACCGAAAAAACACCTTAAATTTCATGATTTTCACATTTGCGGCTCGTTATAGTGCGAAAACGGTAAGAGCTAGAGAAAAGTGCCTAAGCCTCAATTTGTAGGCCATGAAATACCCTACATTTTGATACATAAACCATACCTCTAGCATTTGAAATAAAAACGCTACCGAGTTTAAACCGAAAAAACACCTGAAATTTCATGATTTTCACATTTGCTGCTCGTTATAGCGCGAAAACGGTAAGAGCTAGAGAAAAGTGCTTAAGCCTCAATTTGTATGCCATGAAATACCCTACATTTTGATACATAAACCATCCCTCTAACATTTCAAATAAAAACGGTACCGAGTTTAAACCGAAAAAACACCTGAAATTTCATGATTTTCACATTTGCTGCTCGTTATAGCGCGAAAACGGTAAGAGTTAGAGAATAGTGCCTAAGCCTCAATTTGTAGGCCATGAAATACCCTACATTTTGATACAAAAATCATCCATCTAACATTTCAAATAAAAACGCTACCGAGTTTAAACCGAAAAAACACCTGAAATTTCATGATTTTCACATTTGCTGCTCGTTATAGCGCGAAAACGGTAAGAGCTAGAGAAAAGTGTCTAAGCCTCAATTTGTAGGCCATGAAATACTCTACATTTTGATATATAAACCATCCCTATAGCATTTGAAACAAAAGCGCTACCGAGTTTGAACCGAAAAAACACCTGAAATTTCATGATTTTCACATTTGCTGCTCGTTATAGCGCGAAAACGGTAAGAGCTAGAGAAAAGTGCCTAAGCCTCAATTTTTATGCCATGAAATACCCTACATTTTGATACATAAACCATCCCTCTAACATTTCAAATAAAAACGGTACCGAGTTTAAACCGAAAAAACACCTGAAATTTCATGATTTTCACATTTGCTGCTCGTTATAGCGCGAAAACGGTAAGAGTTAGAGAATAGTGCCTAAGCCTCAATTTGTAGGCCATGAAATACCCTACATTTTGATACAAAACTCATCCATCTAACATTTCAAATAAAAACGCTACCGTGTTTAAACCGAAAAAACACCTGAAATTTCATGATTTTCACATTTGCTGCTCGTTATAGCGCGAAAACGGTAAGAGCTAGAGAAAAGTGCCTAAGCCTCAATTTGTATGCCATGAAATACCCTACATTTTGATACATAAACCATCCCTCTAGCATTTGAAATAAAAACGCTACCGAGTTTAAACCGAAAAAACACCTGAAATTTCATGATTTTCACATTTGCTGCTCGTTATAGCGCGAAAACGGTAAGAGCTAGAGAAAAGTGCCTAAGCCTCAATTTGTAGGCCATGAAATACTCTACATTTTGATATATAAGCCATCCCTCTAGCATTTGATATAAAAACGCTACCGAGTTTAAACCGAAAAAACACCTTAAATTTCATGATTTTCACATTTGCTGCTCGTTATAGCGCGAAAACGGTAAGAGCTAGAGAAAAGTGACTAAGCCTCAATTTGTAGGCCATGAAATGCTCTACATTTTGGTATATAAACCATCCCTCTAGCATTTGAAATAAAAACGCTACCGAGTTTAAACCGAAAAAACACCTTAAATTTCATGATTTTCACATTTGCTGCTCGTTATAGCGCGAAAACGGTAAGAGCTAGAGAAAAGTGCCTAAGCCTCAATTTGTAGGCCATGAAATACTCTACATTTTGATATATAAGCCATCCCTCTAGCATTTGATATAAAAACGCTACCGAGTTTAAACCGAAAAAACACCTTAAATTTCATGATTTTCACATTTGCTGCTCGTTATAGCGCGAAAACGGTAAGAGCTAGAGAAAAGTGACTAAGCCTCAATTTGTAGGCCATGAAATGCTCTACATTTTGATATATAAACCATCCCTCTAGCATTTGAAATAAAAACGCTACCGAGTTTAAACCGAAAAAACACCTTAAATTTCATGATTTTCACATTTGCTGCTCGTTATAGCGCGAAAACGGTAAGAGCTAGAGAAAAGTGCCTAAGCCTCAATTTGTAGGCCATGAAATACTCTACATTTTGATATATAAGCCATCCCTCTAGCATTTGATATAAAAACGCTACCGAGTTTAAACCGAAAAAACACCTCAAATTTCATGATTTTCACATTTGCTGCTCGTTATAGCGCGAAAACGGTAAGAGCTAGAGAAAAGTGCCTAAGCCTCAATTTGTAGGCCATGAAATGCTCTACATTTTGATATATAAACCATCCCTCTAGCATTTGAAATAAAAACGCTACCGAGTTTAAACCGAAAAAACACCTTAAATCTCATAATTTTCACATTTGCTGCTCGTTATAGCGCGAAAACGGTAAGAGCTAGAGAAAAGTGCCTAAGTCTCAATTTGTAGGCCATGAAATGCTCTACATTTTGATATATAAACCATCCCTCTAGCATTTGAAATAAAAACGCTACCGAGTTTAAACCGAAAAAACACCTTAAATTTCATGATTTTCACATTTGGTGCTCGTTATAGCGCGAAAACGGTAAGAGCTAGAGAAAAGTGCCTAAGCCTCAATTTGTAGGCCATGAAATGCTCTACATTTTGATATATAAACCATCCCTCTAGCATTTGAAATAAAAACGCTACCGAGTTTAAACCGAAAAAACACCTTAAATTTCATGATTTTCACATTTGCTGCTCGTTATAGCGCGAAAACGGTAAGAGCTAGAGAAAAGTGCCTAAGCCTCAATTTGTAGGCCATGAAATACTCTACATTTTGATATATAAGCCATCCCTCTAGCATTTGATATAAAAACGCTACCGAGTTTAAACCGAAAAAACACCTTAAATTTCATGATTTTCACATTTGCTGCTCGTTATAGCGCGAAAACGGTAAGAGCTAGAGAAAAGTGACTAAGCCTCAATTTGTAGGCCATGAAATGCTCTACATTTTGATATATAAACCATCCCTCTAGCATTTGAAATAAAAACGCTACCGAGTTTAAACCGAAAAAACACCTTAAATTTCATGATTTTCACATTTGCTGCTCGTTATAGCGCGAAAACGGTAAGAGCTAGAGAAAAGTGCCTAAGCCTCAATTTGTAGGCCATGAAATACTCTACATTTTGATATATAAGCCATCCCTCTAGCATTTGATATAAAAACGCTACCGAGTTTAAACCGAAAAAACACCTCAAATTTCATGATTTTCACATTTGCTGCTCGTTATAGCGCGAAAACGGTAAGAGCTAGAGAAAAGTGCCTAAGCCTCAATTTGTAGGCCATGAAATGCTCTACATTTTGATATATAAACCATCCCTCTAGCATTTGAAATAAAAACGCTACCGAGTTTAAACCGAAAAAACACCTTAAATCTCATAATTTTCACATTTGCTGCTCGTTATAGCGCGAAAACGGTAAGAGCTAGAGAAAAGTGCCTAAGTCTCAATTTGTAGGCCATGAAATGCTCTACATTTTGATATATAAACCATCCCTCTAGCATTTGAAATAAAAACGCTACCGAGTTTAAACCGAAAAAACACCTTAAATTTCATGATTTTCACATTTGGTGCTCGTTATAGCGCGAAAACGGTAAGAGCTAGAGAAAAGTGCCTAAGCCTCAATTTGTAGGCCATGAAATGCTCTACATTTTGATATATAAACCATCCCTCTAGCATTTGAAATAAAAACGCTACCGAGTTTAAACCGAAAAAACACCTTAAATTTCATAATTTTCACATTTGCTGCTCGTTATAGCGCGAAAACCGTAAGAGCTAGAGAAAAGTGCCTAAGCCTCAATTTGTAGGCCATGAAATGCTCTACATTTTGATATATAAACCATCCCTCTAGCATTTGAAATAAAAACGCTACCGAGTTTAAACCGAAAAAACACCTTAAATTTCATGATTTTCACATTTGCTGCTCGTTATAGCGCGAAAACGGTAAGAGCTAGAGAAAAGTGCCTAAGCCTCAATTTGTAGGCCATGAAATGCTCTACATTTTGATATATAAGCCATCCCTCTAGCATTTGATATAAAAACGCTACCGAGTTTAAACCGAAAAAACACCTCAAATTTCATGATTTTCACATTTGCTGCTCGTTATAGCGCTAAAACGGTAAGAGCTAGAGAAAAGTGCCTAAGCCTCAATTTGTAGGCCATGAAATACCCTACATTTTGATACATAAACCATCCCTCTAGCATTTGAAATAAAAGCGCTACCGAGTTTAAACCGAAAAAACACCTTAAATTTCATGATTTTCACATTTGCTGCTCGTTATAGCGCGAAAACGGTAAGAGCTAGAGAAAAGTGCCTAAGCCTCAATTTGTAGGCCATGAAATACCCTACATTTTGATACATAAACCATCCCTCTAGCATTTGAAATAAAAACGCTACCGAGTTTAAACCGAAAAAACACCTCAAATTTCATGATTTTCACATTTGCTGCTCGGTATAGCGCGAAAACGGTAAGAGCTAGAGAAAAGTGCATAAGCCTCAATTTGTAGGCCATGAAATACCCTACATTTTGATACATAAACCATCCCTCTAGCATTTGAAATAAAAGCGCTACCGAGTTTAAACCGAAAAAACACCTTAAATTTCATGATTTTCACATTTGCTGCTCGTTATAGCGCGAAAACGGTAAGAGCTAGAGAAAAGTGCCTAAGCCTCAATTTGTAGGCCATGAAATACCCTACATTTTGATACAGAAACCATCCCTCTAGCATTTGAAATAAAAACGCTACCGAGTTTAAACCGGAGAAATACGTGAAATTTCATGATTTTCACATTTGCTGCTCGTTATAGCGCAAAAACGGTAAGAGCTAGAGAAAAGTGCCTAACCCTCAATTTGTAGGCCATGAAATACCCTACATTTTGATACATAAACCATCCCTCTAGCATTTGAAATAAAAACGCTACCGAGTTTAAACCGGAAAAATACGTGAAATTTCATGATTTTCACATTTGCTGCTCGTTATAGCGCGAAAACGGTAAGAGCTAGAGAAAAGTGCCTAAGCCTCAATTTGTAGGCCATGAAATACCCTACATTTTGATATAGAAACCATCCCTCTAGCATTTGAAATAAAAACGCTACCGAGTTTAAACCGGAGAAATACGTGAAATTTCATGATTTTCACATTTGCTGCTCGTTATAGCGCGAAAACGGTAAGAGCTAGAGAAAAGTGCCTAAGCCTCAATTTGTAGGCCATGAAATACCCTACATTTTGATACAGAAACCATCCCTCTAGCATTTGAAATAAAAACGCTACCGAGTTTAAACCGGAAAAATACGTGAAATTTCATGATTTTCACATTTGCTGCTCGTTATAGCGCGAAAACGGTAAGAGCTAGAGAAAAGTGCCTAAGCCTCAATTTGTAGGCCATGAAATACCCTACATTTTGATACAGAAACCATCCCTCTAGCATTTGAAATAAAAACGCTACCGAGTTTAAACCGGAAAAATACGTGAAATTTCATGATTTTCACATTTGCTGCTCGTTATAGCGCGAAAACGGTAAGAGCTAGAGAAAAGTGCCTAAGCCTCAATTTGTAGGCCATGAAATACCCTACATTTTGATACAGAAACCATCCCTCTAGCATTTGAAATAAAAACGCTACCGAGTTTAAACCGGAGAAATACGTGAAATTTCATGATTTTCACATTTGCTGCTCGTTATAGCGCAAAAACGGTAAGAGCTAGAGAAAAGTGCCTAACCCTCAATTTGTAGGCCATGAAATACCCTACATTTTGATACAGAAACCATCCCTCTAGCATTTGAAATAAAAACGCTACCGAGTTTAAACCGGAAAAATACGTGAAATTTCATGATTTTCACATTTGCTGCTCGTTATAGCGCGAAAACGGTAAGAGCTAGAGAAAAGTGCCTAAGCCTCAATTTGTAGGCCATGAAATACCCTACATTTTGATACAGAAACCATCCCTCTAGAATTTGAAATAAAAACGCTACCGAGTTTAAACCGGAGAAATACGTGAAATTTCATGATTTTCACATTTGCTGCTCGTTATAGCGCAAAAACGGTAAGAGCTAGAGAAAAGTGCCTAACCCTCAATTTGTAGGCCATGAAATACCCTACATTTTGATACATAAACCATCCCTCTAGCATTTGAAATAAAAACGCTACCGAGTTTAAACCGGAAAAATACGTGAAATTTCATGATTTTCACATTTGCTGCTCGTTATAGCGCGAAAACGGTAAGAGCTAGAGAAAAGTGCCTAAGCCTCAATTTGTAGGCCATGAAATACCCTACATTTTGATACAGAAACCATCCCTCTAGCATTTGAAATAAAAACGCTACCGAGTTTAAACCGGAGAAATACGTGAAATTTCATGATTTTCACATTTGCTGCTCGTTATAGCGCAAAAACGGTAAGAGCTAGAGAAAAGTGCCTAACCCTCAATTTGTAGGCCATGAAATACCCTACATTTTGATACATAAACCATCCCTCTAGCATTTGAAATAAAAACGCTACCGAGTTTAAACCGGAAAAATACGTGAAATTTCATGATTTTCACATTTGCTGCTCGTTATAGCGCGAAAACGGTAAGAGCTAGAGAAAAGTGCCTAAGCCTCAATTTGTAGGCCATGAAATACCCTACATTTTGATATAGAAACCATCCCTCTAGCATTTGAAATAAAAACGCTACCGAGTTTAAACCGGAGAAATACGTGAAATTTCATGATTTTCACATTTGCTGCTCGTTATAGCGCAAAAACGGTAAGAGCTAGAGAAAAGTGCCTAACCCTCAATTTGTAGGCCATGAAATACCCTACATTTTGATACATAAACCATCCCTCTAGCATTTGAAATAAAAACGCTACCGAGTTTAAACCGGAAAAATACGTGAAATTTCATGATTTTCACATTTGCTGCTCGTTATAGCGCGAAAACGGTAAGAGCTAGAGAAAAGTGCCTAAGCCTCAATTTGTAGGCCATGAAATACCCTACATTTTGATACAGAAACCATCCCTCTAGCATTTGAAATAAAAACGCTACCGAGTTTAAACCGGAGAAATACGTGAAATTTCATGATTTTCACATTTGCTGCTCGTTATAGCGCGAAAACGGTAAGAGCTAGAGAAAAGTGCCTAAGCCTCAATTTGTAGGCCATGAAATACCCTACATTTTGATACATAAACCATCCCTCTAGCATTTGAAATAAAAACGCTACCGAGTTTAAACGAAAAATACGTGAAATTTCAAGTTTTCACATTTGCTGGTCGTCATAGCGCGAAAACAGTAAGAGCTAGAGAAAAGTGCCATTAACATTTCAAATAAAAACGCTATCGAGTTTAAACGGTATCTAATGAATTTTATAATGCAATAATAAATTTAACACAATCTCCTAATAAGCGACCCTTAATGTTCATAAATTTGTGTATCTCTACAACATGAGGTATGGTTTAAGTTTCCTCGCGAAATGTTATTTTAATCGGTTTGTTTATAGTAGTAAATTCGTGTAAACACAGGCGTGCATTCATGCGTGAAACATTTAGCCGGCCCAGTGCACCTGATTACAGCCCACCCCACACTTTATTATTTCACCCCGATCTTTGATCTCCAGCTATTTACAACGCGCGTTTTCTTAAATCCAAAAGCGCAAAACTCATGCTGTGCTGGAGTGGTGGAGCCATTTATTTCCCGTGGTGGAAAACATCGTTTTCAGTAACGAAATATATATTATATAAGTTGAGTAATATCCATTATGCATGAGGCAGATAGGGGCAGTAATAACATCGCAAGTTGAGATGTCCGCCGGTCAAGCTATGAGGTATAATTTTTAGCTAAAGTTAGTGGGGCGGAAGAAGAGAAAATATGTTACTATCTCGAGCTGACAGTTGCAACTCGGAGGGGTCGGCAGAAATATTAATGCAAATTACAGCCCCCCCCGGACGACTTCGGTCTTCCTGGCCACCAGCCGTTGCTGCTTTATTGCTCTCACACATCCAGCCAGCATTACTTTATTAAGCGCACTGACGGAAATGTAATTTCGTAATTAAGCCCGGTACACCGTTTTTTTGATGTGGAAAACTTTTCACTCCAACTGTAGGATACTCTAGTGCACAATAATACGGAGGGAATCAATAAGATTAGAATTTGTTCGCCCACCTCTTGCATAAAGTCATGAGTTCATCTCGTTTGATTGAAATCCTCTCTTATTCTTGTGTTCGCATTTGAAAAACCCCACACCAGGCGCCTTCATTGTTTTAGCGGTCTCATGCATACTTCATGTTCCTGCTGAATGCGGCCCTATTTACTAAAGGCTTTTACAGATATTTCTTTGAATTACCACCGCCAGAAAATCATTGTTAAATCATTTTATTATATCGTCAGTCACTAGTTCAAAACTAAATTAAGATGTTATGTGTTTTTCTCACTCCTGTCAACATCGAATAAAATGTTTGGTGTTGCTGCTTAGGCGACGAAATATTATAAGTTGTAACATTTAAAATAAAATAAAAATTTCCTTAGGAGAACGAGCCTCATAGAAAACCAATATGTTTGACTTTCACTAATATGACTTGCAAAAAGTATTAAGAATTAAAAAAAAAACTATTTAAATCTATATCCTAATTAATATGAAATGAATGTTAAAGTAATATTCGTAGGCACGAGATTTTCTCAACAATTACTTTTTAAATGTGTATATATTTTCATTGCATAAAGTATATAGTATTGTGCAGTAAGTAAACAATATGATAAACTATTTTTTAACATTGCATAGTAAGTAGCGATAACACTTCGCATTGTTTATAGCTGTGTTTACTGAGGTCCGACTATCGAACTTATTTATTATTATGGTCAATATGAGAGAGGGGCATATCGAGGTGCGTTTATTTGATTACAGTCCATCATAACAAAGAATAAATATACATACAAAAGGCATAAACCGTGACGAGTGGAAACAATTTCGAGTGTGGCGAGCAGTCCCAGGGTAATATAAAAGAGGGCAGTAAAGAATATGTAAATGCGATGAACGCGCTCTGGTCAGCGCTAAGATGGTCAAGATAAAACCAATATGGCTCTATTGAGACCACCGAAATTGAATCATAAAATTATACAGCGTTTTCATCAAAAATGGGGTGCGCACGAGGGGCTCATAGAAAATTTTCACCGCATGGAAAAACGCTGTAGATTTATTTAATTTCGTCGATAAATATAAACAGGGAATAAATTTGAATAAATATTTTTTTTGTTATTGATTTGGTATGATAAATTCAGTTTATTTTATGGAAATAAATATGGAAAATAATCATCGATGTGCTCACCCTTTTATATAACACAGATTTAATACAGTCAATTGGCTGCCACGGGACAATTTGGTCAGTGAATGGAAACGATATGTTTTAATAAAACAACTGGAGCGAATTTATTCGGCGAACGCGATATTTAAATTGATTGAAATGTGCTTGAAGGTATCTACATACAATGGCTAAATTTACTTGTCGATACAAAACAATATTATTACCAGATTTCTGGTTTTAATTTTTTTTTGAATTTTGATACCCTTTTCATGACCTAATTTAGTAGATAGCAGCTCAATACATGAATAATTTGTTATAAAACCTAAACTAATCAATCAAATTTCTACTCGCCGTGTTCAAGTTTGATTACTGCTGGTACGCCAGGCGTCTAAGCCGATATGCATTCATTAGAATAGTAAAACACTGCATTAAGGGCACGACGAATCGTCGATTTCCAGCGAAAAGTTCTGTTTTTCTTTTAAGTTTGCCTCGGAGACGCCCGTAAACTTTTATGAAGTAACTTTTCCCCGGAATATTTTACGAGGTAAAATGCGCGGCATCTGCATTTTTGATGAAACAAAGATTTCAAACGCAACGAGTCACAAGTATGTGTTTCACAGGGAAAGAAAGAGAGAGATAGAAAATATAAAATTGAGTGTAGTGATTTTCGAAAAATTAAATTAATTGCATTTTATTCTTAGGTCTACACATCTCGTGTCCTTTCAGCACGCTTGAACTTTGTCTCTCCTGTTTATTTTAACAGGGAGAGCGATGATTCAGGTGTATTGACAGACCGAAATCTACAATTACTTTTCCAGAAAAGGGCTTTGGTATCATCGAAAATGCCGGACTACGTTATGAGCAAGTAGGTAATTTATAAAATACATGCGAAAATGTCACGAATTTCAAGCAAATTGGTCCAAAATTTAAGAATTTTTAAGATTTATGGTAAGAAGGGGGGAGTAGGGTGACCATAAATCTTAAATTTTTCTTAAATTTTGGCCTAAATTCAGTGAAATTTCGACCAGAAAGTGAAATTGTTGTAAATATTTCAACCCGAGATGCGAAAGTGTTAGTGAATTTCACGCAAATCGGTCAAAAATTTAAGAATTTTTAAGATTTATGGTAAGAAGGGGGGAGTAGGGTGACCATAAATCTTAAATTTTTCTTAAATTTTGGTCGAATTTCCGTGAAATTACGACCAGAATGTGAAAATGTTGTAAAAATTTCAATCCGAGATGCGAAAGTGTTGGCAAATTTCATGCAAATCGGTCCAAAATTTAGAAATTTTTAAGATTTATGGTAAGAAGGGGGGAGTACGGTGACCATAAATCTTAAAAATTCTTAAATTTTGGCCGAAATTCCGTGAAATTGCGACCAGAAAGTGAAAATGTTGTAAATATTTCAACCCGAGATGCGAAAGTGTTAGCAAATTTCACGCAAATCGGTTCAAAATTTAAGAATTTTTAAGATTTATGGTAAGAAGGGGGGAGTACGGTGACCATAAATCTTAAAAATTCTTAAATTTTGGCCGAAATTCCGTGAAATTTTGACCAGAATGTGAAAATGTTGTAAATATTTTAATCCGAGATGCGAAAGTGTTGGCAAATTTCACGCAAATCGTTCCAAAATTTAAGAATTTTTAAGATTTATGATAAGAAGGGGGGAATACGGTGACCATAAATCTTAAAAATTCTTAAATTTTGGCCGAAATTCCGTGAAATTTCGACTAGAAAGTGAAAATGTTGTAAATATTTCAACCCGAGATGCGAGTGTTAGCGAATTTCACGCAAATCGGTTCAAAATTTAAGAATTTTTAAGATTTATGGTAAGAAGGGGGGAGTACGGTGACCATAAATCTTAAAAATTCTTAAATTTTGGCCGAAATTCCGTGAAATTTTGACCAGAATGTGAAAATGTTGTAAATATTTTAATCCGAGATGCGAAAGTGTTGGCAAATTTCACGCAAATCGTTCCAAAATTTAAGAATTTTTAAGATTTATGATAAGAAGGGGGGAATACGGTGACCATAAATCTTTAAAATTCTTAAATTTTGGCCGAAATTCCGTGAAATTTCGACCAGAATATGAAAATGTTGTAAATATTTCAACCCGAGTTGCGAAAGTGTTAACGAATTTCACGCAAATTGGTCCAAAATTTAAGAATTTTTAAAATTTATGGTAAGAAGGGGGGAGTACGGTGACCATAAATCTTAAAAATTCTTAAATTTTGGCCGAAATTCCGTGAAATTTTGACCAGAATGTGAAAATGTTGTAAATATTTTAATCCGAGATGCGAAAGTGTTGGCAAATTTCACGCAAATCGTTCCAAAATTTAAGAATTTTTAAGATTTATGATAAGAAGGGGGGAGTACGGTGACCATAAATCTTAAAAATTCTTAAATTTTGGCCGAAATTCCGTGAAATTTCGACCAGAATATGAAAATGTTGTAAATATTTCAACCCGAGTTGCGAAAGTGTTAACGAATTTCACGCAAATTGGTCCAAAATTTAAGAATTTTTAAAATTTATGGTAAGAAGGGGGGAATACGGTGACCATAAATCTTAAAAATTCTTAAATTTTGGCCGAAATTCCGTGAAATTTCGACTAGAAAGTGAAAATGTTGTAAATATTTCAACCCGAGATGCGAGTGTTAGCGAATTTCACGCAAATCGGTTCAAAATTTAAGAATTTTTAAGATTTATGGTAAGAAGGGGGGAGTACGGTGACCATAAATCTTAAATATTCTTAAATTTTGGCCGAAATTCCGTGAAATTTCCACCAGAATGTGAAAATGTTGCAAATGTTTCAACCCGAGATGCAAAAGTGTTAGCAAATTTAACGCAAATCGGTCCAAATTTTAAGAATTTTTAAGATTTATCGTAAGAAGGGGGGAGTACGGTGACCATAAATTTAAAAAATTCTTAAATTTTGGCCGAAATTCCGTGAAATTTCGTCCAGAATGTGAAAATGTTGTAAATATTTCAACCCGAGATACGAAAGTGTTAGCAAATTTAACGTAAATCGGTCCAAATTTTAAGAATTTTTAAGATTTATGGTAAGAAGGGGGGAGTACGGTGACCATAAATCTTAAAAATTCTTAAATTTTGGCCGAAATTCCGTGAAATTTCGACCAGAATGTAAAAATGTTGTAAATATTTCAACCCGAGGTGCGAAAGTGTTAGCAAATTTCACGCAAATCGGTCCAAAATTTAAGAATTTTTAAGATTTATGGTAAGAAGGGGGGAGTACGGTGACCATAAATCTTAAAAATAATTAAATTTTGGCCGAAATTCCGTGAAATTTCGACCAGAATGTGAAAATGTTGTAAATATTTCAACACGAGATGCAAAAGTGTTAGCAAACTTCACGCAAATCGGTCCAAAATTTAAGAATTTTTAAGATTTATGGTAAGAAGGGGGGAGTACGGTGACCATAAATCTTAAAAATAATTAAATTTTGGCCGAAATTCCGTGAAATTTCGACCAGAAAGTGAAAATGTTGTAAATATTTCAACCCGAGATGCGAAAGTGTTAACGAATTTCACGCAAATCGGTGCAATATTTAAGAATTTTTAAGATTTATGGTAAGAAGGGGGTAGCATGGTGACCATATATCTTAAAAATTCTTAAATTTTGGCCGAAATTCCGTGAAATTTCGACCAGAATGTGAAAATGTTGTAAATATTTCAACCCGAGATGCGAAAGTGTTAGTGAATTTCACGCAAATCGGTTCAAAATTTAAGAATTTTTAAGATTTATGGTAAGAAGGGGGGAGTACGGTGACTATAAATCTTAAAAATTCTTAAATTTTGGACGAAATTCCGTGAAATTTCGACCAGAATGTGAAAATGTTGTAAATATTTCAACCCGAGATGCGAAAGGGTTAGCAAATTTCATGCAAATCTGACCAAAATTTAAGAATTTTTAAGATTTATGGTAAGAAGGGGAGAGTACGGTGACCATAAATCTTAAAAATTCTTAAATTTTGGCCGAAATTCCGTGAAATTTCGACCAGAATGTGAAAATGTTGTAAATATTTCAACCCGAGATGCAAAAGTGTTAGCGAATTACAAGCAAATCGGTCCAAAATTTAAGAATTTTTAAGATTTATGGTAAGAAGGGGGGAGTACGGTGACCATAAATCTTAAAAATTCTTAAATTTTGGCCGAAATTCCGTAAAATTTCGACTAGAAAGTGAAAATGATGTGAATATTTCAACGCGAGTTGCGAAAGTGTTAACGAATTTCACGCAAATCGGTGCAATATTTAAGAATTTTTAAGATTTATGGTAAGAAGGGGGTAGCATGGTGACCATATATCTTAAAAATTCTTAAATTTTGGCCGAAATTCCGTGAAATTTCGACCAGAATGTGAAAATGTTGTAAATATTTCAACCCGAGATGCGAAAGTGTTAGTGAATTTCACGCAAATCGGTTCAAAATTTAAGAATTTTTAAGATTTATGGTAAGAAGGGGGGAGTACGGTGACTATAAATCTTAAAAATTCTTAAATTTTGGACGAAATTCCGTGAAATTTCGACCAGAATGTGAAAATGTTGTAAATATTTCAACCCGAGATGCGAAAGGGTTAGCAAATTTCATGCAAATCTGACCAAAATTTAAGAATTTTTAAGATTTATGGTAAGAAGGGGAGAGAGTACGGTGACCATAAATCTTAAAAATTCTTAAATTTTGGCCGAAATTCCGTGAAATTTCGACCAGAATGTGAAAATGTTGTAAATATTTCAACCCGAGATGCAAAAGTGTTAGCGAATTACAAGCAAATCGGTCCAAAATTTAAGAATTTTTAAGATTTATGGTAAGAAGGGGGGAGTACGGTGACCATAAATCTTAAAAATTCTTAAATTTTGGCCGAAATTCCGTAAAATTTCGACTAGAAAGTGAAAATGATGTGAATATTTCAACGCGAGTTGCGAAAGTGTTAGCGAATTTCACGAAAATCGGTCCAAAATTTAAGAATTTTTAAGATTAACGGTACAAAGGGAGGAGTACGGTGACCATAAATCTTAAAAACTCTAACACTTTCGCATTTTGGGTTGAAATATTTACAACATTTTCACATTCTGGTCGAAATTTTACGCAAATCGGTTCAAAATTTAGGAAATTCCGTGAAATTTCGACCCAGAATGTCAATATATTAATGCAGGATGCAAACATTTTACGAGTTTCACAAAAGATAAGACAATAAAATGAGTTTACCTTCTTGCAGAATTCTTTCCTTCAATATTCCTGAATCATTGCTCGCCCAATATTAAAACACAGTAAAGACAATGTTCAAGTTTACTGACAAGACAAGAGGAATTGCAGGAATGCTGTATGAAGATCAGAGATGACATCGCAGCACAGCAGAATCAAATGTCTATATCTTCTAATCTATGTTAGCTTACCTTTTACTTTAATGTTGCTCACCTAATCGTTTTCTTCTGCATTCTCCACTTTCGTGCGCATACTTTTATTAAGAGAGTGTTAATTAATATTATAAAGCAATGTGTACTGTAACAACAACAGATATTTTTTAATGAAACGACAATTTATTTTCAGTGAAAGAAATTGAGACTTAAGGTAGTGCGACTATATTTTATATGAAATATATGTGTGGAAGTGAAGAGGAGACGTTTGTCAGTAACAGTAATATGAGGGATGAGACCCCCTGAATGTGCGGATAAAAGACATAATAAAGCAGTATTGCCAGCCGCAGCCGCTGTTCTTACATAAATCAGCGGCTTATTAAGTCAAGTGGTAAGGTTAGTAGCAGAAAACGGTACCCTCGCAGGCGCCGTTTACTATAACACACTTATACACCCCTGCAACAAAAAGGGACGTACGCGAAAACTAAAAGAAAGACATTGGTGGTAGTAGAGTGAAACATTAAAAATTATTACACATACAAAAAAACACGTACCTTATTTTATTATACTTATGCTCCGTGCGGCGGCAACAACGTCAACGGACGGTCGTGGAGGCGGTCCGGCAATAATTCACTGAATAAAAAAGGGCTTTTATTTTAATGGTTGTACGCTGTAAGTAAAGCGGGGGTAAATTTTCCGGGCGAAGAGTTATTTTCGTTCCGGATCCTCTAAAAAGTTACACTATCTTCACATTTAATTTAAACGGGCAGTTTTCGGGTAATAAAAATGCACGCCTTCTGGCCCCGCGAAAAACCGTCTTTTTATTTATTACCCCGCCGCCCGTTATTCCCAGCGAGCGGCTCCGCATTTAATTCAGCCGCCCCCATTAAATCCGGCCGGGCGTTCCGTACCGATGCCGGCACGGATTCACAAAAGAGATAAGTTTTTCTTTCGACCGAGAAATTTGTTACAATCCACGAAACATTTATACACATTAAACATTCGCAGGTTATTACTGCGTTATTTATTTCGTCTGGCCCCTTTTAACTCGCGCTGTTTATCTCGTCGCATTTGCCTGCTGGTTAGATTAATCTACCAAATGCTCCCTGCAATAAAGTCCTTTTTATCTCATGCACGAATGTGTTGGCTTCGTTTCCCATTAAAAAAAAAAAACTGCCAACACCATCTTAATATTTACGCCCGCAGAATGGGGTAACGAGAAAAGTTTCAGACTAATAAATCGAAATTCGACCGGCAATCGCAACCCAATAAAGATGTAATAAAATTGCGACGCGGGTTATAAAGATAAAGCGGGCGGCATAAATAAATATTTTATATGGCCACCCCCGTTTAATTTTCTATTAGCCGAAGACGGATAAATATCGCAAGCACGTACGTAACTGGCATATAAGTAATCAAATCCGCAATTTATATTTAAGCAAGTAATTTGTTTTCAAATTGAGTTTTTTTTTTGCGTCTTCCTCGCATTCGCTTTTATTTATTTACTTTTTATCTGCGGATAAAGATGGTGTTATCCCTAGACGCATCGTGCGTAGGGAGCTGATGGAGCTGTCGGATATTAAGTTCTGATAGCCTCTTCTGATTCCAATTCACATCAAAGGGAAGTATTTCTGAGTGAGGCGCGCTTCGGAAATGTATTACGTATGGAAAGAGTTTTTGCAAGAGGTTTTTTGACAAGCTATACATTAATTAGGATGAACAAATATTAGTATATATTAGTGTTTTTTCCTACATTTAAATATAATAAATATAAACGACTTTAAATAAGTGAATATAAGTCATGCTTTTTCCTCTATCACTGAATACATTCATTTCAAATTATTATCAATATTTATTTACACTCTTACACCTTTACATGTACAATACATATATACATATACACATACATATACACATACATATACACATACATATACACATACATATACACATACATATACACATACATATAAACATGTACTTATGTCTAAAAAAAAAATAAAAAACATGGTATCCTTCCCCCTGTCTACAGCTCGGGATTTGTGGGTCTTGTCCCATCCCGGGCTATCGGTATCGAGGGATGTATGTTGTTTGTCCATTTGTTTAAGCTATTTTACTTTATGTTGTCGTTTATTAGTATGATTTTGATTTTTAGCTTAAAAGGGATGTTTTTTATTTATAAATGTGTGTGACTGCTAGTGTAAGTTGAAAAGAGGATAATGTAAAATTTGTATGAACATGAATAAGCTATATAATGCAATATACACATGTATATGCATAAATGGATAATTATAGAAATAGTTGGCACAATATTACCCTAAATAATTCATAACCATCGAGAGCGTAATTACGAAAAGCTCCCTGATTACAATTAATAATTATTCGGTGAATAATAGAAATTCAATGACTGCAATTGATATGGAGCCCGGGCGATGTGTAAATGCCGTGTGCAATTTGCAGAGTGAGCGGACTGATGTGCTGAGAAAACAGCACATGGCACGGTCGCTCGTCTGGAATTATAAAAATAGTCCCGGAAAACAAGCCCAGGTTCAGATCCCGCTACATATCCCACCAATTTCACGGCAAATTACTTTCCAAATACCGCCCGCCCCGGTCCTCGAGCATCTGTTATTATTTGTTGCTTGCAAAACATTCGAACGTAAACAGAGCGCCCGCGCGCAAGAAAACGACGGCAAAAAGCCCCGGGATTTGCATGTTGGGGATTGTGATATTTCGTTTATAGACGGCGTTATTTATAAATCAGACACGATATTTTATTACATTACATTTTATAAATTACGACTGCATTTTTAATGATAATTACTGTGCAGTCTTCAGAGTGATGGTTTATGTATATTTTCAAATAACGTTCAGAATACTAATCTGCATTTTGCTTTAGCAAAATTTAAGAGTATATCTGTTGTATTTAGAATACTAGCTGAAACCGAAGACGGACATTCCTGCGGCAGATTTGTTTTAATTACAAAAATAAATAAATTGACGGAATCATAGAAAATTGTGGAAAACTATATCGCTCAGTTGATAGAAAAGTGACACAAGTAAAAATTGAAATTTTATGTTAATTATATAATCAAAATCAATCTAAAAACTCATATACCTAATGTACATAGAATATTTGTAAAACAATATATTACTGTTTTGAGTGTATATAGTGTTTAGTAGTACATTTTTAATTTTTAGTTTGAATAGAATGAATGCCAGTGATTTGATTTCCTTGTGTAGTTCTGGATAGTTCTGGATAGTTCTGGATAGTTGGCTGGAGGGTAGCATAGCTACAGACACTTAGGCCTCAAAATGGGCCCATTGTGAAACCTCCCTTTAAGGCTGCTCACTCGTCCCACCAGTCAATTTTGCGTGCAAGCCGCAAAACTCTGGCGGGTGAGGAGCCTTGTGTAGTTAGTTGTATTGTTGTATTTTCTCGGTTGTTAGTATTGGTGAATAGTATTTTGTTTTTTGTACTTTAAAGATCCATAGCTCGAGAAGGAATCACAAACTCTGTGGCGAGGAGGGAGGGAAGAATCTAATTTTCTTTTTTTGTTCGTAAATATAAAAGTAATTGTAAATTTAAATTTATTATAATTAGGATTATGTTATATGTATTGACAACAAAAATTTAAAAAACTAAAATATTAAAAGTCATGTGAAATTTCGTTCACAAAGGGGTTTGAACGCGCTTCCCAATGCTCAGTACGAGACCGACGATGACTCAATTTATATTTAAGCAAGTAATTTGTTTTTGTCTTCTTCGCATTCGCTTTTATTTATTTACTTTTTATCTGCGAGTAAAGATGGTGTTATCCCTAGACGATGACTCTAACCACTCGGCCACTGAGCTGGGGTTTCCTTTAAATTTTGGAATTTTTTTTTCATATTATTCAATTGTATGTATGAGGAATTTATGATTAAAGCCAGTGTGTGCATATAAATTGTAATGTTTCTATTTTTTAACAATTAAATTACATACAAAGTATAATAATAATAATAATCTTTTCACTAATTATCAAAGATCGTATTTTTGAAAAATAAATCTAAATAATAAAATTGGTAGGTAACTGCAATAATTCTTCTGGAAACTGCGAATTATTCGCAACTCCGAAAGTATTCGCACCTAATCCGGGCGCATTATAAAATAATCCATAGAATTCGAGATCCTTCCGTGTGCCAAATTTACATTCTGTTTCGGCTTATCCGGATTTCCCACCTGTTTACGGTTTTAATTATTTCTGCGCTCCGACCAAGCCTCTCTTGGGCTTACTAAATAAATTCACACAGATAGAAAGCAGCAGAAAGCAGCAACTCATACTGTGTATTATGAGTTGCTGTTTTCGTATGTACAAATCGAAAAAAAGTTATATAAAAAAAAGTTCGAGATTTCCCAAAAACCAGCTGGCCAGGATGCTATGAGTTTTTAAATCTTTGGTAAATACTCTGTTACAGGAAATATACTTACGTAAATAATAATACAACAAAAAACATTACCTTGTGGTAACTCTGAAGACCCACTTCAGAGTTACCACAAGGTAATGTTTTTTGTTGTATTATTATTTATGTAAGTATATTTCCTGTAACAGAGTATTTACCAAAGATTTAAAAAAAGGTATTCTTTGTTTTGTTTAGAATTTGATATTCAATATGACAGTTACCTAATTTGGCAATCCAATTACTAAAAACATCCTGTATAAGCTTTTTTTCTTTATGTTGTCGTTTATTTTGTTAATAAAAATTTATATTTTTGTATTTGTATTTTTGTTTTCGTAATTACGCTCTCGATGGTTATGAATTATTTAGGGTAATATTGTGCCAATTATTTTTATAATTATCCATTTATGCATATACATGTGTATATTGTATTTTTGTTTGCTGTAAACATGTCAATTCGATGTACCACGAGTCGCACGGGCTGATGAATTAATTCGAAAAGTCGCAATCAAGACAATATGCCTCTAGTCAAGTTATTTTTACTTGACTAGAGGTATATTGGCTTTCTAAGATTAACACCGTGAATATTGCACGGTTTTTACATTTTTACACTTTTTTTTATTATACACTGATTATAAAACTACACAATTATCCGTTATTTTCTATGATTAAATTAATGTTATTTATTAATTTAAGACTAATTTAAAAGATTTATGTGAAAAATAATGTAATGCAAAGTTCAAGTCGTTTGAAATAGTGGACGGGCATAGATTGGTTGGTAGGGGCCGCCCGCCCACCCCACATTTGTTCGCATAGTTTTTCCATAGGATAACACTCTTCTTGGAATAGTTTAAACAATATAAAACATCTATATCCAATGAAAAAACTATGCGAGCGAAGGTGGGGTGGGCGGGCGGCCCCTACCAACCAAATAATGTCCGTCCACTATTTCAAACGACTTGAACTATGCACTACATTATTATCCGTTATTATTTATGATTACATTAATGTGATTTATTAGATTAAGACTAATTAAAAAGTTTTATGTGCAAAATAATGTAATGCAAAGTTCAAGTCGTTTGAAATAGTGGACGGGCATAGTTTGGTTGGTAGGGGCCGCCCGCCCACCCCACCTTCGCTCGCATAGTTTTTTCATTGGATATAGATGTTTTATATTGTTTAAACTATTCCAAGAAGAGTGTTATCCTATGGAAAAACTATGCGAACAAATGTGGGGTGGGCGGGCGGCCCCTACCAACCAAACTATGCCCGTCCACTATTTCAAACGACTTGAACTATGCACTACATTATTATCCGTTATTATTTATGATTAAATTAATGTCATTTATTAGATTAAGACTAATTAAAAAGTTTTATGTGAAAAATAATGTAATGCAAAGTCCAAGTCGTTTGAAATAGTGGACGGGCATAGTTTGGTTGGTAGGGGCCGCCCGCCCACCCCACATTTATTCGCATAGTTTTTCCATAGGATAACACTCTTCTTGGAATAGTTTATACAATATAAAACATCTATATCCAATGAAAAAACTATGCGAGCGAAGGTGGGGTGGGCGGGCGGTCCCTACCAACCAAACTATGCCCGTCCACTATTTCAAAAGACTTGAACTTTACATTACATGATTTTTCACATAAATCTTTTTAATTAGTCTTAAATTAATAAATGACATTAATTTAATCATAGAAAATAACGGATAATAGTGTAGTGCAGAGTTCAAGCCATTTGAAATAGTGAATGGGCATAGTTTGGTTGGTACAAATTTTTCTTTTTAGAAATGGGTTCCATAGAGATAAGTAACCTATTTTCCAAATTTGAGTCCGAACAAATTTCTGGTGAGAATGAGGTGCCCATCAGGATTCTTCTTCTGTGTGTTTGTGTATGTGAGTGTTAGGAGTTGCTACTTCAGGTACCGAATATCCCAGTCGGGATACGAACCCAGGCCGCCCGTTCGTTAAGCGTAGCTACTAACATCTTCAGCTTCTTCCTGTTTCAATTAATGTGCATGAAGAACCTTATGTTTAATAAGCTTGCCCCTAGTTGTGCCGGTCCCAGGCGGCACGCTTCTAGTTGGCTTGTCCGATTTCGTCTTTTCATCGATTTCTCGACATCCCCTTTTGTCTGCGTCCCCCACTATGGCCTCCAGCATTTTCTTTAGGTGCTTTATCTCCTTCATACGACTCACCTTACCTCCATACCTAGATGTACATATACAGCCCGTTATGTAGAGGGTGCAATGAAGAACTAGAAACAGTAGAGCATGTAAAATGCTTCTGCCCAACACTAGGCAGCTAGCACTAGGGACGTGCTGGCCGAGTATAGCCAGCATTGGTAAATCCTCACCCGCCAGAGTTTTGCAGCTCGCACGCAGTATTGACTGGTGGGACGAGTGAGTAGTCTGAAAGGGAGGTTTCACGGTGGGCCCATTTTGAGTGTCTGTAGCTAGGCTACCCTCCAGCTATCCAGAACTACCCCCATATCTAGCCATTCAAATTTTATTGTTGCTACAAGATTTGGTTCCTTGCATAGCTGCAGTAGCTCAAAATTCATTCTGTGCCTCCATATTTGATCATCGTGTATGATGCTGGACATTCTTCGTAGCACTTTTCTTTCAAAACAGTTTAGTTTTATTTCGTGAGTACTGTTTCACGACCATATAACACAATCTAGGATTCTTCATTCTTCCTCTAATCTTTCCTTGTACTATCAATTGTAGCAGCGCGTATTTGGGTCCTCTCATTAAGTGGTCTAGATAGTACTGTCTCTTCTTTATGGTGTGAATTATTTCCAGTTCTTTTTGCATTTTATTTATGAGTCCAGTGGCAGTTACCTTATCTATCCATATAATACGCCACATTCTACGGTTACACCACATTTTGAAGGCATTCAGAAGTGATTCTTCTTAAGAGTTCATGCTTCAACCCCATACAGTAATGTACAAAAGACATAGCACATTGCATTCTTGTTCTAAGTTCTAGGCTTATATCATTACTAGTGAAGAGCTTTTTCACTTTCACAAATATTGATCTCGCTATTTATACTTCCTTATACATACACAAATACACACATACACATACACACATACACACATACACACATACACACATACACACATACACACATACACACATACACACATACACACATACACACATACACACATACACACATACACACATACACACATACACACATACACACATACATACATACACACATACACACATACACACATACACACATACACACATACACACATACACACATACACATATACACACATATACACATACACACATACACACATGCACACATACACACATGCACACACACACACATACACACATACACACATACACACATACACACATACACACATACACACATACACACATACACACATACACACATACACACATACACACATACACACATACACACATACACACATACACACATACACACATACACACATACACACATACACACATACACACATACACACATACACACATACACACATACACACATACACACATACACACATACACACATACACACATACACACATACACACATACACACATACACACATACACACATACACACATACACACATACACACATACACACATACACACATACACACATACACACATACACACATTCACACATTCACACATTCACACATACACACATACACACATACACACATACACACACACATACACACATACACATATTCACATATTCACATATTCACATATACACATATACACATATACACATATACACATATACACATATACACATATACACATATACACATATACACATATACACATATACACACACACACACAGACAGTATCCAAAAGTAGTCCATTTCGACTATATTAGTCAAGAAACGTAAAGAAATATCAAAATTAGCATTTTGATGTTTTGCTCGATAACACCACTATACAGCATTACCTACTGTATTCGAAAATTAACACCATACCTGGCGCATTCACCATTTCTTACATAACATTGCATACTGTGAGATGGCATGTGTCGTAACTTCGTAACCAAATTGAGTTTTCAAGTTTTGATTTTGGTTTCAATGATTCTTATGTATATTTTAACTCTTCTTTAATCCTTTTTGCGTTTATATAATGAGCCAAATTATTATTTAAAAAAATTACATAACATTATACTCAATGATAAATCTACTATAGTTTCAGCAATCTTTAAAATGGATTTATCTCAAAAAATGTTTTTGAAAGGTACAAATAACATTAGTGTTAAATCAGATTCCGATGCATAGTTGGTAACTTTAATACAAACAAATTATGTTCGTAAAACCGTGAAAAATCACATTGTTCACACAGTTTTTTTGTATTTTGCGAGTTACATATCTGTAGTTTATAACGTGGAATCGTTATCAGACTTCTGTTCGATGTTGTTAGGGAAGTTTTTAAATAAACCATTTACACCGCAATAATTTATATTGAAATTATTGTTAGGGAAGTTTGTAAATAAACCATTTACACCGCAATAACTTCAATATAAATTATTGCGGGGTAAATGGTTTATTTAAAAACTTCCCTAACAACATCGAACAGAAGTCTGATAACGATTCTTTCGTACAAAATGAAACTTATATAATACCGTGCTATAATATAGAGCAACATATGCAGTTTTAAATAATTTATGATAATGCTATTCAAAGACATTCGGTAAAAAATCGTTTAACCCCAAATGGAACACTCGTGTTGCCGTACCAATTGAAGTAAAGCCACGTTATTCAAAACATATTTTTCTATAAAAGCCATAACAGGCACCCCCGCGTATTAGTAGATTGCCCCGGCGGAATTTCATTAAATAAAAACCTGACCGGGGCCGCATATCGCGCGGCAATATCCTCTCAGTTCTCCGGGCAGGTACGATTCGTATAAAATTTCAATTTGAAAAATCCATCAATACATCCGCGGCGCTGCCGGCCGCGTGCAAACCGGAAACCGGAACTTCCCTGAGTGGATGGAACGGAGCAATAAGGAGCTCAGATAAGAAAAGCGCCGTCGAAAGCTCCGCCCGGCGTCCCGAGCGTCGCCGGCTGGCGTCCAATCCTGCGAGCGGGCCTCTCAAAGGATTGGTCAATTTTTCGCTGACCAATGAAAAACGGCTGCTGGCATGACGTGAACGCGACTTTTTCTTTGTTATAAATAATGCATGATGTTAAATTAGATAGTCTGGGGTGCTTCAAATAAAACGGAAAAAATATTATCTCGCTAGGAGATACTTTATGTGCGCGCCAATTAAATTTCAATATTTTTTCTTTTCTTATCTGACGGTTATGTATGTTGATTTGAGGATAACAGTATACCAGAGGAGCGGTTGTTTATTAGCTATAAATTGATTGTAATAAAATTTATATCTAAGTATAAGTGGTTTTTCGCAGTAAATATTTGGAGTTTGGATGAGCTTTATGTTAAATATTATTTTATTATATTGTACATTTATATATGATTCTATTCAAGTGGTAACTAGCTGGGGAATAATGGCAGAAAATATTATTGATACTAATAAGTACCCTCACATTATAATTTAGATAAATTAATGGTCATTTTATTTTTTATTTAATCATATACCGGAAGGTGTAGACGACAATAAAGTTAAATTAGTGAACTTTACATATATCAGTGGTTTCCTGTGAGCATCGGACCTCCTCTAAAGGTTATAATGTTTGCAAATTTAAAAAAATTGAATATATTACAATATTATATGAAATTTGTTCCTATTCTTAAGGTCGTTTTAGACAAGACAATAAAAATAACTCAAAAGTTAGTCAAGTTGCGATACAATCTAAATTGTCTCGTATCATACAGAAAATTATTTGAAATATTAAATTGGATGGTAGATCGAATACAAAAATATAAGGCGTTCTATTTGTCAAGGACAAATTGTATAATAGGAGGAGGATATATGAATTCATTTCTTGAACAACTTTTGAGCTAAGAAATTGTCTTGTCTAAAACGACCTTTACATTGGTACAACTCACAATCCTGTGTTATGAGTGTCCATGTCAGAATAGGGAAAAACAAGCTGTGAAGAATTGTTTTTCTTTGGATTATTGATAGAGGGACATATCAATAATCAAAAGTGCATTAACAATTCTTCACAGCTTGCTCGCCAGAGCACACTTGTGTTATTCTTACTGCCACCCCATACTTCGGTTTTTCTAGAAACACAGGTTTTGTGGTTGTGTTTAGAAATACTAGTGGGATATGTAAAATATTTACAAAAAAAAATAATGCTACAATTTTTGTCATTTTGTACTACTTTCGTTATATAATCCAACGTATAGCTCATATTGAAAATAATTAAGAGAATAATACAGCACAATTCTATCAAAAGATCAGATTCTATCATTATTTTTTTTACAATTTTGAATATATCTAATATTAAGATAATTTTTATAATTATACAACTAACCCCCTAGGAGGAAAGTAAAACGCCATCTGACGGCACCACATCAATTAGTAATGCACACCCATATGGTAATATCAGGGAGTAATATGGTATAATTGATACAGAAGTACACAATCAAGAATAAAAAAAACGTCTATCTTCATATGACCGTAAGAGAGTTTTGGCGGTAAAGAGAGAAGCTCAGAGGAATTTAATCACTCCAGTATTAACTTACAATACAAAACAATCAAGAAAATGATTTGTTTAATTAATATCTTCAATAGAATAAGAGATATTAAATAATATAATCAAATAAATAGTGATGAAAATAACAAATACTCTACTAGATTTTATTCTGTATCAATTATAAAGATTTGTTTTCCACATTGTTACGTGTATCTTTTTTTTGTGAGTGCACTGATTTAAGTGCCATCCAGCTAACAAGTGTGCGGTAATATATCGTGTGTGACATTCGGATGACATCCCCCGATACTAAAGCCAAGTCATTTATCTTAATATACTGTTGACAAACGAACTATTCCCTCGTTGCGATTCTTTACGCACCCGGAACAACCCTCATAAATTACTTGACCACAATGCACTTTTTCCTGAACGCTTCCCAAAACGGGGGTTGTTTGATGGCGCTCTGTTTGCTTAATCGAATTAATGATACTGAATGATGTGGACTCAAGAATATTTTTATTTATAATTGTATTAACGGTTTGGTAACAATAGAAATCTAATAATTTCAATATTGTATGGTTTATCAAACAAAAATATTTATTGTATTTCGTAGCCTAATCAGCCACACATCCACATCATTAATCTAATTTATTTGAGGTTGACAGAAGAGAGAAAAACTAATTAAAAAGGTTTGTTGGAGTAAATAAAATAACCCTTATTCAAATAAATAAAATATAAGCCATAAAATAATAATAATAATAATAATAATAATTTATTGCTGCTTATATACATGTGAGGTCAACATAACATATGTGGTAAATAAAAAATTGATAACTGGTTATCAGAGTAATTAAATTACTCCTGATTTAAATAAATAAAATATAAAAAATAAAATAAAAAATTGATAAGGGGTTTATAAATAGTTTTATAAACCGTTTTTCTCTCTCCTGTCAATCTCAAAGAAAATTTTAGATGTGAGATGTTATGTTCTTCTGAACACTATGTACACAATTCAAAATAAATTAGTTTGATCGTGAAATGAAGAAGAATGAATTTTTTTATTATGTTTGTTATATGTATATGTATATATTTGGGTTTCTTATAAAATCACATTTTTAGTTTTAGTTTTAAAATTTGTTGTGATTTTGAAATGGAGTTGTCCGTCAATAAAGCATTATTAAAATTACGCGTCCAACAGTATGCAATACTCATTTTCTATGAAAAATTGTGATACGATTTACTGTAAGCGACGAAATCTCATTTAGTTGAAATCTTAGGATAACGAAATTGAGGGGAAAATTACACCGATTGTAAATTTCACATCCAGTACTAACCAAAAAAAATAATAATTTCATATAAAGCTGCATAACAATACATTGAATGTGTATATACACTTAACGATCTCGCATAGCCACCAGGGTCCTCAAGCGCAATAATTTCCACACAACTTTGTAGTGTAAATGCTGTCCTTCTTAAAACCAAGTGTATATAGAATCATTAAAACTCTATTATATTTCACGTATTATACCGATCTCAAGTACGAAAATCAAAGGGAAATGCATAAATTTGCATTGTAATAGCGGAGTGTGCACAATTTACAAGCGAAATGCGAGTTTATAAGTACTTCAAATTGATCTGCACTTGTACGCGAGGAAAGTATACGCCATTAGTGGACGATAGACACAGGCGGCGGAGAAAGCTCTAGAAAAACAGCCGGTGTTCTCTGACGGACTCATGCATATTCAACAGCTAAATATTTGCAGGCGCTTCTTATAATGATCATCCCACCCCTCCATCCACAGCGAAATGCGATTGAAAACGCGGCGGTGGCAGCAGCCCTGCAAAACTTATTATATCCCCAAAAATGTGCGCGACTGCAGTAGTTTCTGTCCACCCCCAATGTTTACTCTGGCAACATGCTAATTACTCTAATAGCCCCAGATATCAGTCTGTGTGATATGCAGAACGCTATATATTTGTAACAACTGGGGAATGTAGCACGGAATATCCGTTTTAGCAATAAGGCCAATATGGAGTTTGCCATTACTCATTTAGAGAGTTCCGAGCGCCACGGAAGGAAATGTAAAGTGGCTAGGAGTCCGGAAGTTGCTGAAAGAATGCCGGCCGGTTATCGCACATACTTCCGGCCGACCGTTCCGGTATATCGGAAGTTTAAGTGTGTCGCATGCAACTACACTTTCAAAAGTTTTCCAATTTTTTTTTTGTTGCGCGCTTTCGTGCTATCACTCAGTTTCAAGTTTATATAATTTTACGATAATAATGACAGCCAATTATTATTTGTATACCTATTATTATAAAAAAAACCAGGCTATTTTAGACTAAAAACTTTAATAATGATTTATTGCTGTAAACTGCAATTGCTGATAATAATATAATAATACGCTAATTTCTAATAAAAAATTACAAATGTATAAACAACTACAATAATTGTAAAGTATGATGTTAAGTAATGTAAATGTAATAGCCTACACCGAAAGGTAAAAGGCAAATAGATAATAATTTATATTGTTTAAACTATTCCAAGAAGAGTGTTATCCTATGAAAAAAACTATGCGAGCATAGGTGGGGTGGGCGGGTGTCCCCCACCAACCGAACTATGCCCATTCACTAATTCAAATAGATTGAACTCTACACTACATTATTCCCTATATATTTTTCAAATGAAGTCTAAATTAATAAATAAAATTGATTGAATCATAGAAGGCTAAGGGTAATAGTGTAGTGCAGAGTTCAGGCCATTTGAAATAGTGAATGGTCATCGTTTGGTTGGTGGGGACCACCCACCCACCCCACCTTTGCTAGCATACTTTTTTTCATAGGATAACACTCTTCTTGGAATGGTTTAAACAGTATAAAACGCATGTATCCATTGGAAAAACTATGCGAGCAAAGGTCGGGTGGGCGGGTGGCCCCCACCAACCGAACTATGCCCATTCACTATTTCAAATGGCTTGAACTCTGCACTACACTATTACCCTTAGCCTTCTATGATTCAATCAATTTTATTTATTAATTTAGACTTCATTTGAAAAATATATAGGGAATAATGTAGTGTAGAGTTCAAGCCATTTGAAATAGTGAATGGGCATAGTTTGATTGGTGGGGAGCACCCGCCCACCCCACCTTTGCTCGCATACTTTTTTCTATAGGATAACACTCTTCTTGGAATGGTTTAAACAATATAAAACGTCTGTATCCATTAAAAAAACTATGCGAGCAAAGGTGGGGTGGGCGGGTGGTCCCCACCAATCAAACTATGCCCATTCACTATTTCAAGTGGCTTGAACTCTACACTACATTATTCCCTATATATTTTTTAAATGAAGTCTAAATTAATAAATAAAATTGATTGAATCATAGAAGGCTAAGGGTAATAGTGTAGTGCAGAGTTCAAGCCATTTGAAATAGTGAATGGGCATAGTTTGGTTGGTGGGGGTCACCCACCCACCCCACCTTTGCTCGCATACTTTTTTTCATAGGATAACACTCTTCTTGGAATGGTTTAAACAATATAAAACGCATGTATCCATTGGAAAAACTATGCGAGCAAAGGTGGGGTGGGCGGGTGTCCCCCACCAACCGAACTATGCCCATTCACTATTTCAAATGGCTTGAACTCTACACTACATTATTCTCCATATATTTTTCAAATGAAGTCTAAATTAATAAATAAAATTGATTGAATCATAGAAGGCTAAGGGTAATAGTGTAGTGCAGAGTTCAGGCCATTTGAAATAGTGAATGGGCATCGTTTGGTTGGTGGGGACCACCCACCCACCCCACCTTTGCTCGCATACTTTTTTTCATAGGATAACACTCTTCTTGGAATGGTTTAAACAGTATAAAACGCATGTATCCATTGGAAAAACTATGCGAGCAAAGGTCGGGTGGGCGGGTGGCCCCCACCAACCGAACTATGCCCATTCACTATTTCAAATGGCTTGAACTCTGCACTACACTATTACCCTTAGCCTTCTATGATTCAATCAATTTTATTTATTAATTTAGACTTCATTTGAAAAATATATAGGGAATAATGTAGTGTAGAGTTCAAGCCATTTGAAATAGTGAATGGGCATAGTTTGATTGGTGGGGAGCACCCGCCCACCCCACCTTTGCTCGCATACTTTTTTCTATAGGATAACACTCTTCTTGGAATGGTTTAAACAATATAAAACGTCTGTATCCATTAAAAAAACTATGCGAGCAAAGGTGGGGTGGGCGGGTGGTCCCCACCAATCAAACTATGCCCATTCACTATTTCAAGTGGCTTGAACTCTACACTACATTATTCCCTATATATTTTTTAAATGAAGTCTAAATTAATAAATAAAATTGATTGAATCATAGAAGGCTAAGGGTAATAGTGTAGTGCAGAGTTCAAGCCATTTGAAATAGTGAATGGGCATAGTTTGGTTGGTGGGGGCCACCCACCCACCCCACCTTTGCTCGCATACTTTTTTTCATAGGATAACACTCTTCTTGGAATGGTTTAAACAATATAAAACGCATGTATCCATTGGAAAAACTATGCGAGCAAAGGTGGGGTGGGCGGGTGTCCCCCACCAACCGAACTATGCCCATTCACTATTTCAAATGGCTTGAACTCTACACTACATTATTCTCCATATATTTTTCAAATGAAGTCTAAATTAATAAATAAAATTGATTGAATCATAGAAGGCTAAGGGTAATAGTGTAGTGCAGAGTTCAGGCCATTTGAAATAGTGAATGGGCATCGTTTGGTTGGTGGGGACCACCCACCCACCCCACCTTTGCTCGCATACTTTTTTTCATAGGATAACACTCTTCTTGGAATGGTTTAAACAATATAAAACGCATGTATCCTTTGGAAAAACTATGCGAGCAAAGGTGGGGTGGGCGGGTGGCCCCCACCAACCGAACTATGCCCATTCACTATTTCAAATGGCTTGAACTCTACACTACATTATTCTCCATATATTTTTCAAATGAAGTCTAAATTAATAAATAAAATTGATTGAATCATAGAAGGCGAAGGGTAATAGTGTAGTGCAGAGTTCAAGCCATTTGAAATAATGAATGGGCATCGATTGGTTAGTGGGGACCACCCACCCACCCCACCTTTGCTCGCATACTTTTTTCCATAGGATAACACTCTTCTTGGAATAGTTTAAACAATATAAAACACATGTATCCATTGAAAAAACTATGCCAGCAAAGGTGGGGTGGGCGGGTGGCCCCCACCAACCAAACTATGTCCATTCACTATTTCAAATGGCTTGAACTCTGCACTACACTATTGCCCTTAGCCTTCTATGATTCAATCAATTTTATTTATTAATTTAGACTTCATTTGAAAAATATATAGGGAATAATGTAGTGTAGAGTTCCAGCCATTTGAAATAGTGAATGGGCATAGTTTGATTGGTGGGGACCACCCGCCCACCCCACCTTTGCTCGCATAGTTTTTTCAATGTATACAGACGTTTTATATTGTATAAACCATTCCAAGAAGAGTGTTATCTTATGGGAAAAACTATGCGAGGAAAGGTCGGGTGGGTGGGTGTTCCCCACCAACCAAACGATGCCCATTCACTATTTTAAATGGCTTGAACTCTACACTACATTATTCCTTTTATATTTTTCAAATGAAGTCTAAATTAATAAATAAAATTGATTGAATCATAGAAGGCTAGGGGTAATAGTGTAGTGCAGAGTTCAAGCCATTTGAAATAGTGAATGGGCATAGTTCGGTTGGTGGGGTACACCCGCCCACCCCACCTTTGCTCGCATACTTTTTTCCATAGGACATGATTGAATCATAGAAGGCTAAGGGTAATAGTGTAGTGCAGAGTTCAAGCCATTTGAAACAGTGAATGGGCATCGTTTGGTTGGTGGGGACCACCCACCCACCCCACCTTTGCTCGCATACTTTTTTCCATAGGATAACACTCTTCTTGGAATGGTTTAAACAATATAAAACGCCTGTATCCATTGAAAAAACTATGCGAGCAAAGGTGGGGTGGGCGGGTGGCCCCCACCAACCAAACTATGTCCATTCACTATTTCAAATGGCTTGAACTCTACACTACATTATTTCCTATATATTTTTCAAATGAAGTCTAAATTAATAAATAAAATTGATTGAATCATAGAAGGCTAAGGGTAATAGTGTATTGCAGAGTTCAATCCATTTGAAATAGTGAATGGGCATCGTTTCATTGGTGAGGACCACCCACCCACCCCACCTTTGATCGCATACTTTTTTCCATAGGATAACACTCTTCTTGGAATGGTTTAAACAATATAAAACGCCTGTATCCATTGAAAAAACTATGCGAGCAAAAGTGGAGTGGGCGAGTGGCCCCCACCAACCAAACTATGCCCATTCACTATTTCAAATGGCTTAAACTCTGCACTACACATAAACCCTTAACTTTCTATGATTTAATCAATTTCATTTATTAATTTAGACTTCTTTTAAAAAATATATAGGGAATAATGTAGTGTAGAGTTCAAGCCATTTCAGATAGTGAATGGGCATAGTTTGGTTTGTCATAATTTATGTTCAATTTTATACAGTAGCGAAATCGCTTTGCACCAGCAACAGAAAACTAATAACAGGTAGGCTTCAAAATATTTCGTCTTCGTTTTTATATTATAGAGATTATATAGTAACGTGCACTGGCAGCATCGGATTTATGATTAACACGTAATGTGAATGAAATAGATTAATCTGATTGATTAAAAAACCTAAAACATCGAAAGACATAATAAAATACAACAAACCGAAACTTTTAAAGCTTTCAACCACTTTATTATGCCGCCCGGTTCCTGAATATATTTGGGGCCCAACTTCTGCACCCCAGGACGGGGGGGTGGTGGCGTTGGAGTGTGCACACAGAGAGACATAAAACTCGCCACGCTCTAAAATATTTCGAGAGAGCTTTATTTGCGGGATGGCGCATCTGCATGTCTTTGAGCGCGCGGAACCCTTTGGTTTTTACAGCATCGCCCCGTCGGGAATCCGGAATTAACACCGGAGCGTCCGGACTCTGGCCACAGCTTTGATTGACTCATTTGAATACGGCCGCTGACTGGGATGGGGTGGTGCTCCACTTTTCTGCATTAACCGCGCTTTCATCTCTTAAAACCGCAATGTTTCATCATTGAAGACGCAAAAGAAGATTATAAAATAACATTAAGAGAGCTCCCCCCCGGTGGTTATGTAAAACGGTATTCCAATCGAGCAAAAGAATGTGAACCGTATCAGTTTCCACAAAACCAATATAATCCACGTATGAGACTTCAAAGGGCTTATATAAGCAGCCCAATTTTAAAGCCAATATCGTTTTACAAATATTACAACTATTGGAAAGCGCGCAGGGAAATGCGGCGGCTGTAAATTCGGCACGGAATCTAGATTAAGGTGCCTCGCTAATTGTGAGCTTTAAGGTAAAGGAGAGCTCAGCGGGATTTGGAGGCAATAACGCGCTATAGCGTCGTGCGGAGCTAATAAAAGTGCCAGAGACAGGGCACTTAATGCCAATGAACGTAAGATAAAACAATCCCATTACCGGAGGATGTTTACAACCCGGACGGGATGTTACGCGGTGAATTATTGCCTAGTCCCATTTAATGAAAAACAAAAACGAATTAAATATATTGCACGGCGAGACGCAAACACTTAAGCCTAGTTGATAAAACTACTTTTACTTATTAATTTATTTAGGAAAATACTGACTGGGTTGTAGATTAATTGGTTTAAAAATGTTTGTATGGAATATGCAAGATTAATATTCTTACATTCTTTGTGGTACAAATACCTCAATCCAAATATTCCGCATGATAGGAATATTTGGATAATTTTATACAGAAATTAGAGGAGATAGGAGAATATCATTGAAGAAACAAGAACTGTTAATTGAACCAAAATCGCAAGGAATGTATCTATAGAATAAATATCAAAAAAATTCAGAATATCTCGTAAGTGGAATTTTTGTTGGATTTTATAAAATGCAATATAATAAATTTGAATATTGGATTGTTAAGGTGTCTACTTTGTGATAATTCATTTTTCCTGATTAAAGTACAATTTGCCAATACAAAACTCAAGTTATTGCATCTTCAACACAATATGCCATAAATTCAAATTTATTAAAGGATAAATAAAACGATTTTTTACTTTGTTTTTTATCACACTAGTTTTGGCTAAGCTCTAGCCATTTTAGAGTCATCGGAGGAGCTCGAAAATGGTTAGAGCTTAGCCGAAACAAGTTGCAAAGTGTAACTGAAGTGTGATAAAAAACAAAGTAAAAAATCGTTTCATTTATTCTTTAATAAATTTGAATTTATGGCATATTGTGTTGAAGATGCAACAACTTGAGTTTTGGAGTGGCTAATTGTACTTTAATCAGGAATAATGTATCTATAATGCACGTCATAAATTTACAGAAAATTTGAATTTTTGGTAAATTTTATAATCTCTGGCAAAAAGAACCATATATGGGTCGAAAGCCAAATAAAGATTGATTATATATTGATATATATATATATATATATATATATATATATATTTGTGTGTGGTGTGTGCCAGTTACGATAACTCGAGTTTTAGAGCAGCTATTTGAACGAATATCAGGTAGATGGTAAATGTTATGTTTGTATGTTTGTTAAAAAATATAATAATATTATGACATTTTAATTTAACTTCATCAAAGGCCTGTGAAGTAATACAGCTTTCGATTTTAATCTCTTATGTATGTGTGAATCGTCAATAAAATCAGTGCGCAAAGAAAAGCAATCCTTTGCCCTGTCCAATGCAGCTCTCTGGGATCAACTAGTATGCAAATATCATGCAAATAGGAAGCGCCCTCTCCGGGGGGTGCGCGCCAGGATAAACCCACTGACTCATCGTATCTCCTCGTATTAGGATACCTTAAAACTGATTATAGTCCACGTTATGTCTAATGCTCTTACGCTTTCACACAAATTGGGGACCTCGCGCATCCAACTCCAATTCCAGCAGAAATTCTACACCCTCCCCCGTCATCATAATTATACGCGCAAGAACTAGCCACGATTAATCACAAGCACAAACCGACGACCCCGCAAAAACGAACGAAACTCCGACTTAATCCCATTAAAATCGAACGCAGTGCGCGACTTAAGAAAGCCCACAATCAGCGCCCAAATGCCATTACCTAAATATATAATTAAGAAAATCCTGAATAATTCATCTCATTCCAGTCCCGTCCGTAACGTAAAAAATTACTCGTAATGAAGTCGCTATGCCGCAACAGAAAAAAAAACTTTCTCCGCTGATTAGATAAAATCAAATTAGGTTTTAAAACCCTTAATTAAATAATAACGCAGCCGAAGTTCTCCCTCTTGAGACTGCAAAAAAAACTGCGCCATTTGCATAGGTAAACACAATAAGGCGATTGCAACCCTTGATGGGGCACCAAATAAATTCGCAAATCGACAAAGCAAGGAGCTATATACAATCCAGCTGCGGCTTCATTAAGTTTGTTTTGACAGAGTTTTCTTTCTCCTCCTACCGGGAAGGGCGCTGATTGCAAAAACGCAGAATCCACTTCCGCCGTTTGTTCCATCTGATTTGAAACGGTTTTAATTGAATTATGCAAAGTATGTTAGGGTAGCGAATGATGTTATTAAGAAGCATGTAGATAAAATTAGTTTAGATTTTTTTTATTTAGCCAGATTTTGTTTATTAACAAGGGTTGATTACGTTGAAAATATTATTTTTTTACCCTAGTTTTTACTAGGTGTAGTCAATCTGTGAATCTAAATTTATTTCGATACAACTTTTCGGTTGCATTGCTAAATATTATTATGATAAACCTTGAAAATTTTGTCGATAAATCTTGTACCAAATCTTAGCTTCTTATCCATCTACACCTCAGACACACTTATTATGTTTTTGAGGTTTTCATGTATCAATTGACTTTTTCATGTTTCATACAGTGATTTTTTTTGGCATGAATATAATTTTTGTATTCAAAACTAAAAATCTTTTGAACACAAAAATGATGACAGGTATATTCATGTATAACTGCCAAAAAAACACCGTATGAAACATGAAAAAGTCGATTGATACATGAAAACGTCAATTAAAACCTCAAAAACACAGTAGATGTGTCTGAGGTGTGGGTGGATTAACTTTATTCATTATGCCTCGCATGTAAAAGAATGTGATGTGTAAATGACGTCAAAAGCGTCCGCTTTTTTGGGAGCGTTCTACGAGGTAACCAGTTAATTAACTAATTAAATTACTAATCATATTTTTTTAAATATTGGATTGTTAAGGCATCCACTTTGTGATACTTAATTTTAAAGGATAAATAAAACGATTTTTACTTGTTTTTTTTTATCACGTAATAAAAAACAAAGTAAATATATTTTTATTTATCCTTTAATCTTTGTTAACTTTATCATGCGTAGTAAGGATACGAATGTATTGATGGACATATATTCTCAAGAGATAGTCTTAAAATAATCAGAAGACAATAAATAAATAAAACGAGTTTTTTATCACTTGTTTATTGCTGTACAGTATTGTTTGTACAAAAATAAATAAGTGATAAAAACCAAAGTTGTATTTATTTATTATAATGAATTAATAGTAGATGCCGATTCAATATAATATTTGATCAGAAGACAATTTTTTCACACGATTATAATACTGTGTGCTAAAGTAAAAAAAAACGTGTTTAGTGAAAGTTTGATCGACTCTAAAAACTTATTATAAAACTATCAGAGCGATCCATCATAATCAATCAGCGCTATGTAGAACTGCGGTCATTTCCATCCAATAAATATGATAATGCGGAATTCCCCTGCGATTCCCACACCTAGATTCAAACGAAGTTCAACGCAGTGTATGAAATTGCAAAAAAATACGGAAAAATCGCGTTTCCCCATATATATACATATCCAGGGGGCGACCTACTGACAATATAGGTATCCTATATTAATAGTTTGCCAAACAATAAGGCCACCACCGCCCAATGATCGACGTCATTGTTGTCACGTAGCTGATTGCAGTTTGAGTATGACGGATGGCCAGTTTGTTGTTTTCGCCCTCAACCCTAACGCGCGGGCGATATATATATAATGCATCATATCTGTTGTTGGGATTACGCCTTTACGGATCGCATTATATTCATTTTTGGGACGGTTTATAAACGAAGAGATTGTGCCCCAAATCAAATCAAGAGTGTAACGTATTTTATTTTATAAATATTTTTCTGGCGGGGGGATTCCATTCGGTATTGTAATGTGCGCGTGGCCCCTAGATTGGTAGGGACTGCGATCTGGAAGTGAATTTGATAGCATGCAAATCAGCTCCGGGAGCTTCTTGTACTGTTCGCACGGAGCTTTGTCTGAGCTTACCACCTGATAAGGCTTCACACAGGGACATGTTTAACATCGCTTGGAATAGATTGTTACATTTGTTATTTGCACTAAAACATAAGAGATAAGCGTAAATTTTTACGTTTATCTCTTATGTTTTATACTATTTCTATTTATGTATTCAAATTAATGCTTGTGCGGTACATTAAAAATATGAGGCATAGCATTTCAAGTGCGAGTGGACACGGGTTTACTGTTTTATACGGTCAGAATTTATCCCCAGCAGTAAATCACGAATATTCTTTATATAAGATATGTGAGGGCACCTATTCTAACCCGCACATATCTGAAGAGGACTTCCGGTTTTCCGGTTGCATTGTAGCGCTTCCGGATGTTTCAGATGTACCGGAGCTGTGGTCAGCTGAAGATGGACGATGTGTATATGTATACTTTTGCGACCTGATTTATACACCCTCCCTTTTTTCGCGGCGTGATTTATGCGCGTTTCCTGCGCGCCCCCGGTTTTACTTATTTCCCAATTTATCCGAAGATAATGCACGTTTTCGTGCTGAACGTAACCCGATTAACATGTAAATAATATGCGGTTAACGAGCATTTTCATTGTGCATTTCAATCAGGACAGAGTTTTGCATTTCAACTTTTGGCATCAACCCCTCTCGCTCGACACCGCGCCGCTTCTCGTGTGCAACACGGGCATTAGTTGCCTGTATGAAAACACTACACAATCGAAACCAAATTGGTAGAAAATTGATAATCACTCTATACGGATTCGAATGACGCGACGAAGAGAGACGGTTTTATGCTCGGGCTGCTGCGGGGAGAGAGAGACGGACAGGGGCGTTATTAAAATGTAAATGTGAACAAGTTCCTGTCACAGGAATAAAACTAGATTGTGCGGTGTTTATGGGGAAGAGAGCAAATAATCAGTCAGCGAACATGCATTGTTAATTAATGAATTTGTGCTTTTAACTACAAAGCTTTGAAGTGTTTTTTTTTTTAAATAATTGGAAAAATATTCCACCCAACTCACTGGGTAGAATCACAGTTCAGCTCGTACTGAACATTGGGAGTATGAATTTTCCACCATTCAAAGGCTTTCTGTGAAATTAAGGTATATACCGGGCTCTGCGCTCCTCTTTTTATAGATGGACAGACAATAATAGAAAATATTATATAGTCTATAGCATAGGATCTCAAACTGGCGGTACATTACGTTGTTATAGAGGGTACAAAAGAATTTTCAAGAAATTTTTTATGTAGAGCTTTATTTTTCAATAATGCAAATTCAATTTAAATCACAGTTGTTCATTCCGTCTCTATGTTTCGTCATACGTTTTATTTTATTTATTTGTTTTGTTTTTCTCTGAACATACCCATATTCTTTGACTTGTATTATGTTCGAATTACAAACCGGTGTAAAGTTAGCCTCTAAGATCCAAGCCTCTATACCGCGCAACGCCGCAGACCGCGCGCACGGCGGATTGTTTGCGGGTCTGTACTAACCAATTGGGGTGACCAATAAAATCCAAATTTTGAGGAATCTTTTATATATGTTTTGCCGACCATAATATATAGTTATGTATTTTTATTACTAATTTTTATAAGCGTTATTGTATAATATATGTTGTTACGTAAATTATTATTTTTACCAGGCCACCGTCATACAATTGATTTGAAAAAATTACACAATGTTTGGAACAAAATGGCAATGGAAAATGGAAAGTCTCAACTTGAGCAAGTTGTTCCTTCTATTTATTTTTTATTTTTAACTTTTCCGCTCCTATCTCGATTTTAGTGGTTGGGTCGATAAAAAAAATTATGCAATATACTTTGTTTAATTTTTTTTCTGATATTAGTTTAGAACATATCATTGCACCAGATTCCCGAAGGAAATTGGAAAATTTTGATTAGAAGTATTTTTTTTCGGCGACCAAGTCGAACATGTTTTAGTATTATTTTTTATTTCCGGCCCTTCTTTTTAGTAAAAACAATGTGTGAACCAATGTAGAGCATAGTTCAAGTCATTTGAAATAGTGGAAGGGCATAGTTTGGTTAATTAGTCTTAAATTAATAAATAACATTAATTTCACCGTATAAAGTAACGGATAACAGTGTAGTGCATAGTTCAAGTCATTTGAAATAGTGGACGGGCATAGTTTGGTTGGTAGGGGCCACCCGCCCACCCCACCTACGCTCGCATAGCTTTTCCATAGGATAACACTCTTCCTGGAATAGTTTAAACAATATAAAACGTCTGTATGCATTAAAGAAACTAAGCTAACGAAGGTGGGGTGGGCGGCTGGTCCCTACCAACCAAACTATGCCCGTCCATTATTTCAAACGACTTGAACTCTGCACTACACTGTTATCCATTAATTTATATTTTATTCAATTAATACCATTTGTCAATTTATGTCTAATTCGTAAAAAAATGTGTGAACCAATGTAGAGCATAATTGAAGTCATTTGAAATAGTGGACGGGCATAGTTTGGTTGATAGAGAACTCCCGCCCACCCCACCTTTGCTTGCATAGTAATATACTTGAGACTATATCAATTTAGAGCCCAATAGTTCTAATTGTAGTGCATCTAAAACGACTAGATTTTTACCGATTGTTTACCGTATAAACAATAAATTTTGAAATCATACTACCTCAATTTGTAGGTATTTTCAAATAACTTCTATACTAATATTTTCTAAAATAGTCCTATTCAACTGATACTAAATTTGAAGAAGATATCTCAAAGATAAACCTATTTTTTGATGGCTTGAATACCCAAAATGGCATTTGTTTTAATAAAAATAGCCATGGATCGCTTGATAGTCGCTAGAAACATATGAAACTTTCAAGATATTTTCTAAAATAGTCATATTTAACTGATACTAAATTTGATGAAGATATCTCAAAGATAAACCTATTTTTTGATGGCTTGAATACCCAAAATGGCATTTGTTTTAATAAAAATAGCCATGGATCGTTTGATAGTTGCTAGAAACGTATTAAATTTTCAAGATATTTTCTAAAATAGTCATATTCTACTGATACTAAATTTGAAGAAGATATTTCAAAGATAAACCTATTTTTTGATGGCTTGAATACCCAAAATGGCATTTGTTTTAATAAAAATAGCCATGGATCGCTTGATAGTTGCTAGAAACGTATGAAATTTTCAAAATATTTTATAAAATAGTCATATTCTACTGATGCTAAATTTGAAGAAGATATCTCAAAGATAAACCTATTTCTTGATGGCTTGAATACCCAAAATGGCATTTGTTTTAATAAAATAGCCATGGATCGCTTGATAGTAGCTAGAAACGTATGAAATTTTCAAAATATTTTCTAAAATAGTCCTGTTCAACTGATACTAAATTTGAAGAAGATATCTCAAAGATAAACCTATTTTTTGATGGCTTGAATACCCAAAATGGCATTTGTTTTAATAAAAATAGCCATAGAGCGCTTGATAGTCGCTAGAAACGTATGAAATTTTCAAGATATTTTCTAAAATAGTCATATTTAACTGATACTAAATTTGATGAAGATATCTCAAAGATAAACCTATTTTTTGATGGCTTGAATACCCAAAATGGCATTTGTTTTAATAAAAATAGCCATGGATCGTTTGATAGTTGCTAGAAAGGTATGAAATTTTCAAGATATTTTCTAAAATAGTCATATTCTACTGATACTAAATTTGAAGAAGATATTTCAAAGATAAACCTATTTTTTGATGGCTTGAATACCCAAAATGGCATTTGTTTTAATAAAAATAGCCATGGATCGCTTGATAGTCGCTAGAAACGTATGAAATTTTCAAGATATTTTCTAAAATAGTCATATTTCACTGATACTAAATTTGATGAAGATATCTCAAAGATAAACCTATTTTTTGATGGCTTGAATACCCAAAATGGCATTTGTTTTAATAAAAATAGCCATGGATCGTTTGATAGTTGCTAGAAACGTATGAAATTTTCAAGATATTTTCTAAAATAGTCATATTCTACTGATACTAAATTTGAAGAAGATATTTCAAAGATAAACCTATTTTTTGATGGCTTGAATACCCAAAATGGCATTTGTTTTAATAAAAATAGCCATGGATCGCTTGATAGTTGCTAGAAACGTATGAAATTTTCAAAATATTTTCTAAAATAGTCATTTTCTACTGATACTAAATTTGAAGAAGATATCTCAAAGATAAACCTATTTCTTGATGGCTTGAATACCCAAAATGGCATTTGTTTTAATAAAATAGCCATGGATCGCTTGATAGTAGCTAGAAACGTATGAAATTTTCAAAATATTTTCTAAAATAGTCCTATTCAACTGATACTAAATTTGAAGAAGATATCTCAAAGATAAATCTATTGTTTGATGGCTTGAATACCCAAAATGGCATTTGTTTTAATAAAAATAGCCATGGATCGCTTGATAGTTGCTAGAAACGTATGACATTTTCAAAATATTTTCTAAAATAGTCAAATTCTACTGATACTAAATTTGAAGAAGATATCTCAAAGATAAACCTATTTTTTGATGGCTTGAATGCCCAAAATGGCATTTGTTTTAATAAAAATAGCCATGGATCGCTTGATAGTTGCTAGAAACGTATGAAATTTTCAATATATTTTTTAAAATAGTCATATTCAACTGATACTAAATTTGAAGAAGATATCTCAAAGATAAACCTATTTTTTGATGACTTGAATACCCAAAATCGCATTTGTTTTAATAAAAATAGCCATGGATCGTTTGATAGTTGCTAGAAACGTATGAAATTTTCAAGATATTTTCTAAAATAGTCATATTTAACTGATACTAAATTTGAAGAAGATATTTCAAAGATAAACCTATTTTTTGATGACTTGAATACCCAAAATGGCATTTATTTTAATAAAAATAGCCATAGATCGCTTAATAGTTGCTAGAAACCTATGAAATTTTCAATATATTTTTTAAAATAGTCATATTCAACTGATACTAAATTTGAAGAAGATATATCAAAGATAAATCTATTTTTTGATTGCTTGAATACCCAAAACGGCATTTGTTTTAATAAAAATAGCCATAGATCGCTTAATAGTTGCTAGAAACGTATGAAATTTTAAAACCATTTTCTAAAATAGTCATATTCTACTGATACTAAATTTGAAGAAGATATCTCAAAGATAAACCTATTTTTTGATGGTTTGAATACTCATAGTGGCATTTGTTTTAATAGAAATGGCCATAAATCGCTTGATAGTACCTAGAAACGTATGAAATTTTCAAAATATTTTCTAAAATAGTCATATTCAACTGATACTAAATTTGAAGAAGATATCTCAATGATAAACCTATTTTTTGATGACTTGAATACCCAAAATGGCATTTATTTTAATAAAAATAGCCATAGATCGCTTAATAGTTGCTAGAAACCTATGAAATTTTCAATATATTTTTTAAAATAGTCATATTCAACTGATACTAAATTTGAAGAAGATATATCAAAGATAAATCTATTTTTTGATGGCTTGAAAACCCAAAATGGCATTTGTTTTAATAAAAATAGCCATGCATCGCTTGATAGTTGCTAAAAACTCGAAATATTTTCTACTGATACTAAATTTGAAGAAGATATTTTTTTAAATCTATTTTTTGATTGCTTGAATACCCTAAATGGCATTTGTTTTAATAAAAATGGCCATACAGCGCTTGATAGTTGCTAGAAGAACCTTACATACGTATATATTGTTTCCACCAATTTCATTGATTAATTAAGTCTTTTTTGCATCATCCCCCATTAGAGAACGTGCATTTTACCTAGTATATGTATTATAAACTATTGCCATGACAAGTGTTACCACTTTATGCGAATTACACATTACATCTCATACCAATAAACTCAATGATTTGTATAACAACTTATTACACGCATTTGACCAGCGCTAAATAACGCAATCCCGTTTCTAATTAAGGGAAGTATTCCTCTAGGAACAGTAACGCGTTTGACCTCCCCCTCCTATGGGCAATAAAATTTGTCGACATATTGGCACAGTGAGTGTGACAAATCGAACGTTTAACTTAAGGTTCAATCACTTAAATGAAACTGCGGTGGCCATATGGTCTCGCAGCAGGTTCGCTGCTATACAGTCGGGCAGGGACAATGCGGTACGTGTGGGTGACTACTAATATTGTGGCTTTTCCAATTAAATTGACGCGAACGCAAACGGACATTTAATCTAAACTGTTTCTCTTGAATGGACTCGTGCGCACACTGCACCGGCCGCGGTTAATTAAATTGTAATCACAAAGATGTTGGTTCTTCGAAGGCTCTTTCTATTACCTTAATGAGAAAGACATTTGTTCTTACATATAGTTGTAGAGTGTCCATAAAGTATAGAACAAATTTAATAAAACCTTTATTTATGATTTTTGCAAAAAATACGTCGATTTTAAATTTTTAATTTCCAACTATTAATAATTTTTTTCGACGATTTTTGAATGACCAATAAAGTCATTGACAATTTTTTCAAATGACAGCCCCATTTTTTCTATTGCAGATAAGCATATTGTAGTTACACTGTGCAACTATTTTCGGATAAGCTATCGCCATTTTCAAGCTACGACGACGACAAAAAATTATTAGGATATGCTGTCAGGATATTATAATTAATTACTCTTTCTTGTATTGTTATGACGCTGCGTTAATTCATAAAATCTTCAATCCCATTCTCAAAAGTAATTACATCGAGGGTTTTACCCCGAGTGAAAAACGACTTCATATTCCCAAGTATATATCTTCAAAGGGTTAAAAAGTTCGCTATTAAATCCAATATTTGTGTTTTACGAGGTGTCGACTTTAATGAAACTCATTCGGGGAGGGGAGGCTTAAGAATAACGAGGGCCGCACCGACCGCAATTAAAAACATCTCCAACTTAATTAAGAAGCCATTATTAAAATCCGTCCGCAGTGCAATATGGCGGAAAAACTGTTACAAAGAGCGGGGCGATATTACATAAAGCCCATGGCGGAGAGAGACGGATCGTAGGTAGATTATGCAAGCGACAAAGAAAAATACAGGAATATCTGGATTCTGGACGGATATTACGTTTTATAATGAATACGCGCCAGATGCGGGGGTTGGAAGCGCAATCCGCAAGAACACTAAATCGTGTCTCGTTTTTTATAACCCCCGCGCGCTTTGTTCGTCGCTAATTATTTTTATAATAATATCGTGCGGAACAATCTCCTCAAAACTTCTGGAAATCACGCTATGATTACAGAAAAAAAAACAAGGCGCGTGCTACTGCGTCCGAGCGACATTTACATATAACAATTAAAGTCGCTTTAACGTCCATCTATCAAAACTAAATCACCCTTCATCACCGCATCGCACCGCACCCCATTCTATCGTGGGGTTGCGCATTGTGCGTCCGTATCTAATACAGTAGAACCGTGGCCACTGCATTATTTTTAACCCCTAGATAAATGCATTGTTTATCCTCCATTTCACCCCGCTAAATAGACGGTTTCGGTGGTGCCTTTTGAAACAGGGGGTGCCTGCAAACACCCCAGTGCACAATGCAGTCGCCACGGTGCACACTAGTAAAAACTGTAAATATTTTATTGGGGCCTATTGTGACAGTTGTTTTACGACGTTGTTGTTCCGGTCGCATGTACGATGTCATTTGTATCAACTTATATATCGCTTGTTCGAAAAAAACGACACAAATCAAATTTTTTTGGGTTATTCATAATATATTGTAAAATTGTATTTTAATTTAATTTTGTTTATCATTTGTTATATATTTAATTTTAATTTAATTTTGTTTATCATTTGTTATATATTTATTTTGTGATTTTATTAATTTGCTTATTTTTGTATGTAAACGTTGGTGACATCACCCCCTAAACTTTACTTGGTGACCACTGCGTGTTCATCTTGCTCTCTTTACCATCAACCACCATCAGCATCACATCGCATCAATAACACAATAAACAAAAAAATCACAACGAATCGTTTTTATTTTCTCCGATAAGATTGTCTATTGTGCCCTATGCAGGAGCCCTTGCTAGAATGCTATCATTCGCTGAACATTCGCTTTTTAGCGACTCAGATATGCCAGACTAAAGCCTGGGGACTCATAACGTAAGGGATGAGAAAGGTACAGGATTCGAGGAGTAATAGTATCCTCTCTTATGAGTCCCCAGGCTTTGGACTGGCATATCTGAGTATATGAAGAATTTTTATAATTTTTATAATAAATAAAAAAAAATGATGGGTTTAGATAGACTACTACTCAAATTATTAGGCTTTAAATACCCTAAAATATTTGAAATGAATAATGGGCGATATTTAAAATTCGTTCGAAAAAAATCCTATTGAGATTATATTGGTGTCATCATTCACATTTCGCAAATGCATTTGTTTAGTTTTTAGGCGACTTTCGTCCCATATGGCACACGTTGTGCTATTTTTAAATATGAGACACTACCTGCGAAGAGTGTAGCTACGAAAGAACCCTTGCAGGCCAATCTAACACAGTTTAAAAAGATTTTTCAAACCGTAAACACGTAATTCTCGGCAAACTTATAGAAATTTAATTGTAATAAACGCACGGTAGTTAATTGATGATGATGAAAGCTAGTGGTCGCCCACAATTCGCACAGCATTAGCAATATATTAGTCTATCTATTAAAGTCATATTCTAAAATATGAATCCTCAAAGTTTGTTTACGGATATTACAGCGATATACCGTTTGTTATTTAAACCGAAATTTAATAACAGTCAGGAATATCGCATCCAATCTACAGCCCGCCGAGGATTCTGCTCGGAAAATAAAAGAAAATGCGAAGTCGGCGGGCGCGTATCTCCGCGGGAGGCGGCGAGTCGTGCTCCAATAGAGCGGCGGCAAGATGAACAAAAATAAAGCAAACATTCGACATTTCCAGCAGCCGGCTCGTTCGATTGGTGCCACCATAAACTTATACAACGTAACTTTTCTGCAAAAGTCATGTGTCTTTATGTGCGGCCCTATCAAATCATCAACTGTATAAAAGTTGTACGTGGCAAGAGATATATTTTAATGGCATTGAGTGAGTTTATTTTAGAGGAAATAAAATAAAATTATTAACACTGATATTGGTTAGGAGAGGATGGGAAAGGCGTGAAAATCTACAGGAGACTAACGTGGGAAAGGAAAGTGGCGAGGGGTATTTATGCTATTAATGTGTATTTTGTTAATTGTTACCTTTATTTTTATTTTTTATGTATATAATTTTGTTGCTGTTGTTAAGGAGCATTGTATATTGTTATATTTGTATTTTTTTGAGTTGTCATGACAAATAAAGGTATTTTCTTTTAATAATACTGATGTACGTATTTTTCGATACAATAAAAAATTATGGGTTTATAGGGTGGTCAGGATTCCATTTTGGAAATTCCCTATTATTAATTCCTAATCATAATAATGTGACAAAACATGGTTAGGAATGACGTGAAGGAGCTTTGCCTCAATAAAAACTGCTGTGTCTTTGAATAAGTTGCTTCCACTTGTTGTTTATCATCTTATTATATTTATTATATTATAATAAAATAAAATATAATATATAATATTTATATAATATATAATAGTTCTTAATTAGCGATTTCGCTACTGTATAAAATTGAACATTATGACAAACCAAACTATGCCCATTCACTATCTCAAATGACTTGAACTCTACACTACATTATTCCCTATATATTTTTTAAATGAAGTCTAAATTAATAAAAAAAATTGATTGAATCATAGAAAGTTAAGAGTAATAGTGTAGTGCAGAACTCAAGCCATTTGAAATAGTGAATGGGCATAGTATGGTTGGTGGGGGCCACCCGCCCACCCCACCTTCGCTCGCATACTTTTATCCATAGGATAACACTCTGCTTGGAATGGTTTAAACAATATAAAACGTCTGTATCCATTGAAAAAACTATGCGAGCGAAGGTGGGGTGGGCGGGTGGCCCCCACCAACCAAACTATGCCCATTCACTATTTCAAACGACTTGAACTATGCACTACATTATTATCCGTTATTTTTTATGATTAAATTAATGTCATTTATTAATTTAAGACTAATTTAAAAAAAATATATGGAAAATAATGTAAAGCATAGTTCAAGTCGTTTGAAATAGTGGACGGGAATAGTCAGGTTGGTAGGGGCCGCCCGCCCACCCCACCTTTGTTTGCATAGTTTTTCCATAGGATAACACTTTTCTTGGAATAGTTTAAACAATATAAAACGCCTGTATCCATTGAAAAAACTATGCGAGCGAAGGTGGGGTGGGCGAGTATCCTCTACCAACCAAACTATGCCCATTCACTATCTCAAATGAATTGAATTCTACACTACATTATTCCCTATATATTTTTAAATGAAGTCTAAATTAATAAATAAAATTGATTTAATCATAGAAAGTTAAATGTAATAGTGTAGTGCAAAGTTCAAGCTATTTTGAAATAGTGAATGGGCATAGTTTGGTTGGTGGGGGCCACCCGCCCACCCCACCTTCGATCGCATACTTTTTTCCATAGGATAACACTCTGCTTGGAATGGTTTAAACAATATAAAACGCCTGTATCCATTGAAAAAACTATGCGAGCGAAGGTGGGGTGGGCGGATGGCCCCCACCAACCAAACTATGCCCATTCACTATCTCAAATGAATTGAATTCTACACTACATTATTCCCTATATATTTTTAAATGAAGTCTAAATTAATAAATAAAATTGATTTAATCATAGAAAGTTAAGGGTAATAGTGTAGTGCAGAGTTCAAGCCATTTGAAATAGTGAATGGGCATAGTTTGGTTGGTGGGGACCACCCGCCCACCCTACCTTCGCTCGCATAGTTTTTTCAATGGATACAGGCGTTTTATATTGTTTAAACTATTCCAAGAAGAGTGTTAACCTATGGAAAAACTATGCAAACAAAGGTGGGGTGGGCGGGCGGCCCCTACCAACCTGACTATTCCCGTCCACTATTTCAAACGACTTGAACTATGCTTTACATTATTTTTCATATTTTGTTTTTAAATTAGTCTTAAAATAATAAATGACATTAATTTAATCATAAAAAAAAACGGATAATAATGTAGTGCACAGTTCAAGTCGTTTGAAATAGTGAATCGGCATAGTTTGGTTGGTGGGGAACACCCGCCCACCCCACCTTCGCTCGCATAGTTTTTTCAATGGATATAGGCGTTTTATATTGTTTAAACCATTCCAAGAAAAGTGTTATCCTATGGAAAAACTATGCAAACAAAGGTGGGGTGGGCGGGCGGCCCCTACCAACCTGACTATTCCCGTCCACTATTTCAAACGACTTGAACTATGCTTTACATTATTTTTCATATATTTTTTAAAAATTAGTCTTAAATTAATAAATGACATTAATTTAATCATAAAAAATAACGGATAATAATGTAGTGCATAGTTCAAGTCGTTTGAAATAGTGAATGGGCATAGTTTGGTTTGTGGGGGCCACCCAACCACCCCACCTTTGCTCGCATAGTTTTTTCAATGAATACAGGCGTTTTATATTGTTTAAACCATTCCAAGCAGAGTGTTATCCTATGGAAAAAAGTATGCGAGCGAAGGTGGGGTGGGCGGGTTTCCCCCACCAACCAAACTATGCCCATTCACTATCTCAAATGACTTGAACTCTACACTACACTATTCCCTATATATTTTTTAAATGAAGTCTAAATTAATAAATAAAATTGATTTAATCATAGAAAGTTAAGGGTAATAGTGTAGTGCAGAGTTCAAGCCATTTGAAATAGTGAATGGGCATCGTTTGGTTGGTGGGGACCAACCACCCACCTCTCCTTTGTTCGCATACTTTTTTTCATAGGATAACACTCTTTTTGGAATCGTTTAAACAATATAAAACGCCTGTATCTATTGAAAAAACTATGCAAATTCTAGATTTCCAAAGCATAACCTTAGACAGGTTATGCTTTGGAAATCTATACGAAAAGGCTATACATTACAGTGCCCTAAAACTTTATAATGTGCTTCCACAAAAATTAGAAGATTTAAAATGTAGTTTTAAAAGAAAAATAAAGTCATTGTATACCACATGGAAGAGTACTATTCGTTTCTGGTAAGTTTGTAGTGGTGCCTAAGTTATGATATTGAGCTGTTTATTTTATTGCATTCATATTAAATGTATTTTTGTAATTTTATTATTGTGTTTGTATTTAAAATAATATTTATTATTATTTTACAACTAACCCAATTAATAATATAAATGTTTCCAATTTTATGTAATGCTGTTGACAATAAAGATATTTCTATATATAATTTGTAGTATTATTTATTTAGTAATATTGATGGCAATAATTATAGATAATTAAATAACACTGTACTGTAATTTTTCTTTGAGGTGCCACATCCGCTCTGCCTCCCCATGGCAGTTAACCATGGCGATACCCTCCACTCTGTACAAGACTCCCTAAATACCCCTAAACCTCGGCGACCTATACATCCATCATCCTACCCCGGCGCGACACACCCACCCACAACTGCCACCGAATCTGCACAACTGTCGGTCCATTAATGGCCCGCCATCTGACTACATGTACGCGCTAACAACTACAAATAACTCTTAATATCGGTTATTACTCGTCATAATCTTTAAAACCGACGTTTATGTCATTTGATTTATAAATGCAGCTCCGGATGACACTGTATGCCGCGTTTTATTAGACGGGGGGTGCGTTTAAAATCGGATTTACACACACTACATTTGCATCCGACGCCACTCGTTCGTTCGCATAATCGAATTAATATATAAGAATGCAACAAGGCGAAACTCTTTACATACGCTTCAATTGATTCAATTTACATTTTGTGTAAATTTATTAAAATGAAATAGGGGTAAATAAATATTAATTTGAAGTAAATACATAATTAGGAGTATCTATTCATAATATCTAGTTAGAGGGATGGAACAACTATGGGAATAAAAATTATTAATCGAAGACAGACAACTATTCCTTCCTACACAGAAAGTGAAGAATAAGAATAACATAATAGTAATATCAATCTTATTGGCGGACTATCATTATCAAACAAAAAAATTATAAGAACACTAAAAAGTGGCTAAGCCATTGCGGCTTAGATACAGATAATAAAAATAAATAGGTCCGGAATGATTTTCTTCTATACTCTGCTAAATGTACTGGTGACTGAAATATACTTCTTCCGGTCTTCCTTCTTAGGTATAGGTGATATGTAGGCATTTGCCATTCATCTAGTACTTTCTCTCCATTTAAGCAGATATTGAATGAAAATCTAATTTTTTCAAATAATTTGTTGCTTGCATATTTAATAGCCTCGCCGAAAGGTAAAAGGCAAATAGATAATATATATATATATATATATATATATATATATATATATATATATATATATAATTTTGTAGGAAATATACAAATTAATATCCCAATAAAAATTATATAGCACCCAATCTAATATTTCATCCCTCAAGTACATTCGTGCACGGCAGGTCCTTGATGTGTGTTCACACACATACATACACACAGGACTACGTTCTGCAGGAGTGCTGCTTGTAGTCGGTGCTGCGTGACGGCGCCTGTAATCCCCGATATTTGCGTATGAATACCGGGAGCACCGCTGGAATAAGGCATTGTGGCTGGGTTATTGTCCGAGCCTCCACTTTGACACTGTCATTTTCTGCTTGACTGATCTCCGATCTTATCTCGCCATATACATTCGCGTGGCGGTGACACTCTCCGTCCTCATTATTTTAAAGCGAGTGAGGGCGGAGGGTTTGAAATTTTAGTGATAAATTGCGGCAGCCGGACTGGACGGAAGGAAGTTGTCAGGATAAAAAAACAGTAACGATTTTAATACAAATTGTTTAATTTATAATATCATTATATCAGTTGAAAGATTATTAATGTTGAAAGTCGAATGTTCTTACTAATTAAAACGAAACTACTAACGTTATCTGTTTTTACATCGATTATTTTATATAAGTAACAATTAAGTGTTATGCTACCAAAGTGCCATTCACAGCACCGTAGAGTGCAGATATTATAACTAGTGATGGGGAGAATCGAGCACTTTTGAGAATCGAGAACTTCGTTCTCGAGAACATTCAGAAATCGAGAGAACTTGGAATGCAGTACTAATAAACAGGAACCGAGAACAGTTTTCTAAGGTATCGAGTACCGAAAACCAAGAACCAAAAACCAAGAACCAAGAATCGAGAATCGAGAATCGAGAATCCAGAATCCAGAATCCAGAATCCAGAATCCAGAATCCAGAATCCAGAATCCAGAATGGAGAATCGAGAATCGAGAATCGAGAATCGAGAATCGAGAATCGAGAATCGAGAATCCAGAATCTAGAATCTAGAATCGAGAATCCAGAATCCAGAATGGAGAATCGAGAATCGAGAATCGAAACCCGAGACCTTTCATGATTATACCAATGCATTAAATTCAAAATATGTGTTGCCTAGTCGTCTTTAACAGAGATATGTTTATTCCTATACAAGTACGACTTATTTCAAATGTTTAAAATTCTCGGTTAATTAAAGTTCTCGATTTTATGTTCTCGGTTAATTCTAGTTCTCGATTTTCTGTTCTCGGTTCTCGTTCAAGTTCTCGAGAACTTTCAGAATCGAGAACATCGATTCTTGATAAGAATCGAGAACAGCTGTTCTAAATATTTCATCACTCGCTATGCAATTTGCAATTAAATACGATGCACAATTCGTCACCTTTACGTCTCTGCATTTATGATTAAATATAAATCGATGACAGAACATAAGGAGACGGCACCACAAGAAGAAGAAGATGGTTTAACTCTTCAAAATTAGTTAATAGAAATAAAATCATCAAAATGGTAACCAGGCACAGTATGATTACTCTTTTATTTTGGGCATATATTATAAGGTCCAAAGGGGTCACTTCAAGTTGCAATCGTATTCGCGACGCGACACGGCGATCTTTATCAGTCGAGCAAAAACACACACACAGTCCAGTTAAAAATAATTTATATTTTCCAGCAAATTTCGTGTTGGACTATCGTGAAGTTTTCGCATGTCGCCCGTCCGCGAACCGGGCCGCTTGCTTGCAGCCCCCCCTTATCACTTGCATGTCGATGGTAATTTCAAGCTGAAACGATTGTTAGCCGAGTTTTATTTTCACAGGAAGTGGGAAAATATATCATAAAACGCCTGTCCGATAAAAAACATATTTATTAAAACAAACGTAAAATTTGTCGCCCGTGGCGCGGATAAATATGCATGAAGGTTTTATTTAAATAGACTGAAATACAGAACATTGTATTTCGAATAAAATAATCGAAAAATTAATTGAGATAATGCATAGTATGGTATGGTTGTATGTATATTATTTATTGTTAAGTAAATATGGTTGCATATGTCGCAGTACTAAAATTGAATAAAATTTGATCACACGGAATATGGAACATAAATTTAGTTGAAAAAATACGTATGCAAAAGAATAATGTTGCACGTCTTCTGTAGTCTAGGTGAGAATGTTCATAGTCCTTCGGTAATTTTGAACAAAAAATAATACATTTATTTTCACGATTACTGAGGAACTATGGACATTCTCACCTAGACTACGGAATACTTCAACATTATTCTTTTGCATACGTATTTTTGCAACTCAATTTATGTTCTAGTTAAAGAAAATGGTGCGCATTTCTTATACGCAATTTCGCCTAGCTATTACATGTGCATCACAAGTTGCATAAATTCAAAAACGCCAACCTTAAGAATTGTTAATGTATTAGCGAAGTAAATATTTTTTAATTCTAAAATATACAACCCTTTAGAGTAGTTTTCAACAAAGTCTTTATAGCAATAATGATTGCTGTCGCTGAGCGACCAAGGTACTAATAAGAAGAATATTCAGAATCAATATTAACAATAACAATTTAAAAAAATTACTGATGTATTAGCGAAGTTTGAAAAATATCAATCAGATTTTTTTAATACATACGAATTTGCTGTTAAAACATACAAAATCGTATAAATATTGGGCGTTTTTACATTACTTTACTGAAATTCGGTTCTTCTTAATGGATTTTTAATTTATATATCACTCTTTATACTTGATACACAATTTAATATTCCACAATAAACCAAACTCACTAGATATATCTCTAAAACATAATATCAACGAACTAGCAAAATAAAATCGAAAATACATGCACGCATCCGAGTTGCACTCTTGGGCCTCCTTGCTATCAATTAACCGTATATGTATGTGAATCTACAATTGCTATGCTGTCAGGTAGTGAGCGATGCGACCGCGTTTAACTATGCTTGTTAAATTATCATAGCAAAAGCGTCGGGTAGGTGGATATAATCAATTACTCGCATCTAACAGGCGCTTCTTCATTCGGAAAACAAAGAACTGTAAAGCGTTGCAAGTGAAAACGCGGCTTGATTCTATTTGCATCCGATTAATTGAGGATAATTAATGCGCTTTTTTATTAGAGCGGCAGTTTATACATACAGATGTTTATCGGGTGACACATGTTATATAATTAAATTGACACTTAGAAGGAAGGAATTAAAATAATGTATACTGTTATGATACATATATAGATATATAGTCAATATTTTAGAATAATGGCAGTATTATGTACGATAACATGTTTAAAATGTTCATTATTTTAAAAAATAGACTATTACTTATCGTGTAAGGTATAGTCATGATGGAATGAAGAGAATATTGATGTTTATCAAATGATTGATTACTTGATAAATATAAAAGGAGGTTTGAAGCAAATACTGACAGTACTAGCAGTACTAGGACTGACAGTATTATTGACTGTGTAAGGATTTTTTTCATATTGAGTTTTTGAGCTGATATTAGAAGAGTGAATTTTTTTAAAGAATTTATTTATTTATGTACAATATTTTTTTCATAAAGAAATGTTATTGTTATATTATACAAATGTGTTTCCTATGATTTTTTAATTTCTCTTTCTTCACATTGAGTTTTTGAAAGGATTTGCTTATATGATTGATGAGATGTCAATCATACAAATAGAATGATAACCAAACAAACAAAATATATAGAATAACACAATACAAATTTCTCTAAGGGCCGGTTCTACAATTGAGATTTAACTGAAGAATAATGGGCCATTCACACTAACCGCGGTAAGTGGTAAGGTAGCGGTAAGCAATGTTTTGTAGAGCTATACAAAATCAGACGTTCAGAATTGGGCAGTAATGCTATGCAATAATTATGGTAGAGATAATTATCCATGTTCTGTCATAATTTTACTGCGCTGCTGTAAACGCCCACATTTTTATTCATGTGTGCAATTTCGCTTACCGCTGCGTTACCCCTACCACGCTTATTATGAATGGTCCTTAAGGCTATTCGTGGAATAAGTTTGAGATATTGGCTTTAAAATCTGAAACTTATTCCACGAATAGCCTTATTCTCTTAGTTAAATGTCAATTGTAGAACCGGCCCTTAGTCTATTTATATATATTGTGTTTTTCTACATATTTTATTTGTTTGTATATCTTTCTATTTCATTTCTTAACAATCATATAAGCAAATCCTCTCAAAAAATCAATATGAAGAAAGAGAAGTAAGTCATATGAACAGATATGTAATGAATTTTGTTTGTTACTTTTTAGATATTTAAAATTCGATGTAAAATCTAAAAAGTAATTACAAAAGTCAACTAGGAATAAATTTGTATTGCAACTTTATTTGGTTATTACAATTTGTATATAATTTCTATTCATATTATTAACATCTCATGGAGTTTTATTAAAAAAAAGCAAGTACAATTTTGATATATAAATAAAGTAATTTCTGCTCGTTTTAATCGTACCCAGTCATTTTTTGTTTAATGACCCGAAAGGAACTGTATAGTAGTAATACGTTTGCAACAGCGATAATAACCATCAACAAAGCATCATTCCTTATGCAAATGATGTTCATTTTACGGCATGATTAAGTTGAAATGTGCGTGTCTCTCACACGTATTAATCAAACGGCCTTATATATTTCCAGATAGGGAACACACCGTGTACACCGTGCAGGGCTGTCTGCAGCCTGTGTCGGCTTCATTATTAATACACGTTTGACACAACCAGTGTGTTTAAGGGGGGAGATTGTTCTAAAGATTATCCTTTATTACACTGTTTTGCATTTTTATTCGAGTATTTTTCTTTTAGCGTTTTTACTTTCTTTTCGCGTCCTTAGCGTTACGGTAATAAAATCTGGAAGGGGGATTAATTGACCCGCGTGCGTTCCGCACGGTCACTAATGCAATGATCGATACTTCGTGACACGACACCTCTGTTAATTAGAAGAACTATCAACAGGAGGTTATTAATTAGATATTACATAATAATATTTGTATAATCTATTTATCTCAATAGCAATTTTTTAACTCGACGTTACTTTATATAATTTAACACCTAAGTTACTTTATATAATTTAACACCTAAGTTACTTTATATAATTTAACACCTAAGTTACTTTATATAATTTAACACTAACCTAATAGATCAATGGTTAGCAAACTTATAAGTCGGAAGAGCTAATTGTGTCGATTAATATAAAACATTGTGGTTGTATCAGAGTATAGATATTATAAAAAAATTCTATCTTTATAGCTATGTTTGTATCAATATTTGTATCAATATTTAAATTCATATTTTATTTAAATTCTTCATCGTTTTTGCTTATTCTTCATGTATTTTAATTGTTATTTGCATATTATTTGTGTACCTTTACCATATTTTAAATTAACTTTATTATATTGTTGTCCTGTAATTAGGATTAGTTCTGCTGGGCAATACATCTATTATTATTATTATTACTATTATTAGCCCGAGAACTCATCCCCTGGTAAAGGGAGAGAGGTGACCTCGAATTTACCTTAACTGTACAGAAAAACTGTTTGATTCACGAAATTTCGTGTACACCAGTGTTTGAACTCTCGCTCCCAAATGCTCAGTATGAGACAAGCCTCTTAAACCAGAGCTGGGTATATGTTATATACTAGCACTCTTTGTATGCTTAAATAAAGAAATATACCATTTACAAGACTTTTTTTCCACCCAAACTTAAAAGAGTTACTTGAGATAATAAATAGCCTTTATATGTTTAACAAAGTATATATATACTTTTTATACTCCTTTTATTGCAGCTATTGCTGCAACGGGCCACTAGTATGTTATATATTTTAATTATTATAAATATAGATGTACTAGAAACGTCCACTAGTAATAATTAATTAAATAATCACCACCACCACTATAATGAGTGTTATTTGATTACACCAATAACAAACATATGATTATTAAGCAGTCCAATTAGCAGCCGGCTGCTTAACATGTCGACGATTAATAACTATATTTGCCGTTTTCTCATCGTGGAGATTTCTCGCTGCAAACGCGCTTTAAAAAAAAACCTAATTAATTTTTATTGCCCGCTATGTGGGAAATGAGTATGTTTGTTTATTGTTATGGTGTATAAATGCATGCGTTATGATTTATGGATGTGCCGCGTTATACAACCTTGGCTAATTAATTCGATCTAATGCGATATGACATGCAACGGAATCACACCAGTAGGAGTCTCCGCCGGTAATTGGGTAATAATTATTTACAATCGCTGTGAATATTATTATATTAATAGGTTGGGATGATTAAAACGTGTGAATGGTTCTGTTACCAAACGAGGGATACCAAACTAGCGTTAAGGTAAACAGAAGAACACTCTCTAAGAATGTGTCCCGACAGGACAATAAACACATTCCTCATGATGAAACCTTACAGGGTTACCTGATAGGGCAGAATGGGGGAAAACGTGAAAACTTAAAAGATAGATCTGGTTTACCAATGGATCTAAAACCAAGAAAGGAACATAGGAATAGGAAAAAAAAACTAAAAAAAAACAATACAGTGTAGAGTTCAAGTCGTTTGAAATAATGAACGGGCATAGTTTGGTTGGTGGGGAACACCCGCCCACCCCACCTTTGCTTGTATAGTTTTTTCCATAAGATAACACACTTTTTTGAATTGTTTAAACAATATAAAACGTGTTCATCCATTGAACAAAACTATGCGAACAAGGGTGGGGTGGGCGGGTGGCCTCCATCAATCAAACTATGCCCATTCATTATTTTAAATGACTTGAACTCTACACTATACTATTTTCCACTATATCTTTATGAATCAAGTTTAAATTTATTAATAAAATTGATTGAATTACAAAAATGTTTGGGAAATAGTGTAGTGTAGAGTTCAAGTCATTTGAAATAATGAATGGGCATAGTTTGGTTGGTGGGGACCACCCACCCACCCCACCTTTGCTTGCATAGTTTTTTCCATAGGTTAACACACTTTTTTGAATTGTTTAAACAATATAAACCGTGTGCATCCATTGAAAAAAACTATGCGAACAAGGGTGGGGTGGGCGGGTGGCCCCGACCAACCAAACTATGCCCATTCATTATTTCAAATGGCTTGAACTCTACACTACACTATTTCCCAAAAAAATTTGTAATTCAATCAATTTTATTAATAAATTTAAACTTGATGCATAAAGATATAGTGGAAAATAGTGTAGTGTAGAGTTCAAGTCGTTTGAAATAATGAACGGGCATAGTTTGGTTGGTGGGGAACACCCACCCACCCCACCTTTGCTTGCATAGTTTTTTCCATAAGTTAACACACTTTTTTGAATTGTTTAAACAATATAAAACGTGTTCATCCATTGAACAAAACTATGCGAACAAGGGTGGGGTGGGCGGGTGGCCCCCACCAATCAAACTATGCCCATTCACTATTTCAAATGGCTTGAACTCTACACTACACTATTTCCCAAACATGTTTGTAATTCAATCAATTTTATTAATAAATTTAAACTTGATGCATAAAGATATAGTGGAAAATAGTGTAGTGTAGAGTTCAAGTCGTTTGAAATAATGAACGGGCATAGTTTGGTTGGTGGGGACCACCTGCCCACCCCACCTTTGCTTGCATAGTTTTTTCCATAAGATAGCACACTTTTTTGAATTGTTTAAAAAATATAAAACGTGTACATCCATTGAATAAAATTATGCGAACAAGGGTGGGGTGGGCGGGTGGCCCCCACCAACCAAACGATGCCCATTCACTATTTCAAATGACTTGAACTCTACACTACACTATTTTCCACTATATCTTTATGAATCAAGTTTAAATGTATTAATAAAATTGATTGAATTACAAAAATGTTTGGGAAATAGTGTAGTGTAGAGTTCAAGTCATTTGAAATAATGAACGGGCATAGTTTGGTTGGTGGGGGCCACCCGCCCACCCCACCTTTGCTTGCATATTTTTTTCCATATGATAACACACTTTTTTGAATTGTTTAAACAATATAAAACGTGTGCATCCATTGAACAAAACTATGCGAACAAGGGTGGGGTGGGCGGGTGGCCCCCACCAACCATACTATGCCCATTCATTATTTCAAATGACTTGAAATCTACACTATACTATTTTCCACTATATCTTTATGAATCAAGTTTAAATTTATTAATAAAATTGATTAAACTACAAACATTAATGGAAAATAGTGTAGTGTAGAGTTCAAGTCGTTTGAAATAATGAACAGGCATAGTTTGGTTATATATCTCACGGTCGACTATAGAGTCAACTGTATGTGTGGCACTTAACTGAACATAGATATATTTCGTTTAATCTTAGAATAATTCATATTAATCGTCTCTATTGTAAAATTATTCCGTTTTTTTTTGTTGAATCTAAACGGGATATTGTAATCTAAAAAACATTAACAAATATTCATCATTTCTTCGCCTCCCCGGTACAAACAAAAACACGTATTACGTAAAACATCCAGACAGACATGATGAATACCCGTTTATTTTCATACACATGAATTTCCGAGTGCAGTTTCGGCGACGGCTAGTCATGTTTTTCCTTGCCTGCAGAAATATATAAACCGACCGGGGTGTAATGCACAGTTTTTATTTTGTGTGTGCCACACAAATAAAAATGGTAATAAATTGGCCCGCCGCGACCGGAATCGGCCCCTGCCCCTTTTAAACTAATTACGTCTGATGAATATACATGCTATAAGTCCGCAATTGCAGACGGAAATAGATTAAAAAAGACCGGTGGCGGCCGGCGGCGGCGGTGGTTTTCATATAAGTTCGCGGTAAGTTTTTTTGTTTGTTTATCCCACGAATAAAACGAACATGACTCCAGCAGCCGCCGTGGTGTGTTTTTAAAAAATTTGAATTGGGAATTGAGTGCATTTATGCAAACAAGATTGCGCAAAATAATATGGAGTTAATTCGTAACAGCGGAGGCAAACGCCACGAGAAATAATTGATAAGCATCGGGCGGGAATTAATATTCCATCTGATAGGGATTTGTCGAGTTCCTTTCTGAAGGAATAATCTGTAAGAGTTGCTTATTATTTGTATTTGTCTTTTTCTTTTTAGTTATTAAATATGTGGTTGATAAAAATTTCTTTAAATGAAATTTAACTCTTGTTTTGCCCAAAAAGAAACACTAAAATAATCTTTGTTTTAAATATGCATTTTCTTTAGAAGAATATGCAATTTAACATATACATATACATATATAACTATAGTTCAAAGATAATCAAATATAGTCAAATATAGTCAAATATAGTCAAATATAGTCAAATATAGTCAAATATAGTCAAATATGGTCAAATATGGTCAAATATAATCAAATATAATCAAATATAGTCAAATATAGTCAAATATCGTCAAATATTGTCAAATATTGTCAAATATAGCCAACTATAGTTCAAATAGAGTTTAAATATAGTTCAAATATAGTCAAATATAGTCAAATATTGTCAAATATACTTAAATATACTTAAATATACTTAAATATAATTAAATATACTTAAATGTACTTAAATATACTTAAATATACTTAAATATACTTAAATATACTTAAATATACTTAAATATACTTGAATAGTTAATAATAAATAGTTCAAATATAGTCAAATATAGTCAAATATAGTCAAATACAGTCAAATATAGTCAAATATAATCAAATATAGTCAAATATAGTCAAATATAGTCAAATATAGTCAAATATAGTCAAATATAGTCAAATATAGTCAAATATCGTCAAATATTGTCAAATATAGCCAACTATAGTTCAAATAGAGTTTAAATATAGTTCAAATATAGTCAAATATAGTCAAATATTGTCAAATATACTTAAATATACTTAAATATACTTAAATATACTTAAATATACTTAAATATACTTAAATATACTTAAATATACTTAAATATACTTAAATATACTTAAATATACTTAAATATACTTAAATATACTTAAATATACTTAAATGTACTTAAATATACTTAAATATACTTAAATATACTTAAATATACTTGAATATACTTGAATATACTTGAATATACTTGAATATACTTAAATATACTTAAATATACTTAAATATACTTAGATATACTCAAATATACTCAAATATTATCAAATATTGTCAAATATTGTCAAATATAGTCAAATATAGCCAAATATAGACAAATATAGCCAACTATAGTTCAAATATAGTCAAATATAGTCAAATACAGTCAAATATAGTCAAATATAGTCAAATATAATCAAATATAGTCAAATATAGTCAAATATAGTCAAATATAATCAAATATAGTCAAATATCGTCAAATATTGTCAAATATAGCCAACTATAGTTCAAATAGAGTTTAAATATAGTTCAAATATAGTCAAATATAGTCAAATATACTTAAATATACTTAAATATACTTAAATATACTTAAATATACTTAAATATACTTAAATATACTTAAATATACTTAAATGTACTTAAATATACTTAAATATACTTAAATATACTTAAATATACTTAAATATACTTAAATATACTTAAATATACTTGAATATACTTGAATATACTTGAATATACTTAAATATACTTAAATATACTTAGATATACTCAATTATACTCAAATATTGTGAAATATTGTCAAATATTGTCAAATATAGTCAAATATAGCCAAATATAGCCAAATATAGCCAAATATAGCCAAATATAGCCAACTATAGTTCAAATATAGTTCAAATATAGTTCTAATATAGTCAAATATTATCAAATATAGCCAAATATAGCCAACTATAGTTCAAATATAGTTCTAATATAGTCAAATATTATCAAATATATTGAAATATACTTAAATATACTTAAATATACTTAAATATACTTAAATATACTTAAATATACTTAAATATACTTAAATATACTTAAATATACTTAAATATACTTAAATATACTTAAATATACTTAAATATACTTAAATATACTTAGATATACTCAAATATACTCAAATATTGTCAAATATTGTCAAATATTGTCAAATATTGTCAAATATAGTCAAATATAGTCAAATATAGCCAAATATGGCCAAATATGGATGATCTAAAAAATTTCTGATCTCACCATGTATACGGCAACATTATCAATTTTTAAAGATCATATGCATTTAAGGATTAAATATTTGTAAAATAACGTTTTATATCACTGCTTTTTTTTTCAAGAAATAATTAAATTTATGATTTAACGTTAATGTATTAAGTGTACATGCCTATTATATATTAAATTTTTGGTTTATATAAAAATACCACTCTGTATTGTTGTTTCATTACTTTGTCTTGCTGTAGTGTCTGCTTTTAGAGTTCATCTTACACGAGTGGCTAACCAGGTCTAAAGACAATCATTAAGTCAGTCAGCATGTGTGAATTTCCCTCTGGTAATTGTTAGCACGGTCCGCTAACTTGTTTCTGTAGACCAATGGGACGGGGCTTCAATTATGAGCGCTTCGCTCACTTAACTAATTACCAGGCCAAGTCTACGGAGCCCCCCCGCAAGGACCGCTGCGTATTGTGATGGCGCAATTCCGGCCAATGTCATCCGCAATCACGTTAATGACAATCGTCGTATTTTTATTGGATAAAATGACAACAGAAATCGGTGCCAATTTCACGGAGCAATGTGTAATGGACTGAAGAAATCTTTTTAAGAATTATGGTATTAATTTATCGAGACTCCAAAAAAAAATCATTTGGCAACCTCCTAATCGTATTAGCGACATTCATGTATTATTACGTCAATCAATCAATCAATCAATAATTGTAACATGATGTCTAAAAATGAAATACGGCATTATCCAGCACTAATACCTATTAAAAGTGCATACAAACAACAATTGTTGTTAAAACGTGAAGTGAAATACCTCTGAAAGAAACCCTGTGCCACTCTGAGCTGGTAGATAGTACATTTATTTGTGGAAGTGAGAGTTGTGACTACAATTTATATCAACCTACTAAAGCTACACCTATAGATGTTACCAATTGGCAGGAACTACAGGTACAATTATGATTACTAAAATTGTTTTTGTGTATATAAGTGTGAATCCACCCATTAGCAATCAACATATCTAGATTTCGATCTTATAAGATCTCATCAGTGTATTTTAGTGTTTTTTTTGCAGGTTAAAATTCTACGTGTTTTAAATTGCAAGTTCCACCATCATGAATATAATATGTTGTACTTAACAAAAAACAGTGGTTACCACAGCAGCGGAAAATCTGGTTTAGATGAGACAGAGACCAAGAAGTCAAAAACAAGATTATATATGGAAATCGATAGGGAGATAAGAGTAATACCAGCAAAACAGTACCCAGAGTTTGTATTAGTTGAAGATGGGTGCTGCAGGATGGTGTGGAGTGAAATAAAGAAATCTTTTAAGTGTAAATGATACCTAATTTATATTTAAATTGTATGTGATTATTGATTACGATAGTCGTGTGTTTGTTAAATGATACAAATGGTAAAAGTACATCTAAAATTATTCATAATAAAAAAATAATTGCTTTGAGCCACGTCGATCAGATATATCTTTTAAGTGTAAATAATACCACATTTATATTTAAAAATTATATGGGATTATTAATTACGATAGTCGTGTGTTTTTTAAATGATACAAATGGTAAAACTACATCTAAAATTACTCATAATAATAAAAAAATTGCTTTGAGCCACGTCGATCAGATATTCAGCTACAAGACAAAATATAATTCGTTTCATTCAAACTGTAAAGTCCTGGTTTCCTAGCAAGCGGTGTCGATAAATACGGCTGTTTTTGACTTCTTTTACAAACTACAAGATACGTTTTAAGTACATGTAATTGAATAACTCACCAGATTCCAGTGTAATTCATGACATTTTCTCAATACTTTGAAGTATACCGCTCTCTGGATTACCAGATTTATTTAAATATACGTAAAACAAATGTGTGACGTCAAAAGCCTTGGTTTCATAGGAAGCGGTGTGGACACACATTTCTTTTATGTATATTTATATAAATCTGGTAATTCAGAGAGCGGTATACTTCAAAGTATTGAGAAATTATCATGAATTACACTGGAATCTAGTGAGTTATTTAATTAAATGTCTTTAAATCGTATGTTATAATGTGTAAATGACGTCAAAATCGGCCGTATTTATCGACACCGCTTGCTAGGAAACCAGGACTTAACCCCCATATTCACCGACGTTCCATAAATGTATCAATAGCTATTGAACCCATAAGTATTCGTTGTTATAGCAACAATAAATACATTATCTAAGGAATGTAGTTACTTTTGATTTTTTCTATTGGAAACACTGAATAATTAAACAAAAGGTGTCATCAAAGCCCCAATCGCAAGCGGTATTCAAGGTGTTTGACATTTGTTTTGGCATTTGTTTTTGTATTTGTTTTGGTATTTCTTTTGGCATTTGTTTTGGCATTTGTTTTGGCATTTGTTTTGGCATTTGTTTTGGCATTTGTTTTGACATTTGTTTTGGCATTTGTTTTGGCATTTGTTTTGGCATTTGTTTTGGCATTTGTTTTGGCATTTGTTTTGACATTTGTTTTGGCATTTGTTTTGGCATTTGTTTTTGTATTTGTTTTGGTATTTCTTTTGGCATTTGTTTTGGCATTTGTTTTGGCATTTGTTTTGGCATTTGTTTTGACATTTGTTTTGGCATTTGTTTTGGCATTTGTTTTGGCATATTGTCACAATGACGTTGTCAATTTATCCATTCAATGGCTCATGGGACCTATAAAATTTATGAAATGTTGGTGAAAACGGGCATTAGAATTCTTATAGTGGGGGAAATATAAAAAAGTCATATTGCTGATAAACATAGATATTTGAATATCTATGAGAAAGTTGCACCGAAATGGGTGCATGGTAAAAAGATGCAGATAATATAAAAGAGAGATCAGGGTACACAAAGGGATGAAAAAAAGAACAATGTGGTGGTATCTGAAATTGGAGGAGGAGTGATAACGATGATGGAGAGGCTGAACCTAAAAAATCTAGGTGAGCAGGACAATTGAACGGGGAAAGCGGAGTTAAAGTTGGCAAGCTGGCGAGAAAAGAAATAATAATAATAATAATAATATAAAACTAGATATATAAAATTTTAGAGTTATTCCACTTTTGTTCTCAATCCCTCAATTTATTATAATCGTCGATTTAAATAAATTACACCGAAATATAAACATGTGTCGAAAGAAGGATTTATTAAAAAACATTTCATGCGGCTTTAATGTAGCAATAAACACGTATTTTAGGCATCAATTAGCAGCTGAAAATTATAATAATTACGACGTATTGAATTAATTCTATTGCATTATGATAATGCCCCCACCGTGATTGTGTAGATTATATCTCTTGAATATAAAATTAATGTAAACATTATTATGAAAACAAATATTATACTGCTATTCCATTCGGAATAAATAATCAGTTGAGTCGATTATGATGAATATTAAAAGAGAAAGAGTGCAAGTTTATTCAATCAATTATAATCTAAACTAATTAATTTGTATTTTGGGTAATTAAAAGACTGGATGTAGCGACAAAAATCGGCACACGAATGGTATGTTATACTGATAAATTTTCACAAGAATTATACTATTATTTGCAGGATCGATCGACCTTTAAGGTCCTTTTATACAAGACAATTTCTTAGCTCAAAAGTTGGTCAAGAAATGAATTCATATATCTTCCTCCCATACAAATTGTCCATGATAAATAGAACGCGTTTTATTTTCCATTCAATCTACAATCCAATTCAACATTTCAAATAATTTGCTGTTTGATACGAGACAATTTAAATTGTCTCGCATCTTGACTAACTTTTGAGTCAAGAAATTGTCTTGTCTAAAACGACCTTAACTTTTGAGTCAAGAAATTGTGTTGTCTAAAACGACCGTAAGTCCTACTTTAAGTCACCCTAAAAACGAATGTATCGCCCGTTTTTTCGAATAATGAAAAAAATTAAGAGCCCACGATGTTATCCAACCACTTCTTCGGCCAGTGTATGTTTTGTTAAATCAAATCGCCGTTCGTGACGGGCCCCGGTAATCGCGCGAGCACACAATATCGGCCCCGTATTTTTTGGAATTACTGTAATCTGACGGATCCACGATTTCCGAAGCCGCTCATTTCAGATCCGTGGCGTGACCGGGAATCCAACCGCAAAAATTCAACAGTGAACAGCGAACGTATAGGTTTTAATTGTACTTTGGTGTTTGGGCGAAAGTTATTACGGATATAAAATTTCAGTTGCTATGAAATTTTAATGCGTTGATTGTATTTGCATATCTGGTTCAATGTTACGGTAAGACATCGGCATGTGGGTTTATGAATAACCAAATTACACATACCAACAACCTGTTATTTACGAACTATGTTTGTTTTTATAATTAAGTGGTAACTGAATGGGTTTAAAGAGTGTTGGATGAATGATGAACAATTCGTGAATATATGCAAAATAATTCTATACAATTTTGACAAACCAAAAAGACCACAAATAGTAGAAACAAATATTTTATAATGTTTTAAATACTATTGACTTGAGACAGATATTTTTATTTCTAAATTTGTCTTCTTTAATTTTCTCATATATTTAAGATGCAACTAAACAAAAAAATCATCATTGTTTCACAAGAAACGATATGCAAATCATATTTATGTTTCAAAACTTGTAGCTGTTTTATTAACAGCAAGTTATTTACAATTATATTTCTATAGGGAGATTATTAGAAAACCAGCAATGGCAGTGAACATGTGATATTCAATAAATTAATATATTTCGCTCATGAATAATTGTGGAGAATAAGTTAAATAATGCTAAATTTAAACGACACAGAATTCTACAGATAGGGAAACAATATCCTTATCCTAGCTGGCCTATACATATACGCAGGGCTGTAACTAGGCAGGGGTAACAGGGGCACAGGAGCCCAGCTCTACCCCTGTGCCCCTGTTGTACACAGAATCCTACAGATAGGGAAATGATAATGTCATACGGGCTTAAAATAAAAACTTTCACTTTCATACAGTCAGTATGTTTCAGAAAATATACTATGTATATTTTTAACCGAGTTAACAACTTGAGAATTGATAAATTCGCAATGTAAATAAATGTGTTGCAATTAAATTGTAATCAATTGAGTGATGACATTTTATTGAGCGATATATAAATAAAAATGGTCGGTCGTAAAGGTCCCGGGTAATACAAATTCGCGACGTATAGCCGGCAATTTTCCATCGATACAGCTCTTTATCAACATTCTTGTGTAGCCGTGATGGGACGCAAGTGTGTTTCGAATGCGTTTAGCAGTCCGCACCGATGTCAATCAGAAAACGAATCCCACGGTGCAATCATGAATTCAGCTCGTTGCACAAATGCCCAATACGTGATGTAAACGATTGTACCGTAATAAATACGTTAAGTAAGGTAATTGTTCGAAATAATGGGTCCCCAATCAATTGGGTTGAGAGGTCTACGTGATTTGAGATGGGGAAATATTGTATTTTTTTTTTAAAGATTATTACACTTGAACTGAATTTTCATTCGAATTCATAATTTACTATGCATTTATGTTCGTAATAAGAGAGTATAAACATAAATAAATTAAAAATATTTTATTTATTTTATGTATTTATAATGTATTTTTTACCACATTAAGTTTCGTAGTTACAGTTTAATTTTGTGTTTTATTTAAAATAAAAATGATAGTTGGAACTCAATCGATTTGTCTGTCTTTACTAATGTGAGAAATTAAAATAAAAATGATAGTTGGAACTCAATCGATTTGTCTGTCTTTACTAATGTGAGAAATTGAACAAGTTTAAGCTTGTTCTAAAGTGAATTGAATGGGTAACCTGAATTTTCAAACCACAATTTTCTACCACGTCAAGTTTTGTAGTTACAGTCTTATTTTGTGCTTTGTTTAAAAGAAAACTACTAAATATATTTTCTGTGATTAGTAATATGGCAAATTGAACAAGTTTAGGCTTGTTTCAACTTGAATTTAATGGGATATCTGAATTTTCAAACCAGAATCTTTTACCATTTCAAGTTTTGTTACTACAGCCCTTCTTTGTGTTGTTGTTTTTTTTAAATAAATTTGATATTTGTTACTAAATATATTTTTCTGTTTTTACTAGTTGAGAAAAGGAATAGTAGGTTTAGATTTTTTTCGGAGTAAATTTAATGGGGTATACAAAGTTATAGCTTAATTATAAGCAATACAATACACTGTTACGTGTTACAGACAACAACATTCTCATGAAATCTCGTATGATAAAAAAAATAATGGCAATAATAATAAAGTGCAAACAGCGTATCATATTTGCTTTATCTGCCATTAAAAATCTAAATACTGCGAACACGAAAACGATCTTAACCACACTTGTTCGGCTAATTTGCGCGAGTTAATCTGGAAATAGTTGGCCTGTAATTACATTCTTCCTGCTGCGAGGAGAAAATAACAAGGCAATCTTAATGGCATTATATTTTTCGGCACAACAATGGATTCATATCGGCGGTGGAGTATTAAAATAAAATTAAAGCAGCGGTCGGAAATACGAATCTAGTAGCTCAAATGTTCTTACTGTATTCGTACAATTATCTAACTAGCTATCGACCTTCTGTCGTGTGTTACTTTAAGATAACTATGTATTACGTGTTATGTATTACGTGTTATGTATTATGTTTATGTATTATGTGCCCAAACTATCTAGGGATGAAATATTACAATAAACTATCGGATGATGTGAAGAGTCTTCCAATTAAAAGTAGCTACAAATAGTTATTATAATTATGTTTTCATTTTCTCAACGTGTAGATTGGGTTCGGCTTGGTCAGGGAAGCAATTCAGCTTATCCTGACAAATTTAGAAATCTTCTGACTATATAGCACGTTTGGAGGATGACTGCTATTATTATAATTATTTTTATTATAATTATTATTATTTTCCTATCGCAGCACACATTTCATCAAAGTTGTTTTCAAATAACCAAAAACTAGATTATTAAATCACAACAAATTCCGATTACAAATCCTGTCGGTTTTAATTGAAAACCCCCCCCGGAATGTGGTGTTGAATCAAAAAAATAAATATGACATCACCCGTATTGTATTCGTGTGTGATATCACATTTTGCGGTCGGATGGTAAAAATAAAATCGCGCTCGCCGATAATGGTGTGACGATTATAATGCAAAAGAGCCTCCGTGAAATGTCCTTGCACGTCCGCGTGCGTGCCCGAAGGACCTGAGATGCATGTTATAGTCCGAACGAACGCCGTCGTCGCTGTCCACCGGCCGTCGGCAAATGAACCCCGGCGCAGTTTACGGGACGCAATTATAGTTATTCCCATTATTATTCCTGATACGATCCCGAGATCAGAACGCGCTGATTTAACTACGACGGGATGTGGCAGCGTTTTTTTTGTGAATGGCTGTTTTAGAGGGTAATAATAATAAAGGTAAATTATTGCTTCCGTTCGGAGCACAACGTTGCTCGTTTCTTGTGAAACAATGATGATTTTTTGTTTAGTTGCATCTTAAATATATGATGAAATTAAAGAAGACAAAGTACAAGCAGTACAAGTTTAGAAATAAAAATATCTGCCTGAAGTCAATAGTATTTTAAACCTTATAAAGTATGGGTTTCTACTATTTGTAGTCTTTTTGGGTTGTCAAAATTGTATAGAATTATTTTAAATATATTCACAAAAAAGTATATTTTATATTTTAAGTCATTGCAAAGTTTGAAATAATTATCTCAACTATTTGTAGCTACAAATAATTATTTCAAACTTTGTAATGTACTTTTTTGTGAATATATTTAAATAATAATAATAATGATAATTATAATAATAATAATTATATTAATAGCAGTCATCCTCCAAACGTTCCATCAGAAGATTTCTAAATTGGTCAGGATAAGCTTAATTACTTCCCTGACCAAGCCGAACCTAATCCATACGTTGAGAAAATGAAAACATAATTATAATAACTATTTGTAGCTACAAATAATTATTTCAAACTTTGCAATGACTTAAAATATAAAATATACTTTTTGTGAATATATTTAAAATATTTCTATATAATTTTAACAACCCAAAAAGACCACAAATAGTATAATATCAAAAAAGCTTTTTGGGTTGTTCTGTCATTTCTCAGGGAATAAAAGTACTATAATTCTGTTTGCAGTTATCAAAATTGTATAGAATTATTTTGAATATATTCACAAATGGTCATTTTCAGTCATTACAAAGTTTGAAATATGTATCTCAACTATTTGTAGTTTTTTGGGGTATTAAACTCAGAAACTATAAAACTAGCAATAGTCAGGGGATTAAATGTACTATAACTCTATTTACAGTTTATGGAATTACTATGTATATGTTAATATACTATAATATATATATATATATATATATATATATATATATATATATATATATTTTTTTTTTTCATATTTAGGAATACTTCTTTTAATGGTGCCCTATCCGGTAAAGACATTGGCGATTTTAGGCTTTTAGGATTTTATGCTTTGTAATGCATAAAATATGTATATCTACTATTTATAAGATTTGTAATTTTTGAGTTTTAAGGTCGTTTTAGACATGACAATTTCTTAGCTCAAAAGTTGTGCTAGAAATGAACTCATTTATCCTCCTCCCATACAATTTGTCCTTGACAAATAAAACGTATTATATTTTTCCATTCGATCTACCATTCAATTCAATATTTCAAATAATTTGATACGATACGATACGATACGAGACAATTTAGATTGTCTCGCATCTTGACTAACATTTGAGTCAAAGAAATTGTCTTGTCTAAAACGACCTTAACAGCCCGAAAAGACTACATAGAGCAGGAATGCATATTTTATATTTTGTAATGACTAAATATAACGATTTGTAAACATATTCAGAGTAATTCCATACATTGCAAACAGAGTTATAGTACTTGTCCCCTAACGACTACTGCTATGATATATAATTTTTGAGTTTAACATCCCAAAAAACTACAAATAGTTGTGATACATATTTCAAACTTTGTAATGAGTTAAAATGATTATTTGTGAATATATTCAAAATAATTCTATACAATTTTGAAAACTGCAAACAGACTTATAGTACTTTTATCTCCTGACAAATGACAGATATGTAATTTTTGAGTTTAACTGCCCAGAAAAACTACAAATAGTAGAGATACATATTTTATACTTTGTAAAGACTAAATATGACTATTTGTGAACACATTCAGGGTAATTCTATATAAATTTGAAAAATGCACACACAGTTATAGTACTTTGACAAATGTTAGATTTGTAATTTTTGAGATTAACAATTCAAAAAGACTACAAATAGTTGAGATACATAGATTATGGTTTGTAGTGACTATATATGACTATTTGTGAACATACTCAGAGTAATTTTATAAAATTTGAAAACCTTTAAACAGAGTTATAGTACTTTTTGTCCCTTGACTACTATTACATTTATAGTTTTTAAGTTTACCAGCCCAAAAACACTACAAATAGTTGAGATACCTATTTCAAACTCCGTAGTGGCTTAATATGACTAATTGTGAATATATTCAGAATACACTTATAACATTTTGAATACTGCAAATAGAGATATAGTACTTTTAGTCCTCTGATAAATGTCATATTTGCAATTTTTGAATGTAACAGCCCAAAAACACTACAAATGGTTGAGATACCTATTTCAAACTCTGTAGTGGCTTAATATGACTATTTGCGAATATATTCAGAATACACTTATAACATTTTGAATACTACAAATAGAGTTATAGTACTTTTAGTCCCCTAATAAATGTCATATTTGCAATTTTTGAATGTAACAGCCCAAAAACACTACAAATGGTTGAGATACCTATTTCAAACTCTATAGTGGCTTAATATGACTATTTGTGAATATATTCAGAATACACTTATAACATTTTGAATACTGCAAATAGAGATATAGTACTTTTAGTCCCCTGATAAATGTCATATTTGCAATTTTTGAATGTAACAGCCAAAAAACACTACAAATGGTTTAGATACATATTTTATACATTGTACTGACTAGATATAACTATTTGTAAATATATTCGAAGTAATTTTATAAAACTTGAAAACCTTCAACCAAAGTTATAGTACTTTTTGTCCCTTCACTACTTTTACATTTTTAATTTTTGAGTTTACCAGCTTAAAAACACTACAAATAGTAGAGATACATATTTCTAACTTAGTAGTAACTTAATATGACTATTTGTGAATATATTCAAAATAAACTTATAACATTTTGAATACTGCATGGAGAGTTATAGTACGTTTATCCCCTGACAAATGTTAGTTTTATAATTTTTTGGATTAACAGCCCAAAAAAACTACAAATAGTTGAGATACATATTTTATATTTTGTAATGACCACATATGACTATTTGTGAAAATAAATAGAGTAATTTTATAAAATTTGAGAAACTGTAAATGGAGTTATAGTACTTTTTGTCGTCTGACAAATGTCAGATTTATAATTTTAGAGATTAGCAGCCCAAAAAAACTACAAATAGTTGAGATACATATTTTATATTTTGTAGTGACCACATATGTCTATTTGTGAAAATATTTAGAGTAATTTTATAAAATTTGAGAAACTGCAAACGGAGTTATACTACTTTTTGTCCTCTGACTAGTATTAGAATTATAGTTTTTGAGTTTACGTGCCCAAAAACATTACAAATAGTTAAAATATCTATTTCAAACTTCTTAGTTACTTAATATGAATAATTATAAATATAGTTAGAATAAACATATAATATTTTGAATACTACAAACAGAGTTATAGTACTTTATGTCCCCAGATAAATGTCAGATTTGCAATTTTTGAGTTTAACAGCCAACAAAGTTTACAAATAGTTGAGATACATATTTCAAACTTTGTAGTATGTAAATATGACTATTTGTGAATATATTCAAAACAATTCTATATAATTTTCAAAAATTCAAGCAGAGTTACAGTACTTTTATCACCTGATAAATGTCAGATTTGTAATTTTTGTGATTAACAGCCCAAAAGAACTAAAAATAGTTGAGATACATATTTTATATTTTGTAGTGACTACATATGACTATTTGTGAATATATCTAGCGTAATTGTATAAAATTTTAGAAACTGCAAATGGAGTTATAGTACTTTTTGTCCCCTGACTACTGTTAGAATTATAGTTTTTGAGTTTACCAGCCCAAAAATACTACAAATAGTTAAAATATCTATTTCAAACTTTTTAGTTACTTAATATGAATAATCATAAATATAGTTAGAATAAACATATTTTGAATAGTACAATCAGAGTTATAGTACTTTTTGTCCGCAGATAAATGTCAGACTAGCAATTTTTGAGTTTAACAGCCAACAAAGTTTACAAATAGTTGAGATACATATTTCAAACTTTGTAGTATGTTAATATGACTATTTGTGAATATATTCAAAATAATTCTATATAATATTAAAAAATTCAAGTAGAGTCACAGTACTTTTATCACCTGACAATTGTCAGATTTATAGTTTTTGAGATTAGCAGCCCAAAAGAACTACAAATATTTGAGATACATATTTTATATTTTGTAGTGACTACTTATGACTATTTGTGAATATATTTAGCGTAATTTTATAAAATTTTAGAAACTGCAAATGGAGTTATAGTTCTTTTTGACTGTTAGAATTATAGTTTTTGAGTTTACCTGGCCAAAAACACTACAAAAGGTTAAAATATCTATTTCAAACTTCTTAATTATTGAATATGAATAATTATAAATATAGTTATAATAAACATATAATATTTTGAATGCTACAAACAGAGTTCTAGTACTTTTTGTCCCCAGATAAATGTCGTATTCGCAATTTTTGAGTGTAACACCCAACAAAGTTTATAAATAGTTGAGATACATATTTCAAACTTTGTAGTATGTTAATATAACTATTTCTGAATATATTCAAAATAATTCTATATAATTTTCAAAAATTCAAACAGTTACAGTACTTTTATCACCTGAAAAATGTCAGATTTATAATTTTTGAGATTAACAGCCGAAAAGAACTAAAAATAGTTGAGATACATATTTTATATTTTGTAGTGACTACGTATGACTATTTGTGAATATATTTAGAGTAATTTTATAAAATTTTAGAAACTGCAATTGGAGTTATAGCACTTTTTATCCTCTGACTACTATTAGAATTATAGTTTTTGAGTTTATCTGCCCAAAAATAATACAAATAGTTAAAATATCTATTTCAAACTTCTTAGTTACTTAATATGATTAATTATAAATATAGCTAGAATAAACATATAATATTTTGAATACTATAAACAGAGTTATAGTACTTATTATCCGCAGATAAATGTCAGTTGAGTTTAACAGCCAACAAAACTTACAAATACTTGAGATACATATTTCAAACTTTGTAGTTTGTTAATATCACTATTTGTTAATATATTCAAAATAATTATATATAATTTTCAAAAATTCAAGCAGAGTTACAATGCTTTTATCACCTGGCAAATTTAAAATTTGTAATTTTTTAGATTAACAGCCCAAAAGAACTACAAATAGTTGAGATACATATTTTATACATTGTAGTGACTACATATGACTATTTGTGAAAATATTTAGAGCAATTTTATAAAATTTTAGAAACGGTAAATGGAGTTATAGTTCTTTTTGTCCTCTGACTACTGTTAACAGCCCAAAGGAACTACAAATAGTTGTGTAGTGATACATATTTTATACTATCACTATTGGTGAACATATTCAGTGAAATTTTATAAAATTTAGAAAACTCCTAACAGAGTGGGACTCAAAAATTAGAAATCTAGCAGTAGTCAGGGGACAAAAACAGAGTTAAAGTACTTTTGTCCCCTTACTACTGTTAGATTTATAATTTTTGAGTTTAACAACCCAAAAAGACTACAAATAGTTAAGATACATATTTCAAACTTTGTAGTGACTTACTATGACTATTTGTGAATAAATTCAGAGTAATTTTATAAAATTTGAAAAACTGCAAACAGAGTTATAGTACTTTTGACTATTTGTGAAAATATTTAGAGCAATTTTATAAAATTTTAGAAACTGTAAATGGAGTTATAGTACTTTTTGTCCTCTGACTACTGTTAACAACCAAAAGGAACTACAAATAGTTGTGTAGTGATACATATTTTATACTATCACTATTGGTGAACATATTCAGTGTAATTTTATAAAATTTAGAAAACTCCTAACAGAGTTATAGTACTTGGGGACACAAATTTTATAAATCTAGCAGTAGTCAGGGGACAAAAACCGAGTTATAGTACTTTTGTCCCCTTACTACTGTTTACTTTTAGATTTTAGATTTATAATTTTTAAGTTTAACAACCCAAAAATACTACAAATAGTTGAGATACATATTTCAAATTTTGTAGTGACTTACTATCTCTATTTGTGAATAAATTCAGAGTAATTTTATAAAATTTGAAAAACTGCAAACAGAGTTATAGTACTTTTGACTATTTGTGAAAATATTTTGAGCAATTTTATAAAATTTTAGAAACTGTAAATGGAGTTATAGTACTTTTTGTCCTCTGACTACTGTTAACAACCAAAAGGAACTACAAATAGTTGTGTAGTGATACATATTTTATACTATCACTATTGGTGAACATATTCAGTGTAATTTTATAAAATTTAGAAAACTCCTAACAGAGTTATAGTACTTGGGGACACAAATTTTATAAATCTAGCAGTAGTCAGGGGACAAAAACCGAGTTATAGTACTTTTGTCCCCTTACTACTGTTTACTTTTAGATTTTAGATTTATAATTTTTAAGTTTAACAACCCAAAAATACTACAAATAGTTGAGATACATATTTCAAATTTTGTAGTGACTTACTATCTCTATTTGTGAATAAATTCAGAGTAATTTTATAAAATTTTAGAAACTGCAAATGGAGTTATAGTACTTTTGTCTCCTTAATACTGTTAGATTTATAATTTTTGAGTTTACCAGCCCAAAAACACTACAAATAGTTAAGATATCTATTTCAAACTTTTTAGTTACTTAATATGGATAATTGTGAATATAGTCAAAATAGACATATAATATTTTGAATACTGCAAACAGAGTTATAGTATTTTTATCCCCTGACAAAAGTCAGATATGTAATTCTTTGAGATAAACAGCTCAAAAGAACTACAGATAGTTGTGATCGTTTGTTTTATCACTATTGGTGTACATATTTAGTGTAATTTAAAATTTAAAAATCTCTGAACAGAGTTATAGTACATTTTGTCAAGTGACTACTGTTAGAATTATAATGTTTGAGTTTACCAGCCGAAAAACATTGCAAATGGTTGATATACCTATTTTAAACTTTATAGTAACATAATATGACTATTTGTGAATATATGCAGAATAATTTTATTACATTTTGAATACTGCCAACAGAGTTATATTACTTTTAGCCCCTTGATAAATGTAATTTTTGCAATTTATTAGTATTTTCACGCGTTTATAAATGAGTTATTAATTTATTCACATATGTCCCTATCCTAATATCCCTATATAATGCTAATTAGAAATGTTTAAGTACAGTGGGGTGCCAAATTATATTTGCACACGGGCGGCCGACCCCTAGGCCTCTAAATCAGGGTTATATTGCTTGATAATTTTAAATTCTTAAATATTGTGTATATAGGATGTGGTAACAACAAAGAATGATGCATAATAACACCCGTGTCGATTATCTCATCCACAGTCACAGGAAGTCGCAGGCGAAATGGAGAAAAAAAAGTATATACGATTATTATGCTCGGCCAAACCTTATTTTTGCACAGCGAAATACAAAAGCGGAGTATATGAACGTACGCTGTTAGAATTCCGCAGAAGTATTGTTTAAGGAGAGGCCGCCGGAGCGTGAAGGGGGCGGGCCGTCGAGGTGCTCCTCGTGGGCGCCATCGCCGAGGAGAGTCTGACCTTGTGACGCCGCACGTAGGTGCACCTACATACTTTACGAGGAGAAACCGACAAGGAGAGTTAATAGTTTTTTTTTATAGAATAATAAAATTAGAAGTACCAAATAATAATTGTATACGAGTATATATTCTTACTTATATACAATTTATATTTATATAGAATAATTAGAACAAAGTATATATTGTTACTTTGTTCTAATTATCTAATATTCTATGCATACGTTGTAAGGAGAAATGAGTTGTAACCAGAATAACCGCGAGGCGGATGATTTTAAAAGTTATTTTAAAATATAATATTTCAGCATATCAGTTGATATTCACATTGCTTAACCGTTAATAAGTATTAACGGTTAAGCAATGTACATCTCATATGATATACTGAAATGTCGCTGGATAACTCAAAAATTATCTGTTTGTTTCAAAACCAATCAGGCAATGCTTGTACATGATTTCAAAGTATTTAAACATATCACTACACTGTTTTCCGCTATTTTAAACAAATTAGCTCTTACCTAATCAATGAAATTAAAACCTAAAACTTAAATTTGAAACATACAGAGCTGCAAACTACAGTGTAGTGGAATGTCTTTTGTAACTGATATCAGGTATATGCCCGTACAACTCACTTTCGAACTATTGTTGAAATAAATAAGATAAAATAGGTCTCAAAATATGTTACGTGTTGAGTAAAATGTATTCTAAATAACATGAATACTTCAGTTAAAGTTGAGAGCAAAATCTAACGATAATGTCGGGACTGAAACTGCAAAACAAATCATTAGAGAAATAAATGATAGGAAATAAATGTATTTTTTTAAATATGCCACAAAATAGTTTAAGTAATACTGATTTAAACAATATTTAACCGTTTTTTCTTCAATACGAAAATAAAGAAGTAACAGGGTGTTCCCTCTTATTAGGATATCACTGGATATTATTTGTTATAGTTGAAAGATGTTCAATAACATGACCATACAAATACAACTCATTAATTAACAATATTCAAACAGTTCACTTTTCAAAGGAGTACATATTTGAAACGAATGCTGTAAGTAGTGTCACCCTTGAAGTAATGATAAGCCACTTATGCCCATTAGTAGTATATATACAACAGCGCATGTGCTAACCATTTGAAATTCGCGCAAAAATCACCACTCGAATTTATTTAGGCAAACCACAATTTAGTATTTAAAAAATAATACGCATGCGCAATATTAATTAGTTAAGAATGCTGTAATTTCTCCAATTATTTCCACACAACACTTATAAGTGGGGGGAAAACACTATATATATATATATATATAAAGAGAAACTCAATCACAGCACTGTTGCGAATGCAAGGAGCGAAAGAATGGTGCGAATATGTCACGTGGAGGGACCTGGAGGCGACGTGGTGCACGGAGCGCGACGGGCGCCGCGACGCGCTTAAGGCCCCGACGACCGGCGTCAGAATGTGCCATCACCAAAGCCCTTCCCAATTTTATAGCACGGTGTCGGTCTACAAAGAGGGGGCAAAACACTTTTTATTCCATCCAGACTCAGTCGCTCATCTGCAAGTCGGATAACACACCTAATTATCAAGTTAATATGGCCATTCTGTATGGCCGTTGGAAAGAGGTTTTAGATTTGGTTGCGGGCCGAGGGAGCGCGTCGCGGCGCGCCACCCGCAGGAGCGACGAGGACGGCGAGCCACATTGATATTATAAGTAAGTTCAATAGCTGTATTCATTTGTAAACTAAGGCCGGTATATATTCAGAGGGAGGGCAGAACTCATGTATGTTTCATACAATTTAAAGTACCCCGTTATATTCAGCGCCGCGACGCCAGCAAGAACCAACGGTTAACGACGTGAGCAGCAGTACCAGCAGTGATTTCAGCATATGAAAAAAGCACAAGCCACACGGCGGAGGATAGTACGGGAAATTTTCGCCGAGATGGAGGATCCAATCTGAATATGCAACGGGAATAAGAAAGCGTGGTGGGGGACGCATAATTCAAGATGTAAATTAGAAATAAATTAAATATTAAAATTATGGCAAGAAAAAGAGGGCTTATTGATTATGTATGCAGTGAGGAAAAATTAAACCCCTAATGAAGAAATATCCCTTTTGGGAGGCACGCGAGAGAAATTACACGACGTGAGACGCAGGTGGTTGCTGCCCCCCACTCGCGCATTTACATATATAATCTCTTTTTGAACTTTTTTTTTTACGGCTCTTGAAAATATATATTTTTTTAATCTCACGCGAAATTCATTTAATCAACATCAAAGCCGGATTTAATGCGAGGCGTGGATTTTTTTCCTCTCCAGTCCACCCTCGCCGGCTGCGTTCCGACCGAATGGAGCAGTCAAAGGTAGAGAAGATGCTGTAAAAATATAGAAAAGCCGTTCGGGAGCTAACCCCGGATAAGTCCCACATTCACATGTATGAATTCAGCACATCAACATCAAGATCCGTATAAAATATGTACTTATCATAACTCTCCCCCATTTTTCAGATACACCCCCACACCATACTACCCGGGGGTTTCCAGCAGTTGCCACATCGCACTCATTGATCTATAAAAATATTTGAGGAATGTTTATGTGTCAGCACTAATAATTTTAGAGAGTTGTTGATTGTTTCCAAAAAATGTGAATAAATAAATAATTTAAATCGCATTTATTCACATTTTCAAAATAAAAAAATTGTATTTCGTTAAATATTTCAGACGCCCTTCTGTAGGTGTTCTAATTATCTCCACATATGAATATGAATTATCTCTTGTACAGGTAAGAAACAGTGACAATATCACAGTCATGTAATTCAGTCATCACCATACACCAGATATTTCTAAGTGAATTTAAACAAGTATTCCCGCCACAAAACTGTGACAACAATTATGATTATGACCTTCAAACTGTCGAAAAGTGTCCCAACTGTCAATATTGGTATGAAATGTCAAAATTGCCATATGTTTTATATGAAATTAATAAAAATAACAAAAAAATATCATACAAAATCTTGAGAAAACAATGGTTTATTATAACCTTCAAACTGTAAAAAACTGTAGCAACTGTCAATATTGGTATGATATGTCAAAACTGTCATATGTTGTATATGAAATCATGAAAATACCAAAAAAATATCATAAAAAAAATCTTGAGTAAACAATTGTTTTTGATGATTATGACCTTCAAACTGTCGAAAACTGTCCCAACTGTCAATATTGGTATAAACTGTCATGTGTTATCAATGAAATTCATGAAAATAATAGACAAATTTCATATGAAACTGTCAAAAACTGTACTAACTGTCAGTATTGGTATGAAATGTCAAAACTATTATAAGTTTTCAATAAAAATAATGAAAATAACGGAAAATTTTCATAGTAAAACAATTGTTTTTGCTGATTTTAACCTTCACACTGTCAAAAACTGTCAATATTGGTATAAAATGTCAAAACTGTCATATGTTTTTAATGAAATTAATGAAACTAATAGACAAATTTCGTAAGAAATCTAGAGAAAGCAACTGTTTTTGGTGATTATAACCTTAAAACTGACAAAAACTGTACCAACTGCCAATATTGGTATAAAACTCAGGTATACAATGTCAAAACTGTCATGTGTTTTCAATGTAATTAATGAAAATAATAGACAAATTTCATAAGAAATCTCGCGAAAACCACTGTTTTTCGTGATTATAACCTTCAAACTGTCATAAATTGTATAAAACTATCAATATTGGTATGAAATACCAAAAATGTTATATGTATTCAATGAAATTAATGAAAATAACAGAAAAATTTCATCAGAACTCTTGAGAAAACAATTGTTTTTGATGAATATAACCTTCAAACTGTCAAAAATTGTCAATATTGGTATGAAATGTCAAAACTAAGTTTTCAATTAAAATAATGAAAATAACGGAACATTTTCATAGTAAATCTAAAATGAAAATAACAACAAAATATCATAAAAATTTTGAGAATACAATTATTTTTGATGATCATAACCTTCAAACGGTCGAAAACTGTACAAAACTGTCAATATCGGTATAAAATGTCAAAACTGTAATGTGTTTTCAATGAAATTAATGAAAATAACGGAAAAAATATCATTAAAAATACTGAGAAAACAATTGTTTTTCATGATTATAACCTACAAACTTCCAAATCTGTACCAACTGTTAATATTGGTATAAAATGTCAAAACTGTTATTTGTTTTCAATGAAATTAATGAAAATAACAAAAAAAAATATCATAAAAATCTTGAGAAAACAATTGTTTTTGATGATTATAACCTTCAAACAGTCGAAAACTGCACAAAACTGTCAATATCGGAATAAAATGTCAAAACTGGCATGAGTCTTCAATGAAAATAACAGACAAATGTCATAAAAAACCTTGAGAAAACAATATCATAAAAAAAATTGAGAAATCAATTGTTTCTGATGATTATCTCGTACAAACTATCAAAATCTCTACCAACTGTCAATATTGGTATAAAATGTCAAAACCGTGATGTGTTTTCAATGAAATTAATGAAACTAACAGTCAAATTTTATAAGAAATCTCGAGAAAACAACTGTTTTTCATGATTATAACCGTCAAGCTGTCATAAATTGTATAATACTGTCAATATTGGTATGAAATGTAAAAAATGTTATATGTGTTGTGAAAAATTTCATCAGAACTCTTGAGAAAACAATTGTTTTTGATGATTATAACCTTCAAACTGTCAAGGATTTTACATAACTGTCAATTGTGATATAAAATGTCAAAACTGTAATGTGTTCTCAATGAAATTAATGAAAATAACGGAAAAAATATCATTAAAAATACTGAGAAAACAATTGTTTTTCATGATTATAACCTACAAACTTCAAAATCTGTACCAAATGTCAATATTGGTATAAAATGCCAAAACTGTTATTTGTTTTAAATGCAATTAATGAAAATAACAGTAAAATTTCATCAGAACTCTTGAGAAAACAATTGTTTTTGATGATTATAACCTTCAAACTGTCGAAAACTGTATAAAACTGTTAATATCGGTATAAAATGTCAAAACTGTCATGTGTTTTCAATGAAATTAATTAAAATAAAGTAAAGATCGTAAAATGTAAAATGTTATTACAAATTTATGTTATGTCATTTTAACTTTTATACGCATTGATTATTATTTTATTTTAAAAAGAAAATTCCCAGCTAAATTTCATGCCGGAAAGAATAAATCATTTAATAGATGATCATTATGTTTCATGGGTGCCTATATATTCATTAATTCATTACCAATCTGAAAAAAAAACTCTTTTTCTTCTCACTCGACATCGCCCATAAAAGTTCCTAAACACATTTATCCCGAAAATTGAATAGGAACAACAATAGATCACAATGAAATATCACAAAGTTCATATAGCGCGCAGTCGAGGAGAAAATTTATTAAAATATACAGCGCCCCACCCGCGTGAGAGGCGAAACATTTTTTTCGCCGAGAGAAGGATTTGGGGATGGAATTCGGAATGTTATCCAGGATTTGAGACTCACATTGAATCCGCGGGCGGTCGCATATGTGTGATCCTGCCGCGTCACCTGCTGATGCCCCACGATGATGTCCTCCGCCAAACACTTCATATCTGGAACAAAGGAAACTTAAATGTCACTGCTGAAGATATAGAGGGGGGTGGTGGTGGTGGGAAACTTCATAATAAAGAATTTATCATTTTTCCGAATAGGAACGCATAAAACAAATGCAGAAATTATCCGCGGCCGTTCTTTACAGTCGCACTGGTTTGGGGGGAGTTGGCGGGGCCGTTTATGCCATCGTAAAAATCACCGCGGATGGATTTATCTGTCGCATAAATTTTATAACCACTAGAATGGTTATTTCTGAATTTGATTTTCATATAATTATAAGCAAAACGATATAAATACACATGTTTTATTAGATAAATTCATTCAAATAAAATTAAATAACTAATACAAAACAGGAATATATGGTGATAAGTGTACACAAGAACAAATGTTTTGTATACAAGCATTAACTGGGAAAAACAAATGAATATCCCAATATTGCTATAATCAAACACCTTCTCAAAATCGATAAATGTATTTTGAGACTTTTTACTTTTTACCTTCCTACCATGAAATGTATCTGTTACATAGACAGAAAACACATAAACACATAAAAAAAATTAAAAGTTGAATAGAAATAGCCCACTGAGCAATCATATTAAACAAAAATCAAAAATCAAAATTAAACAAAAATCCTCTGTAACCGTAATATAAAACTAGAGTTCAGCTACATATTCCCCATCTTATTATATTAAATAGAGGCCTGGACAACGAAACTCTTGATGCATTTCAAATGTGGTGCTACAAGAGGATGCTCAGAATGTTATGGACTGACAGGGTCCCTAACGAAACAGTTATGCACCGAATGGATAAAATTGAAAATTGATCATGAAAAGCTACAGGGCTTGGCAAATTTTTGAAACATTGAAAATGTTATTTCATGGTAGAAATTTTTTTTTGGTCTTAGTTTGTAGGTACTTGATTCCCAAATGGGAAAACACAAAAATATTATTATAAAATGTGTACCGTTTTGGTGGTAAGTCCGAAAAAAGTGAAGAAAATTAAAATTAAAATTACAAAATCGAAATCTGTTTTAGCCTATTGGATAGACAGTTTTGAGCTAAGTAAAAAATCTTAGTACAATTTTTCTGTAAAAAAAAGATAAACCCGTCACAAATTGAATTTGAAAAGTGATACAAATCGGTAAAATCGCCAAAACTAGCTGCCGTTCCAAAGGTCCGAGAGAGCTGAGTATTTTTTATATTTTTATTTGTATACTCATGTCTTTTTTTGTCTACTTTTGAGGAATGCGAATTGTTTTATAAAAGCACCTTACACGGTCAATAATACTATCAGTCCTAATACTGTCAGTATTTACTTCAATCATCCTTTTATATTTATCAAGTAATCAATAATCCGGATAAACACCAGGATTCTCTTCATTCCATCATTACACGATAAGTAATATTGCCAATATTTTAGAATAATGAATATTTTAAACATGTTATCGTACAATAATACTGTCATATTCTAAAATATTGACAGTATTATTGATCGTGTAAGGTGGCTTATATATAAAACATGGTACTATCACAAATTTAATCAATAAAACTTATGAATAATTTAATAGTACAAATGTTATATTACAAAAAAAAACGTTGATGTTCCCCATTCAATGCATAGCAAAAGTTGTGATGTAATATAAGTAAAAATACATTTGATATGTAAATGATGATCCGTATAAGAATTTCCAATATTGACGCGGTCGTCGCTCGTGGTTGCGTTTGGTGGCAGAAGAAAAGTAAACACGCGAAAACATCAAAGCCTATCGACTTCCAATTTATTTTAACAAGGGCGTATCTTCGGCGTGGCAGACTAACAAGGTGGTGGGTATCAAAAGAGGAGACCTCATTGCCGGAGTCATCAGTATCCATAAGTTATGAGGCGAGTCTGTGCGAGAGTGGCCAATTCAGAAAAGAAGGAGCTTTCGGTTCGAGTGGACTGCCGTTGCTTTTTATTATCTTTACTGACGTTAAATTAATGTTGTGTCGGCTCCTATATTATTCTTTAACTTTCCTGCCGGTGCCAGTGACGCGGAAGACGGTTTTTATCGCGCACATAAAATAAAACCGTTTTCAGTTTTTCCCATCAATAGAATGGGCACGACTTATACTTTCAGATGACCGGCGCGGTCGCGTTTATATGTCGTCCCTCGAACGCCAAACACAATTACATTTATTTTATGCTACAAAAAGAACGGGTTGTTCAGTGATATTATATTACGCCTGCACGAGTAACCTAATAATATTTAACATTTTAATGTTTATTATTATAAAACAAATCTACTAAAACTATTTTGGGGCAAAAAAAATATTTCAATGAACTGGTGCTTTTTACAAAAAAAAGGTAATTCGAACTATGTTGAAAATTCCTAATAGAGAGTCATGTCGCCCTCATTGTAAAAAACTTAGTTTTCTTATTGGATATAGATGTTTTATATTGTTTAAATTATTCCAAGAAGAGTGTTATCCTATGGAAAAACTATGCGAACAAAGGTGGGGTGGGCGGGTGGCCCCTACCAACCTGAGTATACCCGTCCACTATTTCAAACCACTTGAACAATGCATTACATTATTTTTCACATATATTTTTTTAATTTGTTTTAAATCAATAAATGGCATTCATTTAATCATAGAAAATAACGGATAATAGTGTAATGCATAGTTCAAGTCGTTTGAAATAGTGGACGGGTATAGTCAGGTTGGTAGGGGCCACCCACCCACCCAACCTTTGTTCGCATAGTTTTTCCATAGGATAACACTCTTCTTGGAATAATTGAAACAATATAAAACATCTATACCCAATGAAAAAACTATGCGAGCGAAGGTAGGGTGGGCGGGTGGTCCCTACCAACCTAACAATACCCATCCACTATTTCAAATGACTTGAACTCTGCACTACACTGTCATCCAGTACTTTCTATGATTCAATTCTTTTCTTTTATTCTTTTACGCCAAATACATAAACCAATGTGAAAAACAATGTAGTTCATCGTTCAAATCGTTTGAAATAGTAGACTGGCATAGTCAAGTTAACGACTTGAACTATGCATTACATTGTTCTTCACATTGGTTTATGAATTAGGCGTAAATGAATAAATAAAAAATAAATGAATCATAAAAACTAATGGATAACAGTGTAGTGCAGAGTTCAAGTCGTTTGAAATAGTGGACGGGTATAGTCAGGTTGGTAGGGGGCAACCGCCCACCCCATCTTCGCTCGCATAGTTTTTTCATTGGATATAGATGTTTTATATTGTTTAAATTATTCCTAGAAGAGTGTTATCCTATGGAAAAACTATGCGAACAACGGTGGGGGGGGGGGGGGCGGTTGTCCCCTACCAACCTGACTATACCCGTCCACTATTTCAAACGACTTGAACTATGCATTACACTATTATCCGTTATTTTCTATAATTAAATGAAGGTCATTTATTAATTTAAAACCAATTAAAAAAATATATGTGACAAATAATGTAATGCATTGTTCAAGTGGTTTGAAATAGTGGACGGGTATAGTCAGGTTGGTAGGGACCACCCGCCCACCCCACCTTTGTTCGCATAGTTTTTCCATAGGATAACACTCTTCTTGGAATAATTTAAACAATATAAAACATGTATATCCAATGGAAATAGTATGCTAGCGAAGGTAGGGTGGGCGGGTGGTCCTTACCAACCTAACAATACCCATCCACTATTTCAAATGACTTGAACTCTGCACTACACTGTTATCCATTACTCTCTATGATTCAATTATTTTCATTTATTCTTTTCGCCAAATTCATAAACAAATGTGAAAAACAATGTAGTTCATCGTTCAAGTCGTTTGAAATAGTAGACTGGCATAGTCAAGTTAACGACTTGAACTATGCACTACGTTGTTTTTCACATTGGTTTATGAATTTGGCGTAAAAGAATAAATGAAAATAATTGAATCATAGAAAGTACTGGATAACAGTGTAGTGCAGAGTTCAAGTCATTTGAAATAGTGGATGGGTATTGTTAGGTTGGTAGGGACCACCCGCCCACCCCACCTTCGCTCGCATACTTTTCCATTGGATATACATGTTTTATATTGTCTAAATTATTCCAAGAAGAGTGTTATCCTATGGAAAAACTATGCGATCAAGGGTGGGGTGGGCGGGTGGCCCCTACCAACCTGACTATACCCGTCCACTATTTCAAACGACTTGAACTATGCATTACACTATTATCCGTTATTTTCTATGATTAAATGAATATCATTTATTAATTTAAAACTAATTAAAAAAATATATGTGAAAAATAATGTTTCATTGTTCAAGTGGTTTGAAATAGTGGAAGGGTATAGTCAGGTTGGTAGGGGGCACCCGCTCACCTCACCTTTGTTCGCTTAGTTTTACCATAGGATAACACTCTTCTGGGAATAATTTATACAATATAAAACATCTATATCTAAAGAAAAAACTATGCAAGCCTAGGTGGGGTGGTCGGGTGGTCCCTACCAACCTAACAATACCCATCCACTATTGCAAATGACTTGAACTCTGCACTACACTGTTATCCAGTACTTTCTATGATTCAATTATTTTCATTTATTCTTTTACGCCAAATTCATAAACTAATGTGAAGAACAATGTAGTTCATCGTTCAAGTCGTTTGAAATAGTAGACTGGTAGTCAAGTTAACGACTTGAACTATGCACTACGTTGTTTTTCACATTGGTTTATGAATTAGGCGTAAATGAATAAATAAATAAATTGAATCATAGAAAGTAATGGATAACAGTATAGTGCAGAGTTCAAGTCATTTGAAATAGTGGATGGGTATTGTTTGGTTGGTAGGGACCACCCGCCCACCCCACCTTCGCTCGCATAGTTATTTCAATGGATATAGATGTTTTATATTGTTTATATTATTCCAAGAAGAGTGTTATCCAATGGAAATAACTATGCGAACAAAGGTGGGGTGGGCGGGTGGCCCCTACAACCTTACTATACCCGTCCACTATTTCAAACCACTTGAACAATACATTACATTATTTTTCACATATATTTTTTTAATTAGTTTTAAATTAATAAATTACATTCATTTAATCATAGAAAATAACGGATAATAGTGTAATGCATAGTTCAAGTCGTTTGAAATAGTGGACGGGTATAGTCAGGTTTTTATAATAAAATTCCTAGTGAACTGAAAACTATAACTATTAGGAAAATATTTACCGCCAAACTAAAATCAATTTTATTAAATAATGTGGACGAATTTATTAAATTTTAAATTGTTAACTTATTAGTTTTAAGTATTTATTTATTTGTTTTATCTAGTATTTTAATAATTGTTGAAATTTTATATATGCTGTATTTATAATTATGAATGTTTCTGTTATGTTCATGTATTGTATAGTGACACTAAGTTTGCCAAATTATATTTTAGACACATTTTCGTTCATGTGTCCTTAAGTATTCGATTCATCAACCTTTAATGTTTCATTTTGTTGTAATTATGCACATTATATTTTATATTTTATGTGTTTAGCTTTTATACTATACTTTTAACATGTATACTTTTATATTTATATTTAAATTGTTGTCCTGTAATTGGATTTTAATCTGTTGGGCAATAAACAATATTATTATGAATGTATGCTAAGTATTAAATAAATCATCATCATCATTAAACAAATAATAATTTATTTATAAAAACCGTTTTATGAAAATTCATATCAAATGCCTGTATAACTAATATATTTCATCAAACATTTTGTTCATATAAAAAGATTGTAAGAGTTAAGTTAATTTAGGTACAATGTATGTATGTATGATGTATTGTATGTACCATGTTATTCTTATTTTGTATGTTGTTCTGTAAATGGATGTAAATCTGTAGAGCAATAAATCTATTATTATAACTGAAATTATAAAAAAAAATCTATATCATGGACAATCAATAACGAATACATTTGATTGGAGCAATCGATTTTTGTTTTTGTTTTTCTAGCACTGTAGAGTTAAGTTAATTTAGGTATAATGTATGTATGTCTGATGTATTGTATGTACCACGTTATATTTTCTTCTTATTTTGTATGTGGTTCTGTAAATAGATATAAATCTGTAGAGCAATAAATCTATTATTATTACTGAAATTATAAAAAAAATTATATCAGGGACAATCAATAACGAATGTATTTGATTGAAGCAATCGATTTACGTTTTTGTTTTTCTAATAGTAACTATATATAAATAATCATTGATTACACAGATTTTTCTTGCAAAATAAATAATTTTCACGCACTTCTCGGTTGGGCCTCAGAAAAAAAAATTCGGTGTGAATAAGATTGATGCGGCCGCTTGTCATAAATTTGCCTAAAGAAATCCTCGCGGGAGTTTTATTTTTGTTTTGCTACACATCCCCCCCTCTGTTTTATGTTTTTGGTTCATTCGTCGGACACATTGTTCATCTCTCCGCGCAAGATGAAGAATGTGTTTTTAGATTATGCTAAACCTTTTTGGGGCGCAGTCCACCCACTAAATCGCATTCAGAACGAGTCATGAACAGAAACTCACTCAAGAAATAATAAATAGTTATGGTGTTTACGAAACAAAAAAAACACAGTCTAGAGTTAAATATAGTTAATAAAAATCTAAACAAAATAATAATTAAGTAGTGATAAATAAACCGATTTTTTACCTTGTTTTTTTTATCACACTTCAGTTACACTTTGCAACTATTTTCGAGCTCGAAAATGGCTAGAACTTAGCCATTTACTCCACCCTAGAAATACTATTTTTACTATTGTAATTTTGCGGGGGTTTTATTATTTATTTATATATAATAATAGCCTACACCGAAAGGTAGAATATATATATATATATATATATATATATATATATATATATATATATATATATATATATATATATATATATGTAAGTGCGTGAAAATTATTTTTTTTGCAAGAGAAATCTGTGTAATCAGTGATTATTTATATATAGGTAACTATACAAAAATAATCACCGATTATACTAGAAAAAAAAAAACATAAATTGATTGCTTCAATCAAATGTATTCGTTATTGATTGTCCCTGATTTTTTTTATAATTTCAGTTATAATAATAGATTTATTGCTCTACAGATTTACATCCATTTACAGAACAACATACAAAATAAGAAGAAAATATAACTCTGCACTACACTGTTATCCATTACTTTCTATGATTCAATTATTTTTTATTTATTCATTTACGCCTAATTCATAAACCAATGTGAAAAACAACGTAGTGCATAGTTCAAGTCGTTAACTTGACTATGTCAGTCTACTATTTCAAACGACTTGAACGATGAACTACATTGTTTTTCACATTGGTTTATGAATTATATATATATATATATATATATATATATATATATATATATATATATATATATATATATATATATATATACTGCATAGAATACATATCTAACCATATTTTAGAACAATTAATATTGAAATGTAATTTAACTTTTGAAATTATGTATTCCATATTTAAGTTTTTATATTTTACTATTGTATAATTTTGTCATTATTAACAACATTACATATTTTGTATTAACAATATATTTCATTACATAAAATTAATTACAATAGTTGTAAAGGGCTATTGACCCACGGTTTTTCTGCCCTATTAGACAATTAATGTTTGAAAGTTCAATTAAACTAACATAAAATTCTACTAAAAAAGTGAAATAACATGCAACACAACTACATGGAAGTATCCATCTTAAATTTAAATTTAATAGGCAAATAGGCAAATAATAATTATTATCCCTCTCTAGCATTAATAATACTGCAAATGAATGAATCAATACAATTAAATTTTTGCGAAAACCGGCGCAAAATTACAATAGTGCGCGCACATCCATAATTAATCATCGCACAAATAATCAGCCGCATGATAATTGCGTGTGTTTGTCGAGTTTTAGAAAATATTAGATGATAAATTCATCAGGGAACGTTTCCACGTGTGATGTATGAAATAATTATTGAAATATCGCGATAATAAATATTAATCGCGCGGGCTTTTTCGTGCGGCAAACTCATCAGCGCGCTAATATATTTGAATACCATTAATCAATTACCGAATCTCTTTGCGCGGTTGTTTGCAAATTATGCGCCCGGCTCATTAATAATTCAGCGGAATATATAAGGCTTACATGTGTAATGAATTCGCTAAATTAATTAAATAAAGCATATATTATTACGATTCAGATTTTATTGTGGATTATAATTCTCTTTAAAATATGTTTTTTTGAAAGAAAAAAAATTTTTTTATAGGACTCTATAGGACATCATTTATGTTACATTTTTTATAGTAACGATACAAAATGTAACATAAATAATCACAATTTTTTCCCTAATACCTGGAAAAAAATAAGATGTACTTTATAAGCTGTTTTCGTTTATCACTGTGTGCTACTTCGGGTTTATTGTCTTTTGTTCTATTTTTCGTTTGAATTGTGCGTATCGGGAGCAACTTCTCGATGCGCACAATTCTACCTCATCCTGGCACACGACCAGAAAACTTGGAGCGATACATACACTTTCGTTTGACATTACTAGTCGCCCCGTGACGTGGGCGACTAGTAATGTTAAACGAAAGTACCTATAATAATTGTATTTTTTTCGCCGAAAGTTAGTTATGTATAAGTTAGACAATCTAAATTGTCCCGTATCAAACAGCAAATTATTTGAAATATTGAATTGGATGGTAGGTCGAATGGAAAAATATAACACGTTCTATTTGTCAAGGACAAATTGTATGGGATAAGGGTATATGAATTCATTTCTTGAACAACTTTTGAGTTAAGAAATTGTCTTGTCTAAAACGACCATTATACATGTATCCAACTTCTTGCCGTGCACTTATGGATTATGCAGTTGGGCTATGTTATTTCCAAAGTTGGTTGCTTATGGATATATATTTGAAGAGATTATTAGCGACCATATTTTGTTAAATCGATTTTGCAATTGATATAGCCCATCTTTATCTTGAAAAGGCAAGAGAAAATAATGGCTTTCAGTTTAATCACCCTCGGTATTTACCTTAACTTCACAGAAAACCCAATGCTCCCAAGACGGATGACGCCTCTAACCACTCGGTCACTGAGCTGGGTTGAGAAAATATTATTTTCTATTTATTAAAATAATTAGATATTGAATATGTATTCTAGATAGTTGGCTGGAGGGTAGTATAGCTACAGACACTGCCTCAAAATGGGCCCATTGTGAAACCTCCCTTTAAGGCTACTCACTCGTCCCACCAGACAATTTTGCGTGCGAGCTGCAAAACTCTGGCGGGTGAGGAGTTGCCAATTGAATATATATTAGGATTATCTATGTTTATTTAAAATTTAAACTTACTCTGGCTTGAAATTACAATTTTTCTTCGGCGTTGTCATCACTTTACATTAAATACCATTTTACACATTTTTGTTTATAATAGGGGTACCCTCTAATGAACATATCGCGATTATTGTTGCTAGAGTTGTGTATAGGAATATCAAATGATATTGCTATCTTTGTCGTACATTAACAAAACGCTGTTTCTGTCTCAAATATTTCATAATGGCCGACGATGATGCGAAAACAAAAAGTCGGTAATGAAGCGTGCGTTTGCGGAAAAAAGCCAATTTTTGTTTCAAACACATTTATTCTACAAAATGGCTTGCGATGCAAGCATTTACACCTATAAATGTGATGTAAATGTATATAAGTAATGAATCGTTGCGGTATAATAGTGCGATATATGTAGAGTGAATTAGAAATAATGGAATATGATTATACATCTAGTGAGGTTTCGGTCTTACATGTAAGTTTTTTATACGATTTTATAACACCATAACCTTCAATAGCATTACTCATTTTCTTATGATCACTTAATACATACAATATTGGTAGACCCCCGAATATAATTTTAAAAAACAGGTCGCCCAAAGGCATCAACAGTTTGACCACTCCAGCTGTATATTAAATCTGTTATTGAGAATTTGTTTTCTAAGATAATAATAGTTATTTGAATAATAATATTTGTCTGTTAAAAGCATTAATTTTTAGTACAGTCATTCAAAATGTTTATCAATCACAATGCGAGGATTATAGTTCTAAAATACCATATTTATTGAGTAAAACCTGTTCACACACTCCTTCACTCGTATTTTATTACCATTAGGCTTAGCCAAATACTACTCAAAAGTATAACAATCCCCAATTGCTTTAAATTCGATGACATTAAGGTACCTTACACGGTAAATCCTAGTACAGTCAGTATTTGCTTTAATCCTCCTTCAATATTTATCACCTAATCAATTATCTGGATAAACATCAGTATTCTCTTCATTCCATCATTACTATACCTTACATTATAAGTAATCTATCAATATTTTAGAATCATGAACATTTTAAACATATCGTACAGTAATACTGTCATTATTCTAAAATATTGACAGTAATATTGATCGTGTAAGGTGGATTATATGAAACCCAGAAGTCCGCTCAAACGTACCACCACCGCCATCAGGTTGCCCGTGACCAAAAAACCCCGACCATGAAATTAAACCGTAGCAAATGCGAGGGAACTCGCAACAACCCCCCTCGCCATAATTACAAACAAATACATTAGTCCGATGCGGCCACCGATAAAGTTTTTTTTTTGTTACGGTACCAAGAGATGGCCAGCTCGGATACATATTTAATCGCGATTGACAACAACCGCCGTATGGCCCAAGCAAAGCTCCACGCGGTGCCGCCAGCAGGAAGCGAAAGACATGCCCGGACCGGAACTAGTATATTCCGGTTGGCCGACGACCGCGGCATCTGTCGTGAAAATGAATATTTATAAATCGGCGGATTTGCATATTATCGTTGCTGCGATCGGGTGTGTGTCGTGGAATTTATTTGCAGGTTGTGTAATTCTATAACGGACATGGGGCCTACATGCTCGCGTACACACAGTGTGGCTGGCGTGGAACAGACGAGCAGACACCATCGTCTTGGTTGATGTCTGCTGGTGAGAGCAAATGCGGTGATTTCATACGGAAATAGTAAAAGTTTTACAGTGGAAGTTTTAGATGGCTAATTGCATTTACTACAGATTGTAAGAGGGTTGTAAATTAACCCAGCTATTAAAACCACCATTAAAAGAACAAATTATTTATATTTTTTCTAATGCAAATACACCAAGGGTGGCCAAACGTTTGATCACTATGGACATGTATTTTAAATTATAGGCGGCGGTCTACCAACATCGGATGTAGTTAAGAAAAGTAGTAAATTAAAGTCAAAAATAAGTTTAAATTTAAAATATATATATTTAACATAGATAACATATCCCTACCAACCAAACTATGCCCGTCCACTATTTCAAACGACTTGAACTATACATTACATTATTTTTCACATATATTTTTCTAATTAGTCTTAAATTAATAAATGAAATTAATTGAATTATAGAAAGTAATGCATAACAATGTAGTGTAGAGTTCAAGTCATTTGAAATAGTGGACGGGCATAGTTTGGTTGGTAGGGGCCACCCGCCCACCCCACCTTCGCTCTCATAGTTTTTTCATTGGATATAGATGTTTTATATTGTTTAAACTATTCCAAGAAGAGTGTGATCCTATGAAAAAACTATGCGAACAAAGGTGGGGTGGGCGGGCGGCCCCCACCAACCAAACTATGCCCGTCCACTATTTGAAACGACTTGAACTATGCATTACATTATTTTTCACATATATTTTTTTAATTAGTCTTAAATAAATAAATGAAATTAATTGAATTATAGAAAGTAATGTATAACAATGTAATGTAGAGTTCAAGTCGTTTGAAATAGTGAACGGGCATAGTTTGGTTGGTAGGGACCACCCGCCCACCCCACCTTAGCTTGCATAGTTTTTTCATTGGATATAGATGTCTTATATTGTTTAAACTATTCCATGAAGAGTGTTATCCTATGAAAGAACTATGCGAACAAAGGTGGGGTGGGCGGGCGGCCCCCACCAACCAAACTATGCCCGTCCACTATTTCAAACGACTTGAACTATGCATTACATTATTTTTCACATATATTTTTTAATTAGTCTTAAATTAATAAATGAAATTAATTGAATTATAGAAAGTAATGCATAACAATGTAGTGTAGAGTTCAAGTCATTTGAAATAGTGGACGGGCATAGTTTGGTTGGTAGGGGACACCCGCCCACCCCACCTTCGCTCTCATAGTTTTTTCATTGGATATAGATGTTTTATATTGTTTAAACTATTCCAAGAAGAGTGTGATCCTATGAAAAAACTATGCGAACAAAGGTGGGGTGGGCGGGCGGCCCCCACCAACCAAACTATGCCCGTCCACTATTTGAAACGACTTGAACTATGCATTACATTATTTTTCACATATATTTTTTTAATTAGTCTTAAATAAATAAATGAAATTAATTGAATTATAGAAAGTAATGTATAACAATGTAATGTAGAGTTCAAGTCGTTTGAAATAGTGAACGGGCATAGTTTGGTTGGTAGGGACCACCCGCCCACCCCACCTTAGCTTGCATAGTTTTTTCATTGGATATAGATGTCTTATATTGTTTAAACTATTCCATGAAGAGTGTTATCCTATGAAAGAACTATGCGAACAAAGGTGGGGTGGGCGGGCGGCCCCCACCAACCAAACTATGCCCGTCCACTATTTCAAACGACTTGAACTATGCATTACATTATTTTTCACATATATTTTTTAATTAGTCTTAAATTAATAAATGAAATTAATTGAATTATAGAAAGTAATGCATAACAATGTAGTGTAGAGTTCAAGTCATTTGAAATAGTGGACGGGCATAGTTTGGTTGGTAGGGGACACCCGCCCACCCCACCTTCGCTCTCATAGTTTTTTCATTGGATATAGATGTTTTATATTGTTTAAACTATTCCAAGAAGAGTGTGATCCTATGAAAAAACTATGCGAACAAAGGTGGGGTGGGCGGGCGGCCCCCACCAACCAAACTATGCCCGTCCACTATTTGAAACGACTTGAACTATGCATTACATTATTTTTCACATATATTTTTTTAATTAGTCTTAAATAAATAAATGAAATTAATTGAATTATAGAAAGTAATGTATAACAATGTAATGTAGAGTTCAAGTCGTTTGAAATAGTGAACGGGCATAGTTTGGTTGGTAGGGACCACCCGCCCACCCCACCTTAGCTTGCATAGTTTTTTCATTGGATATAGATGTCTTATATTGTTTAAACTATTCCATGAAGAGTGTTATCCTATGAAAGAACTATGCGAACAAAGGTGGGGTGGGCGGGCGGCCCCCACCAACCAAACTATGCCCGTCCACTATTTCAAACGACTTGAACTATGCATTACATTATTTTTCACATATATTTTTTAATTAGTCTTAAATTAATAAATGAAATTAATTGAATTATAGAAAGTAATGCATAACAATGTAGTGTAGAGTTCAAGTCATTTGAAATAGTGGACGGGCATAGTTTGGTTGGTAGGGGACACCCGCCCACCCCACCTTCGCTCTCATAGTTTTTTCATTGGATATAGATGTTTTATATTGTTTAAACTATTCCAAGAAGAGTGTGATCCTATGAAAAAACTATGCGAACAAAGGTGGGGTGGGCGGGCGGCCCCCACCAACCAAACTATGCCCGTCCACTATTTGAAACGACTTGAACTATGCATTACATTATTTTTCACATATATTTTTTTAATTAGTCTTAAATAAATAAATGAAATTAATTGAATTATAGAAAGTAATGTATAACAATGTAATGTAGAGTTCAAGTCGTTTGAAATAGTGAACGGGCATAGTTTGGTTGGTAGGGACCACCCGCCCACCCCACCTTAGCTTGCATAGTTTTTTCATTGGATATAGATGTCTTATATTGTTTAAACTATTCCATGAAGAGTGTTATCCTATGAAAGAACTATGCGAACAAAGGTGGGGTGGGCGGGCGGCCCCCACCAACCAAACTATGCCCGTCCACTATTTCAAACGACTTGAACTATGCATTACATTATTTTTCACATATATTTTTTTAATTAGTCTTAAATTAATAAATGAAATTAATTGAATTATAGAAAGTAATGCATAACAATGTAGTGTCGAGTTCAAGTCGTTTGAAATAGTGGACGGGTATAGTTTGATTGGTGGGGAACGCCCGCCCACCCCACCTTTGTTCGCATAGTTTTTTGTTGGAATCAATTACTAAAAACACAGTTTTCTCAAGTATTGAATTCCTGGTATCAAAAATCAAGATAAGACAACAATTCAAAGATAAATATTGGTGGTATGATGAAATTAACGAAAACAGGAAAACTTGTATAAAAATAAAGAGAAAAATTACAAGAGAAATTAAAAAATTCTATAAAACAAAAAATAATGAAATTTTAGATATAATAAATAATTATTATCTAGAATATAATACAAGTAAAAAAATTCTTAAAGATTCGATTTTAAAATCAAAGGAAAATAACTGGAAAATTCTTTGTGATAATTTAGAAAACAATTTATGGGGAAAGCATACAAAATAATTTACAACAAATTTCAAAAGAAAAATATATTTATTGAATCTGATGAACAATACTAAATTGCAAGAGATTTATTTCCTGATCATACAACTATTTGGAATTCAGAAAATTTTGGAAACAATCAAAATTTTGAAAATTTTGGCATAGTTGAATTAATAAATGCTAGTATAGGGTTGAAAAATAAGAAAGCATCAGGAAATGACAAAATTCCAAATGAAATCATAAAAATTTTAGTGGATGAAATTCCAGATATTTTCCTAAATGTTTTTAACAAAATTATTCATGATGGAATTTTTCCAATTATTTAGAAAGAAGCTGTATTATTCTTAGTTCCAAAACCTGTAAAAAATTTAGGCGATCCTTTGAAATTTAGACCAATTTGTCTATTAAATAATTTAGCAAAACTTTTAGAAAGACTAATAGAAAAAAGACTGAGAAAGGAAGTTGAATATAAAAGATGTATGTCAAAAAATCAATTTGGCTTTAGAAAAAAACTTATCAACTGAATGCTTTAGAAAACGTCAATAAAGTTAATTTGGCTAAAATTGGTTCAAATAAAAATTAAAAATTATGTGTTATGTTATGTTTAGATGTTAAAAATGCATTTAATACAGCTCAATGGTATAAAATTGTTAACAAATTAAAAACATTAAAAATTTCAGATTACCTAATAAACATCATTAAAAGTAATTTCGAAAATAGGGATATTATAGTGAGGAATAAAAATTATGAAAAAAATTAAAAATGAAGATGGGTATTCCACAAGGATTGGTCCCCTTTTATGGAACATTTTTTATGGTGGCGTATTAAATTTAAAGTTATCTTTAGGTGTTAAAATTATTGGTTATGCTGATGATATTGCAATATTGATCTGGTAAAAATTAATTTGAGCTCAGAAGTTGGGCGATAGAAATTATCAATAAAATTGATCTTTAGATGATTGATAATGGACTAACTTTGGCAAGTGAAAAAACTGAATTAATTATCCTTGAAGGTAGAAGAAAATTAAATAACTTTAATTTAAATATAGGTAACAATGTTATTAAAAGTAAAAATGAAATTAAATATTTGGATGTTTGGCTAGATAATGGATTAAAATTTGCAAACAAAATGTTACAAATGTTTCGACAAAAACAATTAAAAAAATTAACTTATTATATAAAATTATGAAGAGCTATTACAAACTTTCAAGTGATAAAAGAAATTTTTTAGCAAATGTTTCAAATTCAATAATACTTTATGCTTTACTTTGGCAAAATGTAATTACAACTTATAAGAAATATAAAAATATGATAATTAACTGCCACAGAAAAATTGCTTTAAGAATCATATGTGCATACAGAACTATTTCGAACGATGCTCTTAGAATTATTGGTAGTTTAATTCCATTAGAATTGCTAATTTTAGAACGTACAGAAATTAAAAATAATCTTTGCAGCAAACAATTAGCACGTAAAATAACTTTAGATATTTGGCAACAAAATTGGAATAATTCATCCAAAGGAATTTGGACAAAGAAATTAATACCAGATATCAGGATATTGTTATCCAAAGGGGCTAAACATTTAGACCATTATACTACCCAATTCCTCTCCGGTCATGGGTGTTTCGGTTCATATTTATTTAAATATAAAAAAATAGTCTCCAAATTGTTTTTACTGTAATTTTTGTAATGATATTGCAAAACCTATTCTGAATTGCAGTTAGATGGTTTAACGAACATTTGGAACTAAGACTTCTATTAGGTGATGAGCTGACTAAAGATAATTTTTCAAAATTTATTTTAAGTAGGATTTTAATTAATTTTTAAGATTGAAAATATAGGTGGCTGTACATTTTATTTTTATTTCTTAATTAATTTTTTTTTATATCCATAAATTTTTCAAAATTTATTGTAAGTGGTTATAGTGGGATGTATTCAAAAAATAATATACAACATAATGAGACAAAAAGCTTAAGATAGACAACATTTGAATATACAACTTGAAGTGTAAGAGGAAATTAAATTTATGGGAAAAAAATAATTATAATAATTAAATTAAAAAAATATTATTTATATATATTTTTTTAATTTAATTATTATTATTTTTTTCCATAAATTTAATTTCCTCTTACACTTCAAGTTGTATATTTAAATGTTGTCTATCTTAAGCTTTTTGTCTCATTATGTTTTCTATTATTTTTTGAATATATCCCAGTAACCACTTACAATAAATTTTGAAAAATGTATGGATATAAAAAAAATTAATTAAGAAATAAAAATAAAATGTACAGCCACCTATATTTTCAATCTTAAAAATTTCAAAGACCTGAAATGTACAGGCATAATATGATTTCAGTTTTATATCGGAATAACTTTTAAGAAGCAGCAGGAGTGTAAAGTAAACAGTTAAAAAGTCTGATAAGTACCCTGATTTTACTTGTAAATGTCCCTATATGTCCACGGAAGGCGCAGCAGAGCTCTTTTATAAGATAGGGATTATGCAGATTGCGAATAACTTTTCTTTTAATGCTTTACATCCCGAAGTGCCTTTGCGAAAGGCGCTAAATAAAATAAATATTAGCTACTGGCAGGCGTAAATAATATGCGCTTAAAATATTGTTGCATGAATAAATCATGTTCGGCGATGTCGCGGCGAGTTTTAATAAAGACGGCCCCGGTGGTAATTTAATAAAATGTAACACAACGTTGGCGCTCCGGCATCATAAAGGAACTTTTGTAGAATTTACAGTCTGGCAAATCCGCGCCGGCCGTTATGAACCTAGCTGCGGTATAATAAACACATAAAATCGCCCGAAATAAGGATATATTGAGTGAGCACCGAGCTGAAGATAGCGGAACTCGCAACAGAAATATTTCATATATATCTTTTTATGGCCGCGCCGGGCTCAAATGGACGGGCCGGTCAAAGATGAAAATTTATATATAGATTTTTCCCCGCTGGATTTTAGTTTGGTAATTGAAATATTTCTGGTAAAATATTGCGCCATAAATGTGCGCCGTTGTCATGTTAAACTGAATTGATGTCGGGCGGGGGAGGCTTTTGATACATTATGTCACGCGGACGCGTTGCAACTGATTTTTTATTTTTTATTAATGTACACCGGGGGCGGTAGAACGATTTGCCGAATCTCAATATATTACCATGTACCAAACATCCGATTTATACTGGAATTTTCAATTTATATGAGGCAAATAGTGGAAAGTTTATATATATGATTTTTCATGTTTTACAGTTGTAATATTGGTATAATAATAACAGGTATATTATTTAAAATACATACATAATAAGAAGATAACTTTACGTCATTCGCGCCTATCTATACAGTCTGATCTAAATAAGAAAGAACACTCTGGAACTTCTTTATTTACGATTCACGAAAAAAAAATTAATTCAGTAATCACGTAAACTATTTTATTGTGTATTTAATAAATAACATTAATTTCTAGCTTGGCTGGAAGTGTATTATAAAACGTTCGTTTCTCATATGACAATTTTTTGCAGTTTTTATAAAAAACAAATCTATCTTTATAGGGCTATCAGAAGTGAGGCTTTTCTGCCGGTCAAAGGAGAAGCTCAGAGGAGTTTAACCGCCCGGTATTTACCCTAACTTCACAGAAAACCACTGAAAAACTGTCAATTTACATAAATACCAAACGTAAAAAATTTTCAAAACAATTTAAATGTGACTTATACCTATTCTCACAGGCATCATTTATTATTTGCATTTAACCACTGCATGTTAATTTCTCAATATTTATTAATTGTGAATGAATGGTTAGGAGAAGATGGTAAAGGCATGAAAATCTGCAGGAGGTTGACGTGGGAGAGGAAATTGGCGTGGGTCTAGTGTGTTTCCTATACGCAGATGTGAATATGTATTTTATGTTAATTTGTATATTTTTTTTCCTGTGAAAGTTGTTTATTGGGGGGAATTTTGTAAAAGGGAATTATTAAAAAAAAAAATACCTTTATTTGGCATATCCTTTAAGCAAAGAAATTTGTAAGTAATAGTAAAAATTGGTATCGTCCGAACTTATTATTATGAATTTATCAGGGTTCGTACATAATGATATAATTCATTTATGAAGATTGTACATAGTTACAAATTTAGTGGTTGCAAATCGTAACTATTCAGCCATACTAAGAATAAAATATCTACTAATAAACAGTTATATAACAGCACTGAACAATCCGTTTACGTGGCAGAAACGTAATCTTCTAAACCCCCCTCTTTAAAAGATTGCCAATGTATAAAACGGCAGAGCGCGCTGTGCGCGCGGGGGCGGTGGGGTGTCCGTTTAAAAATTCCGCCTCCAAAGACAAATATTTGTGGAAAACTTATTGCCTAGAGTGCAACTGGGTGACTGCCTTCCCCATATATAACGGCAGTGCTACTCTTTTTCGCAGCGATGCGCGCCCCGCTCCTTTCGGACCCCAATTCGATGAATATGCTATTAGCCTCTGTTTCTATATTTACCTTTCCAAAGTTTTACAGACTTTCCGTTTTATAGGCTTAACGCAAATTTGATACTGTTGCCGGGGCTGCTTCCTCAAGCAAACGATAGATAAACAAAAGCCAGCGGACTGGGCAAGCATGAAATAATGGTTTCGGCACAGCGACGTGGAATAAACAGAATTATAATAATTGCTTTTGAAAACAATAAATAAAGTAGATAAGTGAGCTGTTGTTAAATTTAATTTAATTTAATAAATAATAACAATAATGACCCAAAAGCCAAACTACTTCATACAACAGGATCAAGAATAATAGCGCTATCGTCGCTTAAGTTAGTCATAATTTTCAATAAATAAAATTAGTTGCATGAAAATATCCAAAATTTAAACAGCCAGAGAGTAAAGGAATGTAAAACCTAAGCTGACTTATAATGATGAATTATAATTAAACATTAATTTTCAATTCAAGGCGTAATTTGAAAAACTGTTAACAATTGCAGTGCATTCCTATTTTAAAAATTACTTAATAGCACCAAATTAATGTAGATGTTACAATGCAACCCACAAATGGTAGTTGCAGGAATGTAACATCTATACAGCTAATTTCACATACTCCGAGCCCTCATGAAGTAGCTGTTTTAGCTACGAAATATTGGCAAAAAAGGAAGTAAAGTGTACTTGAACTAAATAGCGTTTTATTGGTACACCACCCTAATGAGCTGGGAACATCGGTTTCTAATTTGAATTGTAATTAAAATTCAAAAACTATAACTCGAGTTGCTGGAGATGAAATTGATGAATTCATAAAATTCAATTAAGTCGTACACTTTGAAAATCTTTCAAGAATTATTATAATTATTTGTAAAATATCAATGTAATATTGTATACCCATATACTATGTAAGTCATCAGAGATTTATAGAGAAATAAAGTCTGCGCGCTTTGCATTATCACCGTTATGCCATAGCAGCTCTATTAGTCTATAGCGCCGGCAATTACCTATCAATTTAATAGGAAACGTTATCAAGATGAGCGCCGTGAAATAATAATAGTAATACGTCGCGGTGTGTACGCGTCACATGGCAGTGCAACGCTCATTAATACGGACAGATAATGAGATAATTTGACGCGGCTATAATTACAGACCGGAAGGAAACACGAGTAAAAACTGGCCGGAGATTCATCTGGGATACATACCATTATCATAATTTAACATAACTTAAAAACGGTCAGTGAGCTAAAAGTTATTATTACACCGTCCCTGCTGGGACCGAAGGGATGGGAGAAAAAAGTAACTGGAACAGTGGTGAAGTGTAATTATCGTTATTAGTAGTAATTGTTGGTAATTGTTTGCTGTAGTCTCGGCCCGACGTATAACCATAGGGCCTTGATTCAGTAAAAAACTAATGGTGGTTGAATTTGTTTTGTAGTCATAAATTTTATACATATTTTATTAAATTGCTACAAGTTGTAATATTAGCAATATATTGTGTATTACAGTATGTTTATACTGACTTACTTTACAACACACTGTGGTAGAAAAGGCCAGCGGATATATATATATATATATATATATATATATATATATATATATAATAACATAAAGTTTATAACAAAAAATTAGATTATAAGAAATAAGACCCATCAATACCTAACAAAAGAAAATTCCCATCACTCTCTCTAATCCAACAATGCAAACACAAACAACATTATTAAATTCAGATTAGATTAAGATTCCAATGTAGATAACAATAACTGTTGATATGCAACTGGAAAATTTGATGCGGGCAGAAAGACTCCAGTCGTTAGCTCTAACCGTATGTAATGTATCCCTGGTAATGGTAATGTAATGTAAATGCTATGTATCACAATAAATATTTTTATTATATATCACGGTAGAAGGCAATTAATAAATATTTGCTCGCATAGTTTTTTTCAATGGATACCAACGTTTTATATTGTTTCAACCATTCCAGGAAGAGTGTAATCCTATGAAAAAAACTATGCAAACAAAGGCGGGGTGGGCGGGCGGCCCCTACCAACCAAACTATGCCCATTCACTATTTCAAATGGCTTGAACTCTGCACTACACTATTACCCTTAACTTTCCATGAATCAATCAATTTCATTTATTAATATAAATGTTATTTAAAAATTATATAGGGAACAATGTAGTGTAGAGTTCAAGTCACTTGAAATATTGAATGTACATAGTTTAGTTGGTAAAATCTGGTGTCATGAGTATGATAGTTTTCATTTTTTGGCAATGATTGCAACTAAACTATGCACATTCAATACCTCAAGTGACTTGAACTCTACAGTACATTGTTCCCTATATAATTTTTAAATAACATTTAAATTAATAAATGAAATTGATTTACTCATAGAAAGTTAAGGGTAATAGTGTAGTGCAGAGTTCAAGCCATTTGAAATAGTGAATGGGCATAGTTTGGTTGGTAGGGGCCGCCCGCCCACCCCGCCTTTGCTCGCATAGTTTTTTTCAATGGATACGAACGTTTTATATTGTTTCAACCATTCTAGGAAGAGTGTAATCCTATGAAAAAAACTATGCAAGCAAAGGCGGGGTGGGCGGGCGGCCCCTACCAACCAAACTATGCCCATTCACTATTTCAAATGGCTTGAACTCTGCACTACACTATTACCCTTAACTTTCTATGAATCAATCAATTTCATTTATTAATTTAAATGTTATTTAAAAATTATATAGGGAACAATGTAGTGTAGAGTTCAAGTCACTTGAGATATTGAATGTACATAGTTTAGTTGGTAAAATCTGGTGTCTGGAGTATGATAGTTTTCATTTTTTGGCAATGATTGCAACTAAACTATGCACATTCAATATTTCAAGTGACTTCAACTCTACACTACATTGTTCCCTATATAATTCTTAAATAAAATTTATATTAATAAATGAAATTGATTGAATCATAGAAAGTTAAGGGTAATAGTGTAGTGCAGAGTTCAAGCCATTTGAAATAGTGAATGGGCATAGTTTGGTTGGTAGGGGCCGCCCGCCCACCCCACCTTTGCTTGCATAGTTTTTTTCAATGGATACGAACGTTTTATATTGTTTCAACCATTCCAAGAATAAGATATGAGAAAACCAAAATTCAAAAAGATAGCATTTTTGTGTATTCGTCGTAACTTATTCATTTCAAATGATATCGAAAAACAAACAACACATTTTCATGGCCACTTTTCATACTCTTTAATAATCCGAAAGAAAAAAATACATATCTTTCATAGTCTATAGGATATGAGAAAACCAAAACTCAAAAAGATAGCAATTTTGTGTATTCGTCATAACTTTTTCATTTCAAATGATATCGAAAAACTAAAAACACATTTTCATGGCCACTTTTCATACTCTTTAATAATCCAAAGGAAAAAAATACATATCTTCCTTAGTCTATAAGATATGAGAAAACCAAAATTCAAAAAGATAGCAATTTTGTGTATTCGTCATAACTTTTTCATTTCAAATGATTTTGAAAAACAAAAAACACATTTTCATGGCCACTTTTCATACTGTTTAACAATCAAAAGGAAAAAAATACATATCTTTCATAGTCTATAAGATATGAGAAAACCAAAACTCAAAAATATATCATTTTCATGTATTCGTGATAACTTTTTCATTTCAAATGATATCCAAAAACTAAAAACACATTTTCATGGCCACTTTTCATACTCTTTAATAATTCAAAAGAAAAAAATAAATATCTTCCGTAGTCTATAAGATATGAGAAAACACAAACTCAAAAAGATAGCATTTTCGTGTATTCGTTATAACTTTTTCATTTCAAATGATATCGAAAAACTAAAAACACATTTTCATGGCCACTTTTCATACTCTTTAATAATCTAAAAGAAAAATATACATATCTTTCATAGTCTATAAGATATGAGAAAACCAAAACTCAAAAAGATAGCAATTTTGTGTATTCGTCATAACTTTTTCATTTCAAATGATATCGAAAAACTAAAAACACATTTTCATGGCTACTTTTCATACTCTTTAATAATCCGAAAGAAAAAAATACATATCTTTCATAGTCTATAAGATATGAGAAAACCAAAACTCAAAAATATAGCATTTTCGTGTATTCGTCATAACTTTTCGATTTCAAATGATATCGAAAAACTAAAAACACATTTTCATGGCCACTTTTCATACTCTTTAATAATCTAAAAGAAAAAAATACATATCTTTCATAGTCTATAAGATATGAGAAAACCAAAACTCAAAAAGATAGCATTTTAGTGTATTCGTTATAACTTTTTCATTTCAAATGATATCGAAAAACTAAAAACACATTTTCATGGCCACTTTTCATACACTTTAATAATCCAAAGGAAAAAAATACATATCTTTCATAGTCTATAAGATATGAGAAAACCAAAACTCAAAAAGATAGCAATTTTGTGTATTCGTCATAACTTTTTCATTTCAAATGATATCGAAAAACTAAAAACACATTTTCATGGCCACTTTTCATACTCTTTAATAATCCAAAAGAAAAAAAATACATATCTTTCATAATCTATAGGATATGAGAAAACCAAAACTCAAAAAGATAGCAATTTTGTGTATTCGTCATAACATTTTCATTTCAAATGATATCGAAAAACTAAAAACACATTTTCATGGCCACTTTTCATACTCTTTAATAATCTAAAAGAAAAAAATACATAGCTTTCATAGTCTATAAGATATGAGAAAACCAAAACTCAAAAAGATAGCAATTTTGTGTATTCGTCATAACTTTTTCATTTCAAATGATATCGAAAAACTAAAACCACATTTTCATGGCCACTTTTCATACTCTTTAATAATCTAAAAGAGAAAAATACATATCTTTCATAGTCTATAAGATATGAGAAAACCAAAACTCAAAAAGATAGCAATTTTGTGTATTCGTCATAACTTTTTCATTCCAAATGATATCGAAAAACTAAAAAACACATTTTCATGGCCACTTTTCATACTCTTTAATAATCTAAAAGAAAAAAATACATATCTTCCATAGTCTATAAGATATGAAAAAACCAAAACTCAAAAAGATAGCAATTTTGTGTATTCGTCATAACTTTTTCATTTCAAATGATATCGAAAAACAAAAAACACATTTGCATGGCCACTTTTCATACTCTTTAATAATCCAAAAGAAAAAAATACATATCTTCCTTAGTCTATAAGATATGAGAAAACCAAAACTCAAAAAGATAGCAATTTTGTGATTCGTCATAACTTTTTCATTTCAAATGATATCGAAGAACTAAAAACACATTTCCATGGCCACTTTTCGTACTCTTTAATAATCCAAAAGAAAAAAATACATATCTTTCATAGTCTATAAGATATGAGAAAACCAAAACTCAGAAAGATAGCAATTTTGTGTATTCGTCATAACTTTTTCATTTCAAATGATATCGAAAAACTAAAAACACATTTTCATGGCCACTTTTCATACTCTTTAATAATCCAAAAGAAAAAAATACATATCTTCCTTAGTCTATAAGATATGAGAAAACCAAAACTCAAAAAGATAGCAATTTTGTGTATTCGTCATAACATTTTCATTTCAAATGATATCGAAAAACTAAAAACACATTTTGATGGCCATTTTTCATACTCTTTAATAATCTAAAAGAAAAAAATACATATCTTTCATAGTCTATAAGATATGAGAAAACCAAAACTCAAAAAGATAGCATTTTCGTGTATTCGTCATAACTTTTTAATTTCAAATCATATCGAAAAACTAAAAACACATTTTCATGGCCACTTTTCATACTCTTTAATAATTCGACAGAAAAAAATAAATATCTTCGTTAGTCTATAAGATATGAGAAAACCAAAATTCAAAAATATAGCATTTTCGTGTATTCGTTATAACTTTGTCATTTCAAATGATATTGAAAAACTTAAAACACATTTTCATGGCCACTTTTCATACTCTTTAATAATCCAAAAGAAAAAAATATATATCTTTCAAAGTCTAGTCCCTATTACTATTATTATTATATATCCCACTTCAATTTTCAATATCCTTTGTCTCAAAAGCAAGACGTGAGTACTTCCCTCTCTCTTAATATTATTATTATTATTTCCTACTTTATGTCAGCCTTTACTTTTTCAAATTAACTTCAAAATTATCTCAAATTCCACAAGATCCCAAGTCATATTTTATAAGTTGCGCGTTCTAATATATTAGTTAAGTTTCCTATTCAGGTAATTACTTCAAATTTTAACCAATTAGCTACAGAGTGCGATATATTTAATGACAGTAGAAGACATAGATTGTTGGCTGCTTCAGAATTCCATCCTGATTAGTATACAGTTTTGTTGTTTGTTGAATCATAAGCTGTTTGTAAGGCGTTTTGTCAATTATTGTTAATTATTATTTTTACTTATATATATATATATATATATATATATATATATATATATATATATATATATTATGTACTGGTTATAATATCTAAAGGTCGTTTTAGACAAGACAATTTCTTGACTCAAAAGTTATTCAAGATGCGAAACAATCTATATATGAATTCATTTCTTAAACAACTTTTCAGCTAAGAAATTGTCTTGTCTAAAACGACCTTAAGATGTGAATATTGTCCTGTAATTGAATTTCTGTTGAGCAATAAACTATATATTTATTTATTTATAATAATAATAAAAATATTTATTGTGATACATTACATTACATACCACAATGGGCTAATGACCGGAGTCTTTCTGCCCGCGTCTAATTGCATATAATTGGAATTGGAATATTTATTTATATATTTATTCAGAAATACGTTTATAGTTGCCAAATACAAATAGTCAATTCAGAACTAAATTCTATAAAAGGGTTAAAAAATAAAACGAAAATTAATATTTTCATATTATTTTACGTACGTCATGAACATGAATTATAAAAATCATTAACCGTTGAAAAAAGTTTTTTTTTAATTACAGCTAGCGGATGGCCGGTTTCTCATTTTTCTTTAATTACCGTGACAAAAAACGTGCACGGCGTATCGTACGGGAGATCCCGCCATTTTTAATTAACTAGACTGAGATGCTATGGGAAGCATGGCTCTAATAAAATGGTGACCAAAAACTATAATTATAGAGTGGATATTTAATTATACTATTTTTTTTAATCAAATCACAGAAATACACACGCTGTGTTACTTGAACCTACTTCTTCGGATAATATAATTTTTGTGTTGTGTTAACACAGAAAAGAGCATTCATAGAAACACTATAGATACTGCTATTTAATTACATAAGGTATTATAAATAATTAGTATCGTATCTCAAATATATTGTCGTATCGTCGTACATAACTACAGTTTCCTAAAAAATGTATTTATGTCATGTTGAGTATTAAAAGACGGTATGTAATTATCTTACTCATGTCCTAAGTATTAATCTAAATGAATAAATACGTTGTGTTATATAATTTTTGTACTCATGTCATAAGACAAGTCATTTCCCGCATTGATTTGGGTGCGGAAAATACTACTTCCCGCACTAGTGCGGGAAGTAGTCAGTGTTGCCAACTTAAAATTCGGTACCAATGTAAATGTGTATTTATAAATATGAGAATGCATGCAAACACAGCATATACCTCTACTAATAATGTAAATTACTATTTTATATTATACTAGTGGCCCATTGCACTTTTAAAGTTTTAAAAATTTGCCAAGCCCTGTAGATTTACCGGTTGAATTTAAAACAATCTCGCCAGCTAGACTATATTTCCAATCAAAGGCCATAAGTTTCAGGGATCATGTCACTTCTGGGACGGCCCCAATTTTGAACGGACGGACGATAGTTTTGGCATTTTTACCGATTGTTCACTTTTATATTTTATCATGTGACGGGTTTGTCTTTTGTTTTATGGAAAAACTGAATTAAGATTTGATCCAAAATTGTCCATCCTACAGCAAAAAGTTCTTGATTGGACAATTTTTATTTTTATTTACATCACTTCTTCGGTCTTGACACGAAAACGGTGCTCGTATTATAACATGATTTTTTCTTCTTTTTCATGTGACGGGTTTGTCTTTTGTTTTATGGATTATTTATTTATTTATTTATTTATTTAATATAGACATCTACAGTTTAACAGAAACCAATTACAGATGATATAATATGTATTAAGATTTTTGATTTGGTTCAAAAAATTGTCTATGAAAATTTTATTTCATGTTAGAGAGTGCTATTATTTTGTAGGCATTTCATTTCCAAAGAGGAAAACACAAAAATCATAACTGACTGGTCGTTCAAAACATTGCTTTCGTTTTTAAATTATAGGGATTAATTTATTATATTTCTATATATAATAGAGATACTTTTCTTTAAACTAAAATTATTATTATAATTATTTCAGCAAAGATTTTTTCATGAAATACAAGTATTTTCTAGTCTAGCAGTCTCGCATTCCATCGACAACAGCCGGTACCCGGTCACGTCTTCGCAAACCGCGACGGAAAACGAAACTCCTTATTAATATGATAATTTATTTTTATGGAATGCAACAGTTTCGCCGCCGCCCCGCGAGCATCTGATGGCCGACCTTGCCGGTGCGCGCAACGGACATTTAAAATTATAAACACCATAACATAAATCAATATTGAGGTACAGTTACATTTTATGCGATATAAAACAGCTCAGCGCGGCTTTGCCCATAATGATGTGTTTATTGCCCCCTACCCAAAACCCTCCAACCACGCGCCCCACCACCCGTGAGCCGTTTGAGGGGAAATAGTGGCTTGTCGTGGTGGGGGCCCTCGGGTGGTAGGGGTGCTGTGATGCAACAGAATGGGGGCGCGGCTGTGGTGCGCGCGCCCGCCGCAACGCAAGTGGCGACCGTCGGCGAAACGCAGAAACAAAATGGGCGCTGGGTGGTTCGCGTCGCGACACACAGATGGCTACAGCTATCGCGAAATGTGGACGAATTTCAAGTAGGTGTGTTCGGGGGTAGCGCGTTTGCATATTGGAATAATTATATGAAGAATGTGGGTCAATAAGATTACCCCGAGAATTTTAATGGGGAATAGTCACAGTTTACAGCGGAGAGAGTGAAACAAGTTTATTTAGGGTATCGGATTTTTTTTTGTGTTTATTAGAATTTTCAGGGGTACATGTTTACTTTCACTACAACTTTTATTGTCTGAAAGCTTTTGTTCATGCCGTATTTTGTAAATTGAAATATATTTGCACCCAATGATTTTATACTTAGCTATCTAGTTCTGATAAAAAACAATAATATCAACTTTATACACTCAAAAATAATTGAACGACCCGTAAAATTAAAAATAATATTGTACCTATTGACGATTCTAGCCGGCTGATACTCCATCTGGTGGTAGGAAATGAACTACATTTAGTAGGGTTTGCATAACATTTGTTTTTTCATCTTATACATGACTATAGAGCCAATGTTACTATTTATACCATAAAAGTACATTAACAACCGCGCATTAATGTAGAAGTGACTGAAATCATATGATTTTAGTGAAATCAGCTGATGAAACAATAACAAAGATCTGCTGCTTACCTACTACTTTGAAGAAAACCATTAACGTTTGAATCGCGAATATGTATGTACATTTTTCAGCTGACAGAATTCGTCCTTAAAGTAAATTATTTGAGCTGAAAAAGGATTACTGTTTAAAATCAACAATCAAATGCCCGATAATATTAGAACTTTAAAAAGCACCTCTTTCGGTTCCTAATGCTCAGTACGAGATGGACGGCGTCTCTAACCACTAAACCATTGAGCTGGGTAAAAATGAATATAATACCAAATACTTTCAGAAATGGATATTACCGCAATTATTTGTAGAAAACAATTCTAAATATTCGGAAACAACGGCGTATCTATGGAGCGCAAAATACCTATAGCATGTGTTTGAGGTCCCTTATAATATTCGTAGTGTTATAAATACAATATTTAGTTCTTTTCATGGCCCACAAAATAAAAATAGTGGATTCAATGAAATTATCCGATTTTGTATTATATGTGCAATTCTCCTGATTTGTCCTTGATATTTTTACTAAAACGCATATTATCGATATTACAACATTCGTATAATCTACCAGCGATAGCAAAGTTTTTTTTATAACAAAACTGTAACCACAGAAAACATGTACGTAAGTTAGAGAAGAGATTTTAATTATTATTAAAAAAGTAGTTTTGTTACATAACCACAGCAAAAATATAAGTAGGTGAAGTATTTGATTATAATATTCATTATAAACCTGCTAGTACACATATATTTTTCCAATCCAGATTTTCATGTAAACCATCCCGAAAATATTTTCTTTAGCTGTGTGTATACATTTGTTTATATATGTATGTATGTATGTCTATGTGTGTGTATGTGTGTGTATGTGTGTGTATGTGTGTGTATGTGTGTGTATGTGTGTGTATGTGTGTGTATGTGTGTGTATGTGTGTGTATGTGTGTGTATGTGTGTGTATGTGTGTGTATGTGTGTGTATGTGTGTGTATGTGTGTGTATGTGTGTGTATGTGTGTGTATGTGTGTGTATGTGTGTGTATGTGTGTGTGTGTGTGTGTGTTCAGGGGACGAGAGTTGCTAAACTGGCGGCGAAACTTAACGGGCACGAAAAGAGAGCTCCGCGGAAGATTTACGCCCCGAGATTTCAATTTATGGGCGAAACTTTTCGGGGCAGGTTTAATTCTTTCACGGGCGCGCCATATTTTACAGTTATTACCGGCGAACATTTTCACAATTCATAATTCCTTATGAAAAATAAGTGAAAGAAAAAAAAAAGTTGCTCCAACACTTAATCGAACGCGACGAAACGCGAGAACAAATGGGGAATTTGCACAGAACAGAAAGCACGAATAATTTTAACGCGACGATGGGACGAATAATGCTAATGGATAGAGGTAGTGAAGGTTTATCAGAGATAGTGTAATTTGGATTATTCTAGTGTGAGATATTGAGTGATATTGATTATATTTTTCGGATGTAGATATTAATATAATATTGGTTAAGTAATTTATACTTGCATTTTTTTATTTGGAAATTAAAAATTGAGTTTATTTCATTTCCAAATAAAAATGCAAAAAATATCTATAAATTACTTGGTTACTTATTTCCATTATACTTTTTTAATTTCCCCAATGTACATACGTACAATCTGTCAGAATAGACAATAAGTATTTGATAAGTCATGTAAATTACAGTACAGAAGCTTTCTCATTGAAAATCCTCAATTTTTCAGACGATTTGTTAGATTTGGCTCATTTATAGTAATTTATTGATCCAATTTGTTTATTAAATCTGAGGGTTTAAAGCGTTTTAGTTCACTTGGGTATATAAGACTTTTACGCAAGCCTTGTAACTTCCAAAATTAATTTTTACCTTTTGATTTTTGTTTTGATGATTATTATAGGGACATCAATCAATTAATTAACCAAGTATAATTCTTAAAACCACGCCTTACAGAAGAAGGCATATAATTAAAAAAAAATCTTAAATGTATCTTATTGGTAGCCCGCAGGCTAATATTATTAATAATTAATTTTAATTAAATTAAATTAATTAATTAAGTCAATCGTAATGAAAAAAGTTATGCTAGGAAATACATTCTTAGATTAGTGGCTAGCAATTTTGAAATACCCCGTATAACAGAAATATCATTTATGTTAACATTAAGAATGCCCAGTTGGTCACATCCCGATAACGAGTTTCCTGTTGTTGATAATACAAGTGCATTAGAGCATGTAATATGCAGTGATATGAATTTAGAGATGTTAGTTTGGTTAGGGCAGGAGTTGTAAGATGTCTGCGGCGTGGGGCACGGGAGCTCTAAGTTTCAGTCATGTAAGCGACCATGATCTGCCATTTGCATGTAATATAGTAAGTTCTAAAGGGGAACATCGGGGGGGAGAGAGAATAACTGCGGGGATAGGTTTGAGTTCTGTTCGCGGCTTCACACTGCACCCACACCGGGAGCGCGCGGGGGTGCGGAACCGCTGACGGAATCAAGTTTTGAGCCCTTTTCCACACCCCCGTCTGCCAATACAAACAATAAACACAATTAAAACCGCCGGTAATTAATCACTAGCGACGAATCGGCCGACGGTGTGTGGTGGGGGATCATATACAGGCGATTAATCAACGTACTAAATTGATTTAGTTTTTTTTTTAATTTTACATTATCAACACTATGCGGGTATTTATTATTACTAATGAAGAAGATAAATCAAACTAGTGTATTTAAAACATAGTAGTTTCGATACATCTCCTTCATTGAAAATGAATTACCACATAGTGGTGGCTTTTTCAAAAATGATACAACTAACCCCCTAGGAGGAAAGTTAAACGCCATCTGGCGGCACCACATCAATTAGCAATGCACACCCATATGGTAATTTATTTATTTATTTATTTATTTAATATAGACATCTACAGTTTAACAGAAACCAATTACAGATGATATAATAACAACAAATAAAAGAAAGAAAAAACATAACACAAAGATATATAATTAACATTCAAATTATATATCTTTAATAGCACTTACCACAGAGGTAATAACCGTTATGCCATTAGGATCACCGGGTAATGCCCTCTATGGAATAATATTCCAACAGAGTGCTTGAGATATCAGCACAAGGCCAATCTTTAAGTAAAGCTAGGCGGGACACATTACAGATAGGACCTATGGATATGGACAACCCGGATAATGCAGTGGAGACCAAGAATATCCACCCGAATCACAGGAAGGCCCAATAAAAGATGAATGGATGATATCTACGAAGTTGCCGGGCTAAAGTGGCAAGAACTAGCCAAACATAGGATCGCGTAGAAGAGTCTAAAGAAGGAGGCTTATATTCAGAAGTGGGCAACTATTATATATTATATGTTATATGTTTAATATCTAATAAAATTCTTGGTGGATATAAATACTATTAATATTATTATTGGACGTAGTCGGAAGTGAAGGCGCCGTATCTGCTCTTCGCATCGGTTCGCGCAAATGCCCCGCCGAGCTTTTTACGGTCGCAGTTTTATGTCAGCACCGAGATCTTGTTGTGAAGGACGCGGGCGTAATGGTCCATGATATTTTTACGAAAATTGAAACGTAAATAAAGTTTTACGGCATCCGAAGAGCCCCCCCCCCCCCCCGCGTCTATATGCGGCCCGCGACAAGAGAGCCAAACAACACGAAAATGGAATCAGGGAAAACGTCAGGATGATTCCGACAATGGCGCGCAGACAAAATGGAAAACTAATGTTGCTTGGGAAATTCCCTCGCAAGTATTTTACAATCAATAAAGCGGCCGGCGGCAGCGGCGACGGCGGCTCCCTCAAAAGAATCCGGCACGGACGGTGGTGGCGAAATACTGACACCCAGAAATGTCTTTTTCGTTTCAAAATGTATTTGATAATAAAACATTATCCACACTTAATAAGTTGAATTTACGACGAAAATAGTTTTCTTGAATTTTATATTCTAAACACAACTTAAATATATACCAATGTGGTCTGGGCTTAGTATTGATACCGTGAAAAACAAAAAGAATAATATTTCATGCCTAATATTGTAGAAATTGGACATATCCAGAAAATGTTTGTATACAGTGCTGTATCTAGGAAATTAATGTTTGTTATGTGACAGAGATTTCGGCCAGATCGAGAAACGTACAAGAGTTGAAAATTGTCAAGGACCTGGTTACACTTATGAAAAATGCTACACCAATCAATCCCTTTATGCTGCAACCTGAGGACTTTGCAATTGCAATTTGAATTATGTATTCATTTAGCTTCAAAATTAACTATTATTTATTAATTTCTTCATTTTATTAAAATCGTGGTGTTAGAAAATGTAAACAAAACACATATTTATATTTAAAAAAATTGTAATAAATCCAATTTTTGGATTATGAATATTATAATTAAATAATTGAATTATGTATTAATTTAGCTTCAAAATGGGCTATTATTTATTAATTTCTCCATTTTATTAATATCGTGGTGTTAGAAAATGTAAACAAAACAAATTTTTATGTTTAAAAAATTGTAATAAATCCAATATTTGGATTTTGAATATTATGATTAAATAATTGAATTATGTATTAATTTAGCTTCAAAATGGGCTATTATTTGTTAATTTCTCTATTTTATTAAAATCGTGGTGTTAGAAAGTGTAAACAAAACAAATTTTTATGTTTAAAAAATTGTAATAAATCCAATTTTTAAATTTTTAATATTATGATTAAATAATTGAATTTTGTATTAATTTAGCATCAAAATGAGCTATTATTTATTAATTTTTCCATTTTATTAAAATCGTGGTGCTAGAAAATGTAAAGAAAACAAATTTTTATGTTTAAATAATTGTAATAAATCCAATTTTTAAATTTTGAATATTATGATTAAAAAAATGAATTATGTATTCATCTAGCTTCAAAATGAGCTATTATGGTTTCATTTATCCCTTTAATTAAAATCGTGGTGGTAGAAAGTGTAAACAGAACACACTTTTATATTTAAAAAAAATGTAATAAATTCAATTTTTGAATTTTAAATATTATGATTAGATAATTGAATTACGTATTCATTTAGCTTTAAAATGAGCTATTATATATTAATTTATCCCTATCATCAAAATCATGGTGGTAGGAAATTTAACAACAAAAAAATTTATGTTTAAAAAATTGTAATAAATCCAATTTTTAAATTTTGAATATTATGATTAAAAAAATGAATTATGTATTCATCTAGCTTCAAAATGAGCTATTATTGTTTAATTTATCCCTTTAATTAAAATCGTGGTGGTAGAAAGTGTAAACAGAACACACTTTTATATTTAAAAAAAATGTAATAAATTCAATTTTTGAATTTTAAATATTATGATTAGATAATTGAATTACGTATTCATTTAGCTTTAAAATGAGCTATTATATATTAATTTATCCCTATCATCAAAATCATGGTGGTAGGAAATTTAACAAGAAAAAAATTTATGTTTAAAAAATTGTAATTAAACCAATTTTTAAATTTTGAATATTATGATTAAAAAAATTAATTATGTATTCATCTAGCTTCAAAATGAGCTATTATTGTTTAATTTCTCCCTTTAATTAAAATCGTGGTGATAGAAAGTATAAACAGAACACACTATTATATTTAAAAAAAATGTAATAAATCCAATTTTTGGATTTTAAATATTATGATTAGATAATTGAATTATGTATTCATTTAGCTTCAAAATGAGTTATTATATATTAATTTGTCCCTATGATCAAAATCATGGTGGTAGGAAATGTAAACAAAACAAATTTTTATGTTTAAAAAATTGTAATAAATCCAATTTTTAAATTTTGAATATTATGATTAAAAAAATTAATTATATATTCATTTAGCTTCAAAATGAGCTATTATTGTTTAATTTATCCCTTTAATTAAAATCGTGGTGATAGAAAGTGTAAACAAAACACACTTTTATATTTAAAAAAATTGTAATAAATCCAATTTTTGGATTTTAAATATTATGATTAGATAATTGAATTATGTATTCATTTTGCTTCAAAATGAGCTATTATATATTAATTTGTCTCTATCATCAAAATCATGGTGGTAGGAAATATACACAAAACACATTTTTATGTTTAAAAAATTGTAATAAATACAATTTTTAAACTTTTAATATTATGATTAAATAATTGAATTGTGTATTAATTTAACTTCAAAATGAGGTTTTACTTATTAATTTCTCCCTTTAGTTAAAATCGTGGTGATAGAAAGTGTGAACAGAACACTTTTATATTTAAAAAAATTGTAATAAATCCAATTTTTGAATTTTAAATATTATGATTAGATAATTGAATTATGTATTCAATTAGCTTCAAAATGAGCTATTATATATTAATTTGTCCCTATCATCAAAATCATGGTGGTAGGAAATGTAAACAAAATAAATTTTTATGTTTAAAAAATTGTAATAAAATCAATTTTTAAATTTTTAATATTATAATTAAATAATTGAATTGTGTATTAATTTAGCTTCAAAATGAGCTATTATTTATTAATTTCTCCCTTTAATTAAAATCGTGATGGTAGAAAGTGTAAACAGAACACACTTATATATTATAAAAAATTGTAATAAATCCAATTTTTGGATTTTAAATATTATGATTAAATAATTAAATTATGTATTCATTTAGCTTCAAAATGAGCTATTATATATTAATTTGTCCCCATCATCAAAATCATGGTGGTAGGAAATGTAAACAATACAAAAATTTATGTTTAAAAAATTGTAATAAATACAATTTTTAAATTTTTAATATTATGATTATATAATTGAATTGTGTATTAATTTAGCTTCAAAATGAGCTATTATTTATTAATTTCTCCATTTTATTAAAATCGTGGTGCTAGAAAATGTAAAGAAAACAAATTTTTATGTTTAATAAATTTTAATAAATCCAATTTTTAAATTTTTAATATTATAATTAAATAATTGAATTGTGTATTAATTTAGCTTCAAAATAAGCTATTATTTATTATTTTCTCAATTTCACTAAAATCGTGGTGATAGAAAATGTAAACAAAACACATTTTTATATTTTAAAAAATTGTAATAAATCTAATTTTTGGATTTTGGATATTATGATTAAATAATTCAATGAGCTATTATCATTAATTTCTCCATTTTATTAAAATCGTGGTGTTAGAAAATGTAAACAAAACAAATTTTTATGTTTAAAAAATTATAATAAACTCAATTTTTAGAATTTGAATATAATGATTATATAATTGCATTATGTATTTATTTAGCTTCAAAATGAGCTATTATTGTATAATTTATCCCTTTAATTAAAATCGTGGTGATAGAAAGTGTAAACAAAACACATTTTTATATTTAAAAAAATTGTAATAAATCCAATTTTTGGATTTTGGATATTATGATTAAATAATTGAATTATGTATTAATTTAGCTTCAAAATGAGCTATTATTTATTAATTTCTCCATTTTATTAAAATCGTCGTGTTAGAAAATGTAAACAAAACAGATTTTTATGTTTAAAAAATTGCAGTAAATCCAATTTTTAAATTTTTAATATTATGATTAAAAAAATTAATTATGTATTCATCTAGCTTCAAAATGAGCTATTATGGTTTAATTTATCCCTTTAATTAAAATCGTGGTGATAGAAAGTGTAAACAGAACACACTTTTATATTTAAAAAAAAATTGTAATAAATCCAATTTTTGGATTTTAAATATTATGATTAGATAATTGAATTATGTATTCATTTAGCTTTAAAATGAGATATTATATATTAATTTGTCCCTATCATCAAAATCATGGTGGTAGGAAATGTAAACAAAACAAATTTTTATGTTTAAAAAATTGTAATAAATCCAATTTTTAAATTTTGAATATTATGATTAAAAAAATTAATTATGTATTCATCTAGCTTCAAAATGAGCTATTATGGTTTAATTTATCCCTTTAATTAAAATCGTGGTGATAGAAAGTGTAAACAGAACACACTTTTATATTTAAAAAAAAATTGTAATAAATCCAATTTTTGGATTTTAAATATTATGATTAGATAATTGAATTATATATTCATTTAGCTTCAAAATGAGCTATTATATATTATTTTGTCCCTATCATCAAAATCATGGTGGAACAAACACATTTTTATGTTTAAAAAAATTGTAATAAATAAATTGCAATAGTAGTATTAAATCCACTCTAGATAATAAATTAAAAAATATTTCTGGTGTTTTAATCAATAGTCTTGACAAAAGTTTCAAAATTGAATAACTCAAAATGAGATATTTGGCACATTATATCCAGTCTTCATATAACAAGGAATAAAATATTAGTAATCAATAGAAATAAATAGGATTTATGTATATTTATTTGAATTGATATTGCAACTTTAAAAAATATGTGTTTTTATATTGATAATAGCTACGCCATATATTAAAAAGTTAGTATGATGCGTCAATAAAAAAAGTACTTAACCAAAAATTGAGTTTATTGCAATTTTTTAAACATAAAAATATGTTTTGTTTACATTGTCTAACACGACGATTTTAATAAAATGTAGAAATGAATAAATAAGATATTTTAAACAAAACAAATAATTCGGAGAGCCTTTAGATAGAGGTAGTAGTAATATTGTATAATTTTAAACAAGATTTTGAAAGTCTCAAAAAAAATTGTGCCGGGAACTTTAATAAAAATTGCAAATTTGTTTTGTTGCAAATATTATGCAATAACAGCTAAAAAAAATAACTAATCTTCCATAGTTAGTATGCAATTAAATAGATATTTAGAGATTTTCGAATTTGCAATTGATTTCATTTTATTTGTATATTGAAGTAGGCAGTAAATATTTGATGGGTTCCGGAAGGAGCGTGGTGCGCGGCGTGTCGGCTACGCTGCAATTCGGCGGAGTGTACGTAAAGGTTGATATGGAAAACAGTATATTGGAGTGCATAAAATCCGGAGCACGGCCGGGCTCATTTGCATAGCTCAGCTGTGGGGAACAATCGATGGCGAAAACAGCTTTGTTTTACGCTACCTTTACAAGAACACTATGCTGGAACAACGCAGCCTGTGCGCATACACAACAATGCGCGCCTTCTTGGTATGTATGACTGCACAATTACTATTAGTAATGGTGTAATTGGAAGATTGTTTACAATAAATTCAACATCATTAATATTTCTAAAACTATTTAATATTTAGAAAATTAAATCATATGTGATGCTAATCACAAATTATGTTGCTCAATACTTTCAAAATCAAGAATGGGATCATTAAACAGAGTCAGAAAAATATAACGAGGAAATATGATAGAAAATGAGAGAAAAAAGATAAAGTAACAAATAATAACAGGAATTTCTTATTCTGTCTCTTCTCGTAACTAGTTTTACTCCTCTGAAATATTTCATTACTATTGTCTGTATTCTACTTTTGTTCCTATTTGTTAGTTTCCATGTCTCGCTCCCATATGTCAGTATAGGTCTATATATGCTTTTGTATATATTTATGTTTGTCCTTCTGCTGATCTCTTTTTTGTTAATCAGTATATTGCTCAAAGCGTGGTATGTTTTAAAAGTGTTGTTTATTCCTTTCCTAAAACCGCATTGCGATTCTTCTAGTGTCTGGTCTATTGCTATTATTCTCTTGTTTATTGTCTTTTCTAATATTTTCATCCCTATAGTTATCAATGTTATGCCTCTATAATTTGAGCATTTCGTCTTATCCCCTTTCTTGTGTATCGGTACGATTAGTGCTATTTGCCAATCTTTTGGTAAATAAAAAACTAGCAACTCAAAAATGGATAGTTTTTTAAATATGTATTTCATATGTAAGTGTGAATCCACCTCTTAGCTCTTAGGTGATCCTGATGACATGAGCATGTTGACGGTTATTACCATATGGGTGTGCATTGCTAATTAATGTGGTGCCGCCAGATGGCGTTTATCTTTCCTCCTAGGGGGTTAGTTGTATAATTTTTAAATATGTATTTGTATAAATAGTTAGTTATTTTTCATTCTGAACAATTTATTTTAATATTTATGTCTTATTGTTTGCTATTAAAAATATATAATTTGAATGTTCATTATATATCTTTGTGTTATGTTTTTTCTTTCTTTTATTTGTTATGTTGTTATTATATCATCTGTAATTGGTTTCTGTTAAACAGTAGATGTCTATATTAAATAAATAAATAAATAAATAAATTACTCCCAAACAATGAATAATTCTGTTATGGTTGTACATTTCTTTTCTAACTAAGTAATAAACAAAAATATTAATTAAAATAGCATACAAATAGAAAATATCAGTTTTATCACTCAATAAAAATAGATTTTTATACGTTCCCAATATATATATAAAACTGCATTACCCGAACGGGGTTGGGGGTGGTGGTAGCTCGCGTACTAAAAATTTTATTGCAGCAGTTTACACAATATGAGGGAAAATTGGTCCGGCGGCGGTGCTATTAGAAAAAGCGCGATGCGGCGCGCACGAAAGCCCCGCTATAAGATGGCGTATATCAAAAATCGACGCTAACGAGAGGCGCACGTGACGACGCCGACGCAGGCGCGTCTCTATGGAAACGACACCTCCGTCGGGAGTGTCGATATGGCTGTGGCAAACGGCCGCGCACACCGGGAAAATTCTAATCATCGTCGGCGCTGAGGAGGAGGAAAACTGCGAAAATCCTCAACTTTGGCGGTGGTGCACCCTCTGATTAACTTGACTTATTTGCCACCACATAACGCGCTTCGGTGGCTGTATTGTGATAGTCCACTTGTTCAACTTAAACTAACCGACTCGGACCCTTTACGTTATGCAAATTTATTAGCCCCAAATTGAATTATAAATTTGAATAACAATAACGCATGACGTAACTGTGGATTTAGGGTTTTATGCATTACACTTATCGGGGGCGCGTGAAGATATTCGCGATAACTAGCTGTTAAATTAATTAATAAATCTATACGTTGTCATTATATTATAAAATTATTGTTGGGCATTGGTTTTAGCTGAAGTAATTAGTTGAACATCGATTTAGCATTTGCTGTTGTTTTTTTTTTAGTTACAGCGCACAGGTCCTACCTGTTGGTTTTCATGTCCGTTTTACGCTCGTGGAATACACATACACACGTTCCATGGTTCAATGATAGCGTAGTGCATAATTCCGTCAGCTGTGTGTTCATTGCAGGCCGCTGTTTGTTTAGCTATGATTCTCATGCAGCCGGCGTTCCCCGCCGCCATCTTATGCATTTTACATGAGCACGCCACGGACCTAACCTCACCTAACCCCGGACGCACTTTCTCTTCGTGCCGGCATCCCGTAAACTTATATATCAAATTGGAACATGCCCTTATTTCTTCTGGAGGGTACACTTTTTTCCAAGATAAACACTTTGTTTTATATACAACACTGCAAGTGCTAAGATGGAATTCGTTTCAGAGTATGATTTACTTGCTACCACATTTACTTACTGCAGGAAAAAAGACGAAATTTTATTATTTCGGGCCCTATTTCTTAGGAGGAAATTGACGGAAAAGATTTAGAATATGATTAATTCCCTACAAACGTATCTGATCACGTTGAAGTTCATTATGATAGCGACAACAATGAAAATGATGAAGATGATTTTGTCCAGATTTGCAGGACCAAGCACTACAGTTCTTTCTAGAAATATAAATATACCACAGCCTGTTTGGTTTCGTTAAATAATGGATATTAGTATGCCTTCGAATGATAATTATTTCAATCGATTACAAGTAATAGTATATGAAACTAAACAACTAAGCCCTGTGAAAAACTTTTGATTCTATTATTAAATATATTGTTGAACAAACGAAGAATTATGCCAATTATAAATATATTGATGTGTCAAATTGCAAATTGTGATCTTGTGCGTTGAAAAAGGTTGTTTTCGAAGTTACCATATTAAATAATTTTTTTTATCAATTTTGTAATATAATAATGCCCGTATTCACCAACATACCATAAACTTTATAGGTCACATAAGCTATTGAATGGATAAATTGACAATGTCATTGTGACAGAATATTATTTTGAACCCAACTCAGTGGTCGAGTAGTTAGAGGCGTCGTCCGTCTCGTACTGAGCATTGGGGAGCCTTAAGTTCGATCCCTAGTGGGGAGCGAATTTTCACGAATCACCTTTCACAGTTTTTCAGAGGTTTTCTGTCAAGTCAAGGTAAATACCGGGTGATTAAACTCCTCTGAGCTTCTCCCTTGACCGGCGGAAAAGCCTCACGGCTGATATAAAGATAGAAGTTTTTTTTTACCGAATTTATTCCATACTTTAGGTACATCCTGTATGTATTGATAATTTCATATACAGCTAATAATATTAATTTATAGTAGTTACTACAGTTAAATCTTTAATTATTTCATATGAATTATAAAGATAGAATTTTGATTAATAAAAAAACTGTTTGTGCTGGTACACCCCGCCACACTGCCTCGCCATCCCACATTTCCTGTGCAAACAGAGAGACAACCCAGATCTAAATCACATCCTGTCATTTTTCAGCACCCCTCCCATCTGTATTTTCTTTCTTATAATAATTTTCACGCATGCCCGCGTTTTATCTCTATTAAAATCTCTTTGATATTGAAATCATGTGACGTTTCATTAATTTCGTGTCTTCCCCGTATTCTTACGGCGCCGTTAGTTTTGATATTCGCTCTGATTTTCTCCATCAAAGCCGGCGGCGGCGCGCGATTTATAATGCATAATCAGGGCGCGCAAATCGAGTGCGGCCCCCCCGTGTGCTGCGTAACAATCAATTGGGGGGGGGGGCGGCCAGCACGCAAAAGGGAGGCGGCTTGGGCGAATTCCGCGAGGTGTATAATATGTGGGCCAATATATTTCGCCGCCGCCGCCAGTGGAGTAGTTCGGCGGCGAGCCGACACGCGACGCCACTAACCCCGCTGTGGGGTGGTTTACGCATACGATACACGCGCGACCCATTTTTTTTTACAACCGATAAGGAAATGTTTATAAATAATAATTGCAGTTGTAAATTTCTTTATGGGTTTTATCACAAAAAAAGGTAACGGTTTGAGTTCGGCGCGGAGAATTGGAGGAATAAAAAAGGATATGGGGTTTGTGGATGCATCAAAGTTTAACGGTTTGTGAAGCTGTTCGATGTTACGACACGCATTAGATGGCCCCAAAAAATATGTTTCCAACATGAATTGGAGTAAAGTTGGGACTAATAGAACTATTATCTATATTATAATTATTCAGATTGAAAAATATATTCAAAATAATTTCATGTTTATCAATTGTAGCATAGCAATTGATAAACACGAAACTACTATAGTACTGTTTGTAAGTATTTCTAAAATAAAAAATAAATTCATCTCTATAGGACTATCAGCTGTGAGGCTTTTTCACCGGTCAAGGAAGAAGCTCAGAGGAGTTTAATCACCCGGTATTTACCTTAACTTCAAAGAAAACCTCTGAAAAACTGTGAAAGGGGATTCGCGAAAATTCGCCCCCGCTGGGGATTGAACTTAATGCTCAGTATGGGACGGACGACGCCTCTATCCACTCAGCCACTGAGCTGGGTAAGTATTTCTATTTGTTCTTGATTTGTTTTGTTTGACATCGTTCCTCATGTTTTAGCACCTTAAAGAAACGTTTTCGGTTACCTCTTACACCTCGATACCTTATTTCTTCATTATCTATTACCCAAAGAACACTTCTCTGTTAAACATTTTTGGTTATCTCGACTATTTTCCTTGATTATTTTCTCTATATATTTATAAATAATTAAAACTCATCTCATATAAGCTTGAGATGAGTTTTAATTACTTATAAATATATATATATATATATATATATATATATATATTCAATATATTCTTCAACTTCAACGTGATCAGATACATTTGTAAGGAATTGCTCATATTCTAAATCATTTCCGTCAAGTTCCTCCTAAGAAATAGGGCCCGAAATAATAAAATTTCGTCTTTTTTCCTGCAGTAAGTAAATGTGGTAGCTAGTAAATCATACTCTGAAACGAATTCCATCTTAGCACTTGCAGTGTTGTATATAAAACAAAGTGTTTATCTTGGAAAAAAGTGTACCCTCCAGAAGAAATAAGAAATAATATATATATATATATATATATATATATATATATATATATATAAGATAGCCGAGGTAACCAAAAATGTTTAATGTTAGTATTCTTTGGGTAATAGGTAATAAGGAAAAGAAATAAGGTATCGAGTAGTGACAGCTAGAATTCTAACTATTAATAATCTCATGTAGAGCAATTTTTGAGAATAATCATAGACTAAAATATGAAAATTGAATTTCCAGTATTAGTTCATTAAATAATTTAATTGTCCATACTTTCGGGTTTGTGTTAGTGGCACGTATAATATCGAAATGTTGACATTTGATGGTAGTTAGATGATCGCTCTCGCAGTCGTCATACCGAGTGTTTACAAACAGGACTCAGTCAGCTGTAAGCGCCGCGTTCTGAATTAATGCTGCATACATTTAAATATATTTACTACGGCCGCGATACACTTCGTTCTCCTCTAATGACGTGGGGGAGGGCGCGCGAAGCGGCGGCGGCACTGACGAACTCCCCGACCGACAGCCGAATACACACGCACCGCTAAAATGTGTGTCATCATTTGCAAATTCAAACATTGAGATGATTATTAATGCCCGTAATGCTGTACTTAATACTTTTCCGGATGTAGAGGTATATTATCCATTACAGTAGTTTTTAGTAGATATTTTCAAGTAATTCTTTATTTACAATATCATACATGTAATTATACATGATGTTAGCTCCAAGTCAATCTTTTAAGTGGTGGTAGAGGCGAGTTTATCTAGCAAGGAAATTAATTGAGTGTCAGATTCCAGATTCTACCATGCCTAGGTGATTATTTTTTTCTTCGACTTTGGTAATCAATACCATGAAAACTAGCAACACCGTATTTTTTGTTTATGACTGAATTAGATAGACTAATATATTGCTAATCCATTAGCAAAGTTTGAAAAATATGCATCGAGGGATTTTTGAAATATTTACAAATTTCTAGTAAAAACATACAAAAAGATATTTATTTATATGAAATACTGACTTTGGTAATTAATAGCATGAAAACTAGTAACACCGTATTTTTTGTTTATGACTGAATTAGATAGACTAATATAATGCTAATCCGTTAGCAAAGTTTGAAAAATATGCAACAAGGGATTTTTGAAATATTTACAAATTTCTGGTAAAAACATACAAAAAAATATTTATTTATATGAAATACTGACTTTGGTAGTCAATACCATGAAAACTAGCAACACCGTATTTTTTGTTTATAACTCAAATAGATAGACTAATATATTGCTAATCCATTAGCAAAATTTGAAAAATATGCAACGAGGGATTTTTGAAATATTTACAAATTTCTAGTAAAAACATACAAAAAGATATTTATTTATATGAAATACTGACTTTGGTAATCAATACAAGAAAACTAGCAACACCGTATTTTTTGTTTATAACTCAAATAGATATATTAATATATTGTTAATCTATTAGCAAAGTTTTAAAAATATGCATCGAGGGATTTTTGAAATATTTACAAATTTCTAATAAAAACATACAAAAAGATATTTATTTATATGAAATTCTGACTTTGGTAGTCAATAGCATGAAAACTAGCAACACCGTATTTTTTGTTTATAACTCAAATAGATAGACTAATATATTGCTAATCCATTAGAAAAGTTTGAAACATATGTAACGAGGGATTTTTGAAATATTTACAAAATTTCCAGTAAAAACATACAAAAAGATATTTATTTATATGAAATACTGACTTTGGTAATTAATAGCATGAAAACTAGCAACACCGTAATTTTTGTTTATGACTGAATTTGATAGACTAATATATTGCTAATCCATTAGCAAAGTTTGAAATATATGCAACGAGGGATTTTTGAAATATTTACAAATTTCTAGTAAAAACATACAAAAAGATATTTATTTATATGAAATACTGACTTTGGTAATCAATAGCATGAAAACTAGCAACACCGTATTTTTGTTTATAACACAAATAGATAGACTAATATATTGCTAATCCATTAGCAAAGTTGAAAAATATGCAACGAGGGATTTTGAAATATTTACAAATTTCTAGTAAAAGCATACAAAAAGCTATTTATTTATATGAAATATTGACTTTGGTAGTCAATACCATGAAAACTAGCAACACCGTATTTTTTGTTTATAACTCAAATAGATAGAATAATATATTGCTAATCCATTAGCAAGGTTTGAAAAATATGCAACGAGGGATTTTTAAATATTTACAAATTTCTGGTAAAAACATACAAAAAGATATTTATTTATATCAAATACTAACTTTGGTAGTCAATACCATGAAAACTAGCAACACCGTATTTTTTGTTTATGACTGAAGTAGATAGACTAATATATTGCTAATCTATTAGCAAAGTTTGAAAAATATGCATCGAGGGATTTTTGTAATATTTATAAATTTAAAAACATACAAAAAGATATTTATTGATATGAAATATTGACTTTGGTAGTCAATACCATGAAAACTAGCAACACCGTATTTTTTGTTTATAACTTAAATAGATAGACTAATATATTGCTAAACCATTAGCAAAGTTTGAAAAATATGCAACGAGAGATTTTTGAAATATTTACAAATTTCTAGTAAAAACATACAAAAAGATATTTATTTATATGAAAATACTGACTTTGGTAGTCAATACCATGAAAACTAGCAATACCGTATTTTTTGTTTATGAGTGAATTAGATAGACTAATATATTGCTAATCCATTAGCAAAGTTTTAAAAATATGCATCGAGGGATTTTTGAAATATTTACAAATTTGTAGTAAAAACATACAAAAAGATATTTATTTATATGAAATACTGACTTTGGTAGTCAATAGCATGAAAACTAGCAACACTGTATTGTTTGTTTATAACTCAAATAGATAGACTAATATATTGCTAATCTATTAACAAAGTTTGAAAAATATGCAACGAGGGATTTTTGAAATATTTACAAATTTCTGGTAAAAACATACAAAAAGATATTTATTTATATGAAATACTGACTTTGGTAATCAATAGCATGAAAACTAGCAACACAGTATTTTTTGTTTATGACTGAATTAGATAGACTAATATAATGCTAATCCATTAGCAAAGTTTGAAAAATATGCAACGAGGGATTTTTGAAATATTTACAAATTTCTGGTAAAAACATACAAAAAGATATTTATTTATATGAAATACTGACTTTGGTAATCAATAGCATGAAAACTAGCAACACAGTATTTTTTGTTTATGACTGAATTAGATAGAGTAATATAATGCTAATCCATTAGCAAAGTTTGAAAAATATGCAACGAGGGATTTTTGAAATATTTACAAATTTCTGGTAAAAACATACAAAAAGATATTTATTTATATGAAATACTGACTTTGGTAATCAATAGCATGAAAACTAGCAACACAGTATTTTTTGTTTATGACTGAATTAGATAGACTAATATAATGCTAATCCATTAGCAAAGTTTGAAAAATATGCAACGAGGGATTTTTGAAATATTTACAAATTTCTGGTAAAAACATACAAAAAGATATTTATTTATATGAAATACTGACTTTGGTAATCAATTGCATGAAAAGTAGCAACACCGTATTTTTTGTTTATGACTTAATTAGATAGACTAATATAATGCTAATCCATTAGCAAAGTTTGAAAGATATGTAACGAGGGATTTTTGAAATATTTACAAATTTCTGGTAAAAACATACAAAAAGATATTTATTTATATGAAATACTGACTTTGGTAATCAATAGCATGAAAACTAGCAACACAGTATTTTTTGTTTATGACTGAATTAGATAGACTAATATAATGCTAATCCATTAGCAAAGTTTGAAAAATATGCAACGAGGGATTTTTGAAATATTTACAATTTCTAGTAAAAACATACAAAAAGATATTTATTTATATGAAATACTGACTTTGGTAATCAATACCATGAAAACTAGCAACACCGTATTGTTTGTTTATGACTTAATTAGATAGACTAATATATTGCTAATCCATTAGCATAGTTTGGAAAAATATGCAACGAGGGATTTTTGAAATATTTACAAATTTCTGGTAAAAACATACAAATGATATTTATTTATATGAAATACTGACTTTGGTAGTCAATAGCAACACAGTATTTTTTGTTTATGAGTGAATTAGATAGACTAATATATTGCTAATCCATTAGCACAGTTTGAAACATATGCAACGAGGGATTTTTGAAATATTTACAAATTTCTAGTAAAAACATACAAAAAGATATGTATTTATATGATATACTGACATTGGTAGTCAATACCATGAAAACTATCATCACCGTATTTTTGGTTTATAACTCAAATAGATAGACTAATGTATTGCTAATCCATTAGCTAAGTTTGAAAAATATGCAACGAGGGATTTTTGAAATATTTACAAATTTCTAGTAAAAACATACAAAAAGATATTTATTTATATGAAATACTGACTTTGGTAATCAATACCATGAAAACTAGCAACACCGTATTTTTTGTTTATAACTTAAATAGATAGACTAATATATTGCTAAACCATTAGCAAAGTTTGAAAAATATGCAACGAGAGATTTTTGAAATATTTACAAATTTCTAGTAAAAACATACAAAAAGATATTTATTTATATGAAAATACTGACTTTGGTAGTCAATACCATGAAAACTAGCAATACCGTATTTTTTGTTTATGAGTGAATTTTATAGACTAATATATTGCTAATCCATTAGCAAAGTTTGAAAAATATGCAACGAGGGATTTTTGAAATATTTACAAATTTCTAGTAAAAACATACAAAAAGATATTTATTTATATGAAATACTGACTTTGGTAATCAATACCATGAAAACTAGCAACACCGTATTTTTTGTTTATAACTTAAATAGATAGACTAATATATTGCTAAACCATTAGCAAAGTTTGAAAAATATGCAACAAGGGATTTTTGAAATATTTACAAATTTCTAGTAAAAACATACAAAAAGATATTTATTTATATGAAATACTGATTTTGGTAATCAATAGCATGAAAACTAGCAACACTGTATTTTTTGTTTATAACTCAAATAGATAGACTAATATATTGCTAATCCATCAGCAAAGTTTTAAAAATATGCATCGAGGGATTTTTGAAATATTTACAAATTTCTGGTAAAAACATACAAAAAGATATTTATTTATATGAAATACTGACTTTGGTAATCAATAGCATGAAAACTAGCAACACCGTATTTTTTGTTTATGACTTAATTAGATAGACTAATATATTGCTAATCCATTAGCACAGTTTGAAACATATGCAACGAGGGATTTTTGAAATATTTATAAATTTCTGGTAAAAACATACAAAAAGATATTTATTTATATGAAATACTGACTTTGGTAATCAATAGCATGAAAACTAGCAACACCGTATTTTTTGTTTATGACTTAATTAGATAGACTAATATATTGCTAATCCATCAGCAAAGTTTTAAAAATATGCATCGAGGGATTTTTGAAATATTTACAAATTTCTGGTAAAAACATACAAAAAGATATTTATTTATATGAAATACTGACTTTGGTAATCAATAGCATGAAAACTAGCAACACCGTATTTTTTGTTTATGACTGAATTAGATAGACTAATATAATGCTAATCCATTAGCAAAGTTTGAAAAATATGCAACGAGGGATTTTTGAAATATTTACAAATTTCTAGTAAAAACATACAAACAGATATTTATTTATATGAAATATTGACTTTGGTAATCAATACCATGAAAACTAGCAACACCGTATTTTTTGTTTATGACTGATTTAGATAGACTAATATAATGCTAATCCATTAGCAAAGTAAGAAAAATATGCAACGAGGTATTTTTGAAATATTTACAAATTTCTAGTAAAAACATAGAAACAGATATTTATTTATATGAAATATTGACTTTGGTAATCAATAGCATGAAAACTAGCAACACCGTATTTTTTGTTTATAACTCAAATACATAGACTAATATATTGCTAACCTATTAGCAACGTTTGAAAAATATGCAACGAGGGATTTTTGAAATATTTACAAATTTCTAGTAAAAACATACAAAAAGATATTTATTTATATGAAATACTGACTTTGGTAATCAATAGCATGAAAACTAGCAACAAATTTTTTTCTTGAACAACTTTTGAGCTAAGAAATTGTCTTGTGTAAAACGACCTTTACAGAGGTGACTGCGGCACATTTACAGAGAACATAAACCGGCGTCTCTTTCTGTTGAATCCTCTACATACTCGATCGAAACCGTATCCCATTTTTTTGGGGTGATTTTTTGCGTACGAGAGTTTTCGCGTCTATTACATGGCATAACTATCACATGGCAGAACTATTGCATGGCAGAACTATCACATGGCAGAACTATCACATGGTAGAACTATCACATGGAAGAAGGACCCGAAGATCGATAGCCAGTAACTGGCTTATCGATCTTCGTAATTGTAACAAATACAGTAAGTACTACTACAAGTTGTTTATAATTATAGACCGACTATGAATGTATTTTTAATATGCCGAACGCCTCTGTGGTAGGTGCTATTAAAAATATATAATTTGAATGTTCCTTATATATCTTTGTCTTATGTTTTTTTCGTTTTATTTGTTATGTTGTTATTTATTATAACATCTGTAATTGGTTTTTGTTAAACTGTAGATATCTATACGAAATAAATAAATAACATTTTCGTACAAATGGATAGTTAAAAACAATATTATTTTGTAATATACTATTGATTTCCCTATATACTGCCACCAACGCATTATTACATCGAAATTTATAACCGTTTGTTCCCGATTTAATACATACAAATACAAACTATTCACCAACAGCAGCAAACAATCATAAATCATTACAGCATAACCGGCCCCGCCCCAATTAAAACCCCATTCACCTCAAAAATCGCGACCTGAACCTCTCGCGCGGAGATCCATTTGCGGCTCGCCTTCGGTGTATAATTGGTGAAAGCTCCAGGCGACGGTGGCGGCAGCGAGAGTGTTTGGAGGTATGTATGTGTATGCCTGTACATGTGTGTGGGTGAGCATTAGGGGCTAGATTAGAGAGGTCTGCGGGACAAGTACACAAGTTTAATTATAAAGTGCGCGCGCGGGAGAGAGAGTGAGTGGCGTGTATAGTGCACGCATCAAAGGTTCCGCATAACGTGTCAAATGACATTATCGCACATTACCGACACCCTCTGACGGGAAGTGCGGAGCTTTGACGATCCAATGAGCTTACGAACCGTACAGCATTGATGCTAATACGATTATCTTTATATACAACTGCTATAATCAGCGCATTTCGCCTAAATATACGCAGCGGTAATTTACTGGAAATGTAAAAAGCAACATTATTTATAATAGATTTAAAATTGTATAGTCTGCTTTCTATAAAAAGCATATGAAATTAATATTAATAGTGACTCAGAATGAGTGCTGTTCTTAAATATAAGAACAAATTTATTTATACCACTATTATTGTAAAAATGATACAACTAACCCTCTAGGAGGAAAGTTAAACGCCATCTGGTGGCACCGCGTCAATTAACAATGCACATCCATATGGTGATATAATCTAGATATGTAGATTGCTAAGAGGTGGATTCACACTTATATATGTACTAGAATTGTAATAGTGGCAGAAATATAGAAGTTTCCTTTTTCATGTTTAAAATGATAAAATTACACGTAGTAAGGGTGGCAATAATCAATTATTTCAGTAATAATTCTCCTAAGCTGCAGTGAACAATTATAAAATCATACACGTACGATATAAACGTCACAAAGACAAAGGATAATACAAAATTTCGACATATTTTTATTATTCAAAAAACGATTTTAAAAACTAAATGGTTTTTTTGAATAATACCCATTATATATCGCACGTAGATGATAAAATACGAGTCATACTTTATTCACACTCCCACATGCATATTCCTAGAGAACGGCCTTCAGAAAATTCTAAAGTTTGGCAACAGTACGCAGGAAAATAACATAAACAATACATACAGCATCTCGTGCCACACACACACACTGTACAGTTGCCGAGATGAGCTTATATATATATATATATATATATATATATATATATATATATATATAATATAGTTTTTGCAGGAAAGCTCGGGCTCGCCACACGGACGATATCGTCTTGAATTCGGTGGCAGTATCTGGTGCAGTCACAAACATTGATACGTATCAAATCCGGGAATGGAAAGGGAAAGCGGCCGCTCATGAATATGTATGCCGATACATGTGGGGCCGGGTGAGTCAGCCCATCTGCAGCCCGTACTCTATCCTATCGATATGATGGATATGAGGGCGAGACGAACGACGACACAGCGACACACACACATACACCGGGATATTGTGCTTGTACAATTTTCTACGTGGATTTCACTCCCTGTTATTGCCCTTGCTGCTAAAACTGATTGCGGGAGAGAAAACGACATTTTTTTAGCACACACAGAATTCAGTTTGTTTCAGCAAATATGTATAAAAATATATCGATATCTGTACGTATTTTCTAAATAGCAAAATTGCGAGTATTAATTAATAAGAGCTAGGCAATGTTAAAACATATTTAAGGATTTCCTCTTTCGAAATTGAGATAAAACGAAAAGTAAGAGTTGTAGCATAATGATTTTTTTTTCAATTAATTTTCACACAAAAACAGTTCTAGTTTAGCTTGAATGAAAATTTTAAAATTACTTATAGTAATATTGTTAAGTATGTACGTTCAATTATACAAAAAAAACGCCTAGTTTTTACCTTAACTTAACAGAAAAACTCTGATTACTATAGATGGTGATTTCGCCCACATCGGGGCTTGAACTCTCGCTACATAGTGCTCAGTACGAGACGTACGGCGTCTTTAACCACTTTCAGAGGTTTTCTGTGAAGTTAAAGTAAAACCAGGTGATTAAACACCTCTGTGCTTCTCGAGTTGATAACTATAAATATCAACTCGAGAAGCACAGAGGAGTTTAATCACCTGGTGTTACTTTAACTTAACAGAAAACCTCTGAAAGTGGCCTATTGGTTAAAGACGCAAAATCCATACGGCTAATAGCCCTATAGAAACAGAACGTTTTTTTTTAAACTGCTAGCAATATTAGAATTCAAAGGTCTGATTAGAATTCATCAATCAATTTAATTTAATAAACTATATGTAATAAATTAGTTTCTTATAAATTCCTGACCACCAATACCAATAAGCATACACATTCCTCCGTATCTCTCTCAATATTTTTTTTGTGGTAGATGATAAATAAGTATATGTGATGGCCGTCGATTATTTTATGGAGTCCGCGGCGCTGCCTCGCGCAGACGGCTTTTTTAAGTACTTTGGTAACGACAATGGGGCCCCACTGAGTGACTGGAATAACCAATGCATGGGAACGGACCGTTACCATTGTTCCATACGTCGCGATTGCGTTTTTTTTTCTCGTTGCAAATTTCCGATTGACTACCAAATTTGATGGGTGCTCGCACGAAAACGGCGGGAAACGCCAAAAAATTTGGATGCTGCATTAATTCGACCGCCGTGAATCACCACAGCGATATTTTCAATACTTGCCACCCCTACTGCGTTATTAAGGATCTATCATTACTGGCAAGCTGGGGGTTTATGTATTTCTGTATTTGTTGTGGGTAATTGTACGGAATGGTAAGGTTGGAATGTATCGCTTCCCCTTTTGCTGGAGACATTACTCAGGGCGATGACGCGAGAGGGTTAACGCGGATTAAATGATTATGAAGTAGATACGGTCCATTTGTCATGCTGTCTGCGTCAGTTGAGTCAAATAAGTTTCGCAGGCATCGGCTTGTGTATAATCAATGCATGGGCGATAATGCCTAGGGATTCACCTATCTTATTTGAACAATACGAATTAGTTTGAGAATACCAGCACTCGCGTTTCAAACTTTAATTGTATGGCAATTACTTGAAAGTAATAAAATTATTAATAATTAAAATTTATATTAAAAATATTAACAGCATAGAACAACAGTTTTTCATTACAGAATTTGAATTCATTTTTGGTGGCATGAAAAATGTGTTTCACTAGAGTGACTTGAAATAATTAATTACGCTCGGTTTCTCAAACGAATCTTAACAAGTTTAAGACCGTCTTAATAATAAGATGGTCTTAAAGCGTTGCACCAAACAAAAATCGAATCTTAAAACGATAATACGGTCTTACATTGCAAGACTAAGTAAGATCTACATTTATTTATATGAAAGAGAGACATTGGTAGACAATATCATGAAACCTAGCAACACAGTATTTTTTGTTTATGACTCAAATAGATAAACTAATATATTGCTAATCTATTAGCAAAGTTTGAAAAATATGCAACGAGGGATTTTTGAAAGATTTAGAAATTTCTAGTAAAAACATACAAAAAGATATTTATTTATATGAAATACTGATTTTGGTAATCAATAGCATGAAAACTAGCAACACGGTATTTTTTGTTTATGACTGAATTAGATAGACTAATATATTTCTAATCCATTAGCAAAGTTTGAAAAATATGCAACGAGAGATTTTTGAAATATTTACAAATTTCTGGTATAAACATAAAAAAAGATATTTATTTATATGAAATGATGACTTTGGTAATCAATAGCATGAAAACTAGCAACTACGTATTTTTTGTTTGTGACTCAAATAGATAGACTAATATATTGCTAATCTATTAGCAACGTTTGAAAAATATGCAACGAGGGATTTTTGAAATATTTACAAATCACTAGTAAAAACATACAAAAATATATTTATTTATATGAAATACTGACTTTGGTAATCAATAGCATGAAAACTAGCAACTACGTATTTTTTGTTTATGACTGAATTAGATAGACTAATATATTGCTAATCCATTAGCAAAGTTTGAAAAATATGCAACAAGGGATTTTTGAAATATTTACAAATTTCTAGTAAAAACATACAAAAAGATATTTATTTATATGAAATACTGACTTTGGTAGTCAATAGCATGAAAACTAGCAACACCGTATTTTTTGTTTATAATTCAAATAGATAGACTAATATATTGCTAATCTATTAGCAAAGTTTGAAAAATATGCAACAAGGGCTTTTTGAAATATTTACAAATTTCTGGTAAAAACATACAAAAAGATATTTATTTATATGAAATACTGATTTTGGTAATCAATTGCATGAAAAATAGCAACACCGTATTTTTTGTTTATGACTGAATTAGATAGACTAATATATTGCTAATCCATTAGCAAAGTTTGAAAAATATACAACGAGGGATATTTGAAATATTTACAAATTTCTAGTAAAAACATACAAAAAGATATTTATTTATATGAAATACTGACTTTGGTAGTCAATACCATGAAAACTAGCAACACCGTATTTTTTGTTTATAACTCAAATGTATAGACTAATATATTGCTAATCCATTAGCAAAGTTTGAAAAATATGCAACGAGGGATTTTTGAAATATTTACAAATTCCTAGTAAAAACATACAAAAATATATTTATTTATATGAAATACTGACTTTGGTAGTCAATAGTATGAAAACTAGCAACACCGTATTTTTTGTTTATGACTCAAATAGATAGACTAATATATTGCTAATCCATTAGCAAAGTTTGAAAAATATGCAACCAGGGATTTTTGAAATATTTACAAATTTCTAGTAAAAACATACAAAAAGATATTTATTTATATGAAATACTGACTTTGGTAGTCAATAGCATGAAAACTAGCAACACCGTGTTTTTTGTTTATGACTGAATTAGATAGACTAATATATTGCTAATCCATTAGCAAAGTTTGAAAAATATGCAACGAGGGATTTTTGAAATATTTACAAATTTGTAGTAAAAACATACAAAAAGATATTTATTTATATGAAATACTGACTTTGGTAGTCAATACCATGAAAACTAGCAACACCGTATTTTTTGTTTATGAGTGAATTAGATAGACTAATATATTGCTAATCCATTAGCAATGTTTGAAAAATATGCAATGAGGGATTTCTGAAATATTTACAAATTTCTAGTAAAAGCATACAAAAATATATTTATTTATATGAAATACTGACTTTGGTAGTCAATAGCATGAAAACTAGCAACACTGTATTTTTTGTTTATGACTCAAATAGATAGACTAATATATTGCTAATCCATTAGCAAAGTTTGAAAAATATGCAACGAGGGATTTTTGAAATATTTACAAATTTCTAGTAAAAACATACAAAAATATATTTATTTATATGAAATACTGACTTTGGTAGTCAATAGCATGAAAACTAGCAACACCGTATTTTTTGTTTATGACTCAAATAGATAGACTAATATATTGCTAATCCATTAGCAAAGTTTGAAAAATATGCAACAAGGGATTTTTGAAATATTTACAAATTTCTAGTAAAAACATACAAAAAGATATTTATTTATATGAAATACTGATTTTGGTAATCAATAGCATGAAAAGTAGCAACACCGTATTTTTTGTTTATGACTGAATTAGATAGACTAATACATTGCTAATCCATTAGCAAAGTTTGAAAAATATGCAACGAGATATTTTTGAAATATTTACAAATTTCTAGTAAAAACATATAAAAAGATATTTATTTATATGAAATACTGACTTTGGTAGTCAATAGCATGAAAACTAGCAACACCGTATTTTTTGTTTATGACTGAATTAGATAGACTAATACATTGCTAATCCATTGGCAAAGTTTGAAAAATATGCAACAAGGGATTTTTGAAATATTTATAAATTTCTAGTAAAAACATACAAAAGGATATTTATTTATATGAAATACTGACTTTGGTAGTTAATAGCATGAAAAATAGCAACACCGTATTTTTTGTTTATAACTCAAATAGATAGACTAATATATTGCTAATCCATTAGCAAAGTTTGAAAAATATGCAACGAGGGATCTTTGAAATATTTACTAATTTCTGGTAAAAACATACAAAAAGATATTTATTTATATGAAATACTGACTTTGGTAGTCAATACCATGAAAACTAGCAACACCGTATTTTTTGTTTATGACTGAATTAGATAGACTAATAGATTGCGAATCCATTAGCAAAGTTTGAAAAATATGCAACAAGGGATTTTTGAAATATTTATAAATTTCTAGTAAAAACATACAAAAGGATATTTATTTATATGAAATACTGACTTTGGTAGTTAATAGCATGAAAAATAGCAACACCGTATTTTTTGTTTATAACTCAAATAAATAGACTAATATATTGCTAATCCATTAGCAAAGTTTGAAAAATATGCAACGAGGGATTTTTGAAATATTTACAAATTTCTAGTAAAAACATACAAAAATATATTTATTTATATGAAATACTGACTTTGGTAGTCAATACCATGAAAACTAGCAACACCGTGTTTTTTGTTTATTACTAAAATAGATAGACTAATATATTGCTAATCCATTAGCAAAGTTTGAAAAATATACAACGAGGGATTTTTGAAATATTTACAAATTTCTAGTAAAAACATACAAAAAGATATTTATTTATATGAAATACTGAATTTGGTAGTTAATAGCATGAAAACTAGCAACAGCGTATTTTTTGTTTATGACTGAATTAAATAGACTAATATATTGCTAATCTATTAGGAAAGTTTGAAAAATATGCAACGAGGGATTTTTGAAAGATTTAGAAATTTCTAGTAAAAACATACAAAAAGATATTTATTTATATGAAATACTGATTTTGGTAATCAATAGCATGAAAACTAACAACACCGTATTTTTTGTTTATGACTGAATTAGATAGACTAATATATTGCTAATCCAATAGCAAAGTTTGAAAAATATGTAACGAGGGATTTTTGAAATATTTACAAATTTCTAGTGAAAACATACAAAAAGATATTTATTTATATGAAATAATGACTTTGGTAATCAATAGCATGAAAACTAGCAACTACGTATTTTTTGTTTATAACTCAAATAGATAGACTAATATATTGCTAATCCATTAGCAAAGTTTGAAAAATATGCAACGAGGGATTTTTGAAATATTTACAAATTTCTAGTAAAAACATATAAAGATATTTATTTATATGAAATACTGAATTTGGTAGTCAATACCATGAAAAATAGCAACACCGTATTTTTTGTTTATAACTCATATAAATAGACTAATATATTGCTAATCCATTAGCAAAGTTTGAAAAATATGCATCGAGGGATTTTTGAAATATTTACAAATTTCTAGTAAAAACATACAAAAAGATATTTATTGATATGAAATACTGATTTTGGTAATCAATAGCATGAAAACTAGTGACACCATATTTTTTGTTTATGACTGAATTAGATAGACTAATATATTGATAATCCATTAGCAAAGTTTGAAAAATATGCAACGAGGGATTTTTAAAATATTTACAAATTTCTAGTAAAAACATACAAAAATATATTTATTTATATGAAATACTGACTTTGGTAATCAATAGCATGAAAACTAGCAACACCGTATTTTTTGTTTATGACTCAAATAGATAGACTAATATATTGCTAATCCATTAGCAAAGTTTGAAAAATATGCAACAAGGGCTTTTGTGAAATATTTACAAATTTCTGGTAAAAATATACAAAAAGATATTTATTTATATGAAATACTGACTTTGGTAGTCAATACCATGAAAACTAGCAACACCGTATTTTTTGTTTACAACTCAAATAAATAGACTATATATTGCTAATCCATTAGCAAAGTTTGAAAAATATACAACGAGGGATTTTTGAAATATTTACAAATTTCTAGTAAAAACATACAAAAAGATATTTATTTATATGAAATACTGACTTTGGTAGTCAATACCATGAAAGCTAGCAACACCGTATTTTTTGTTTATGACTGAATTAGATAGACTAATATATTGCTAATCCATTAGCAAAGTTTTAAAAATATACAACGAGGGATTATAATAATAGATTAGAGACATATCATAAATAGCAAGTATATTACCTTTTTTTAATGGCACGTGTGTATATTTTTTTCCAACTCAATTTTTATTTCGAATTCTACCCAGTTAGGTAATTAAAACTGTAGCCAGCAGGCCCATCAATATTTGAAAGGAACACGGGGGCGAGTCCGTCTTGCGGTGCAGTGAGGAACGAGCCGGGGCAAATGTAAATCCCAATTAAGCTTGTCCGGGACTCTGGAATCTACTGTGCGGGGGGTTCGAGACCGCAAGACAACTGATTGATTCAACTAAGCACATGTCCACCGAGGATACCGTCGTAAATTACAAGCTGTCGGGTCTGCTACGTCTTGCAAGTTTACCTTTACATCCATTTCTAATACAATACACACGGTGTGTACGCACTTCCATAAATCTCCATTCTTTTTTTCCGCTGCGTTGTTGTTGTTAAGAGTGTGTGTGTGTATAGAGAGACATTAAACTATGCTCAATTCATGGGAGACATGAGTATGTATGCTAAAGTAATTTTTTAGTTCTATCAGTTTATATATTCTTATGCATACCAGTGAAGATGCGAAATATGGGTAAAAAAATTCAAAAAAATGTGGAAAACGTGAAAATTTCAGAAAATGTGAAAAATGTTAAAAAAATGTAAAAATGTAAAAAAAGTAAAAAATATCAAAAAACGTCAAAAACGTAAAAAATTTCATAAAAATGTGAAAAATTTAAAAATAAAATTTATTACATTATTGTGTGTGAAATTAATATCACTAAAAACAATATTGTCTGTGTCCGGATTACTGAAATATCGTAAAAAATGTGTCAATATAAAGAATAGATTTAATTTTACGAAAAAAATCTATTTATTATTTAATCGTATGTGAGAATAAATATTAGCAAAATATAACATCCAGGAAATGGTATAGTTTGTAGTTTTCCTTAAAACTGTAAAGCTTGTTTTAGACAAGAAAATTTCTTGATTCAAAAGTTGTTCAAGAAATCAATTAATATATTGAAAATATTAATTATTTTTATGAATTTTTGTCACGAATAACTTTAATAACTAATAATAGGGAGAATATTATTTTCAGTTTGTATTATCTTTTACCGTTAACGGGATTATTTAGTCGAAAGGTTCCCAAACTATTTCGACAACCGCCCCCCATGAGATAAAAAGTTATTCAGCGCCCCCCTAGTCTAATACAAGTCGACAGTATTGATCTGCTTCAAGTTTAATCTAATGTTAATTTGAAAAATGAGGTACATTCTCTCTACATCTTCCGAACAACAGGCGAAAATATTTTTTTTAATTCACTTGTCTACTCCTTTATTGTTATTGTGGTCCCTTATAAGGCACTTTACACGATCAATATTACTGTCAATATTTTAGAATAATGACAGTATTACTGTGCAATAATATGTTTAAAATGTTAATTATTCTAAAATATAGACATTATTGCTTATCGTGTAAGGCATAGAAATGATGCAATGAAGAGAATACTGATGTTTTTCCGGAAAATTGATTACTTGATAAATATTATATACTGACAGTGCTAGGATGGACAGTATTATTGACCGTGTAGGTGCCTTTATCTTTATTCAACGCCTTCACAAGAGGGAATCACTGGTTTAATCGATTGTTGTTTATATTAATAGTTGCCCAACTATTTTCTGGAGCTGTAAATTTTAGTGATTTTAATTCATAACTCCTCGATGAAAAACAATACCATTTACCGAGACCACAATCATCGGATTGAATCAACAATTTTTAATTACATGCTATATTTGTTTTGCTAGGTGAAAATTTTAATATTAGCACAGCGTTTTCCGTGTAATTTCTCCATGTTGACTGTTGCCGCTTGCTAAGGAGCGAGTTGCTGCAGGGAGCGCGAAGTAGTTTATTGTGTAGTGTTGTGTGTACTCCAAAGTAGATAGGTAGAGTGTTATCTCGGTGGAAACAGTGCAGCTCCGTCGCTAATGAAGCCCTTACCTCACCACACCCGACTCCCGTAAGATTCATCTGCAGGATTCTCTAATTGCATTCTCTTCATTTCTAATGAAACTCCCTCATACAGCCAACTACTTGAAATCTACACACCCACAACCCTATATAAAAAACGCTCATCAAGCGACCAAATAAATAAATCAAATTATTCACGCGGCGAATTAATTTATAACACCGGTAGTCAGCAGTGAAATCCCGGCTGCTGCATTCCTGTATGCAGGCGGTAATATATTACCGCGTTGTATTTTTTTTTTCTTCACAATTTCCTGGGACGGCGAATGATTTGTAGCGATCTAAATAACTCGTATTCTATTTCGCGATTCTTTATTTCCCTTACTGGTCCATTCCGGGGCCGACTTTCCGAACTCCGTCCATAAATCACGGGACGAGACAGCATACGTTAGGAGCGTGCTCCGGCCATATTCAGTAGCAGCAGAACTTACAAGTAATATATCAAAAACGTAATATATCTGTAACGCATCATACATACACGGCGAGGTCACAAAAAAGCTCTAATGGTATGCGCGTTTATGTTATGATTGTATTCACAATTGAACGGTGTAATTTCTAGAAAAGTTACAATATTAAACGCACTTTTTGCTTGATAATAGCAAGTTGGATATAAAATATAAAATATAACTAATGCATGTTCTGTGCATCAGTGACATAATATATTTTATATTTTATATCCAACTTGCTATTATTGCATAATTTTTTCAACTTCAATTCTTAGAGAATCAGTGAGTGATACGTTTTATTTACGGATGCACGCGCATAGCAATTTAACCGGCAGCATAAAACGTTTTGTATGAAAAGTAAACAAGATCGTAAATAGTAATATTGGCGAGTGTCCAAGTATATTACAAACCGGCAAAAGCGTTGAGCATCGTTTAGGTTTTACGACGGACGGTCCATGTGTATGTGTATGTGTGTGTTGTTGCATGTGTGCATTACATCCACGTATGCTCATGCGAGGCTACTTTATTAGTCCGACATAAACTACTGGGCGCCCATTAATTTTATTATAATAAGCATCATTAGTTCTAAATGATACGTCATTATTTTCTTACTCTGTTTCTTAATTGTGTGATTTATAACGTCTAAATTGCCACCGGTGTGTGGTGGTACGTGTTTAATTACGGCCGCTTTCAGAAAATTCGTAGGAACCACGCACACGCCTTAAATGGCCATGTGAAATGCACTGTAATATGGAATTAATGCGGCAGCAGGCTCAAATCCTCTTACTTATTTCTCATTCAAGAAAGCAACGGTGTACTTGTTACATAAATTGGATTACATTTGAAATCACAATGGATGGACTGTAACTGACGCTAATTTATAAATTGCTGCAATAATTATAGTTGACAATAATATTGATTAAATGGTTTGTTGTAGTTGTTGAATCATGGTGGGTTTATGGACAAATAAAATACAAAACTCAGCTCATTGGTCTCGCCTCTACATTCCCTAGATAATGTATTTATTGTTACTATAACAACGAAAACTTATAGGTTAGTTATAGATCCATTTATGGAACGTTTCTAAATACATGATCTGGGGAATGTAGTTACTTTAGATTCTCTCTATTGTAAACACTGAATAATTAAACAAAAGGTGTCATCAAAGCTCCAATCAGAAGTGCTATTTAAGGTGTTTGACATTTGTTTTTGGAAATTTCTTTGTGCTATAAGAACGAATACTTATGGGTTCAATAGCTATTGATAGATTTATGGAACGTCGGTGAATACGGGGATGGGTAAAAATATGATGGCATGGTTATTACCATATGGGTGTGCATTATTAATTGATGTGGTACCGCCAGATGGCGTTTAACAGTCCTCCTAGGGGGTTAGTTGTATCATTTTTTTATATAACCACTCTAGATATTGTGTGAATTCATCCTCACTAGCTGAGATGAGATCTAATAATATTGAAATCTAGATATGTAGATTACTAAGAGGTGGAATCACTCTTGTATATGTTTTGTAGGTATACATTTATATAAATTTGATCATTTGAAAATGTCTACGTAAAAATAAGCCATTTCGAAATCAAATCATGACATAAAATCCACAATGATAAATTTTTTTGATTGAAATTTTCTGCCGACAGACAGCAAGGCTACCTTTAGCCGAGCGTGACAAAGCCGCCCCCCAATGTACGCACGTACATGTGTATTGAAGTCAAAAAGCGGCGGTCCGCATTATCTCTCCTGTTAGTGTTTGGCTCACCGCGATGGGCAGTGATGGATGCGTGCCTGTCCCGGAAACAGTTAATCAATTGTTCCAGCGCACGGTACGCATAGCTTATTCCGTTGTCTGCTGACAGGCTTTGTTCAGCAGCCATCATTACTCTGCCAATCACCGGGCCTCGGGAGTCGCGAGATTCGCCTGCACACGGGGGCCATAGATTAAACCACAAACGCGAGCCAGTAAAGTCGTTTATTACAAGACCTCTGTTTAATTCCCATATAAAATACACGCGGATCCACTCGGAACAGTCGATAGATAGATCCGCTTGGTGGAGGATTCTTTTTTTGCGGCAGAGAGGAACATATTTCAGCACAGCAATTTATCTTGGCGAGCCGCTACTACTACGCATCCTGCCGACGCTGGTCGCGAGTCCTTGTCATGCAGGCCGCGTAGTAAGCCGTCGCGGCGCCGCCGCCATGCTGATTTGCATGCGACGCCATGCCAGGAGCGCGGGGGCGGCGGCCCCGACTCAGGGAAAGTAATCGATATGTTATAGCCCGCGAGGAATCAAGTTTTGTCTACCGTTTTATGGCCATAACACAACACCGTGCGGCATGCCATATCACAATTAAATGCCGATTTCGGTTTTAATGGCCGCTAAACACACGAATTATTATCACGGCGTATTAAGTAAATTATTAATAATTACCGGCTGAAGACGGAAAAAATCGGAAATTCGATTTTAATGAGGCTGGGCTAATTGAAAATGTCGAATCGTTAGTACTGAAAAGGATTATAAAACGCAGCGTGCGGGCCCGACTGCATGTATGTTTATGTGTAACACTTTCGCCGGTTTCTGAATGAACTTACGTCACTCTTACATGATTGCGCTATTTATCTAAATATGCGCAATCATTATATTCAAATGAACTTGCTAGAGTGCGGTTACAGCAGGAATTATGTTTTCGGTTTTAATGCGGTCGTATAAAGCTCTGTACTACTACGTTTACGGTTATTTCTGCATATCTCACCGATATCGAGCTGTATTTATAATACTACTATACTTTTACAGTATACTACTTACACAAATAGGACGTTAATTTATTTTACTAATCTAATATTTATTTATTTTATTGTTTATAAATTAATCATATTTCAAGATACCAATATGTTTTATGTATAAGAACCGAAAGTATTTCGCAAACAATATACTTCAACATAACTGCACGACAAGACATAAGGCCAACTATGTGTATCCTCTTCATAAGTATTCTTATACCGAATATGCATGTTTTAAGTTTTATTATTATTATTATTATTATTATTATATTGAACTATGGCGTGATTTATTAGCTGACGTTAATTGTAACGTCAGGTAATAAATCACTGACAAGTGACAGATATTATAAAACGCATTGCGCAATATAAGTGGCGATGGTCAGGATACGTGGCCAGAGAAGACCTTGATAAGTGGATTATCCTGATATTAAAATAGCGGCCAAGAACAACAAAACGAAGCACGGGAAGACCCCAGAAGAGATGAACAGACGACATTAGAGCGATAGCGGGTTACAACTGGTTCCAAACTGTCCAGAACAGAACCGAGTGGAAAAAATTGTAACAGGCCTACATTCAGGAGTGGATGAGCACAGGTCGAGGAATAAGAAAAAGAAGAATAAATCACTCAGTCATGAAAGGAGTTGTGATGTCCATCTGGGACTTACACGAACCTCTTAAGGAAGATTGTTATTGTTATTGTTATTTGACCACATTTAAATTACGTAGCTATAAACCGTACTATATTACAGTAAAAAAGTGTTCTCTTGCACATTATTCTCATCTTTAATTATATTTAAAATTGTTTTTACCTTGATCGTGCGATTTATCCTGTAGCCACCAATAGTTGGACCATTACCTGCAATAAAAACAAACATATTATTTACATGACTAAATCGCATTGATAGCTACCTACATATCTCATAAATAAGCTTCTAAACGTAAGGCAAGTTATTATGATTAATATAAGTTATTATTAGTTAGAAAACAGTCACAGGAAGACTGAAAGAAGCTAATTTGACCACAAGATGTCGTACCGTAGTTCTTCGGTTCATACAAAATCATAAAATTTAACAATTAGAATTTGCGAGACTTCATGTTAATATGACCAACGAGCAATGGAAGAATATTTCACGGATGAGACCTGAATTCAATTATGGAAGCCAGATGAACGAAACTACGTCTACAGAAGACTAGGAGAATGGTACGCTCTTTGTAACCTCATGTTTTGTAGCATTAGTTTTAGAAAATATAAAATGTAAAATTTGAATGGAGAAGAACACAGAATGGATAATGTAGAATGTAGAATATAAAATGTAGAATGTAGAATGCAGAATGTAGAATGTAGAATGGGGAATGTGGAATGTGGAATGTGGAATGTGGAATGTAGAAGGTAGAAGGTAAAAGGTAGAAGGTAGAAGGTAGATGGTAGATGGTAGAAGGTAGAAGGTAGAAGGTAGAAGGTAGAAGGTAGAAGGTAGAAGGTAGAAGGTAGAAGGTAGAAGGTAGAAGGTAGAAGGTAGAAGGTAGAAGGTAGAAGGTAGAAGGTAGAAGGTAGAAGGTAGAAGGTAGAAGGTAGAAGGTAGAAGGTAGAAGGTAGAAGGTAGAAGGTAGAAGGTAGAAGGTAGAAGGTAGAAGGTAGAAGGTAGAAGGTAGAAGGTAGAAGGTAGAAGGTAGAAGGTAGAAGGTAGAAGGTAGAAGGTAGAAGGTAGAAGGTAGAAGGTAGAAGGTAGAAGGTAGAAGGTAGAAGGTAGAAGGTAGAAGGTAGAAGGTAGAAGGTAGAAGGTAGAAGGTAGAAGGTAGAAGGTAGAAGGTAGAAGGTAGAAGGTAGAAGGTAGAAGGTAGAAGGTAGAAGGTAGAAGGTAGAAGGTAGAAGGTAGAAGGTAGAAGGTAGAAGGTAGAAGGTAGAAGGTAGAAGGTAGAAGGTAGAAGGTAGAAGGTAGAAGGTAGAAGGTAGAAGGTAGAAGGTAGAAGGTAGAAGGTAGAAGGTAGAAGGTAGAAGGTAGAAGGTAGAAGGTAGAAGGTAGAAGGTAGAAGGTAGAAGGTAGAAGGTAGAAGGTAGAAGGTAGAAGGTAGAAGGTAGAAGGTAGAAGGTAGAAGGTAGAAGGTAGAAGGTAGAAGGTAGAAGGTAGAAGGTAGAAGGTAGAAGGTAGAAGGTAGAAGGTAGAAGGTAGAAGGTAGAAGGTAGAAGGTAGAAGGTAGAAGGTAGAAGGTAGAAGGTAGAAGGTAGAAGGTAGAAGGTAGAAGGTAGAAGGTAGAAGGTAGAAGGTAGAAGGTAGAAGGTAGAAGGTAGAAGGTAGAAGGTAGAAGGTAGAAGGTAGAAGGTAGAAGGTAGAAGGTAGAAGGTAGAAGGTAGAAGGTAGAAGGTAGAAGGTAGAAGGTAGAAGGTAGAAGGTAGATGGTAGAAGGTAGGGGCTACCCACCCACCCCACCTTTGATCGCATAGTTTTTATCATTAGGATAACGCTCTCCTTGGAATAGTTTAAACAATATAAAACATCTGTATCCATTAAAAAACTGTGCGAGCAAAGGTGGGGTTGGCGGACGGTCCCTACCAATCTGACTATGCCCGTCCACTATTTCAAACGACTTGAACTATGCACTATACTGTTACCCCTGACTTTCTATTATTCAATAAATTTCATTTGTTATTTTACGTCGAATTTGAAAAAACATGTGAGAAACAATGTAGTGCATAGTTCAAGTCGTTTGAAATAGTGGACGGGCATAGTCAGGTTGGTAGGGAACACCCGCCCACCCTACCTTTGCTCGCATAGTTTTTTAAGGGATACAGATGCTTTATATTGTTTACAATATTCCAAGAAGAGTGTTATCCTATGATAAAAACTATGCGATCAAAGGTGGGGTGGGCGGGCGGCCCCTACCAACCTGACTATGCCCGTCCACTGTTTCAAATGGCTTGAACTCTGCACTATACTGTTACCCGTGACTTTCTATTATTCAATAAATTTCATTTGTTATTTTACGTCGAATTTGTAAAAAACAAGTGAGAAACAATGTAGTGCATAGTTCAAGCCGTTTGAAATAGTGGACGGGCATAGTCAGGTTGGTAGGGGCCGCCCGCCCACCCCACCTTTGATCGCATAGTTTTTATCATAGGATAACACTCTTCTTGGAATAGTTTAAACAATATAAAACAACTGTATCCATTAAAAAACTATGCGAGCAAAGGTGGGGTGGGCGGGCGTTCCCTACCAACCTGACTATGCCCGTCCACTATTTCAAACGACTTGAACTATGCACTATACTGTTACCCCTGACTTTCTATTATTAAATTAATTTCATTTGTTATTTTACGTCGAATTTGTAAAAAAACATGTGAGAAACAATGTAGTGCATAGTTCAAGTCGTTTGAAATAGTGGACGGGCATAGTCAGGTTGGTAGGGGCCGCCCCCCCACCCCACCTTTGATCGCATAGTTTTTATCATAGGATAACACTCTTCTTGGAATAGTTTAAACAATATAAAAGATCTGTATCCATTAGAAAACTATGCGAGCAGAGGTGGGGTGGGCGGGCGGTCCCTACCAACCTGACTATGCCCGTCCACTGTTTCAAATGGCTTGAACTATGCACTATACTGTTACCCGTGACTTTCTATTATTAAATTAATTTCATTTGATATTTTACGTCGAATTTGAAAAAAAAACATGTGAGAAACAATGTAGTGCATAGTTCAAGTAGTTTGAAATAGTGGACGAGTAGTATGTAGTATGTAGTATGTAGTATGTAGTATGTAGTATGTAGTATGTAGTATGTAGTATGTAGTATGTAGTATGTAGTATGTAGTATGTAGTATGTAGTATGTAGTATGTAGTATGTAGTATGTAGTATGTAGTATGTAGTATGTAGTATGTAGTATGTAGTATGTAGTATGTAGTATGTAGTATGTAGTATGTAGTATGTAGTATGTAGTATGTAGTATGTAGTATGTAGTATGTAGTATGTAGTATGTAGTATGTAGTATGTAGTATGTAGTATGTAGTATGTAGTATGTAGTATGTAGTATGTAGTATGTAGTATGTAGTATGTAGTATGTAGTATGTAGTATGTAGTATGTAGTATGTAGTATGTAGTATGTAGTATGTAGTATGTAGTATGTAGTATGTAGTATGTAGTATGTAGTATGTAGTATGTAGTATGTAGTATGTAGTATGTAGTATATAGTATGTAGTATGTAGTATGTAGTATGTAGTATGTAGTATGTAGTATGTAGAATGTAGTATGTAGTATGTAGAATGTAGAATGTAGAATGTAGAATGTAGAATGTAGAATGTAAAATATCTTTATAATAAAATTTTAATCCCAGTATAGGGAGTCATAATGAAATCGAGCAAAAGACACACTCAAATTCGAAAAGCTTAGGTCCCCACAAGCAAATAAAAAAAATAACTAAAGCTCCCAGTCACCGAGCAGAAGATTATCGCCCATAAAACACAGACGTACTAAAACATTATAAAATCTAAACCGTGGCAACAGCTGAGCTTAATACGTTTAACCCTTCGGAGGATCCAATGGTCACGTTTTAAATTTCGCACGACCTCCTCCTCGTGGACGTCGGTGCGGGCGTCTAGGCAACAACAATGCGCCCGGCCGTTTAATGTGCCCTTAATTAAACCTGGAGCGCAATAAAACTCGGATATATGTCGCCGCTGTGCAAACAGTGTCGCGGGGGAACAAACTAAAAAATATCATGCAGACTGTGGGACGTTGGGGGGGTTTAGACTATTTATCAGTGTTTGCAAACAGCGACGTGGCGCGCGTGCAAGGACAAATCCGGCCATTAAGGCGTCAATAATGGCCGGGCGACGGCGTTAAAATACATAAATAACGAACCGGAGCCGAAGGGAAGCTAGCTGCGAGGACGGCCCTGATAGATAGACTACGCCGGGGAGTACAATCCAACCGCTTAAAATAAATAGTGAAATACATCTAATAAATTAAAATATCCTCCAACAATAAAAAATGAATAAAAAAATGAAAAATAAATAAGCTACAATGTTTTGTGTAGGTATATAATGCTGTAACTAAGATCCAAATCAATATTTTAGATTATTTGATACACTGAATTTTTATGATTTTTGAAATATTAAGATATATCAGAAAAGTGACTAATTTTACATATCCTTCTGCTGTAATGTTAATAACTATGTGAAATAATCAAGCTACATCACGTATCGTGGGTATGTAGCTGAGTAACTAAAGCGTGAATCAAAGTTTTCAATAATCCAACAAATTGTTTTTTGATGAATTTTTAAACATGAAGATATATCAGAAAAGCGACTTATTTTACATATCTGACAGCCGGAAGGTTAATAACAGCTAGAAATGAACAAGCTATAGCTAGTTTTGTAGCTATATAACAATGTAATAAAAACCCAAATGAAAATTATCAAAAATCCGACAATCTGTTTTTTTTAATGATTTTTTAAACATCAAGGTATATTTGAAAAATGACTTATTTTACACCTCTTACAGCTGTAAGGTTAACAACAGCTAGAAATAAACAAGCTATAGCTCGTTTTATAGCTATATAACTAAGTAAATAAAACCCTACTTAAAATTTTCAAAAATCCAACAAGCTGATTAGTTATAATTTTTTAAACGACAAGGTATATCAGAAAAGTCACTTATTTTACATATATTACAGCTATAAGGTTAATAATAGCTAAAAATAATCAAGTTATAGCCCGTTTTGTAGCTATATAATTTAGTAACTAAAATTCAAGTTAATTTTTTTTTAAATCCAAGAAAGTGATTTTTTATGATACATTAAACATCAAGGTATATGAAAAGCGTCTTGTTTTATATATCCTCCAACTGTATAAATAAAAAATGAATAAAAAATGAGAAATAAATAAGCTAAAATCTTTTGTGTAATTATATAATGGTGTAACTAAAATCCAAATCTAAATTTTCTAAAACTTGATAAACTGATTTTTTATGATTTTTGAAATATCAAGATATATCAAAAAAGTGACTAATTTTACATATCCTTCTGCTGTAATGTTAATAAGTGTGTGAAATAATCAAGCTAATCAGGTATTGTAGGTATGTAGCTGAGTAACTAAAGCCTGAATTAAAATTTTCAATAATCCGACAAACTGTTTTTTGAAAAAAATGAAAACATGAAGATATATCACAAAAGTGACTTATTTTACATAACTTACAGCCGGAAGGTTAATAACAGCTGGAAATGAACATGATATAGCTAGTTTTGTAGGTATATAACTATGTAACTACAACTCAAATGAAAATTTTCAAAAATCTGACAATCTGATTTTTTATGATTTTTTAAACATCAAGGTATATTTGAAAAATGACTTATTTTACACCTCTTACAGCTGTAAGGTTAATAACAGCTAGAAATAAACAAGCTATAGCACGTTTTATAGTTATATAATTAAGTAACTAAAACATTACCTAAAATTTTCAAAAATCCAACAAGCTGATTTGTTATAATTTTTTAAACATCAAGGTATATCAGAAAAGTCACTTATTTTACATATATTACAGCTATAAGGTTAATAATAGCTAAAAATAATCAAGATATAGCCCGTTTTGTAGTTATATAACTAAGTAATAAAAAGTCAAGTCAAAATTTTTAAAAATCCAACAAACTGATTTTTTTATGATTTTTTAAACATCAAGGTATATGAGAAACGCGTCTTGTTTTATATATCCTCCAACTGTATACATAAAAAATTAATAAACAAATGAAAAATAAATAAGCTACAATCTTTTGTGTAGGTATATAATGCTGTAACTAAGATCCAAATCAAAATTTTAGAAAATTTGATAAACTGATTTTTTATGATTTTTGAAATATCAAGATATATCAGAAATGTGACTAATTTTGCATATCCTTCTGCTGTAAGGTTAATAACTGTATGAAATAATAAAGCTACATCATGTATTGTAGGTATGTAGCTGAGTAACTAAAACCTGAATCAAAATTTTTCATAATCCGACTAACTGTTTTTTGATAAATTTTTAAATATAAAGATATATCAGAAATATTACTTATTTTACATATCTTACAGCCGGAAGGTTAATAACAGTTAGAAATGAATAAGCTATACCTATTTTTGTAGCTATATAACTGTTTAACTAAAACCCAAATGAAAATTTTCAAAAATCCGACAATCTGATTTTTTATGATTTTTTAAACATCAAGGTTTATTTGAAAAATGACTTATTTTACACCTCTTACAGCTGTAAGGTTAATAACAGATAGAAATAAACAAGCTATAGCTCGCTTTATAGCTACATAACTAAGTAACTGAAAACATAATTAAAATTTTCAAAAATCCAACAAGCCGATTTGTTATAATTTTTTAAACGTCAAGGTATATCAGAAAAGTGACTTATTTTACATATATTACAGCTATATGGTTACTAATAGCTGAAAATAATCAAGCTATAGCCCGTTTTGTAGTTATGTAACTAAGTAACTAAAATTCAAGTCAACATTTTTTTTAATCCCACAAACTGAATGTTTATGATTTTTTAAACATCAAGGTATATCGGAAAAGCGTCTTATTTTATATATCCTCCAACTGTAAGGTTAATATAAAACGAGAAATAAATAAGCTATAATCTGTTGTGTAGGTATATAATGGTGTATCTAAAATCCAAATAAAAAAATTCGAAAATATGATAAACTGATTTTTTATGATTTTTGAAATATCAAGGTATATCAAAAAAGTGAGTAATTTTGCATATGCTCCTGCTGCAAGGTTAATAACTATGTGAAATAATCAAGCTACATCACGTATTATAGGTATATAGCTGAGTAACTTGAATCATAATATTCAATAATCCGACATTTTGATATTTTGATTTTTAAACATGAAGATATATCAGAAAATATTCTATAGAGTTAGTTTTAAGCATCAGCTTTGCAGTGCAGAGTGTAAGTCATGTTCCCACTAAATATATTTTAGAAGAAAAGTGTTTGCCTCCATCGGACAACGAAAACAATAACAATTAACTAATCGTTTATTTTTTTTTTAATTTACCAGTTACGTTATAATGGCGAATGCGCCGGGTTTCAAGAAACTTTTCTTAGCCGCCACCAGCTCGCCTGTTTGTTTATCGAAGTGGTAGGGCTAGATAAAAGTCACCCCTTTGGCGCGGAGTTGTAGAAAGACGGGGGTTGTCGAATGACATGCGACTAACTCTATTTACTCAACAACCCGGTCGGTCCGTTCGACTGCTTTATTGGCAAAGGGCCGGGCGTCTGGAAGGCGCATGCGGCGTGCACACACATATACACCCTCACAGACACACACAGTTAATTAATACGAATTGAAGACCTAATTTACATCCGTGGGTCTGTCTCTAACGAACTATCTGGAGGTGAAACCCGACAATCGAATTTAACCCGAAGGACACGGCGATGGGGCGTGGGGGGGAGATGAAGTCGGCAATTTAATAATATCCGCATCGCCAAAAAAGAAGTTTACAATCACCCTCCCTTACCAACTAATGACGCCGCAGAGGGTGCATTAACACGTTATACGGTTTCACACCTCCCGGCCCAAATGAGATATATCTGATGATTTGCCGGGTTGATGGACACGAATGGACAGATGGGCGGAAGATCTGATAAGGTGCATTGATATAAAAACCGCGGGATGTGATTGCACAAAAGCCGCGCGCTAAGAGGATTACCAGTACGGGGTGTGCGAGACCGGTTTTTAGTTTCGGGCATATGGCCGGTCTCGGTATTGTCACACATTCGCTTTTTTTTTGTGTGTGTGCGGTGTGCATGTGAGGCCTGAGCCGACGTCGGGGCGGAAGCGTTAAATTCGCGTTGGGGGCGCCCGAAAGGCGATTTGAGCGGACCGCATGGTTGGAATAAATGCGGCTGATGGGTAATGGTGCTTTAAATTTCGACAGATTTGCGGAGAAAGTATTTATGTACACGGAAATATAGTATATTATATTAACTGTTTTTTCGTCAATCGTGAAATAAACAAGTTACAGAGGTCCTTCTTATTTGGCTCACACTGTATAGACAGAGATAAAAAAAGATATATAGAGAAATATATAGAAAGTGATATAGAGAGAGATATATATATATATATATATATTTTCTAATAGTTTGATTAAATTTAAAAAATTTCAAACTTTATAAAACTATATGCTTATTAAATAATAATGATTGGCCAAGATAAATATAGAGACATAAACGACGTACATTTATTATTAATAAAATATAAAATTTAAACCTAAATATTTTCTATTGTCTCGTCCAAACACCACAAAGCCCTTCTGTTTTAACCCACTATTTTTTTCCATTCTCCCCCCATATCAAGTTCATCGACTTTGGCAACCGACGTCCACATACAGCGAGTCTTACGGCACGCCGGTCCGGGTAAGTCCGGGTATCGATTTAAAGGCGCATCTAATTAAAAGTCCGGGCACGTCGCGCGCGCCCAACTCCGGTGACACTGTTTCGGAATTCCTGTTCCTCCGAAGAACTGTCCAAACGTTACATCCACTTTATAAATCATAAAATTCATTATCTCTTTTCAAAATACCCCCCAACATATACTTCGTACAGCAACTCAATGTAGTAACAATTCAATAATATGAAAAGTCACCAAGTTTTTAGCAACTCGCCCGAAAAGCACAAATAAATTTAGAAACATGAAACAAAAAATATGTGCAATTATAAATTGTATTAATATATAAAGTAGACCGTCTTTCTTTAGAAATTAGTTTAAAAACGCTATATTTTATTATTTATTATTGTCATAAAAATAATCGTGCAATGAAGATTATTGGTTGTAAAGTGTTGTATTTAAAAAAAAGGTCTGATAGTGTTTGGCAGTGCCATATCAAACGTTATCTATAACAACATGGCTCTATTACTCGCAAGACTAACCAAACTATTTACTATTTCAATCTACATTGTCTGCATTACACTGTTGTCTTCAACTTTCTATAATTCAATTAATTTAATTTTGAAGGTAAGGTAAATACAGGATGATTACACTCCGCTGAGCTTCTTCGATTACCAACCGAAAACCTTTGGAGCTGATAGCTATAAAGTTATATGTTACAAGGGATAGTGCTTGAAAAAAGACGAAATAATATTTAATATCAATAGCGATAATTATCAGATTCATATTAAATATTAACACTTTTTTTTAATAGTGTTGTTAAATTTGAGAGATGGTGCTTGATAAAAGACAAAATAATAGTAGTCAATCTGATCCTTATATCTGTTCATCTAAGAGTGTTGTTAAATTTAAGAGATGGTGCTTGAAAAAATGAAGAAATAATATTTAATATAAATATTGATAATTATCAGATTGATCTTAAATATTATTAACACTTTTTTTAATAGTGTTGTTAAATTTGAAAGATGGTGCTTGATAAAAGACAAAATAAAGGTAGTCAATCTGATCCTTATATCTGTTTATCTAATAGTGTTGTTAAATTTGAGAGATGGTGCTTGAAAAAATGAAGAAATAATATTTAATATAAATATCGATAATTATTAGATTGATCTTAAATATTATTAACACTTTTTTTTAATAGTGTGGTTAAATTTGAGAGATGCTGTTTGATAAAAAAAACAAAATAATAGTAGTCAATCTGATAATTATCTGTTCATCTAATAGTGTTGTTAAATTTGAGGGATGGTGCTTGATAAAAGACAAAATAATAGTAGTCAATCTGCTCCTTATATCTGTTCATCTAATAGTGTTGTTAAATTTAAGAGATGGTCCTTGAAAAAAAGAAGAAATAATATTTAATATAAATATCGATAATTATCAGATTGATCTTAAATATTATTAACACTTTTTTTAATAGTGTTGTTAAATTTGAGAGATGGTGCTTGAAAATAAAAAAAACAAAATAATATTTAATATCAATCTGATGATTATCTGTTGATATAATAGTGTTGTTAAATTTTCCACCATTCAACAATTTTTAACTCAGCCACGTCTGCACACTGGTGCCTTTTTAAGCAACAGCTGCCGTGCATTCGAATCCAATGATCGTGTGTGCAAAAAAGCGAAGCGACAAAGGGCCGTCCGCGCACTTATAGCCGGCTACCCGCGGTTCAAATTAGCCATATCGGGGGTTGCTACCCCTACACCCTGCGGCGCGCCTCGGGGCACATGACACCTCGTCTATTAACTGTTTTATTGTTACATTTCAATCCCCCATCGTTCGTAAGTGCGTAGGGCCGCGGACAATTGCCCGGCGATATATAGTTTTTTTCCCTCCTTCTCTGCCACCCCGTAATGACGTTATATGTGTGTTATTGTTGCTTTTCCGTATTTCTGGATATGGGGGAATTATGAGAAAATGCCCTAATAATGAGATACTTTCGCACGCTTTTGGTGTCCAGGAAGTTATTACAACCTAGGGCCATATAAGTGACAGACGGCGGGATTTATTGTGCATTTATTATTTTGTCGCCATAAAAATTTCTATTTTCTGTTTCACATGATTCAGTTTAGATGTGGGGTTTGTTTGCGGGATTTTCACCTATATATAATAATCTACGCAATTTCTGTAAAGGTAGGAAAACAAATCTTAATGGAAGAAAAAGCGTATAAATATTTAGGGGTATAACTCAATGAATATCTCACATTAAATAAACACATAAGCTCGGTTGTATATATAGGCAAGGTAACTGTAACCTGTGATTATATTATTAGATGTTGCATAAATTGCTTTTTAACTTTTCATTTCATAGCTTGATTATCTCTGTTTGACTATATTTCACTATATTTAAGTTTATTTTAGTATATTTGAGTATATTTAAGTATATTTGAATATATTTAAGTAAATTTAAGTATATTTAAGTTTATTTTAGTATATTCAAGTATTTTCAAGTATATTTAAGTATATTTAAGTAAATTTAACTATATTTAGGTATATTTAAATATATTTGAGTATATATAAGTATATATATATATATATATATATATATATATATATATATATATATATAAGTATATATAAGTATATTTAAATATATTAGACTATATTTGAACTATAGTTGAACTACAGTTACTATATTTGACTATATTTGACATATTTAACGTATTTGAGGAAATTTGACTATATTTGAAATATAGTTGGCTATATTTGACTATATTTAACAACATTTGACGATATTTAACTATATATTAGACTACATTTGACTATACTTGACTATATTTGTACTATATTTGTACTTTATTTGACAATATTTGACAATATTTGGCTATATTTGGCTATATTTGGCTATATTTGACTATATTTGACTATATTTGAACCATATTTGACTATATTCGACTATATTTGATGATATTTGACGATATTTGACTATATTTGAACTATATTTGACTATATTTGACATCTATTTGGACTATATTTGAATTATATTTGAACTATAGTTGGCTATATTTGACTATATTTGACAACATTTGATAATATTTGACTATATTTGACTATATTTAACCATATTTGACTATATTTGACTATATTTGAACTATAATTGAACTATAATTGAACTATATTTAACTATATCTGATGATATTTGAGGATATTTGACGATATTTGACTACATTTGACTACATTTGACGTATTTGAGTATATTTGAGTATATTGAAGTATATTGAAGTATATTGAAGTATATTGAAGTATATTGAAGTATATTGAAGTATATTGAAGTATATTGAAGTATATTCAAGTATATTTAAGTATATTTAAGTATATTTAAGTATATTTAAGTATATTTAAGTATATTTAAGTATATTTAAGTATATTTAAGTATATTTAAGTATATTTAAGTATATTTAAGTATATTTAAGTATATTTAAGTATACTATACAACATATAGTGGACAATATTTGACTATATTTGAGGAAATTTGGCTATATTTGACTATATTTAACAACATTTGACGATATTTAACGATATAATAGACTACATTTGACTATATTTAAACTATATTTGAATTATATTTGAACTATATTTGACTATATTTGACTATATTTGAACCATATTTGACTATATTCGACTATATTTGATGATATTTGACGATATTTGACTATATTTGAACTATATTTGACTATATTTGACATCTATTTGGACTATATTTGAATTATATTTGAACTATAGTTGGCTATATTTGACGATATTTGACTACATTTGACGTATTTGAGTATATTTGAGTATATTGAAGTATATTGAAGTATATTGAAGTATATTGAAGTATATTGAAGTATATTGAAGTATATTGAAGTATATTGAAGTATATTTAAGTATATTTATGTATATTTAAGTATATTTAAGTATATTTAAGTATATTTAAGTATATTTAAGTATATTTAAGTATATTTAAGTATATTTAAGTATATTTAAGTATATTTAAGTATATTTAAGTATATTTAAGTATATTTAAGTATATTTAAGTATATTTAAGTATACTATACAATATATACTGGACAATATTTGACTATATTTGAGGAAATTTGGCTATATTTGACTATATTTAACAACATTTGACGATATTTAACGATATAATAGACTACATTTGACTATATTTAAACTATATTTGAATTATATTTGAACTATATTTGACTATATTTGACTATATTTGAACCATATTTGACTATATTCGACTATATTTGACGATATTTGACGATATTTAATTATATTTGAACTATATTTGACTATATTTGACATCTATTTGAACTATATTTGAATTATATTTGAACTATAGTTGGCTATATTTGACTATATTTGACAACATTTGACAATATTTGACTATATTTGACTATATTTAACCATATTTGACTATATTTGACTATATTTGAACTATAATTGAACTATAATTGAACTATATTTACCTATATCTGATGATATTTGAGGATATTTGACGATATTTGACTACATTTGACGTATTTGAGTATATTTGAGTATATTGAAGTATATTGAAGTATATTGAAGTATATTGAAGTATATTGAAGTATATTGAAGTATATTGAAGTATATTGAAGTATATTGAAGTATATTTAAGTATATTTAAGTATATTTAAGTATATTTAAGTATATTTAAGTATATTTAAGTATATTTAAGTAAATTTAAGTATATTTGCCTATACTGGACAATATTTGACTATATTTGAGGAAATTTGGCTATATTTGACTATATTTAACAACATTTGACGATATTTAACGATATAATAGACTACATTTGACTATATTTAAACTATATTTGAATTATATTTGAACTATATTTGACTATATTTGACTATATTTGAACCAAGTATATTTAAGTATATTTAAGTATATTTAAGTATATTTAAGTATATTTAGGTATATTTAAGTATATTTAAATATATTTAAGTATATTTAAGTATATTTAAGTATATTTAAGTATATTTAAGTATATTTAAGTATATTTAAGTATATTTAAGTATATTTAAGTATATTTAAGTATATTGAAGTATATTTATGTATATTTAAGTATATTTAAATATATTAGACCATATTTGACGATATTTGACTATATTTGACTATATCTGACAATATTTGAACTATAGTTGGCTATATTTGACAATATTTGACTATAGTTGACTATATTTGGACTATATTTGAGTACATTTGAGTACATTTGAGTATATTTGAGTATATTTGAGTATATTTGAGTATATTTGAGTATATTTGAGTATATTTGAGTATATTTGAGTATATTTGAGTATATTTGTGTATATTTGAGTATATTTGAGTATATTTGAGTATATTTGAGTATATTTGAGTATATTTGAGTATATTTGAGTATATTTAAGTATATTTAAGTATATTTAAATATATTTAAGTATATTTAAGTATATTTAAGTATATTTAAGTATATTTAAGTATATTTAAGTATATTTAAGTATATTTAAGTATATTTAAGTATATTTAAGTATATTTAATTATATTTAATTATATTAGACTATATTTGAACCATATTTGAACTATAGTTGGCTATATTAGGCTATATTTGGCTATATTTGACTACATTGGACTATATTTGAACCATATTTGACTATATTCGACTATATTTGACGATATTCGACTATATTTGAACTATATTTGACTATTTTTGATTATATTTGACTATATTTGACAATATTTGAACTATATTTGAATTATATTTGAACTATAGTTAGCTATATTTGACTATATTTGACAATATTTGACAAAATTTGACTATTTTTGACTATATTTGACTATATTTAAGCATATTTGACTATATTTGAATTATAATTGAACTATAGTTGGCTATATTTAACTATATTTGATGATATTTGACGATATTTGACTAAAATTTACTATATTTGACTACATTTGAGTATATTTAAGTATATTTAAGTATATTTAAGTATATTTAAGTATATTTGAGTATATTTAAGTATATTTAAGTATATTTAAGTATATTTAAGTATATTTAAGTATATTTAAGTATATTTAAGTATATTTAAGTATATTTATGTATATTTAAGTATATTTAAATATATTAGACCATATTTGACGATATTTGACTATATTGGAACTATATTTGACTATATTTGACTATATTTGAGCTATATTTGACGATAATTGACTATATTTGAACTATATTTGACTATATTTAACTATATTTGACTATATTTGAGCTATATTTGACTATATTTGACTATATTTGACTATATTTGACTATATTTGACTATATTTGACTATATTTGACAACATTTGAGTATATTTGAGTATATTTGAGTATATTTGAGTATATTTGAGTATATTTGAGTATATTTGAGTATATTTGAGTATATTTGAGTATATTTGAGTATATTTGAGTATATTTGACTATATTTGAAGTATAATTGAACTATAGTTGGCTATATTTGGCTATATTTGACTATATTTGACAATATTTGACGATATTTGACTAAATTTTACTATATTTGACTACATTTCACTATATTTGACTATATTTGACTATATTTGAACAATATTTGGACTATATTTGAACAATATTTGACTATATTTGACTATATTTGTGATGTTCAGGAACTGTAATTACCTTCTAATAGATAGTGATCTGTTTCATGCGTAATTTTCTAATTTTATTTTATTTTATATTTTATTTTATTTTTTATTGTTCTTATTATGTTATTAATTTATGTGGTTATATAGTTTGCTGTGGTTTATATTACCTACTTTAAGTTAATTTAATTTCTGTTCATATAATGCTTTGTTTATTAAATCTGTTATTAATGGTATTCTTTATTATACATTTTTTGTTATTGTTATTTGTATATATATTGTTGTCCTCTAAGTGGAGACATCTGTTGGGGAATAAATGTTATTATTATTATTATTATTATTTGACCATATTTGTCTATTTATTTAATTTTCATTTTCATTTTCATTCGTTTGTGCGTAATTAAATTTGAAACTCTCTATAAAATTATACTATTAGGCAACACAAGTTACACCAACTGTTGTTTTTTTTCCGCGCATATTTTTGTTGGAGTTACTGAAATATATTGACCGGAAAGTGACATTTTCTGGGAAAGTGCTTTATCAACATATTTTCTCTGTTTGTGGACCGATTTTGATCAAATTTTCACAGGATCACCCCAACTCGGTTTCACAGCCAACTTGCAATTCCTCCGTTTTTCCAAAATTTTCTTCACAGGCAAATTCATATCCACACACAAACACTCACACGAACACACACACGCACACACACACACCCACACACACACACACGCGCGCGCGCACACAGACATTTTGGAAAAATAATCTATTTCGATTAGAAAAGTCATGAAACAAGTGGAGAAAAGTCAAAACAATGCCTTCCTTTAGATCAGTGATGTATTCGTTAAAGTAAAAATTCTTATGAGGAGCAGGCTTGAATGGCAATGATATATTGAACAACTTAACCAAAAAAACTCCTCTATCATGTAGAAAGCGAGCTCAGGCACCTAACTTTTGTGATTATTTATTATAAAATGAGAAGCAAGAACTGGAAATAAAAGAAGAAGAGGTAGACCAAGAAAAGAGTGGGACAACAGAATGGAGGAAATAATAATCAAGAAAGGAAAGACAGTCAAGCAAGCAAGAGAACTGGCGAAGAACAGAAAGTAGTGGAAAGAATTTACAAATGTATAAACAGTAATTGTAAATTATAATGTTAAGTAATGTAAATGTAATCTATAATTAATAACCACAAAAATTAGGTACCCTAGATGGCTCATAAATTTTCTATAATAAGTAATCAAAGAAATTGAGTTAGACTATTATATTTTTCTTTGATTTTAGTTAAAATGTTATTTTATTGCGAATGCTCTGCTAGAATGTACCCCCTCGTGCTATTTCAAGTCTGGGCAAAGGTTCGTGTGTATAGTTTAGTTTAGCTTAAAGTGGTGCAGACTGTACCGGGGCTGCGGCAATCAATACAAGGTGAAGACGGCCGCTGAATGCTAAACACCCGCGGTCTGCGGCCGGACGAACACCCCTACTTGCCTAGATACGGCGTATACACTCTCACGGAATGCGGCTTACGCCAAAACCAATGATTCCCTCTGCCCTCCAACAACAACAACACACACACAAAAACTACGCATTCTGAATCAACACGAATGTAAGGTGTTTATCGAATATTTCAAGCACGAGTGGTGGGTGGTTTTTTTTTTCTTCTGCTTCGTTAATACGACGGTTCTTGTTGTTTTCCGAATTACCGTCGTTTTAATGGCGGGACTGCAGCAATGGCCACAATTGTAGTTAGCAACGGAATGATTATAGCGACGGCGAGGCCATTTAACTACAAATAGATGTTCTTAACTACTATGATTAGATGGAGTCGGGGATTATAAGACCCTAGGCAAGGGTCTCCTTTATAACCCGAAAACGACTTTTAGGACATTTCGTGGAACATGCAAAATCGTAATCGAATCGTAACATTTTACTTACTGCCAGAATACTATATTAACTTGTCCAATAAATTACTGATACTAGTGAGTTTATTTCGTTTGGGTTTAGCTACAACTATAAGTGATCAGATTACTGATTGTTTTTATATTGATGTGTACTCTCTCATGTTAATATATACATTTATTTCCATAATACATAAAAATATGAAATAAATTATTAGTATTAAAAACAGAACATTCAGTGTTTTTAATACTAATAATTTATTTCATATGTTTATGTATTATGGAAATAAATTGTATCAAACGTAGAATCATAATAATTAGTTGTAAGTTTAGAATATAAATTAAGTATAATATATCGAGAAATCATTCACTTGTATTTATTTGATTATATAAACAAAGTTTCAGTAAACAAAATTATTAAAAGTAGTGAATAACTAAAAAATTTTGAAGGATAAATAAAATGAATTATCACAAAGTAGACGCCTTAACAATCCAATATTTAAAACATTTTGTTTTAATTAAAAAAATAAATAGAAAAAAAATTCGGGCCAATTCTGCGATTGGCGGGGATAACTGCAGAATTGATTGAAGAGCTTTTTAAGATAGAAAAAAAACAATATAAAAAATGGCGATCCTCAAAAAAATTTTTCTAAAAAAAGGTAAACATTTCATAGATATCTAAAAAAAAATATTTTTTTTAAATGTACATTTAATAGCTAACATTTTGAAAAAAGAAAACATTTCGATCGGCCAATTTTTGACAAAGCTATGGTAATTTGAAAAAAAATGCATTTTTTTTTTCAAATTGCCATAGCTTTGTCAAAAATTGACCCATCAAAATGTTTTCTTTTTTTTAAATTCATAACTTTTTATGAAAGAAGGGCGGAAAAGCCTCACGACTGATAGCCATAGGGCTATATATAATCATATAATCAATTAAATATTCCACATTCTATCTACACTAGTCAAAATTATTCTAAAGCTTCAATTACAAACAAAATGTATCTATTTTTATAGAAAATAGATACTTTTAACTTTAAATGAATGCTGGGATAATTCCTGAAGATGTTAAAGACCTAACTATCTTTTTTTCATCTCTAGATATTATAAAATAATAATAAAATCTTTAGTTAAAATTATAACTGTTGGAATATGCCCTCTTGGTTGTGTTCGCTACAATGCCCCCTTAATAACCCTTAAATTGTTAAAAATGTGTTGTGAAGTGCACTTATTTTTGTATATATTTATAATGTATAATAGGTTTAAACGGGTGCATGAGTGCCCCCAAGGCAATGCGATACCTGTTGTGTTTTAAAAGAGCCCTTGTGCCAGCAGGTCCCCGCGCGCACAATAATAACTTAAGTAGCCTCTATAATAGCACGTGAACGTGTGAAAAAGAATCAATTGCTCTACTACCCCTATACATCCCTCTACATACAGTGCGGGGCCGATGTTTCATTAATTGGCCTTGATTGGATAATTTACGGCCGCGCCTGGGCTACGTTTCTTTCCGTCATTTGCATAATTCCACCCCCAGCTCGTTATAGCGCCCGATGGAAATTTCAAAGTAATTTTCATTGGGAATTAAAGAGGTGTCATCTTTCAGACAGCATTAACGCAGCGGCGCCCTAACGCTCGCCGCGAAATTCAAACCGCGCCCAGGGGGGCTAACATCAAAGGGCCACCCCCAAAAGCCTTGAGGCGTCGGACCGGAACGTCGGTGCGTCCTTTAAAGTGTCGCCGCCCTCGGGACAACAAAACTTTGTGATGTTTAAATTATGAATTTAGATATGTATTAATGTCAGCAGATTACATTACCATGTATATGGTACGTGTGTCGGCCGGGAAATTGGGTGTAACTTAGATTACACGTCCGAATATACAGGCTCTTCAAAACTGACCGTAACGAAATTGATTGTATAACTAATACAATACATTTCTTACTTTTTTTATATAATACAAATATTTTAATTTAATTTAATTTGAAATGTAATATAATATTCTATATAAAAATGCCTACACCGAAAGGTAAAAGGCAAATAGATTATATAACCCACTGCTGATTTCTGTGAAGTCAAGGTAAATAACGGACGATTACACTCCTCAAAGCTTCTCCCTTTACCAGCGAAAGAACCGTCTGCTGATAGCTTTAAAGATATATATTTTTTTTTATAATCTTGTAAATTTTTAATACTTTTTAGAGAGAATCAATTTTTATTTCAGCTATCCTCCAAAAGCCTTTCAACCATATTCCATTTTTTTTTATATCTTACATTCGAGTCCCACCGGAGAGTAAAATGTACAAGATTATAAAAAAATATATATCTTTAACTAAGATTTTTTTTCTATTTCTATCTAATTAATTAGTATTCTCCAAGTAATAATAATTATTTGTTGGTATGCTGAAAGGAATTGTGGCATACCAACAATTAATTGATATTATTTGGAGAAATTTCATATCAAAGGCATTTTGATATGAAATTTATCTTTCAAAAAATTTAAAGCTCTTAATTAATTAAGAAAATTCGAATATTGTATTATTACATGACATTAAATTGCATAATGAAATTTAATTTTAACCATCGCAATGAAAATACTGGCCACAGCACTATTTTACAGTCGCGTCCGTAAAAATACCTTGTCGGTGCACACGGCCGATATTTTAATAAAACTTTATCGCTCCATAAAATTCTTTAAAGACGTTTCACTGTGTAATGGTCAATAATTCGGGTTTACAGCATATTTTGCAGAATGTCGCCACTTACGCCCGGGACGCGCGTCTTTTTAATTTAATCTTATCAAGCCGTTTGCAGATTTCATTGCGATTTTATTCGCTCCGTGTTTTTTTTTCTACCCCGGACCGAATTTGGGACGAGAATCTGTTATGAGCGCTCAGGTTTAATGGGCCGCGAGGTAATGTTGTTTGCTTTAAGAGTCGCAGAAGACCGTTTCGGGGTTTATGTCGATCGGCAATTAAAAGATTACGCGCCCGATTCGGGCCGGAGTGGCGAAATTGCGGCGGCGATTAAAATGTGTGGGTAAATGTTACAATGTAACAGGAATTATTATAAAGAAAGAACAGATAAACGCAAAATTATATTTAAAAGTTCTTGCAATCGTTTTAAAAAAACTTCTATCTTTATTAGCCTATCAGCTAGTCAAGGGAGAAGCTCAGAGGAGTTTAATCACACTGTATTTACCTTAACTCACAGAAAACCTCTGAAAAACTGTGAAAGGTGATTCGCGAAAATTCTATCCCCGATGGGGATCGAACTCAGGTTCCCCAATGCTCAGTACGAGACGGAAGACGCTTCTAACCACTGAGCTACTGAGCTGGGTTCAAGTATTTTATTATCTAAAATAAATTTAAAATTCTCATGAAATTTATTTAAAATTAATTAATTATGTAATTAAAAGTTATATTGACAGCAAGTTATCTATAATGTGATGCTAAAAAAGTAGATAATAAATAAGAAATGTGGTACCAAGATAGAGTGATAGAAGTACCCATAATTGTCGAAGCCACCGGCAAAATACGAATATCCTGACACAGATCTTCATCTTCATTCTTCATCACTGGCTATTCACTTGCAGATCGAAAAACCAACAAGGGAATACGGGAACAATGCAACACCCGGACATTATAAGATGGGTGCGGAGCAGAAGAAGACAGTGGAACGAGCACGTAACACGCATGCAGGACGATAGAATCGCCAAGATAGTCCGAGACGGTAAAACATACACCAAACGCCCTCTCGGCAGGCCACCGAAGAGGTGGAAGGACAGCTGGTCGTCGATATCACAGGAGCAGGACCCGCGATAAGAGTTTGGTCAAAACAAGCCACATGGCTTCCGAAAAGAAGAAGAAGAAGATCTTCATCGCACACGATTTTCAGAAAAAAAATTTCTTCGCTTAATAAATTCTTTATACTTCAAGAATATTTTATACTATTAATCATTTAAAAATTAGTATTTCCGAAGTTATAATCTAAACTATGAACACCATCAGCAAAGATTTTCAGAAAACGATCGTACTTGACAACTGATATCTCTGAAAGAAAGTACTGCAAGTTTTTAGAAGTAAATTTTACGCATCCTTTCCTAGAATATTGCTGAAGTCTGCCTGTCTAGGATTAAAGCTACATCCAAAAACGTTTCTCCAAATCCAAAAGATTGTAATTTTTTAAACATGCGCTATATCCCATAAAATATTTAAGTGTAATAGCACAACTTTATTAAAATATTTTTTCGAAAACTCAATATTAACAATAGAAAACTATTGGCTATTGATAGATACTATCGAAATTAAAATTAGTCTTTTGAGGATGTGTTATTGAAACGATATGTTCGTAAAACATCCAGCTTGCAATTGAATAAGTTAGCAATTGTATGAAACTTTCGAAATCAAGTAGATGGTGATATCTATAGGTTAATTGGAATAATTTGCGTGAGTTGTTCTTCTTAGAGGAGCGTGGAAAGCCTCTAATATTCCGGCGGGATTAAAAGTATCCGTGTTGGGGAATTATTTTGTGGGGCGACAAAAGTCATGAAAATGCAAATCCCGCGATGCATGAGAACCGGGCGGAATCGGCACAGACAAAGATTACGCGAGTGAAGTTTGAAGTTCATAAATCCCATAAATAAGCAGCTCATTTGCAAGGCAGATGGGCGATGCACCCGAGTTTTCCAAGGCCGCGCACATTGAGTGCGCCTGCCCACCTGATAAGGGGTGCGCGACGCGCGCGCGTCGCCGTCGCTCCAGGTGACGCGCGTCCCGGATCGTTATTCGTCGTCGCCACCCCCCTAATATCCGCTAATGGAGGCCCGGCGCAAGACACGGGGGCCCCCTGCTGCGCTGACCTTGAGGCATATCTGCTAAAACTACTTAATATGAGGGAAAGGTCAGACTAACGTGGATCGATACATGAATTATTCAATAGGAGGGTAGAAAGTGAATGAACTTTTTCCGCCGCGACTAAATGAAAATGCGCGTACACAAACGCACCACTGAAACAAGTCAGTAAACCCTTCTAACACAAACGGTTATCTAAAATGGTTGAATCGTAAGGATCTTACAACTAATACAGATGAAACTAGAAATGGATTAGCATAAAAAATAGAGCAATGCTAAGGCTGAAAGACCACGGTCGATGGCCTCTTGTACATGTATGTATATCTTGTATGCATGTATGTTACAATAAATATATCTTCTCCCTCTTCTAGAGCAATCTTCAGAAGAAATTATAGTGGTGTATTGAAACCATTTCGTTGATACCTTTCAGTAAAACTTTTATATTGCATTTAATTATTAAGAATGTTTAGTTTTGTCATTTATTCTACTACTACTAGAGGAGGTCAGATGCTCACAAGAAAAATTCACAGAGTTTGCATGTGAAGAACATAGTTATATCTGTGGATAAAACAATGAAGACCATAGTTCAAGTCATAGGGGCCCCTCACCCGCCCCACCTTCGTTGGCATAGTTTTATTATTTATAAAAACTAGAGTTACCAAAGTTTTTTCAATTGTTAATCGAGTTTTATCCTTAAATGAAAACTATGCGAACGAAGGTCGGGTGGGCGGGTGTTCCCTATGACTTGAAATACGCTCTTCAATGTTTTATCCACGGATATAACAATGTTCTTCACATGCAAACCCTATGAATCAAAGTATGCTCTGCAATATTTAATATTATAGGTTGTAATAAATCCGCATTGTTGCATTTGTGTGATAAAACAAAAAAAATGGATAGCTCATATGATAGTTATGCTCATTTGTTTTATAATATAAAACAATGTAGAGCATACTTTGATTCACAGGGTTTGCATGTGAAGAACATCGTTATATCTGTGGATAAAACAATGAAAAGCATAGTTCAAGTCATAGGGGCCCCCCACCCGCCCCACCTTCGTTGGCATAGTTTTATTATTTATAAAAACTAGAGTTACCATAGTTTTTTCAATTGTTAATCGAGTTTTATCCTTAAATGAAAACTATGCGAACGAAGGTGGGGTGGGCGGGTGGCCCCTATGACTTGAACTACGCTCTTCATTGTTTTATCCACGGATATAACAATGTTCTTCACATGCAAACCCTATGAATCAAAGTATTCTCTGCAATATTTAATATTATAGGTTATAATAAATCCGCATTGTTGCATTTGTGTGATAAAAATGGATAGCTCATATGATAGTTATGCTCATTTGTTTTATAATATAAAACAATGTGGAGCATACTTCGATTCGTAGGGTTTGCATGTGAAGAACATTGTTATATCCGTGGATAAAACAATGAAGAGCGTAGTTCAAGACATAGGGCCCCCCCACCCGCCCCCCCCACCCGCCCCACCTTCGTTGGCATAGTTTTATTATTTATAAAAACTAGAGTTACCAATGTTTTTTCAATTGTTAATCGAGTTTTATCCCTAAATGAAAACTATGCGAACGAAGGTGGGGTGGGCGGGTGAACCCTATGATTTGAACTACGCTCTTCATCGTTTTATCCACAGATATAACAATGTTTTCCACATGCAAACCCTATGAATCAAAGTATGCTCTGCAATATTTAATATTATAGGTTATAATAAATCCGCATTGTTGCATTTGTGTGATAAAACAAAAAAAATGGATAGCTCATATGACAGTTATGCTAATTTGTTTTATAATATAAAACAATGTAGAGCATACTTTGATTCACAGGGTTTGCATGTGAAGAACATAGTTATATCCGTGGATAAAACAATGAAGAGCATAGTTCAAGTCATAGGGACCCCCCACCCGCCCCACCTTCGTTGGCATAGTTTTATTATTTATAAAAACTAGAGTTACCATTGCTTTTTCAATTGTTAATCGAGTTTTATCCTTAAATGAAAACTATGCCAACGAAGGTGGGGCGGGTGGGCGGCCCCTATGACTTGAACTACGCTCTTCATTGTTTTATCCACAGATATAACAATGTTCTTCACATGCAAACCCTATGAATCAAAGTATGCTCTGCAATATTTTATATTATAGGTTGTAATAAATCCGCATTGTTGCATTTGTGTGATAAAACAAAAAAATGGATAGCTCATATGACAGTTATGCTCATTTGTTTTATAATATAAAACAATGTAGAGCATACTTTGATTCACAGGGTTTGCATGTGAAGAACATAGTTATATCCGTGGATAAAACAATGAAGAGCATAGTTCAAGTCATAGGGGCCCCCCACCTTCGTTGGTATAGTTTTATTATTTATAAAAACTAGAGTTACCATTGTTTTTCAATTGTTAATCGAGTTTTATCCTTAAATGAAAACTATGCGAACGAAGGTGGGGTGAGCGGGCGGCCCCTATGACTTGAACTACGCTCTTCATTGTTTTATCCACAGATATAACAATGTTCTTCACATGCAAACCCTATGAATCAAAGTATGCTCTTTATTATTTTATATTATAGGTTATAATAAAAAACAAAGTAAAAAATCGTTTTATTTATCCTTTAGAATGAATTATCACAAAGTAGACGCCTTAACAATCCAATATTTAAAACAGTGTAATTTAATAAAACTTAATTTGAGGAAATGAAGTGTTAATTATAATACTTGTTCAATATATATTTAGAAGATAATAATAACAGAAAATAATGAGAACAAATTCAAAAACTATACGCCAAATAATAGGAAATCATATTTTTTAAACATATATCCTTATGGATATGGTACAATATAAAAACGAAAACAATGTTTCGAAGCCAACTCATTTATGACTTTTGTATTGTTCGGAGAAATTTAGAATGAATGTGGGAGTATAGTAGTATATTATATATTATTATTATATTAATCCAAGCTATTATTATTATATTAATCTAAGCCCTCTCCTGTTTAATCGACATACAGGTGAGTTCGAGGAAGTGTTAAGAAATGGATTGTGGTAGGAAGAACCAAGGTATGAATGTTAGTATATACGGATGATGTGATGCTTGTGGCAAAGAGAGTGGAAGAGATGCAAGATAAGTTGCAAATAATGGGAAGGTACCTTGACAAATGGGGAGTAGTCTCGGAAATTAAAAACTATAGAGGACTCACTTTAATGCGGTGTACAAGCTAACCATGAAAATGGCGAAAAACAGACTGGGCAGAGTGGGTTTAGCAAGGAAGGAGTAGATTTTCATGCTAGTGAGAATGGTGGAGGAAGTGCTGGAAAGCAAAGGCAGAAAGCATACATTCTGCCTTTGTTTTCCAGCACTTCCTCCACCATTCACACTAGCATGAAAATCTACTCCTTTCTAAAGAAAATTTCACCAGAATAAAAAAGAAAAAAAAAGTCAAAAAAAGTTTAAAAAATTAAAAAAAGTTAAAAAAATTAAAACAAATTAAAAAAATTAAAAAAAATTAAAAATGTCACAAATGTCTAAAAGTCAAAAAGGTAAAAAAACGTCCAAAATGTCAATAATGCCAAAAAAGTAAAAAAAAGACAAAAATGTTGAGTGTCATAAAAAGTCAAAGGTGTCAAAAACTCAAGAAAAGAAAAATAAAAGTCAAAAATGTCTCAAATGTCGAAATGTCAAACAAAATAAAAAAAAGCCTAAAACGTCAAATTTTTTTTAAAAAAAGCCTAAAACGTCAAAAAAGTCAATTATGGCTCAATTATTTAAGAATAAACTAGTTTTTGTATTATTTAAATAAGCCCTCTTGCTCTTGTTGTATACAAGATCAAAATTATGAGGGTGGTATATGTTTCCAGAGTGAATAATAGATTATGATAAGAAATTAAAAATTAAAATTTCTTCTTGTATATTTACACACAAAAATAAGGTATTTGTTTCTTCCCTCTTCCCTCACTGACCAATTGGGGTGACTAATAAAATTTTGAGGAATCTTTTATATATGTCTTACCGACCATAATATATAGTTATATATTTTTATTAATAATTTTTATAGCCGTTGTTGTATAATATATGTTGTTACGTAAATTATTATTTCTACCAGGCCCAGTGTCAACCTGAGCAGGTTGTTCCTTGTATTTATTTTTTATTTATAACTTTTCCGCTCCTATATGACGCTCCTATCTGGACATGCCGATTTTAGAGTATGGGTCGATAAAAAAATTATGGAACATATTTTGTTTAATTTTTTTTGGATCTTAGTTCAGAACATATCACTGCACCAAATGCCCGTAGGAAATTAGAAAATTTTGATTATAAGTATTTTTTTTTCGGCGACCAAGTCGAACATGTTTCATTATTATTATTTATTATTTTTATCAGGCCACCGTTATACAATTGATTTGAAAAAATTACACAATGTTTACAACAAAATGACAATGGAAAATGAACAGTCTCAACCTGAGCAACTCGTTTCTATTTATTTTCTATATCTAACTTTTCCGCTCCTATCTGGACATGTCGATTTTAGAGGCTGGGTCGATAAAAAAATAATGGAACATATTTTGTTTAATTTTTTTTTGGATCTTAGTTCAGAACATATCACTGCACCAGATGCCTGAAGGAAATTAGAAACTTTTGATTACAAGTATTTTTTTTTCGGCGACCAATTCGAACATATTTCATTATTTTTATTTATTATTTTTATCAGGCCACCATTATACAATTGATTTGAAAAAATTACACAATGTTTATAACCAAATGATAATGGAAAATGCATAGTCTCAACTTGAGCACCTTGTTCCTTCTATTTAATTTTTATTTTTAACTTTCCGCTCCTATCTGGACATGCCGATTTTAGAGGCTGGGTCGATGCAAAAATTATGGAACATATTTTGTTTAATTTTTTTTTGGATCCTAGTTCAGAACATATCACTACAGAAGATGCCCGAAGGAAATTAGAAAATTTTGATTATAAGTATTTTTTTTCGGCGACCAAGTCGAACATGTTTCATTATTATTATTTATTATTTTTATCAGGCCACCGTTATACAATTGATTTGAAAAAATTACACAATATTTATAACAAAATGACAATAGAAAATAGATAGTCTCAACCTGAGCACCTTGTTCCTTCTATTTATTTTTTATTTTTAACTTTTCCGCTCCTATCTGGACATGCCGATTTTAGAGGCTGGGTAGATAAAAAAAATTATGCAACATATTTTGTTTCATTTTTTTTTTGATCTCAATTCAAAACATATCACTGCACCAGATGCCCGAAGGAAATTAGAAAATTTTGATTATAAGTATTTTTTTTTGGCGACCAAGTCGAACATGTTTCATTATTATTTTTTATTATTTTTATCAGGCCACCGTTATACAATTGATTTGAAAAAATTACACAATGTTTATAACCAAATGATAATGGAAAATGGATAGTCTCAACCTGAGCACCTTGTTCCTTCTATTTATTTTTTATTTTTAACTTTTCCGCTCCTATCTGGACATGCCGATTTTAGAGGCTGGGTAGATAAAAAAATTATGCAACATATTTTCTTTAATTTTTTGTATCTCAGTTCAAAACATATCACTGCACCATATGCCCGAAGAAAATTAGAAAATTTTGATTATAAGTATTTTTTTTTCGGCGACCAAGTCGAACATTATTATTTATTATTTTCATCAGGCCACCGTTGTACAATTTATTTGAAAAAATTACACAATGTTTATAACCAAATGACAATGGAAAATGGATAGTCTCAACCTGGGCACCTTGTTCCTTCTATTTATTTTTTATTTTTAACTTTTCCGTTCCTATCTGGACATGCCGATTTTAGAGGCTGGGTCGATAAAAAAATTATGGAACATATTTTGTTTAATATTATTTTGCATCTTAGTTCAGAACATATCACTGCACCAGATGCCCGAAGGAAATTAGAAAATTTTGATTATAAGTATTTTTTTATCGGGCGATAAGAAGTATGCAATATGTTTTGTTTCATGTTCTTACTGATCCTTATTCATAACATATCAGTGTATCAAGTACCGAAAGGTAATTCGAAAATTTAAATTCTAACATTTTTGGTTTGTGCGAAAAAATTGAAACTATTGTTTAAAGTAATAGTAGGTACCTACCCAAACTATATAAAATGATGCGGCGTTTTTTTTTTACTCAATATGTATCAATAACGTATTTTTTTGCGGGCCATTATTTTTTTTTAAATTTAGAATGAGTTATAATTTTCGTAGTCGATAATCTATATTATCGACTACGAAAATTCGGCAATTAATTGGAATAGTATCTATATACTATTCCAATTAATTGCCGATTCAGATGATGACGATTAAAAACGTAAACCCTAATATAGAAAAATGTCATACATGTTTAAACAATTGTACAAAAAATTAAAAAAATTGCATTGGTACAGTGCAAAAGGAGACTCTTTTGCACTGTACCAATGCAATTTTTTTATTTGTTTGTACAATTGTTTAAACATGTATCTTGATAACCATAATACAAGAATAAAAAATTTACTTTTGTTTGCTAATATTGTTAAAATAAAAATATTGTAAAGTTAAAAATAAAAAATAAATAGAAGGAACAAGATGCTCAGGTTGAGACTTTCCAGTTTTCATTGTTATTTTGTTATAAATATTGTGTAATTTTTTCAAATCAATTGTATGATGGTGGCCTGGTAAAAATAATAATTTATGTAACAACATATATTATACAACAACGCCTATAAAAATTATTAATAAAAATATATAACTATATATTATGGTCGGCAAGATATATATATAAAAGATTCCTCAAAATTTTGATTTTATTTGTAACCCCAATTGGTCAGTACAGACCCGCAAACATTACTACGTGCGCGCGGTATAGAGGCTGGGATCTTAGAGGCTATCTTCACACCGTTTTTCATTTCCTTGTTTAGTTCGTTGTATTGTTGTATTGTTTCGGTTGTTAGTATTGGTAAGCATTGTTTTTTTTGTACTTCTTTGTTCTTAATTTCGATTTTCTTTTTGTTTGGTGTTCATGAATTTCTTGGTTTATATTTAGTGTCATGTTCATTTTTATGTTGTTGCTTTAAATTTTGTATAGTATCAGTAATATATAGCCTACACCTAAAGGTAAAAGGCAATTGATAATATATATCAGTAATTTATTTAGTGATACAATGTTTTTTTTATGTTTAGTCCTGTGTCTGTTGAAATAGTTCTCTGCTCACAAGACAAGAAAAACAACAGCAGAGAACTATTTCAACAGACACAGGACTAAATATTAAAAAAAACTTTGTATAAAAAAAACTTCTATCTTATAGAGATTATAGAGCTGTGAGACATTTCCGCCGATCAAAGGAGACACGCGTTGAGTATTGGGGAGCCTTAGTTCGAAACCAATCGTGGCGAATTTTCGCGAATTACCTTTCACAATTTTCAGAGGAATTCTGTGAAGTTAAATATCGGATGATTAAACTCCTCTATTTAATCATCCGATATTTAACTTCACAGAAAACCTCTGAAAAATGTGAAAGGTAATTCGAGAAAATTCGCCACGATTGGTTTCGAACTCAGGCTCCCCAATACTCAATACAGCGCCTCTAACCACTCGGTCACTGAGTTGGATGAGTTTGTATATTGATTGCTGTTTAAATTATCCTGATTATATATTGTATACAAAAACCTCTGAAAATTGTGAAAGGTAATTCGCGAAAATTCGCCAAGATGGATTTCGAACTCGGGCTCCCCAATACTCAATACAACGCCTCTAACCACTCGGTGACTGAGCTGGGTGAGTTTGTATATTAATTGCTGTTTAAATTATCCTGATTATATATTGTATATGAAAAAATTGCGATTTCTGTGGTCATTTTCTAATAAGGTCTCTCTAATGTCTAAGATACAAAATAATTTTTATTAAAGGGTACATCACGAAATGTCTATAATTCCACTAATAAAAAGCCCATAAAGGGTATATCATTAAATTATCTTTAGCCAGTTTAATTTCTTAGAAATTACAGATTTTGTCAAATGATACCGTAATTAGTCTCGGACATTCCACAGATTCTTGAAAATATTTTTTTTACCGGTTGTCCCATCGTATAATAACGGGTTATAATAATCGCGCTAATGCTCGTTGGTTTTTTTTTTTCTAGGCATACAAAATTACACGCTGCGGTGAAACATTTTGTCGTGAAATTTTAAATTACAGGTTGACTGATGCGCAGGTAGTTCACGTAATGAAATGACTTGTTATGGCAATAAAAATATTGGTTTAACAATGGTTGAGGGGAAGAACTGTCTGGGGGCACACAATGGCGACCAATAAAACACCAAAACGCACGGTCCGGAATGGCTTATTAATTAAGCCTGAAAACATTAATGAATTCAGCATTTAAAGAATGGTGTAATTTGAGTAGACATGCATCGGGCATGCGCGCAGCATTGTCAAGTAGGTGCAGGTACAATTATAAAACATTCCTGGCGAAGTTTCACAGGGAGGGCCATAAATCGTCCGCAGACAATTGATGACTATTCGAAACGACTCGGGCATTTGTGCCTCCGGAATACTTCAGCACTCACACACACATACACACGAAAAAAAAATTGCATTTATTAATTCCTATTGTCTTCGGTTTTCCGGTCGCCCGACATTTTCCAATTTAAACGTTGATATTGTAATATCCACATGTCCGCACCAATTACGAGGGGTACAATGCTCTAATGATAGTCATAGAGTCTAGCGGCGGCTGATAGAAGAAGGGTCGTTTATTGGATGTTTCACGTTGAATTTGGCGGCAGTGCGTCGGGGCCGTTGTTATGGAAATGATGCCCCCGAGCCGCCGACTCACTTAAGTGCGTATTGTCGAACCCTCCGACTTCGTCCAGGACTCACAACATGCCCCCCCATGTACACACAAAACCTGCTGACTCCTACGGCTCTCCAAAAAAATGTCCTCGAGGAAAAGAAATTGCACATAAATCATATCCCGCACACCCCAAGTAAAATGAGATGCAAATTATTTTACAGTTAAAAGTACAATTAGTCAATCAGTCGTCATATCTTAATGGGGATGTGGAATCGAGGGAGCGCATATATACGCCTCGGGGGCTAGGGGATGAACACTCGAAAACCGCGACATTGTGGGTGACAGCTGTCACGTCAACGGCTAAAAACGTTAAAGAGAGGAGGCGAAATATTCGGAGGGGCGGCCTGCCAAAAATTTCGAACATAAATTCCCCGCAAAACTTCCGACCAAACTGATATTAAAACAATCACAAACTCCCTGCCGCAACATTAACTTGATGACCGAAACGAAAATTTGAGGCGGCGTAGGGGACCTTATGGCGATATAATATCTACATAATATTAAAAATAAAACACGAAACGTAACATTGTTAGGAAATTTAGTCGAATTTAATAGGTGGGATATATTATATTATATTAATTACACGGTTATAATATTAAATGGCTTATAGTTTTTTTTGTAATTATTAACTGATTTGTATAGAGTGAGATAATTAATGATTGAAACGAATATAGAGTTGAGAATAACCTGCAAGAGTTGAAACTAGTTATATCAAATAATACAATGTTCGTGGTATAAAAACATAGTAGTTTATATATAATGTAGATTGCTAAGGGGTGGACTCACACTTATATATGTTTTACAAAATTGGCTTTGTACTGATATCTCAAGCACTCTGTTGGAATATTATTCCATAGAGGGCACTACCTGGTGAGTCTGATGGCATGAGCATGTTGACGGTTATAACCATATGGGTGTGCATTGCTAATTGATGTGGTGCCACCAGATGGCGTTTAACTTTCCTTCTAGGGGGTTAGTTGTATCATTTTTACAAAGTAGATTTATTTTCCATGTTCATAATGAAACTTAAAACTTGCCACATTTGACATAAGGCAGTAGGTCTTACATGTTGATATAACAGTTGTTTATTTGGTTGCCATGGGTAAAAGACTACTTTTTCAAAAGAACGTCTGAATGTACAGATAGACTGATATATCGATATAACGGTAATAACATTTCAGTTCAAAGCTCCCAACTAGGCAATATTATATCACAGTAAATAATACCTAATAACTTAAAAATTAGATTCAGTATGCTAATTTAATAGCGCAATTAAAAAGCATCTCCTCTCCTTGGACACTGGTTGATATCTAATAAAAATTTCACTTTAGAGTTAAGCTATATAATAATCAAAATCAAAATTAGTACCATGCATGTTTCCTCTAATAAAGTCTATACGCAAGCATCTACATACATCCTAAAGCATACTACTTGTCAAAACATCAACAGTCGTACCTATACACCAACCACGTGTTCACCCCCCACCACAATCAGTTCCTGCAAATCCACATGGCTCTCTCTCAAACTGGCGCGCCCTCGTCTACGCGACAACACACATCTAATACAGATTGTTCTAAATGATTCCTCTTTATGCATGTATGCATATGGATTACACGTGGAAAGTAATAGGCGATTAGCATAGTCAATACCACCTGCGAGCGCGGGTCGGTCGGTCGAACGCGCGCATGATCGATCCACAGCCACATCGAGGTTTTTTCTACCCCCCAAAACCGCGCACAGTTTCTGATCGCTGCTATTGTTATTGTTTTTTCCTGCTAATTTTCGGGCGAAATATAAAGCTCGACTCGACTGTTCGGCTGACTTGAGAACACTGGATATATGGTAACTACAATGCCTTCCCTTACCCCGCGCTGAATTTCTCCCGAACACGAGACAGCGTTTGCATGTTAACGTAGTGCCGCTGTCTCCCTCCGATGCAGGCGGCGCGTTGTAGGGCGCGCTTTATCGTACATACAAAATGACTACTTTCTATGCAAAAGTATGAATGAGATACGCGCCACGGGTACGTATACATGCCATGTGCCCCGCTTTTCGCATATACAGAGTGGCCCGCGCTGATTTTCGAACCACCCTCATCATAAATATTATCCCCTTGTCATTCATCTTCATTAATACGCAATTATGAATATTATTAAAAATTTGTTTTTGTGTTTACATATCTCACATACTTTTTCTCTCAGACTCATGCATACAATCAAACAATTGATCAGAATCTTTAATATATTTATTAAATAAGGAATAAAAACGGTATCACATTATGTAAGTTTAAGATTTTTTTAGTACACTGGTCCAAAAATATATTATGAACTCCATTTTAAAAACTCAAACGAGATATCTTCATTATCTTCAATGATATGGCCTGTAAAAGTTGAAGTTTATATTATCACACATTCCTGCTAAAAGTTGGATTCATCATGATGCAATTTTAGAATGTTTTGTGTTATACTTGTCTAGAAATATATGTAATCTCTAAATTACAAATACTCTAATGACATATCCTCATTATCTTCAAAGAAATGGCTTATTAAAATTGAAATCTAAAATTGCATCATTATGAATAGGTATTTTTGCAGGAATGTGTGATATTATGATGAATCCTATTTTTAGCAGGAATCTGTGATAATACAAACTTCAACTTTTAGAAGCCATATCATTGAAGATAATAAGATATCTCATTTGAGTTTTTAAAATGAAGTTCCTAATATATCTTTGGATCAGTGTACCAAAAATATCCTAAATTTACATAATGAGACACCGTTTTTCTTAGCAGAAAAGACTGATAATATACATTTGAAATTTAATAAGCCATATCTTTGAACACAATGAAGATATATAACTAAGGTCTTTAGAGTTTTTAAAATTGAGTTCTTAATACACTTCTTGACTAGTGTAATAAATAAAAACTGCAAATTCCATAATGAGGAATAGTTTTCATTAGTAGAAAACAGTGATAATCCAAATTTCAAATTAAACAAGCCATATCTTTGAAGATAATAAAGTTATCTTATTAGGGTCTTTATAATTAAGTTAGCATACATTTTAGACAAGAATTACACACACAAATTTACAAATGGATTATTATGAATAGGTATTTTTGCAGGAATGTGTAATAAAACAAATTTCAAATTTCACAAGCCATATCTTTGAAGATAATGAAGATATCTCATTGCGGTCTTTATAATTGTGTTTTTCATACATTTTTAGACAAGAATAACACAAAAAATCTTAAAATTGCATCATGATGAATAGATACTTTCACAGGAATGTGTGATAATACAAATTTCAACTTTTGCAAGCCATATCTTTGAAGATAATGAAGATATCTCATTGGGGTCTTTATAATTGAGTTATTCATACATGTCTAAACAAGAATAACGCAAAAAATATTAAAATTGCGTCATAATAAATAGGTGTTTTTGCAGGAATGTGTGAAAAACCAATTTCAGCTTTTACAGGTCATATCTTTGAAGATAATGAAGATACCTCATTGGAGTCTTTATAATTGAGTTTATCATACATTTCTAGAGAAGAATAACATACAAAAACTTAAAATTGCATCATGATGAATAGATATTTTTGCTGGAATGTGTGATAATACTAATTTTAACTTTTACAAGCCATATATTTGAAGATAATGAAGATAACGCATTGAAGTCTTAATAATGGAGTTTTTCATACATTTTTAGACAAGAATAACACAAAAAATCTTAAAATTGCATCATGATGAATAGGTATTTTTGCAGGAATGTGTGAAAAACATATTTCAACTTTCACACGTCATATCTTTGAAGATAATGAAGATATCTCATTGGAGTCTTTATAATTGAGTTTATCATACATTTCTAGACAAGAATAACATACAAAATCTTAAAATTGCATCATGATAAATAAATATTTTTTTCTGGAATGTGTGATAATACTAATTTTAACTTTTACAAGCCATATCTTTGAAGATAATGAAGATAACGCATTGAAGTCTTTATAATTGAGTTTGTCATATATTTTTAGTCAAGAATAACTCAAAAAATCTTAAAATTGCATCATGATGAATATATATTTTTGTTGGAATGTGTGTTAATACTAATTTTAACTTTTACAAGCCATATCTTTGAAGATAATGAAGATATCTCATTGGAGTCTTTGTAATTTAGTTTTTCATACATTTGTAGACAAGAATAACACAAAAAATCTTAAAATTGCATCATAATGAATAGGTATTTTTGCAGGAATGTGTGAAAAACAAATTTCAACTTTCACAAGTCATATCTTTGAAGATAATGAAGATATCTTCTTGAAATCTTTACAATTGAGCTTTTCATACATTTTTACATAAGAACAACACAAAGAATCTTCAAATTACATCATGATGAATAGATATTTTTGCAGGAATATGTGATAATACTAATTTTAACTTATGCAAGCCATATGTTTGAAGATAATGAAGATATCTCATTGGAGTCTTTTTAATTTAGTTTTTCACACATTTATTGACAAGAATAACACAAAATATCTTAAAATTGCATCATGATGAATAAGTATTTTTTCAGGAATGTGTGATAAACAAATTTTAAATTTCAAAAGCCATATGTTTGAAGATAATAAAGATATCTCAAGTCGGTCTATATAATTGAGTTTTAGTACATATTTAAACAAGAATAACATATTTAAATTGCTCTATGATGAATAGCTATTTTTGCAGGAGTGTGTGATAATACAAATTTCGACTTTAACAAGCAATATCTTTCAAGATAATGAAGATATCTCATTGGACTTATTCGATAGCTCATGCCCGGGACTGAATTTAGCCGCCCCTAACTTTGGCTGCCCGCGTGCGGCGCACACCTTGCACGCCCGCTAGGACCGGCCCTGGTAATTATCTCTACCATAATTATCCCCAATTCTGAACGTCTGAATTTTTATGCAAAATATTGCGTACCGCTAACTTACTACTACCGCGCTTATTGTGAATGGCTCATAACTTTAATAGGTATAGTTGCCAGGATGTATAAGAGAAATCTAGAAGAAAAACTAAAATCAAAATTAAATCTATAAATCACAAAGTGGGATTCAGCTTGGTTTCTCTTTGGAGGCATGAGCACAGAGCTTTATAAGCGCGAGTTCAGCCTATATACAATTATTCTTATTGTGTGTCTTATTTCCAAGTCAAATATGTGCACTCATGATGCCCCAAAGTGTGAAAGACCTCTGGGAGCACAAACAGATTGAATCATCAAGATAGTTGAAGAGATGGTTTTGATTGACCGCCGACTAAAAGTTTCAGTTATTGCTAGAAAAATATCTTATCATGCTCACACGTTGGTCATTCCCAAATCTTTATGTAGAATTCAAAAAACACTCGTTTCTGATACTGCTAATCAGAAACGAGTGTTTTTAGAAATCTACATAAAGATTTGGGATTTCTTTTGAAAAATTTGACTTACATTTTGAAATGACTGCAGTAATGTATAACACTAATTAAATTATTATTAATAAATTATTGGCTCATCGGAATGATTAGAATTTTATACAAAAGTTCAGTGCAGAATTTAAGTCGCTATTTATCATGCTATAGCTAACTAACTAACTACTAATGAAGCATAATTGATCTTCATATTTTCTGATTATCAAATGTTATATTCATTCAAACCGTAACATAAAGAAATTTCTATGCCATGGTTTTTTTTAATATCCAGAAACGTGTAGCCTGTTTATAAAATGGTAAATTGATTAATTAAATCTATTTTGTAATTTAAAATCATCCCCCATCGGATGATGGGCTAGTTCTACAATAATGACAGTTGTTTTAATATACGCGTGATTGTCGATTGATATGTCGACACATAAAGAAACATTAATCGCCATTGTGTCCATACCGAAATTGAAACGTAATCAAAACAATGACGGGCCCGAAACCATTACCACCGATGGCTTTTCATCAGCAATTTCATCTGTGTTGTGTTTATTCATCATCTCTCGCCGAACGGGGGTGTCAGGGGACGGCCGCGGCACATTTCATATCAGATACAAAAATCCATTTCCATTATCGAGCGCCAAAATCACGAGAAAACACTCCCCCGTAACAATAAAGCGATTTAGAAATGTCAGGTGGCGGATGATCGAATCAATTCACTTGTGCACCTCGCCACGGTCGCGCAGATACGATCGGAGGACGGTTTTCGGTAATGGGAAATTGTTGAGATTACGTCAGTCAATCCGTTCTACTGCAGAGCGAGGATGCGCTTTTTTTTGGGGGGGTTCCGCTCGGTCAAGCAGACGGGATGGAAAAGAACGAGGGACAATAATCTTCGCGTGTAATAGTTCCGTGGGTGTGTCAATAGCAATGTAAACAGGCGAAGAGGGATGCCTGTTTAAGAAGCTGGGGTGACTTTCGAATGATGCTTTATTATCTTGTGACCCTTGGTCAGTTCTTATCGTTTCTCCCCCTTTTTTTCTTCTGGATAATCCAGTGGTCGTAAGAAAACACAATAGGCACAATAAAATTGCAATAAAATTGTAGCTTACTAAGCAGTTTAATCATTTTTATGTTGTTTTTTTTACTTATACTGATATTCCTGAACTTATTTAGTTTAGTTCACTGTTATAATAATTGTAATAATAATATTGCTGAGGATTTTAGTTAGAACAGATTAATTTACTGTTATAATATATTTTTAGTTATATAAAGTAATTTTGTTTTGGATTTTACTTAAACGTGTTTATTTTACTCTAATGGATATTTTTTAAATACCACTGGTTGGTATTATTTATATTCTCATCAGTCTTTAATTTTACAATAGATTCTAGTCCGATGGATCTCTGAATTGTTGTGATCCTTTTGTTCCTCTTATTTTTTTCATTGACTAGGTCTCTGATCTAAATTGAGTAATTTACTCCTTTTGTCGGTACTTTCTTTCGTGTTTTTGTTAGAGCATGTAATATGCTCTAGTAAACACTAGGCAGCTAGTACTAGGGGAGTGCTGGCCTAGTATGGCCAGCATTGTAATAAGTAATTTTAATGAATATTGTTGGACTATAATGAGATTCAGAGCGAATTTAGTAAAACTATTTCATGAATAAAATGTCATTTAAAATTTTGAAAATTCGTAAAAAATTCATTTTATACAATATCATTTTGCAATTCATTTTGGTGATTTATACATATGTTTCAAACATAATTAGCAATTTTCATGAATATTGATAGACTATAATGAGATTCAGAGCGAATTTAGTAAAACTATTTCATGAATAAAATGTCATTTCAAATTTTGAAAATTCGTAAAAAAATCATTTTATACAATATCATTTTGCAATTCATTTCGGTGATTTTTGCATATGTTTTAAACATAACTAGCAATTTTCATGAATATTTATAGACTATAATGAGATTTAGAGCGAATTTAGTAGAACTATTTCATGAATAAAATGACATTACAAATTTTGAAAATTCGTAAAAAATTCATTTTATAAAATATCATTTTGGAATTAATTTTGGTGATTTATGCATATGTTTTAAACACAACTAGCAATTTTCATGAATATTGATAAACTATAATGAGATTCAGAGCGAATTAGTAAAACTATTTCATGAATAAAATGTCATTTCAAATTTTGAAAATTCGTAAAAAAAACATTTTATACAATATCATTTTGCAATTCATTTTGGTGACTTATACATATGTTTCAAACATAATTACCAATTTTCATGAATATTGATAGACTATAATGAGATTCAGAGCGAATTTAGTAAAACTATTTCATGAATAAAATGTCATTTCACATTTTGAAAATTCGTAAAAAAATCAGTTTATATAATATGATTTTGCATTTCATTTTGGTGATTTATGCATATGTTTTAAACACAATTAGCAATTTTCATGAATATTGATGAACTATAATGAGATTCAGAGCGAATTTAGTAAAACTAGTTCACGAATAAAATGTCATTTCAAATTTTGAAAATTCGTAAAAAATTCAATTTATACAATATCATTTTGCAATTAATTTTGGTAATTTATGCATATGTTTTAAACACAACTAGCAATTTTCATGAATATTGATAAACAATAATGAGATTCAGAGCAAATTTAGTAAAACTATTTCATGAATAAAATTTCATTTCACATAGAGAAAATTCTTAAAAAAATCATTTTATATAGAATCATTTTGCAATTTATTTTGGTAATTTACGCATATGTTTTATACATAATCAGCAATTTTATGAATATTGATAGACTATAATGAGATTCACAGTGAATAAAAATATAAAGTAAAACTATTTCATGAATAAAATGTCATTTCAAATTTTGAAAATTCGTAAAAAAATCATTTTATAAAATATCATTTTGCAATTAATTTTGGTGATTTATGCATATGTTCTAAACACAACTAGCTATTTTCATGAATATTGATAAACTATAATGAGATTCAGAGCGAATTTAGTAAAACTATTTCATGAATAAAATGTCATTTCAAATTTTGAAAATTCGTAAAAAAATCAGTTTATATAATATGATTTTGCATTTCATTTTGGTGATTTATGCATATGTTTTAAACACAATTAGCAATTTTGATGAATATTGATGGACTATAATGAGATTCAGAGCGAATTTAGTAAAACTAGTTCACGAATAAAATGTCATTTCAAATTTTGAAAATTCGTAAAAAAATCATTTTATAAAATATCATTTTGCAATTAATTTTGGTGATTTATGCATATGTTCTAAATACAACTAGCTATTTTCATGAATATTGATAAACTATAAAGAGATTCAGAGCGAATTTAGTAAAACTATTTCATGAATAAAATTTCATTACACATTTTGAAAATTCGTAAAAAAATTATTTTATATAATATCATTTTGCAAATCATTTTGTTTATTTATGCATATGTTTTAAACATAATCAGCAATTTTCATGAATATTGATGCACTATAATGAGATTCACAGAGAATTTACTAAAACTAGTTCATAAAAAAATCATTTCATATTTTGAAAATTCATAAAAAATTCATTTTACAAAATAATATTTTGAAATTAATTTTGGTGATTTGTGCGCATGTTCTAAACACAATTAGCAATTTTCATGAATATTGATGGACTATAATGAGATTCAGAGCGAATTTAGTGAAACTATTTCATGAATAAAATGTCATTTCAAATTTTGAAAATTCGTAAAAAAATCGTTTTATAAAATATCATTTTGCATTTAATTTTGGTGATTTATGCATATGTTCTAAACACAACTAGCTATTTTCATGAATATTGATAAACTATAATGAGATTCAGAGCGAATTTAGTAAAACTATTTCATGAATAAAATGTCATTTCAAATTTTGAAAATTCGTAAAAAAATCATTTTATACAATATCATTTTACAATTCATTTTGGTGATTTATGCATATGTTTCAAACACAATCAGCAATTTTCATGAATATTGATGAACTATAATGAGATTCAGAGCGAATTTAGTAAAACTATTTCATGAATAAAATGTCACTTCAAATTTTGAAAATTCGTAAAAAAATCATTTTATAAAATATCATTTTGCAATTAATTTTGGTGATTAATGCATATGTTCTAAACACAACTAGCTATTTTCATGAATATTGATAAACTATAATGAGATTCAGAGCGAATTTAGTAAAACTATTTCATGAATAAAATTTCATTACACATTTTGAAAATTCGTAAAAAAATTATTTTATATAATATCATTTTGCAAATAATTTTGTTGATTTAACATAATCAGCTATTTTCATGAATATTGATTTACTATAATGAGATTCACAGCGAATTTACTAAAACTAGTTTTTTATTTTAAACTTTTACGTCCCTATCTCGAAATGCCGATTTTAGACGCTGGGCCGATAAAAAAAATTATGCAACATATTTTGTTTAATTTTTTTACTGACCCTAGTGCAGAACATATCAGTGCACCAGGTGCCCGAAGGAAATTGGAAAATTATAAGTATTTTTTTTTTCGGCGACCACTCAATACTTCCTTTTCCAGCGGAAAAGCCTTTCATCTGATAGCCAATTATAAAAATAGAAGTTCTTTTTTATGTGATTTTCTAAACTAAAATGAAACTAGATTTCAAAATTTAAATCCTGCACAATAAAATATATTTACCACCCTCCTATGTTATCATCAATATTTATTTCGTTCCAATTTCTCGATTGTAATATATAGCAGGCCCGGTTAAATATTGCATGGGCACGGACGGCGTAAATAAAGTGCTCGCCCATCCCAAACGTGCAGTCAACGTAAAGTGAACGGGGTTTATTAAGGGGACGCTAAATTTAAAATAAGGGCTGGCGAATAGATCTGATCCGATCAGCGTCTCATGGTTAGTGTGAAATAACGCCCCGGGGACCCGAAACAGACGGCTTGTTCGCAAAACATAAAACTGCGGAGCGAGGGTCGTCCATCCCCGCACAATAGTTGCCGGATTAATGAAGGGAACTTCATCGCCACATTAAAATTAAATTAAAAACTTTCAGTGGGGGGATTATTTCGTTGGCCGTTTAATATAACATCTCTTTTTTAGTAGACAGCTAGATCTTGTGCAAGGTAAACAAAATATAATTATGTAGGTATTTTTCAATTTTACTAAATTATCAGGAATCAAAAACAAATCACCATTAGGCGTCTTGGCTATTGATACATATCATGTTTTAATAACTGTTACTATACCTACTTTCTGTTTAGATTTTACCTATCTGCTTTTTGAAGATTATATCTAATACATACTGGTTATTGAAATAAATTATAAATGATAACAAATAAGAACTTCGGTTAATAGAGATAGAAACAACTGGTGATATTTTATTGAATCACATTCAATATTATTGTGACAAATAAAACAATGATAAAATTAAAATTTAATTTATAGTCTTATATCTGGCATTATTTACCATTTAATAACGTATGATGAGTTTATATCTACTTCTGTGCGCGGTCTTTTGTGTATTTATATATGCATACGATATTTTATGAATCAAAATCGCTAATAATGTGAGCTGCATAAAATAATCATAAATGTTTTCGGAATGGTCCACAGTGAGTAGACTCCGGCGGGTGCTCCGCTGATTACAATTGCTAATACCCTGGCAACCGTCGTGGGAGTTTATACAGGGCGGCTCAACAAAAATTGCGATTTGGACTTGTATTTGTCAAATTCTAAACAATAATTTGAAAGTTTCAACAAAAAATCGTGGGGGGTACATTAATAAAAATTGTAATTTGTTTTGTTGCAAATATTATTGAATAACAGCTAACAAAATTAGCTTATATTTGTTATTTTCTTATTCTATGGTTACCAAGACATAAGTAAATAATTGTAGAAAAAAATAATTTTTTTGCATACTCCGTTTAGTAACAATGCACCGAGAAAAAGACTACGCCTATTAGAATTGTTTTTTTTACTTCACACAGACATATAACCAGCGGAACCTGGTTTTATATTTCTCTATAACACACTCTTGTGTATATTAACGTAACAATTACGGGTTACATTTTTTGTATGGGAATATCTAAACGCAAAAGTAATACGCATTATTATTAAATTCATGCTCAATTGACTGGAAAATTTGTAGAAGAAGTAGGAAGGTGTGAACTAATATATCCTAAAATATATTTTTTGTAGATAACATACTTTGATTATATTATAAATACTATACACAATATTCATGTAGTTCAATGATTCGCACATATACGTCTATTTATATATTATCATAATCAGTGATTATGCAGCCTTCTAAAATACGCAATAGATAACTAATTTCGCTTACCTTGCAATTCAAACATCAATCCTGTAGTGAACACTATTCCCGATGCACTAGAAAAGTTGTATAACACTGCACTAAACACATTAATAATCCACAATTCCGTTCTTAAATTTTTAATAGGTTAGAAAACATTGCTACGCCGTAAACTATCTCGCGAGTACTGGCCGGCCAGATGAGGCGCGGGATGCGGTGCACGCACCGGAATTTACTTTTTTCGGCATAAAAACGCTCGCTCAGGTCATAAATCATCGAATGTGCTCTAAATATAGGTTTAACTGGTTTAATCTTGCAGATGCATTTTACGACCATACGTTTGTATCACAATAATAGAACGTATAAAAATAAATTGAATATTCTTCAAGTACATCCAACATTTAAATATAATGATTTTGTAAAATCAATTACACATTATGACTTAGATTATATATTTTTTTAAAAGGTGTTAGTACAATATTCAATCTTTATTTACGAGTAACCGGCATGTGTAGGAATAGGATGATGCAGCATTAACACTAACATAGAGATATACTTTTAATATATAAACTAACAATTGCATATTGTATTCACTCTCTGTAGTCACTTAAACCTGTAGTAGACTGTAGTTGCTTCTGCTCAAATAAAATCGTTTTTAAAAACACTCTTCGAAAGTTGAAACTCAAAATTCGGGCCTTGAAGTATTTGATTTATAATTTGACGAATGTTATTTTGAATATACTTTAGTACTACTAATATAAATTACAATATGTACAAGTACATGTATAAAAATTATTGATAAAAATAGTACATGTATCTTCTTATAAACTTGTCTATAAATGTATCAATAAAACTAAAATTATAAGCCACTAAAAGATATCCCCATGCTATAATAATAGCGGAGGTCATCTACGATAGCTCCCGGTGTTAAACCTTTGACATTGTACGTCTTGTTTATGGACATCATGGGGTAGTCGGCCGGGGTAGTTTTCTAACACCAGCGCCGTTCCGATGTCTGATAACATGGGCGGGAACTGCCACACATCGCTTCTTTCCGACTTCTTTTATGGCTATTTAGAGATATGTATCTCGATCCGACTGCTCCGAAGTGAAAAAGGGATAAAAGAGCTTTGTTATGGCGGGTGTGTTTTCTAGATTTTATTCCTCCTGACAATACGCTTCGTTTAGATCCTCATTTTTAGATTTTAAACGTTGAATAAGTCTCCAGAAATGAAATCGGCTACATAGTGTCGACCGAGGAAATATAATATTGCGTTGTCGTAAAAAGATATTTTATTTTATTTTTTTCATTGATTCGTACATATCGGTTTCCTCGGGGCGTCGATTTTATTTCCTCCGTCGCGCCTTTTTTTTGTGTAGCCGGTGTATTGCTTTTCTCTCGGTGCTTTGAGAATGCAATATATTTCGCAGTTGTCTAATAGTGGCTTAAGTGAGTAAGCTTGTAAGGCATGTCATTTGAAAAGAAAAAACACTCCGCAATTTCACAATGATAAATTCCCGAACATGTCTTAAAAAGAATCCCCCCAATCACATTTATTTAAAATACCATTTTCCGGTCACTTTCTCACCCTCCGCCGGGCTGAGGAACTGTAATTTAAAAAAGTCTGAGCCCAGTGTGTCATCCGCAGGGCGCAGCGGTTCCAAACGCTAGTACACGTTGTGCATTACAGCGGACACCATTTGAAGGACCGCTGCGACATTCCACCCTTGTTACATGTGAAACCGACCCCGACTTTTTTAATTTCTTTTCTGTCGCTGCAGCTTACTCCATTAGATCCCCTATTCCAATTATTTCTTGTCTCATTTTAGTTAATTGTTTCGATATATTTCGTCCGGAATTGTCATTTCTGCATCAGCGGTGACGAACGAAAAAAAATAAAATGCTGGAAGCTTATTGAAACGGAAATTAATAAGACGAATTCGTCGCAGAAAAGTTTTACGTTACGCCGCAATAAAGCATCCCGTAATGCGGTCATTCGGTTGCCGACGCGGGGGAGGTTTGTAAGCTTGCGTGGATTTATGTAAAATTACAAGAATCCCCGCGAATATAGCACAAAAAATAGCTACCACACGCTGCACACTCATTGCGGCCCTGAGAAGACAATAAAACAGAATGAAAAAGGTAATGGATCCGCAGAACGTAATGGCCGCAACCCCCAATTGAGTTCAAGTTTTCGAATAAAACAGACTCGTGATCCCAATCAGCATTCATAATGAGCACCTTTTAGGAGCGGCATGAAAATAAAATAATTGTCACTCTCCAAGGGGCAATATTTCCATTATAAGAGGTAGACATTAATTCGGAAAAGTACGTCGTTTAATTTTGTTTCTACTGAATTTTTATCGTACGAGCTGTTTTTGATTAATCGACCAACTTATAAAAATTGATAAAAAATCAACGATTTAAGAAATTTTTATTTATGATATTATTTTATATTCTACCTTTAATTATGCTCAAAATAAACCGTTTTTTGATAATTTGCACCCAAAAATAAAGTCTGTAGGAAGATTTTTATTGAACGAGCTGTTTTGAAGTAATCGACTCGAGTTATAAAAAATGATAAAAAATCAAAAATGTAAGAAATTTAAATTTATAATATTATTTTGTATTCAATATTTAATTGGGCTCAAAATAAGCCTTTGTTTTGATAATTTTCACACAAAACTAAAGTCTGCAGGAAGGATTTTATTGCACGAGCTGTTTGTAATTAATTGACAGAGATATAAAAAATTATAAAAAAATAAAGGATTTAAGAAATTTAAATGTATGATATTATTTTACATTCTATATTTAATTGGGCTCAAAATAAACTATTTTTTGATCAATTTCACCGAAAAATAAAGTCTGCAGGAAGATTTTTATTGTACGAGCTGTTTTTAATTAATCTACCAAGTTATAAAAAATGATACAAAAACCAAGGATTTAAGAAATTTAAATTTATGATATTATTTTACATACTATATTTAACTGGGCTCAAAATAAACTATTTTTTGATAATTTTGACCCAAAAATAAAGTCTGCAGGACGATTTTTATTGTACGACTGATTTTAATTAATCGACCAAGTTATAAAAAATGATAAAAAATCAAAAATTTAAGAAATTTAAATTTATGATATTATTTTATATTCTATATTTAATTAGGCTCAAAATAAGCCGTGTTTTGATAATTTTATCCTAAGACTAAAGTTTGCAGGAAGGATTTTATTGCACGAGCAGTTTGTAATTAATCAGCCGAGTTACCAAAAATGATAAAAAAACAAATATTTGAGAAATTTTAATATATGATATTATTTTACATTCTATATTTAATTGGGCTCAAAATAAACTATTATTTGATAATTTTCTCCCAAATATAAAGTCTGCAGGAAGATTTTTATTGCACGAGCTGTTTCTAATTAATCGACCAAGTTATAAAAAATGATAATAAAATCAAGGATTTAAGATTTAAATTTATCATATTATTTTACATTATATATTTAATTGAGCTCAAAATAAACTATTATTTGATCATTTTTACCCAAAAATAAAGTCTGTAGGAAGATTTTTATCGTACGAGCTGTTTTTAATTAATAAACTAAGTTATAAAAAATGATAAAAAATCAAATATTTGAGAAATTTTAATTTATTATATTATTTTACATTCTATATTTAATTGGGCTCAAAATAAACTATTATTTGATAATTTTCACCAAAAAATAAAGTCTGCAGGAAGATTTTTATTGTACGAGCTGTTATTAATTAATCAACTAAGTTATCAAAAATGATAAAAAATCAAGAATTTAAGAAATTTAAATTTATGATATTATTTTATATTCTATATTTAATTAGGCTTAAAATAAACTGTTTTTTGATCATTTGCACCCAAATATAAAGTCTGCAGGAAGATTTTTATTGTACGAACTGTTTTCAATTAATCAACTAAGTTATAAAAAATGATAAAAAATTAAAAATTTAAGAAATTTAAATTTATGATATTATTTTATATTCTATATTTAATTAGGCTCTAAATAAGCCGTGTTTTAATAATTTTCTCCTAAAACTAAAGTTTGCAGGAAGGATTTTATTGCACGAGCAGTTTGTAATTAATCAGTCGAGTTACAAAAAATGATAAAAAAATCAAATATTTGAGAAATTTTAATTTATGATATCATTTTACATTTTATATTTAATTGGGCTCAATATAAACTATTATTTGATAATTTTCACCCAAAAATAAAGTCTGCAGGAAGATTTTTATTGTACGAGCTGATTTTAATTAATCGGCTAAGTTATAAAAAATAATAAAAAATCAAGGATTTAAGAAATTTAAATTTATGATATTATTTTATATTCTATATATATTGGGGCTCAAAATAAGATATTTTTTCATCATTTTCGCCCAAAAATAAAGCCTGCAGGACGATTTTTACTGTACAAGCTGTTTTTAATTAAATGAATCGTTATATTCGATTATGCCTGGTCCACCTTTACGCGAAGTTGGGCATTAGAGGGTTAAGAATCACTGCTCTATAGAGAAAAGTTTAACGCCATCTGGCGATACCACATCAATTGACTATGCACTCCCATATGGTACACTCACCAGCGGAGCTACACTACTGATGAAATCTAACAAAATCGAAATCTGTATATGTAGATTGCTAAGAGATGTATTTTCACTTATATATTTTAAAATGTATGTCTTGTGAAGAAGCAGAGGATGCATGGGTATATTGTTTGTATGAATACCGAATGAGTGGCTATAGGATAGAGTTGAAGAAAATTAAAGGAATGTAGAGGGTTGGCTGTCTGCGAACGGCAAGGGTCTTGATATCTGCAAAAGGTCAAAGGGAAGAAGCAGAATAATTCAGCGAAGCTTTTGATTTGGTTTTGTTAGTCTAGAACATTTTGTATTTTTTGTATGTATAGTACAAGTTATTTATTTAGCATTTCCGATATATATATATATATATATATATATATATATATATATATATATATATATATATATAAGAAACATAGTTATTTACGAATATACTCATATATACAAGTTGGTCAAATTAGTTACACAACAATACAAGTTACGGTCCTTATGAGCAAGAAATATGATAAAACGGTTTTGGTTATATCCCCAATTTAAACGTCCTTTTCTACAACAGCACACATTACAAGTACCTTTTACTTTAGTCTAATGCCCTCTTATCTTACACATCCGTCTCGCATTTTTTCTTCCTCCGCCGGCGCGTTCCCTGAAATTTCCTCGACTTTCATTTGGTCGCCCCCTAGAGACCTGAGGGGGTGGAACAAGCGCGCCCGTTCCTACATGTACATATACACGCACGCACACGCACCGCGTCCCCTGAATTTCGCATAACTTCGCAGCAGCCCTCCCTTAAAATGACAAAAGCCATAAAAGATGTTTATCTGAAATGGAAAAATTTTACGCTAAATACATCACCGGTGGTGGGTGCTTGATTTGGGGGCTGCATCCGTCACGGTCTTGATGATCAAATAAATTGTAACCGTACTGGGAATAATTCATGGTTCTATAATCTAGTAAAATTTCGAATGCGATTTGTTAATTTAAAAAAAAATTACACATGGGGTTACAATTTTATACTACTATAGATAGTTTCCCAATTATCTACAGTTGGTTTTTATCCCAGCACTAGTACATGTTGTGCACTATGAATAATAATAATAATAATAATAATAGTTATTTATTAGCGATTTTCGCTACTATACAAAATTTAACTTAAATTATGATAAATCCCTAATCCATGTTTTAATGTATTAGGGATTTATCATAATTTATGTTAAATTTTGTATTGATTGCAAAGTCTAGTCCTTGTAACTTGCGTTCGATCTTTCAAATAGTCACTAAACCAAGAATGAACTTTAATTCTAAACTTGTCCAGTTTCTTCAACATCCTTTCAGACTGGATTTAGACACCGGAATTCCTATGAATCATCATTACAGAACGTTTTCACGTCTTAAAACTATTAATCGAGAAATATGATTAATAGTTTCAAAAACACGTTTGAAATCCAATCATACTGCAAATTGGAATTGAAATAGTTCTGTAATGTTAATTCAGAGGAATTTTGATGTCTAAATCCAGTCTAAAAGGTTGTTATTTGTATCCAATAAGTTGAATAGAATATTTTTCACTGCGATCTCCAGTACTGTTCCTCGGCTAGTCGCATATTTATTAGACGGTAGTCACTGCATATTATTAAATAAAGTTTTTACCTCTGCAAACTATAATGTCAACATATTAGTTTGACCTGTGACCAATTAGCTAAGCTCCTTCGTATAATTTATCATGTTACTATCAAACAAACAAACAATTTGTATTATATTTCCTGAAAACTGTGGGGTGCTCATAAGTTTATTTTTTTCGAAAAAAAAAACTGTATATATCCTGACTCATACACCGTCCCGACGCAACAATTGTGCATCGTTCCACCCCCTTGACCGTGGTGGTCATCGTCGCGTTATAATCCGGCCGCGACGGTTACAGCCACCCCCGGAACATTTAGTCATCCCTCACTGTCAGCCGCGCAACCCCTAGGATCACATATTGGTTATATTTCTAACACCCGATATTGTCATATCAGGCATTGATTTATGTAATTGTATTGACTTTTCTTGCGCGCGCTCGCTTCCTTTAATTCGACGCCCTCCCGAGCGGCAACTTTTTTTTTTGCACACGCTCCTTTGATTGATGTATCTTATATAAGTCGATGAGGGGGCTTTCGTCAACGGGAAATCATACAGGTTTTGATTGGGGAGCGCAAAAAAACACGCAAGCAGGAAATATTAGTTTTGACAGGATTATGGTTGGGTAGTTTTCTTACTAATATTGCTTTAGGTATTACATTTGTTTTTTTTTCTTATCAGATATATTTACAGGTTGTCCTGGAATACACTTTACAACCCAATCCGTTTTTATTATTTCTTAGAGTGTAATACAATAAATAGTAAGACACACTTGTATTTAATACATTTACCTTTATTTTATATAATAACTCTTTCTTACATGTACTTCTGTAAACTTGGCAGCCCTTAGTTTGAATGTTCAAAAACTTATTATGTCATTCGTTTGATTACGATTTAACCATGTTTTTCCTACACTCTCCCTTGTATTCACTAACATTCTATAAACCTATCAATAGCTATTGAACCCATAAGTATTCGTTGTTATAGCAACAATAAATAAATTAACAAAAATAGGCGTTTTTTAAGCCTAATTAAATATAAAATATAAAATAATATCAAAAATATCAGAAATCTGTGATTTTTTTATAATTTTTTATAACTCAGTCGATTAATTTAAAACAGCTTCTACAATAAAAACCTTGCTGCAAACTTATTTTTTGGTGAAAATTATCAAAAAATAAATTACATTGAGCCCAATTAAATATAAAATGTAAAATAATATCATAAATTTAAATTTCTGAAATCTTTGATTTTTTATAATTTTTTATAACTCAGTCGATTAATTTTAAACAGCTCGTACAATAAAAACCTTCCTGCAGACTTTATTTTTGTGTAAAAATGATAAAAAAAATTTACTTATTTGGAGCCCAATTAAACATAGAATATAAAATAGTGTCACAAATTTAAATTTTTTAAATCGTTGATTTATTTTCATTTATTATATCTCAGTCGATTAATTTAAAACAGCTCGTGCAATGATAACCTTCCTGCAATCTTTATTTTTGGTGAAAATTATGAAAAAAAACCGGCTTATATTGAGCCCAATTAAATATAAAATGTAAAATAATATCATAAATTTAAATTTCGGAAATCTTTGATTTTTTTATATATTTTTATTACTCAGTCGCTTAATTTAAAACAGCTCGTGCTATAAGAACCTTCCTGCAGACGTTATTCTTGGGTGAAAATAATAAAAACGGCTTATTTTGAGCAGAATTAAATATAGAATATACAGTGGTATCATAAATTTAAATTTGTTAAATCTTAAATTTTTCATCATTTATTATATCTCCTAAAAACCTTCCTGCAGACATTATATTTTGGTGAAAATTATCAAAAAACAACTTATATTGAGCCTAATTAAATATAAAATGTAAAATAATATCATAAATTAAAATTTCATTGATTTTTTATCATTTTTATAACTCAATCAGTTAATTTAAAACAGCTCGTACAATAAAAACCGTCCTGCAAACTTTATTTTTGTGTACAAATTATCAAAAAATTACTTATTTTGAGCCCAATTAATGTAAAATGATATCAAAAATTTAAATTTCTTAAATCTCATATACTAACAGGGGTTGTATATAGTGTTGTTTATTTTGGTTTGCCTCTCCTCTCATTCTACATCTTCCTATGCCACTTTCATTCTACTCTTCAGCCACCCTCTCATATTATTAATTTTCCACTTCTTTTAAGGATAGTCCTGCCTTCTCGTACATCTAGTGTCTTTCTCTTGTTGTTTTACTGTTTCATCCTCTGTTCATTCTCTTTTGTAACTGTCCTTAATATTTCTTTCATTGATAGTTTGATGTTAATCTCTTCAGATGTAACATCCTTCAAAGGTTCTTTCATTGATAGTTTGATGTTAATCTCTTCAGATGTAACATCCTTCAAAGGAACTGTTTTTGTACTCTCTCTAGTGCGTCTCGTTCAGACCAGCCCCATGCTTCTATTGCGTACTACAATACTGCCCTAATACAATCCTAAATGTACAGATGTGATTTTAAATTATTCTTAAACTATCCGTTCAAAATTCTTTCTAGTCTCTCCCCCATCACTTTGGCATTCACTCTTGGCATTCAAACTTAAATGTAAAAGAATTAACCACAAAAGGTGACTGTAAGGCGCCGTGCACACTTGAGAAACTAGTTTCATTAAACTAGTTTCATGAAACTTTCCTCCTAGGGGGTTAGTTGTATCATTTTTCTAATAAACTATATACACACACTTACACATCAGCACAACCATCATTAAAAGTCTTACCTAAGTGGAAACCACAACCCTTATAAAGACTCAGGGTCTGCAAAGCACTCAGCTTACCACGTATCAAATTTGATCATTTTTTCAGACTATACTAGCAACTATTAATATTTGTGATATATTATAAGTTTCAGCTCAATATGAATACATTTCAAACATTTCCAATTTATCTGTCCTGTAAGGTAAAAAACAAAAAATAACCCGTATAGCAACTCAGCAACTAGTTTCATGAAACTTGAAACTAAGATTCATGAAAACATTTGATATAAAACATATAGTTTTTTGAAACTGTAGTTTTATAAAACTAGTTTTATGTATGTTATTATTATAAGTATATAGTCTTTAATTAATATTAATTAATTTCAACTATAATAATTTTAGTCTATTTCAAATAACATTTGATGACTTTTGCATTTTATTGTAAACCATTAATAAAATCACAGGCACCATCACAATGTTTGATTAGCTTTGGAATGTCCGGTAAACGTCTTATAGACCCCGATCTTTCACCCCAATTTGTCGGCAATGTCGCCTTTCCCAGTCTGGACACGGTCCAGGGACCAGTCTATTACACTAATAGCCGTATTGTAAGGATATGAGGGGACGCAGGGAATTTTAAAATATGCACTGCTTTTCGGACGAACCAAAATCAATAAAAACACATGTACAGTACAATAGGACAACCAATAGTATTGATTGTGAATTTCTTTACGAATTCTGTATGTCCTCGCAGTGTTTATGTATGCTTATCTATATTACAAAACTATTTATAGTTGTAAATATATAGTTACATTGGTACAAATTAAAAAAACGAATGAAAAATAAAATTATATTAATTGGTATTTAGAAAAGGCATTATGTAAACTATTTTACCAAGAAATTTCGCATAACAAACAAATAAACATAAGTAGGACAGCAAATAAGACATTTTTAAATCACAAATGTCAAATGCTCTTTACAAACGTGTTAAGGTGTCCAAATAGCTCGCTCCAGTTTTCCAAATTGCCGATCAAAAACGCTGAAAATAGCGAGTGAATGTTATTTTATAAGAGGCATGCATGTGTGTGGTATCTATTATATAAAATCTATTACAGACAGGCTATATAAAGTCCTAGTAATGGGGCTGTACGTGGGTTATATAATAATCATAGATACGAGACGGCCGGAACATTGATGAGGCGATTCACTGGACGAAGACTAATGAGGGGGAATTATCTCTCGACTCCTTCATCGAACTATTACTTTATATTGACATATATTTATCACCACATTACCCCCCAGCCCATATAATGCAGCACATTATAAAATAGTTTCAAGTATATGTAGCATATTTGTGGTAGCAATAAAAGCTGTATGTTAAAAAAACGTGCGGATAGCGATCAACAAGCACTAAAGTGAGTTTTGTATTATCACTTACAATGAAACTTTTATGAAGACATCGATTTATCAAGTGACAGGCTGCGTGTAATAAACCGGCATATCTGAAATGTGACAGGCCCATTGATTTATCTCCGTTTCGGTGAAATATGTGCCGGATCGCGTCACGTCCACCCCCCTACTACGTAACCCCCGCACTCTTAATCAAGATATATCCGACCTTGGAGCGACGTGAGATATTACTCCAGGAACATATCTTCTTTATAACCGTTATTTAGTATTTATACAGAACGTTTATGTTATTGCAAGTTTATAGCACAGTTACTAGATATACAGCCAGCCCCGAGATATATACTTGATTTTAATATATCGCTGATATATCCGTAAACATCTTAGTTTTGCTCATATTTATGTGCGAGCGTCCGAGATAGCATGAATTTATTCAGCGGCGCTTACATAAATTGCATTATATTTTTGCACTATTAAATAATATTTCCAACCCAGTACTGTTAATATGACCAGGAGCAAGAAACCCATCATTAATAACATATAATCTACTGCCCGATACATCAATTGCAATATTATGATATTAATTACATTGCAAATTCCTAACACTTACAAGATTTCAATCAAATAAAAGTCAACCGGTGCCAATTAACGCGCGTGTATTTTATTTGGAAGAACGGCACTCGCTAATCCTGAATTAAAATGTAAATACCAGCCGCTCCTCTTCTAATACTCTTCAAGCAGCTATTGTGAATGTTTGTTCTAATAAATATGTCGCAGTAAATGGGACATTAGTGTCGAATCAAAGTTTGAAATGTGTCCTTGTTTTCGCCTGGAACAATACCAATTTGACCCGGCTTGTGTCAGTACCGGTTTGTGGAGACCGCATTGTTGGCTAAATAACAATAGTGCCGATATTACATATCATTTCCGGGCATCGTCTTGCTGTGCAGACTGATTGAATGCTCCGTATATTATTAACCCGTCACCTCTGTGGCGTCAATTCACCGGGACAAGGACACGGTGTGTGGCAATGTGAATCAACTTATGTGGAACAATTAATTTTTATTTAGCGTCGATTGTGAAATGAGTTGCTATACGGGTTATTTTTTGTTTTTTTACCTTACAGGGCAGATACATTGGAAATTCATATTGAGCTGAAACTTATAATATATCACAAATATTAATAGTTGCCAGTATAGTCTGAAAAAATGGTCAAATTTGATACGTGGTAAGCTGAGTGCTTTGCACAGTCTTTATAAGGGTTGTGATTTCCACTTAGGTAAGAATTTTAATGATAGTTGTGCTGATGTGTAAGTGTGTGTATATATTACTAGTTTATTAGAAAAATGATACAACTAACCCCCTAGTAGGAAAGTTAAACGCCATCTGGCGGCACCACATCAAGGCAGACCCATATGGTAATATGGCTCATGCCATCAGGATCACCGAGTAGTGTCCTCTATGGAATAATATTCCAACAGAGTGCTTGAGATAACAGCACAAAGTTAACTTGATGGGTTGTAGGTGAATACGAGCATTACCCCCGTATTCACCAACGTTCTATAAACCTATCAATAGCTATTGAACTCATAAGTATTCATTGTTATAGCAACAATAAACACATTATCTAGGGAATGTAGTTACTTTAGATTCGCTCTATTGGAAACACTGAATAATTAAACAAAGGTATTGACTACCAAAGTCAGTATTTGATATAAATAAATATCTTTTTGTATGTTTTTACCAGAAATTTGAAAATATTTCAAAAATCCCTCGTTGCATATATTTCAAACTTTGCTAATGGATTACCAATATATTAGTCTATCTAATTCAGTCATAAACAAAAAATACCGCGTTGCTAGTTTTCAAGCTATTGATTACCAAAGTCAGAATTTCATATAAATAAATATCTTTTAGTATGTTTTTACTAGAAATTTGTAATTTTTTCAAAAATCCCTCGTTGCATATTTTTCAAACTTTGCTAATGGATTAGCAATATATTAGTCTATCTAATTCAGTCATAAACAAAAAATACGGTGTTGCTAGTTTTCATGCTATTGAGTACGAAAGTCAGTATTTCATTAAATAAATATCTTTTTGTATGTTTTTACCAGAAATTTGTAAATATTTCAAAAAACCCTCGTTGCATATTTTTCAAACTTTGCTAATGGATTAGTAATATATTAGTCTATCTAATTCAGTCATAAACAAAAAATACGGTGTTGCTAGTTTTCAAGCTATTGATTACCAAAGTCAGAATTTCATATAAATAAATATCTTTTAGTATGTTTTTACTAGAAATTTGCAAATTTTTCAAAAATCCCTCGTTGCATATTTTTCAAACTTTGCTAATGGATTAGCAATATATTAGTCTATCTAATTCAGTCATAAACAAAAAATACGGTGTTGCTAGTTTTCAAGCTATTGATTACCAAAGTCAGAATTTCATATAAATAAATATCTTTTAGTATGGTTTTACTAGAAATTTGTAAATTTTTCAAAAATCCCTCGTTGCATATTTTTCAAACTTTGCTAATGGATTAGCAATATATTAGTCTATCTAATTCAGTCATAAACAAAAAATACGGTGTTGCTAGTTTTCATGCTATTGAATACGAAAGTCAGTATTTCATTAAATAAATATCTTTTTGTATGTTTTTACCAGAAATTTGTAAATATTTCAAAAATCCCTCGTTGCATATATTTCAAACTTTGCTAATGGATTAGCAATATATTAGTCTATCTAATTCAGTCATAAACAAAAAATACGGTATTGCTAGTTTTCATGCTATTGAATACGAAAGTCAGTATTTCATTAAATAAATATCTTTTTGTATGTTTTTACCAGAAATTTGTAAATATTTCAAAAATCCCTCGTTGCATAAATTTCAAACTTTGCTAATGGATTAGCAATATATTAGTCTATCTAATTCAGTCATAAACAAAAAATACGTTGTTGCTAGTTTTCAAGCTATTGATTACCAAAGTCAGTATTTCCTATAAATAAATATCTTTTTGTATGTTTTTACCAGAAATTTGTAAATATTTCAAAAATCCCTCGTTGCATATATTTCAAACTTTGCTAATGGATTAGCAATATATTAGTCTATCTAATTCAGTCATAAACAAAAAATACGGTGATGCTAGTGTTCATGCTATTGAGTACGAAAGTCAGTATTTCATATAAATAAATATCTTTTAGTATGTTTTTACTAGAAATTTGTAAATTTTTCAAAAATTCCTCGTTGCATATTTTTCAAACTTTGCTAATGGATTAGCAATATATTAGTCTATCTAATTCAGTCATAAACAAACAATACGGTGTTGCTAGTTTTCAAGCTATTGATTACCAAAGTCAGAATTTCATATAAATAAATATCTTTTAGTATGTTTTTACTAGAAATTTGTAAATTTTTCAAAAATCCCTCGTTGCATAATTTTCAAACTTTGCTAATGGATTAGCAATATATCAGTCTATCTAATTCAGTCATAAACAAAAAATACGTTGTTGCTAGTTTTCAAGCTATTGATTACCAAAGTCAGTATTTCCTATAAATAAATATCTTTTTGTATGTTTTTACCAGAAATTTGTAAATATTTCAAAAATCCCTCGTTGCATATATTTCAAACTTTGCTAATGGATTAGCAATATATTAGTCTATCTAATTCAGTCATAAACAAAAAATACGGTGATGCTAGTGTTCTTGCTATTGAGTACGAAAGTCAGTATTTCATATAAATAAATATCTTTTAGTATGTTTTTACTAGAAATTTGTAAATTTTTCAAAAATTCCTCGTTGCATATTTTTCAAACTTTGCTAATGGATTAGCAATATATTAGTCTATCTAATTCAGTCATAAACAAAAAATACGGTGTTGCTAGTTTTCAAGCTATTAATTACCAACGTCAGAATTTCATATAAATAAATATCTTTTAGTATGTTTTTACTAGAAATTTGTAAATTTTTCAAAAATACCTTGTTGCATATTTTTCAAACTTTGGTAATGGATTAGCAATATATTAGTCTATCTAATTCAGTCATAAACAAAAAATACGGTGTTGCTAGTTTTCAAGCTATTGATTACCAAAGTCAGAATTTCATATAAATAATATAAATAAATATCTTTTAGTATGTTTTTACTAGAAATTTGTAAATTTTTCAAAAATACCTTGTTGCATATTTTTCAAACTTTGGTAATGGATTAGCAATATATTAGTCTATCTAATTCAGTCATAAACAAAAAATACGGTGTTGCTAGTTTTCAAGCTATTGATTACCAAAGTCAGAATTTCATATAAATAAATATATTTTAGTATGTTTTTACTAGAAATTTGTAAATTTTTCAAAAACCCTCGTTGCATATTTTTCAAACTTTGCTAATGGATTAGCAATATATTAGTCTATCTAATTCAGTCATAAACAAAAAATACGGTGTTGCTAGTTTTCAAGCTATTGATTACCAAAGTCAGTATTTCCTATAAATAAATATCTTTTTGTATGTTTTTACTAGAAATTTGTAAATTTTTCAAAAATCCCTCGTTGCATATTTTTCAAACTTTGCTAATGGATTAGCAATATATTAGTCTATCTAATTCAGTCATAAACAAAAAATACGGTGTTGCTAGTTTTCAAGCTATTGATTACCAAAGTCAGTATTTCCTATAAATAAATATCTTTTTGTATGTTTTTACTAGAAATTTGTAAATTTTTCAAAAATCCCTCGTTGCATATTTTTCAAACTTTGCTAATGGATTAGCAATATATTAGTCTATCTAATTCAGTCATAAACAAAAAATACGGTGTTGCTAGTTTTCAAGCTATTGATTACTAAAGTCAGAATTTCATATAAATAAATATCTTTTAGTATGTTTTTACTAGAAATTTGTAAATATTTCAAAAATCCCTCGATGGACATTTTTCAAACTTTGCTAATGGATTAGCAATATATTAGTCTATCTAATTCAGTCTTAAACAAAAAATACGGTGTTGCTAGTTTATATGCTATTCATTACCAAAGTCAGTATTTCATATAAATAAATATCTTTTTGTATGTCTTTACCAGAAATTTGTAAATATTTCAAAAATCCCTCGTTGCACATTTTTCAAATTTTACTAATGGATTAACAATATATTAGTCTATCTAATTCAGTCATAAGGTGTCATCAAAGCTCCAATTTCAATCGCTATTATCGCTATTAAGGTGTTTGACATTTGTTTTGGCATATTCTGTCATAATTACGACAAAATACAAGATATGAGTAAATATATATATATAACAGTCTGACCTCAATAAAAGCCAGATAACAGGTTATGGATACAATCCAGTATGATAAGGGTTCGTAGACCCAATAATATCCCCCAAAATCTCTTTCCCCCCACACCAGTACCAAACCACACACCAAAGGACGACTATCCAACATTGTGTAAATTCAATAAATAAAGATTTCGATTTTATCTAGCTAAGCTATTCAGTGATGAGACCTAATAAGATCGAAATTTAAATCTGTAGATTCATAAGAGGTGAATTCACACGTATATAAATAAATAGCTGTATATTTTATCCACTATATTAGTGGGTTTAGCTGTAAATACATAACTTTTAATCAAATAAAGCTTGAATAGTAGGTATAAAAATTAAATTAATATGAAATAGGATTATTTAGTTGCAAGTTATTAAAAGTAATATTTCAAAGTGTTAAGTAGACTTGTGCAATTTTTTATCTACACACAAACACTCACAAATAGATACACACATGAGTCACCTGGTAATTACAGCCTTTAATGTTCGCATTATGAAATCGTTGCGGTTTTTATGGGCACCCACAAAGACGACAGTGTCATCATTAGAAATAACTGTAGAAACACAAGTCAAATATTTGTTGTGTACAACCGGACAGTGGCCGGCAAACAATCGTAAAAATCACTGCACAAACATGGTCATAATAATAAAAGAGTATGGGATGCGGCGAGTGTATGCATATTGACTTTAGATGTGTTTACACATGAAGAACCAAAAGGGAATATTATGTTACGGGGGGATTACGAAACGCGGTTACGCCGAAATGCTATATTCGGTGGAGGCGGTGGGTTGGGAAGTAAAAATCCGTCAGGAAATCAAACCGTTTCCCAACACCAGCTCTAATATTACATATATTGGAAATTATCTAACAGAGCTGGAGTGTATTAAATTACTAAAACAGCAGTAACAAATAAATCCAAATTCTTTTTTATTTAGTACGGTTCTGCGTCGTGGTGACAGCGAGTGATCGGATCGGAGGTCACAAGAATAAGGTCAAACAGGTAACCCGTTTTCCTCGACGACCATTGTTTACGTGGGCACACCACCGCTTGTGCAATCACTAAACATTCCTGGAAACCACACATGTGTTACCATGCATCATACAATACCGCGCGCGTGTAAATCCGAAAAAACCGATACCTCGAAATTGTTGGACGTTACAACGTCACGATTGCGTCACTTGGCATGGCTTGATTTCCTATCTTTGCAAGCCGTGAGAACCCCGCCGGAGACGAGTTGCAGGTATTCGTCATTCTGTAATCGCATCGGGATGGGAGATTTGAAGAAATCAGGCACACATTTACAAAGGAATATGATTGGGGATTAATTTATAATATCATATAAAATGAAAATAAATAAAAGGAATTTTTCTTTGTATTTTATCACTTGTAAACAAGTGATAAAAATGTTATTATCGTAGGTGGTCGTAGGAAATATTAATATAAGAATGCGTGGTTTTGCTAAAATTAATACCATCAGCCGTGGATTTTGGTTGCTAGGTAACAAGTCGGTCGGCCATCATGGATTCATGGCTAGTTAATATTTTGGAGATGAAAACTGTATGTATAAAATATAAACTAGCCATGAGTCTATAATGGCCGACCAACATGTTACCTAGCAACCAAAATCCACCGCTGATGATATTAATTTTACAGTTGCGATTATTTCTAATAAATGTTCTTCTATTGCAAATAGTTGTGCCCTATTTTGGGAAAATCTACTCTATAATTGACAAACTAATTCCGCATATAGATATTATTTGACCTAACGTGGTATGAATAGTTTTTTGGTAGAAATCTATTGTGAAAAAGTCCCACTGTGATATCCGAAATTGAAGAAAAACAATTTTCTTGAAATTCTAATTTATTAATTGTCATATTTTATTATGATGAACCATTACTATAATGCCCAACTCAGTGGCCGAGTGGTTAGAGGCGTCGTTGGTCTCGTACTGAGCATTGGGGAGCCTGAGTTCGAACCAAATCTGGGTGAATTTTCCCGAATCACCTTTCAGAGGTGAAGTTAAGATAAATACCGGGTGATTAAACTCCTCTGAGCTTCTCTCTTGACCGGCTATCAGCCGGGAGGCTTTTCCACCGGTCAAGAGAGAAGGTCACAGCAGTTTGATCACCCGGTATTTACCTTAACTTCACAGAAAACCTCTTAAAAACTGTGAAAGGTGATTCGTGAAATTCGCTCCCCGCTGGGGATGAAACTCAGGCTCCCCAATGCTCAGTACGAGGCGAACAAAGTGAACATAGAGCTAGCAGAGTGGGAGAGGAGTTGTAAACAGATGGCGGGGTCTGAGGTGGAGCTGGGCAGTTCGAGTGCGAGACAGGTGGTACGAAGGGAGGCGTTTTCGCGGAAAAAGGTGGAGATAACCCTGGCACAATTAAAACTAGCAAAGGCAGCGGGGGAAGATGGGCTGAAGGCAGAGGCTTTCAAAAAGCTACCGGAGGAAGGAAGGGAGAAGGTGCGGCAGTGTATTAACAAGGTGTGGAGTGGAGAGGAGGAAGTGCCTGAAAAGTGGCGTGTGGGGGTGGTTGTCCCGGTGCACAAAGGAGGAGAGGCCTCGGACGTAAAAAACTATAGAGGGATCACCATTATGAGTGCCGGTTATAACTTGATGATGACTATGGTGAAAAATAGAATGGATAGGGAAGTGGAACAAAAAGGGCTGCTGCCGGTATGCCAGGGTGGGTTCAGAAGGGGAAGAGGGACGAGGGGGCAGATTTTCACGCTGGCGAGAATGATGGAGGAAGCGCTGGAATGCAAAGGGAGAGTGTATGCGGTGTTTGTGGTTTTAAAAGCTGCGTATCACTCAGTTCCTAGGGGGAAACTGGTGGAATGTATGGATAGATTGGGTATGGAAGAGGAAGGAGTGGAGTGGGTGAGAAGGATGTATAAAGAGTCATGGGCGAAAGCAAGAGTGAATGGAGAAATATCTGAGAAATTTAGGGTGAATGTGGGAGTAAGGAAGGGGTGCCCGCTGAGCCCCCTCCTGTTTAATCTGTACACGAGAGAGTTTGAAGAGGTGCTGAGGAGAGGACAGGCAGGAGGGGTCGTGGTGGGTAGATCCAAAGTTTGGATGTTGGCGTATGCAGATGACGTGGTGCTGGTGGCCAAGAGAGTGGAAGAGATACAAGAGATGTTGGAAGGAATGGATAGGTACCTGGATAAGAGGGGGCTAGTGGTGAATGTGGAAAAGACCAAATGGATGTTGTTTAGGAATAGGGGCAGGAGGGGTAAGGACGAAGGGCTGAAATGGAAGGAAAGGCTGATTGAGAGAGTGAATGGCTTTAAATATTTGGGCTTTTGGGTTGACTGTGGAGGAGGGCTGAGGATGCATGTGGAGTGTATGCAGGCGAAAGCAAGAATGGCTTGGTGGATTGCGTGCAGAAAATGGGGGAGTTTATGGGGTGGTAACCTCGTAATGACGTGCAAGATCTGGGATGCGTGTGTAAAACCTATATTGTTGTCTGGAGTGGTAGTGTGGGGATTGCGTGAATGGGAGGTAATAGAAAGGGAGCAAGGTTGATTTCTGAAGAATCTGCTAGGGCTCGAAAGGTCGACACCGAGGGCAGTGGTGTTGCAGGAGACAAGTCGTATGAGTATGTGGTGGGAGGCGTGTGTGAGGGTTGTGAAGTTTGAGGAAAGATTGCAGGATTTGGGCGAGGAAAGACTGGTACGGGAGGTATGGATGAGTTGTAAGAGTAGAACAGAGAGTAGATGTAGGAAGGATAGAGAAAGGATGTATGAAAGAGTGGGTATGTCTGAGGTGTGGGTAGAGGAGAAGCTGAGAGAAAGGGGTAGCCTAGGAACTGAGATAAGGCAGAGATTGAGAGATATTGAGTGGCAAGAAAGGCAAGTGAGAATGGCTGAGAGCTCATACAACCCGGGCTACGTAGAGTGGCAAGTACAGGGGAAACTGCCGAGCTACTTAACCAGGGGAGAGTGGAGCAGAGAGGACAAAGTATGCATGGCAAGAGCGAGGTGTGAGTCACAAGAGTGAGGAAGAAAAGTTTGGATGGGGCTAGGGTACACCGCGTGTGCGCTGTGTAGGAAGGGGAGTGACACGTGGTGGCATCTTAGCAAAGAAAGTGAGGGATTGAAAGAAGAGTGGGTTGGAGAGTGCAGAAAGCTGAACGAATGGTTAGGAGAGGATGGGAAAGGCGTGAAAATCTGCAGGAGGCTGACGTGGGAAAGGAAATTGGCGAGGGCAGAGGGGGTTTATTTTAGTGGATAGAAAAATGTATTTTATGTTCATTTGTATTCTTTTTGTTTTTGTGTCTTTTTTGATTTCTTTCTGTGAAAGTATTGTTTTTTTTTTCGGCTGGAATGTGTGTAAAAGGGAAGGGTTGGGCTGATATGCCAAATAAAGGTCTTTTTTTTTATAGATATTAGATATTCTCTTTCTGAACTTTTTACTACGTTAAACACGAAAATTAGAAATCATAAATTAGTAGGTTCTGAAAACTATAAACAAAATTATTGTTATTTTTGTCACCCTACTAATTTATGATTTCTAATTTTCGTGTTTAACGTTGTATAAAGTCCAGAAAGAGAATATCTAATATCTATATAAAAAAAGACCTTTATTGGCATTTTCCTCACAAAAAAAACTTCTCTTCAATATCACCAACCACAACAAAAATACATAAAAATATCTAATAACCATATATATGTTTTTAATTTTTTTAGCCTTGATTTTAATAAATCTTTTTCCGTAAATATTGAGTATTATTTTGAAAATGCTACTTTAGCTACCCAATAAATTATTATAATATATTTTTATATATTTTATTAGTTTTATGAATAGCCCAGAATTTTCGAAATGTGATATTCAAATCATTATAAAATCAAAACAGATTAGCACTAAAACACATCAATTATTAACCTTTGAACATTATTAATTCCCGCTCTCATTAATCCGAAATTGATCACCTTCATTATATCTAGCAGTTCACACAATTTATTAAACAATATTAATGCAAACCACTTACAAAAATAACTTGTTCGCAATTTATATTAACATTCTTACATATGTAATTGCAAAGCGTATTGGAATATTTCTGATAACACGAATAATTCAAACCGTTTTATTTTTCTCTCTAGCCGTTGTCAACAAGTTATCCTTTAACGTCTTCGCCTTTTGCGCATTAACATAATGCAAACGGTAGGAATTTATGTATTAATAAATGACATCGCAACAACTTATCAAAGTCGTACATTTTTGCGCGCAACGGCGTAATTATAATGAGCGCACGGATAACAAGTGAAGACAAAAATGTCCACGTCGCGGAGATAAATGGAGCAGCATAAATAAACGCGCTAATATTACGCATATAAGACTGTCTCTCAATAATTGAGTTTATTTAATGGCCACGGTTTATGCCGTAGTGGAGATATTTTAATACGTATTTAATGCAGCCATTTGTATTATAATAAGATTCCGGCTGAATCAAATGTTTGCTAGTTTATCGCGGCCCGTTTGAAAGTTGTTTAATTTCAAAGCCTTGAATAAAACATTAAGCGACAATTGTTGTTTTAATGTTGTCAACTGGATGGAGCAAAAAAAATAAATAATGTTGTTATGGGTGATAAAATGAATGGAGAGCGAGGCTGGGAATTGACAAAGAAATTGAGGTTGCAATTTTCAAGTCATGTGTTTCGAAAAGATTGGATTTGCAAGGATATGTTGTGCGGTTAACTGTTTGTTTCGCTAATTATTTCCGTGATTCCAATTAGCTGTGTTTGTAAAATGTACACACGGAAATAATACTGAGCAAGAGGTTTATTTATGACAGTTTATTAAATATCTATGTATATATATATTCTTTTTATTATTGAATATTATATGTCCGAGATTTATTTTATTGCTGAGCTATTATAGGTCATAATTGGTATCAATTAAATTGATATTATTGTGCTTTCATTTTCATTTTTATAAGACATTAATTAATACTAGTAGCGGACAAAAAGTATCGTTTACTTTTGTAAACAATACTAATTTACATTATTAGTGATGGAAGTGAAGTTTCCCGAACGAGCGAATAAGTTTACAAGAGTATAAAGAGCGATTTATCGTACGAATAATGTATCTTATTTTTTGTACGAATAAATTATTATTACTTAATCTTAATTAAAGTTATTTAAAGTTGTGACAAATAGGTTATATCACACTACCAATTATATTTAATTTAAAGTCTATATTTTCTTCAGAAATGTGCGTAAACATAACAAGTTTTATTATTGAACAAAAATAGTGCCAAAATTAATATAAATTTTCTGTGAAAATATTATATATAAATGCATTTAAATGAATGATATTATTTCGATAGTAATTCTAATAAAACTAATTTGTTAGACAATTTCCCTGCTAATATAAGTCTAGTCGACAACACAGTAAATATAAAATTAATAAATCCACCCCACGTCAAGTTATTACAGGCAGCGAAATTAAATTTAAACTATAATTAGCACGTGTCCGTATAGGGAATGTAGTTGTGTTATTGTTCTCCTGGAATAATGCAGGAACGGTGTAACATTTGTAAGTGACGTATCTGCGGTTCTGGGATTAAACACCAACAAGTGCAATATGGGACCGCCGCAACAGCTGGCCCAACATGCGACTTGAGGGAATGTCGAGGTTTCCCTATACATGCCATGGCTTTCATATTAAATTTTTAATGAAATTCGACACCGCGGCCCTCCCCGGGCGTGTGTCGGCATCGTCCGCAACGAAAAAAAAAATGTAACAGTCCCACAGCGCACCCCCAATAATTGCAGCACAGTCGATTTGTATAAGGAAGAACGCGAAAACTCATTAGAGGCAATTGTATTGGCACTTTCAGTTAGTGTAGGTATTTTTTTATTTAGCAAGGATGCGAGCCGAGGGTAAGAAGAAGAAAAAAATGCCAAGGCAATTGGTATGCAGCACACAACAAAAGGGGGGAGGGTGGATAAACCGGAACCGGATCAATACGACCAAGATGGAGAAACATACTAGAGAAACATTCACTTCCTACGGCGAGAGAAAAATAAAAATAAAATCGCCACGCACAATAATTACCCTGGGGCGGCGTGTGGCCGCACGAGCGTGAATTTTCCCCCTAATTAAGCGGTGCATCAATCAATTGCAACCCTTTAGCACCCCATTCCGAAAGACCGGAGGCTCCATCGGTTGAAATAACCCTCTCGCTACTTCTTTATCAAATCGTTAGGCCTGTCAGCGGGACGCTTAATTATTTCTGTATTTGCCCGCGCGCCTCACTGATTTATGACCTCCCTAATCTCCGAATGATGGAATCGCAGAATTTTCGCGTCTCCAATGTTGGATGATTTATTAAAGTGCACTTCCGCAGATGCCGAACCCACATCATCCACCCGTACATAATTAATTCATTCCCGTCGCAGCGAGGAAAACGCGCAATTAATTTACGAATATTGATATGTTGTAATTATCAAACCGTTTGATCGTCCAACCGTGAACACGCAATACAACTTCATTTATTTTCTTATATAATGCCACACCTATATAAAACATAGCTCAGATATAGATTTCGAAAAAATTAAGATCAAGACTCAATCTTTGTTGTATTTTAGAGGAATATTGCTTCTAATCATTGTATACCAACGACAAATAGTACCCTACTATTACTACAAATGGTCAGCTATATGAAAACATTACCATATAGAAATCATTTATTTACAAACATATTTTATTAAAACAGCTATAACTTGAGTTGTAGCTATTGAATATTGCTACAAATTGTTAGCTATATTAAAAATATGTAGATGAAGAACCAAATGCAAGTTGAAATTGTTAAACAAAAAAATGAATTTTTGGTGAATTTTTAAAATTTCAATCACATTTATTTACAAACATATTTTATGAAAACAGTTATAACTTGAGTTGTAGCTATTGAATATTGCTACAAATTGTCTGTTATAATGAAAACATGTAGATGAAGCACCAAATGTAAGTTGAAATTGTTAAACGAAACAATGATTTTTTGGCGAATTTTTAAAATTTCAATCTTATTTATTTACAAATATTTTTTATTAAAACAGTTATAACTCGAGTTGTAACTATTGAATATTGCTACAAATTGTCAGCTATAATAAAAACATGTAGATGAAGCACCAAATGTAAGTTGAATATGTTAAACAAATAATTGAATTTTTGGTGAATTTTTAAAATTTCAATCTCATTTATTTACATACATAATTAATTAAAACAGTTATAACTAGAGTTGTAGCCATTGAATATTGCTACAAATTGTCAGCTATAATGAAAACATGTAAATGAAGCACCAAATGCAAGCTGAAATTGTTAAACAAAAAATTGAATTTTTGGCGAATTTTTAAAATTTCAATCATATTTATTTACAAACATTTTTTATGAAAACAGTTATAACTCGAGTTGTAGCTATTGAATATTGCTACAAATTCTCAACTGTAATGAAAATATGTAGATCAAGCACCAAATGCAAGTTGAAACTGTTAAACCAAAAATTGAATTTTTGGCGAATTTTTAAAATTTCAATCACATTTATTTACAAACATATTTTATGAAAACAGTTATAACTTGAGTTGTAGCTATTGAATATTGCTACAAATTGCAATCTATAATGAAAACATGTAGATGAAGCACCAAATGCAAGTTGAAATTGTTACACAAAAAAATGAATTTTTGGCGAATTTTTAAATATTTCAATCACATTTATTTACAAACATATTTTATTGAAGCAGTTATAACTCGAGTTGTAGCTACTGAATATTGCTACAAATTGTCAGCTATAATGAAAACATGTAAATGAAGCACCAAATGCAAGTTGAAATTGTTAAACAAAAAATTGAATTTATGGTGAATTTTTAAAATTACAATCACATTTATTTACAAACATATTTTATTAAAACAGTTATAACTTGAGTTGTAGCTATTGAATATTGCTAAAAATTGTCATCTATAATGAAAACATGTAGATAAAGCACCAAATGCAAGTTGAAATTGTTAAACAAAAAATTGAATTTTTGGCGAATTTTTAAAATTTCAATCATATTTATTTACATACATATTTTATTAAAACAATTATAACTTGAGTTGTAGCTATTGAATATTGCTACAAATTGTCAGCTATAATAAAAACATGTAGATGAAGCACCAAATGCAAGTTGAAATTGTTAAACAAAAAAATTAATTTTTGGAGAATTTTTAAATTTTCAATCACATTTATTTACAAACATATTTTATTAAAACAGCTATAACTTGAGTTGTAGCTATTGAATATTGCTACAAATTGTCAGCTATAATGAAAACATGTAGATCAAGCACCAAATGCAAGTTGAAATTGTTAAACAAAAAAATGAATTTTTGGCGAATTTTTAAAATTTCACTCACATTTATTTACAAACATATTTTATTAAAACAGTTATAACTTGAGTTGTAGCTATTGAATATTGCTACAAATTGTCAGCTATAATGAAAACATGTAGATCAAGCACCAAATGCAAGTTGAAATTGTTAAACAAAAAAATTAATTTTTGGAGAATTTTTAAAATTTCAATCACATTTATTTACAAACAAATTTTATTAAAACAGTCATAACTTCAGTTGTAGCTATTGAATATTGCTACAAATTGTGAGATATAATAAAAACAAGTAGATGAAGCACTAAATGCAAGATGAAATTGTTAAACAAAAAATTGAATTTTTGGCGAATTTTTAAAATTTCAATCTCATTTATTTACAAACATATTTTATTAAAACAGTTATAACTTGAGTTGTAGCTATTGAATATTGCTACAAATTGTCAGCTATAATGAAAACATGTAGCAAGCACCAAATGCAAGTTGAAATTGTTAAACAAAAAAATAAATTTTTGGCGAATTTTTAAAATTTCAATCATATTTATTTACATACATATTTTATTAAAACAATTATAACTTGAGTTGTAGCTATTGAATATTGCTACAAATTGTCAGCTATAATGAAAACATGTAGATGAAGCACAAAATGCAAGTTGAAATTGTTAAACAAAAAAAATAATTTTTGGCGAATTTTTGAAATTTCATTCACATTTATTTACAAACATTTTATTAAAACTGTTATAACTTGAGTTGTAGCTATGGAATATTGTTACAAATTGTCAGCTATAATGAAAACATGTAGATGAAGCACCAAATGCAAGTTGAAATTGTTAACCAAAAAAATGAATTTTTGGCGAATTTTTAAAATTTCAATCTTATTTATTTACAAATGTTTTTTATTAAAACAGTTATAACTTGAGTTGTAGCTATTGAATATTGCTACAAATTGTCAGCTATAATGAAAACATGTAGATGAAGCACCAAATGCAAGTTGAAATTGTTAAACAAAAAAATGAATTTTTGGTGAATTTTTTAAATTTTATTCACATTTATTTACATACATATTTTATTAAAACAGTTATAACTTGAGTTATATCAATTGAATAATGCTACAAATTGACAGCTATAATGAAAACATGTAGATGAGATTTTATAGATTACAAAAGTTGCAATTCATCCATAATTTTATAAAACTATACATTAAACAAAATTAACGCAGGACAGAATCAATAAACATACACAAATCGACTGGCTCGATCATCAGTGGGCCCTATTTTTGGACTCCAACCAAATGGGCTCGAGCCCTTACGATTACTCGTGTATGGGGGCCTTTAGGTTAGACATAATCGAAATGATATAATCGAAAAATCGTACTTTTTTGAGTTATGCCGGCTTGTTCCAAAGTAGTGATATATTATTAGTTTCGCTATAGGGATTGTGATAACCTAGGGCGGTGATTTTCAATCTTTATTCCCCCGCGGAACCCTTTTTTGAGAATCCTTCGTTCAGTAGATACCCAGATTTCATTTTACGGTAACCTCTCCTGCTGACGAAAGGTAGGTATTCTAATACTTTCATTATATTTGAGCCAGCATTCGCGGGTGAATTATGCAAATCACAATTTTTTCAGTAGTATTTTTTTTTGTTAAGTTAAAGTAAATACTCTTCCCTCATGCCCGACAAAAATTAATTGTACTAATAACCGTATAAAATTAGAAACGCTTTAACTTTTTTAAATTTTAATGTTATATGCAACCCTATTATTGTTGTAATTGTCGTTAATTTTTATCGAAAAAGATAAAAAAAAATTAACAGTACAGCATATATAGAGTGCATTGGCTTCGCATATTGAGCGAGCTCTGTGACCTAGGCCAAGTTCCGCTCAGCAGATCGATGTATTTAAATGTTATTCAAATGAGCAGTAGCGTGCACGCTGTCTCTCCGCTCGCATACACAACGCGCGAACTTGACCCGCTGACTGACTACATTACACGAGATGCGGCTTATTTAAGCATCTCTCCACGCATCATTACACATCTCATATGCAAAATTGTGGACATACAGACGTCTCTATGGCACACGCAAAACCAACACGCGGCCATTCATCAATTCGGTGGTGAAAACGGACAGAAATAATTATCAACGCGGCGCAAATTAATTAGTGTTGCATATTTTTGCCGCGCCTTATAGGGCCGTTTTAATTTATAAAACGGTGTAATGATCGAACTATTTTATTTATAACCTTAATTGCGCGATTAATTACTACTATATCCTACAGACACACCGAAATGTCCGGTTTTAATTAACGCCCGATGGCATGATGGATACTTTTTAATCTCGGCACTGTTATTACTCAAGATCAAAAACGCAATCGATTTACGGTAGCGCATAAAAGTATAAATGGGATTCGAACACTCCCACGTCCGTACTGATATAAATTGCCGTGCGCATAACAGGATTCGGATTGTTAAACCAACACCGCCAGAGGTCGTCGTCGCAATTACATTCTAGACAAGTTATTAAGTTGCGAGCTAAATTGCATTAAATAATAACGTACGATATTTGTTATTTTAATCGGTGGATGTGGATGTTTAATTCGTGCACATGCTATAAATATTTGCGTGATGGAAATTGTTGCTTTACTAATTCTCTCAGTCCAAATATTCTTTCAATTTCTTCTTTTCCGTCTTTCGAACGGCCCTAATGAAACTTTTTCACATCATCAGGTCGATAGGCCGAAACAGGGGGTGACATAAAAAAAACGACAGCCAATGACATGACCAAATAAGCAATGAAATGAATATTCATATATTCTGTTTCTTTTCCTGTTTGTGAGAGAAGGAAAGAAATCCAAAGGGCTGTTTGTTGGACTGAATGTCCAGCCCAACAAACAGCCCATTGGATTTCTTACCTTCTCTCACAAACACGAAAAGAAACAGAAGGATACGCAGGTCGATAGTCAGTTACAAATATAATATCTACTACTGTAAAAAGTAACTGAAATTGCATTTATTATGCTGACACAGACAAACACAGCCTAGGTTGTGTAAATTCAGCCTCAAGCATTGAAAAATCAACCATCCACTCTAGGTACAGTATATAAACGTTAACGCCGACCCAGCCGTCATCGTTTCCAACATTTTCCAACAACAAAACTAGTTTGACACGGCTCTAAAACATATTTCTGCAAAGTTATTGCGACACACGCACTTGCAATCAACCGGCTCGCGCGGAATTCCATCAATATTTTAAACCATTCCCCGTTAAATCGCATTAAACAATAATCACTCTATTACCAAGTACCGAATTAAATTTCTTTTCAAAAACTAAATTCATAACGAAACATATTTACAGACGCGTGCAGCAAACCACAGTGCAGGTGATGATTACTCCGGCCTGCAAATGATTGTTAAAACGCATTTGCACGCGGAATTCCGGCGCGTGTAGGTTTTAAAATTAGTGTGATTATCAATTAACTTTCCCCCGGTGAATTTGCGGGGCCTTGCGTTGCATAATTCGCGGCACGCAGACACTCTTAGCCGGGCTTAATGATGTGAATCGTTAAAATGATTAATTGCGGCGTAAACGCAGGGTTTTTTTCGACCGTGGCGCACGCAAGATTTAAATTTGCTCCGCATTAATTGAATGCGATTACATATGTGTGTGTGTATCTCTGCATTTCGTATTTTAAACGACGCAAATCAATTCGTTGCAGCACGATTTTTCAGAGGCCTGAAACGCGCGTCTAATAATAGAAATCCGAGCTGGATTGTAGATTACCTACGGCTAAAGTTGTTTGATTTATATGCTCCAGTTGGGTATTACATCCTTACTTGGTCAGTGCTACTGGTCGAGTAGGCTGGTGCATAACCTTTCTTCTTTATTTGCAAATTGCAACACATTTATTACACAGCCGTGTTATTTATAAACAACATTCTTTTCGCTGTTGCACTTTTGCTCGGGGTTATTTTTACACGGTACTGTTATATGCGCAACAAGGAATTCTGTAATTAATTATAATAAAGGACATAATATTGTACTAATTGCTACGTTATGTTCACACAAAAATACTATATGCACTCATGTGGAATGTTTTTATTAATTACGTTATATATACGTACTGACACTTTCCTGGAAGTTTGCACATAAAATATATTTCAAACATAATTTTCATTTGGTTGATCAGAGCTACAGTTTGTTGACCCCTGAACTAGGCCACTAAACTGACCTATTTCCAAAAAAAAACGAATTATATTTTATTCTGATTTTAATTTGAAATGCATGTCTTAACGGATTGTTGTCTTCTTGGGATGTTAAACCCGAAAATTACAGACTCTACAGATTAGTAGTGTGACAAACATTTAAATAATGCGCTTTATAATTTTCAATATTTTATAAAATAGCCCTGCCTTACACCAAAATACGATTGATAGGCATTTGATTAAATAAAATAATATAAAATAGCCTTGAATAAATTGATAAAAAAATTATATTTGGTGATTACAATATTTTAAATGCTTGAGGATATAAGAGAACTAAAAGTAACGCCGACAATAAATTACATAAAGGAAAGACAATTAGGATGGTGGGGCACATAATTAGGATGGCAGAGACAACAGCGGCCAAAAGAATATGGAGAGCAAAAATCAAAAACAAAAAAAAGGAAGACCAAGAAAAAAATGGGATGAAGCTATATCGGAACTATAAGAAAGGAAAGGAACAAACTGGAAGAAAGCAAAAGAACAGGCAACAAATAGAAGAAAATGGAAAAAATGTATAAAACATTAGAGGAAAACTAGAACCTCTACACCACACTGTAGTAGAAAAGGCCAGCGTATATGTATATATATATATATATATATAAATAAAATTCGAAGAAGGTGGTTAATGTGCACAAACCAGTATTTATGAGAGCTGGCAACCAAATGGCATCAGTGTCTGCATTATGCTTATGTAACTACATGATTTCTCATTTTTTCAACGGAATGATCACCTAGACATTTTTCCAATTTTTTTAAAGAAGAAGAATAACTTCTGCGTGCTCTTGTAGTCCAGTTTTTCACCTAGACATTTTTCCAATTTTTTGAAAGAAGAAAGATAACTTCTACCTCCTCTTGTCGTCCAGTTTTTCACCTAGACATTTTTCCAATTTTTTGAAAGAAGAAGGATAACTTCTACGTTCTTGTAGTCCAGTTTTTCACCTAGACATTTTTCCAATTTTTTGAAGTAGAAGAATAACTTCTACGTCCTCTTGTCGTCCAGTTTTTCACCTAGACATTTTTCCAATTTTTTGAAAGAAGAAGAATAATTTCTACGTCCTCATGTAGTCTAGTTTTTCACCTAGACAGTTTTCCAATTTTTTGAAAGAAGAAGAATAACTTCTACGTCCTCTTATAGTCCAGTTTTTCACCTAAACATTTTTCCAATTTTTTGAAAGAAGAAAAATAACTTCTGCGTGCTCTTGTAGTCCAGTTTTTCACCTAGACATTTTTCCAATTTTTTGAAAGAAGAAAGAGAACTTCTACCTCCTCTTGTCGTCCAGTTTTTCACCTAGACATTTTTCCAATTTTTTGAAAGAAGAAGGATAACTTCTACGTTCTTGTAGTCCAGTTTTTCACCTAGACATTTTTCCAATTTTTTGAAGAAGAAGAATAACTTCTACGTCTTCTTGTCGTCCAGTTTTTCACCTAGACATTTTTCCAATTTTTTGAAAGAAGAAGAATAATTTCTACGTCCTCATGTAGTCCAGTTTTTCACCTAGACAGTTTTCCAATTTTTTGAAAGAAGAAGAATAACTTCTACGTCCTCTTATAGTCCAGTTTTTCACCTAGACAGTTTTCAAATTTTTTGAAAGAAGAAGAATAACTTCTACGTCCTCTTGTCGTCCAGTTTTTCACCTCGACATTTTTCACCTAGACATTTTTCCAATTTTTTGAAAGAAGAAGAATAATTTCTACGTCCTCATGTAGTCCAGTTTTTCACCTAGACAGTTTTCCAATTTTTTGAAAGAAGAAGAATAACTTCTACGTCCTCTTATAGTCCAGTTTTTCACCTAGACATTTTTCCAATTTTTTTAAAGAAGAAGGATAACTTCTACGTCCTCTTGTCGTCCAGTTTTTCACCTAGACACTTTCCAATTTTTTGAAAGAAGAAGAATAACTTCTACGTCCTCTTGTAGTCCAGTTTTTCACCTAGACATTTTTCCAATTTTTTGAAGAAGAAGAATAATTTCTACGTCCTCTTGTAGTCCAGTTTTTCACCTAGACAGTTTTCAAATTTTTTGAAATAAGAAGAATAACTTCTACGTCCTCTTGTAGTCTAATTTTTCACCTAGACATTTTTCCAATTTTTTGAAAGAAGAAGAATAACTTCTGCGTGCTCTTGTAGTCCAGTTTTTCACCTAGACATTTTTCCAATTTTTTGAAAGAAGAAGAATAACTTCTACGTCCTCTTGTCGTCCAGTTTTTCACCTAGATATTTTTCCAATTTTTTTTGAAGAAGAATAACATCTACGTCCTCTTGTCGTCCAGTTTTTCACCTAGACATTTTTTCAATTTTTTGAAAGAAGAAGAATAACTTATGCGTGCTCTTGTAGTCCAGTTTTTCACCTAGACATTTTTCCATTTTTGTGAAAGAAGAAGGATAACTTCTACGTCCTCTTGTCGTCCAGTTTTTCACCTAGATATTTTTCCAATTTTTTAAAAGAAGAAGAATAACTTCTACGTCCTCTTGTAGTCCAGTTTTTCAGCTAGACATTTTTCCAATTTATTGAAAGAAGAAGAATAACTTCTACGTCCTCTTGTAGTCCAGTTTTTCACCTAGACATTTTTCCAATTTTTTGAAAGAAGAAGAATAACTTCTACGTCCTCTTGTAGTCCCGTTTTTCACCTAGACATTTTTCCAATTTTTTGAAAGAAGAAGAATAACTTCTACGTCCTCTTGTCGTCCAGTTTTTCACCTAGATATTTTTCCAATTTTTTTTGAAGAAGAATAACATCTACGTCCTCTTGTCGTCCAGTTTTTCACCTAGATATTTTTCCAATTTTTTAAAAGAAGAAGAATAACTTCAACGCCCTCTTTTAGTCCAGTTTTTCAGCTAGACATTTTTCCAATTTATTGAAAGAAGAAGAATAACTTCTACGTCCTCTTGTAGTCCAGTTTTTCACCTAGACATTTTTCCAATTTTTTGAAAGAAGAAGAATAACTTCTACGTCCTCTTGTAGTCCCGTTTTTCACCTAGACATTTTTCCAATTTTTTTGAAGAAGAAGAATAACTTATGCGTGCTCTTGTAGTCCAGTTTTTCACCTAGACATTTTTCCAATTTTTTGAAAGAAGAAGGATAATTTCTACGTCCTCTTGTCGTCCAGTTTTTCACCTAGACATTTTTCCAAATTTTTAAAAGAAGAAGAATAACTTCTACGTCCTCTTGTCGTCCAGTTTTTCACCTCGACATTTTTCCAATTTTTTGAAAGAAGAAGAAAAACTTCAACGTCCTCTTGTAAACTGTACTTGTTTTTGAGTACCTAATTATGCATTAACCTAGAGAAGATTATTTCTTATATCTTCTTATGATTTCTACTCATCTAATCTATTTTAAAAATCATTTGAAAGCTGTATGTAAAAGTTGTAACCATTTAATAATTGTACCCACCCAAAAAAATTCACAGCAATAAAAGTTTTTAATTAACTAAAATTGGCTTTTGCAGAGAGGTCACCGGGGGGTGCCTCGCAACCCCTTCCCAACAGAGAAGAGTCTACATAATTTTTAAAAAGCTGACAGCCCGCGCCAAGTGTGCTAAGAAAGAAAACAATTGTCACGTAGGCCATTCATTACAAAAAAAATATAATAATGTCTCTTCCGCACAAAGGCCGGCTTCCTTATAATTAACACAGTGTGCAGGTCCTTGCGATTTTTTTCTTTCTAAGGACATAATTAAACAGCTTTTATTCGGCGCAAGTCAATGGCTTTATTATTTTCATGGGGAGGGCTACCCCTTTTTAAATGACAATGCGCATTCCGGTGCATGAGGAGAGAGAAAGAGGAAGGGTTGACGGAATTATATTAATTAGATGACTTTATTAGACAGGCTTTTATTGTAATCGCCGCAAATTCCGCTCTGTCGCCAGATGCTTTGATATTCTGCAGGAATTTTATTCGTGGGGAGAGTGAGGACTCAATGAAAAAGTTTGCCAGCTACAATTATAATATAGCGACGCATTTAAAACGTTTATGTCATAATTAGTTAATGTTCTCTCTGAAAAGACTACAATAAGCATTATATTAATTTGAATTTTATAGGCGATTCAAAATAATATTTTTTTATTATTTGTAAATACAAGAAGGTAATATACTTCTTGTATTTACAAATAATCATATTATTTAGTTTGAATAGCGTGTCTCAATTTTTCGTAGATATTTTAGGGTGTTTAACTCTAATGGGCCATTCACAATAGGCGCGGTAGTGGTAAGGTAGCGGTAAGCAATATTTTGCATGGCTATAAAAATTCAGACGTTCAGAATTGGGCAATAATGCTATGCGATAATTATGGTAGAGATACCAAAATATATTAAAAACATCAAGGACATCAAAAAATTTAAAAGTGAGTGCAAAGAACATATAAAAAGTGAAAGGACGTAACAATTGACCATCTAACCAAACATCCAAGACAACGGACAATGGAAGCAGTTTCCTAAACCAAGCAGACGGAAGAGTCCTTCACCGAGGAAGCTATGGTCCATTTGCTTGCAGGAAACATAATTTTTTTAACAATCTGTATTACTTTTGTATATATTATTATATTTTCGACTTATTACAAACAAAAAAAACTTAAGTAGAGTTAATTGCGATAATTATAGAATATGTTGTGAAATCAGCTATAGATACGTTATTTTATTTTAACTTAATTGTAATTTATTTTTCTTTATAATTAGATTATTATTTTCGGTATAGGTCCTGGGCACCACTTTTTGTACTGCTTACAGGTACCATGAAGGGGTTAAATAAATAAATAAATAAAATAAATAAATAAAAATATGTGTTACAATTGTATGTATTTGATGATATGGGATGTTAAACTCAAATTACGTCGTACGGCTACAAAAAAATCTTGTAATACGCCTTATAACTCTAAAATTATAAATCTATGATTAGAAAACCCCTTATTGTACCTGTTTGCATATTTGTAATTGTTTTATATTATATTACTAGGTGAAAAAATTCCCATTGTCCGGCGGCGTAGGATGAATCAACAATTTCGCCAACTTCTCTGAAAGATACTAAGCTAATATAAATAAAGAATAAAAACAAACCAAACAAGTAAAGACGGGCTGTTTATTTGTTTGGTTTGTTTTTATTCTTTATTTATATTAGCTTTGTATTTTTCTAGAAATAAAGTTATTTATTATTATTATTAAACTATTTTCTTGAGATGATTAATGTATCACAACTGTAGCTTTATTAGACTTTTAATTATTTACCCAGATAGTTCGATATGAAAAAAATAATAATTCAATTTCAAGCTACAGAACTTGCTTAGTCACATGGCAGGTATATAGTGGTATAAGCCATGGCACGATTTGTCGCTCATCACGACCGTATCATTACAATTAGTAACTTGACGAGAAGCCAAATTGAGACGTCAATTAGACACCCGTAACGAAAGGGAACCTAAATACCAGCTGATTATAAACTGCTAGGGTGGGTGGCGTCAAATTTTGCGGTTCATTTGGGCGCCGACAATACGCAATCAGGAGGATAGTTCGCCCGCAGATTGGTTTTAAACGCGTAATTTCATTAAACACACTTTCATCCCGCAAATATATTGGTTTACCCGGTTTATTTTCCGCGTGCGCTCATCAAATTTTCATTGAATCGCGACAATACGAAAATTTGCCGCCGAGCCCGCCCCACAACAAAGCCGCATGAACATAATTTCAAAAATAACGCGAGCGATAAACACGAGCCGTGATAAGTTTTCTGGATTTATTGCCACTCCGGGCGGGAATTGGCATATAAAATGTTGCTACCTATTACCGACCGAGTGATACAAAAATCTTGTTTTTTTTTAGACTTTAAAGGATATCCTATTATTTAACAGATCGATATCGGCTAACAGCATCCACTTTAGAAAATAAGCAACCATAAAGAGCGTGCCATTGTTGAAGGATGACGGTGCTGATTAGCTCTGATGCGGGGGCGCGCACGCTGCTGCTACGTCACTGGGCGAGATTAATAACGTGGCTCGAAATACACCCAGGGATGCTCATTGGAAATGAATTCGGAACAATTATACGGCCGCGCCCTCCGGGCTATATATTAAAGGTAATTTAATAACGCCACGACTAAATATAGTCATTCATAACGATTCCATTGTACTAATTTCTTGTATGTCATGATTGTTTTTGATGTCTCTAACAGAACTGAATGAAGAAATTATTGTTTGAGCCCACGTCTTGTGCTTGTACTGTGGAATGTAACAGTCTTCAGGATAGGTGTCGTATTAAAAACAATAGCGTTCGTAATTGTGGTATTTATGAATATAAACGTTGTGTGGGATGATCTTGTACTTACTCAAGAATCTATGGAGAGTTTGTTTTAAATAAATATAATTTATTAACTTATTTTTAATGCTTTACTCTATTTAGTTAATAAGTAATTACAAATTATTTGTATTGTTTATCCCTTATTCGTTTCTAAATAAATAATTAACATTTATAAATTTGATTATAAAAATCATTTGAAAGCTGTATGTGAAAGTTGAGCAAAAATGCATTTAAAATTTTGACCGGTGTACAATGTTTGATATATAATATTGTATAAATAGTTTCCAAATTAAGGCTGAGTAGTATAAAAGTAGATTAATTTCATAACTTCGAGTAAAATTCTTCAATAATCCATGAGGGAATCTGCTAATAAGTTAAGTTATCAAGTTTTCATTATTTTCATGTTTTAGTTAGCAAGTAAACAATAACACTGGACACTAAAAGTACTGATTCCAAAAATACTTGGCTTTTTTCATAAGAATTCGAGTATTTGAGATACAGGCTAATTAACTACAAACACTAAAATGTCTGTTGAGTAGTGTAATAATATTTAAATCATATAGTGACATACATGTATATACTGACATTTTCTCAAATATATTTATTAGTTATATTCAATTTAATTATGTAGCACAGATTGAACGGGCGATGAGTGGGTAGTACAATGAAATTCCCTAGCGTTAAGAAGGATCGGAGTAAAATGCCCAATGAACCGGATGAAGTAGCGATTGCATATTTCCAGCAGGAAAGGAAAGGCAGGATCAGCCCGGAACACTCCCCTAATCAGAGACATCTTGTCTCCGGCTATTAACTTATATAGCGGTATCAATTCCGGCTCTAGTAGTTGCTGATCCCCGCGAGACGCTTTCCTAACGCGCGCATTTCTTTTTCTTTAATTTTATCGCCGACGCCACGATCCGAATTAACTTTCCTCCGAGATAACTTCGACCCAAATGGATATACACTACCCCCCTCTGTCTGATGTCCCCCCCTTAAACCCCTTTGTAATTCTTGTTTGCTTTTCAGCTATGCCATGTCTGATAACGTTTTTATTTCTTTCGGCGGATTAAATTTATATCGCGACGGAACAATCGCATTCGTTAAATTTTTTGACCGCAACGTGCAAGACGTTTTCCAATTTCCTGCGGATTCGCCGGTTTAGCTTGAAGCGTTACAATGCTCCGCATCCGTCATAATGTTACAGTTTACCGTTAACTTAATGAATGCGAAATGCATAAAACTAGCAATGTAACTCACTGTAAACTACGACCGAATTATAACACATAAATGATACATTTAGAAGACCCTCTTCTTTTTTTTAGTGTCGACCCAACGTTTTCTCGTGTTGTGGGTCTTTTGTTATTCATTTGGGATATAAGAGATCTAGACAAGAAATATCTGGTACATCAACAGATTATTTTGTTTGTTAATTAAACATATTCTACAAAAATAATACAAGAACTGAACATAAAATAATAACATCAAATAATGATATTTAAATTTATCAAAATGCAATAAAAATCAACATTACACTTATATCAAACTAATAAATACACGAAAATGGTATAAATAAAAATCGACAAAAAACATGCCCTACTACCAATAGTATGAGATCGTCTACAAATCCCAAGGTGAAGAACAGGCGCTTTACTTTTCCAATTATCGGCGATAATTATCGGCTCGTGATAATTTTTAATTATAAAAATAGACAAATCTTTACTTGTATAAGTAAACATTTGTCTGTTTTTGTAATTAAAAATGATCACCGTCGAATGGCAGATATGGTTTCTAATAAAAACTATCGGTACATATCTATGGTATTAATAGAATGAATATATACATTTTTAATTGTAAAAATGCAAAAATTTACTGAAAGCACGACTATTACCTCAAAAAATTGTTTTTTTTTTAAACTGTAGATGTCTATACTAAATAAATAAATAAATAAATAAATAAACCCATCTTTAGTCTGAATAGCACCATTTAACAAAAAATCAACAAATTCAGCTTTGATAGCAGTACAATTATTTCAATACGACGTACGGAATTTATAATCTATCCCATCCCGCATTTAATAAAACGACACAGTCGAATCATGTATGCATACTTTATTGATATGTTTTTCCTCAAACGTCCGCACGACAGACGTTTCTATATACCCCGTTTGTATTACATACAGACTCGCGCACACGTGACGATATTCGTATAAATAATTTCATCTCTATTCACCGCGCCGGCTGATATTTATTGCAGCCTCTTTACTTCTAATTAGATTTATTACGAAACATTCCTCATGCTGCACCGTGCTAATCGTAAGTCTTTACTTCCCCGGTGGCTTCCCATAAATAATTAGAATCCGCGCCCGTCAAGAGTCTGCAAGTACGAGCGCGAAAGAATTTGTTGACAATTAGATTTGTCCTGCGAATTAAGACGATTACTTCTGGGTACATTTGAACTAAGTCCTGTTATTAAGTTGAATGAGCTGAATTTATTATGTTACAACATCCTCAGCGTATACAATATTTTATTGTATCACTTATGACTTAATTATTTGCAAAAAAAATAACTCAATCATCAAAAAACTTATACATTTAAATTTTTTAAATCTTTGATCTTTTATAATTTTTTTATAACTCAGTCGATTAATTTAAAACAGCTCGTACAACAAAAACCTTCCTGCAGACTATATTTTTGGATGAAAATTATCAAAGAATATCATATATTGAGCACAATTAAATATAGAATGTAAAATAATATGATACATTTAAATTTCTTAAATCTTTGATTTTTTATAATTTTTTACAACTCAGTTGATTAATTTAAAACAGCTCGTACAATAAAATCCTTCCTGCAGACTTAATTTTTGGGTGAAAATTATCAAAAAATATCTTATATTGAGCACAATTAAATATAGAATGTAAAATAATATGATAAATTTAAATTTCTTAAATCTTTGATTTTTTATAATTTTTTATAACTCAGTCGATTCATTTAAAACAGCTCGTACAATTAAAACCTTTCTATAGACATTATTTTTGGGTGAAAATTATAAAAGAATAGATTATTTTGCGCTTAATTAAACACAGAATGTAAAATAGTATCACAATTTTAAATTACTCAAATCTTTGATTTTTTATATATTTTTTTCGATTAATTGAAAATCGCTCGTACAATAAAAATGTTCCTGCAGACTTTTCTTTTGGGTGAAAATTATCAGAAAATAACGTATTTTGAGCCTAATTAAATATAGAATGTAAAATAATTTCATAAATTTTAATTTTTTAAATCTTTGATTTTTCATATTTTTTTTATAACTCAGTCGATTAATTTAAAACAGCTCGTACAATAAAAACCTAACTGCAGACTTTATTTTTGGGTGAAAATTATAAAAGAATAGATTATTTTGCGCCTATTTAAACAGAGATTGTAAAATAGTATCAAAATTTTATATTTCTTAAATCTTTGATTTTTTATATTTTTTATAACTAAGTCGATTAATTCAAAACATTCCATACAATAAAAATATTCTTGCAGACTTTTCTTTTGGAATGAATGAAAATTATCAGAAAATAGTTTAATTTGAGTCTAAATAAATATAAAATGTAAAATAATTTCATAAATTTAAATTTCTTAAATTTTTGATTATTCATAATTACTCAGTCGATTAATTAAAAACAGCTCGTACAATAAAATCCTTCCTGCAGACATTATTTTTGGGTCAAAATTATCAAGAAATGGTTTATTATGAGACAAATTAAATACATAATGTAAAATAATATAAAAAATTTAAATTTCTTATATCTTCGATTTTTTATAATTTTTTATAACTCAGTCGATTAATTTAAAACAGCTCGTACAATAAAAACCATCTTGCAGATATTATTTTTGAGTCAAAATTATCAAAAAACGGTTTATTATGAGCCAAATGGATGTAAAATAATATCAAAAATTATATAAAAATCTTAAATATTTGATTTTTTATATTTTTTTATAACTCAGTCGATTAATTTAAAACAGCTCGTACAATAAAAACCGTCCTGCAGGCTTTATTTTTGGGTGAAAATTACAAAAGAAAAGTTTATTTTGTGCCTAATTAAACACAGAATGTAAAATAGTATCACAATTTTAAATTTCTTAAATATTTGATTTTTTATATATTTTTTTTATAACTAAGTCGATTAATTCAAAACAGCCCATACAATAAAAATGTTCCTGCAGACTTTTATTTTGGGTGAAAATTATCAGAAAATAGCTTATTTTGAGCCTAAATAAATATAGAATGTAGAATAATATCATAAATTTAAATTTCTTAAATCTTTGATTTTTTATAATTTTTTATAACTCAGTCGATTAATTTAAAACAGCTCGTACAATAAAAACCTTCCTGCAGACATTATTTTTGGGTCAAAATTATCAAAAAAACGGTTTATTATGAGCCAAATTAAATACAGAATGTAAGATAATATGATAAATTTAAATTTCTTAAATCCTTGATTTTTTATAATTTTTTATAACTTTGTCGATTAATTAAAAACAGCTCGTACAATAAAAACCTTCCTACAGACTTTATTTTTGGGTGAAAATTACAAAAGAATAGTTTATTTTGAGGCTACTTAAACATAGAATGTAAAATAGTATCAAAATTTTAAATTTCTTAAATCTTTGATTTTTTATATATTTTTTTATAACTAAGTCGATTAATTCAAAACAGCCTGTACAATAAAAATGTTCCTGCAGATTTTTCTCTTAGATGAAAATTATCAAAAAATATCATGTATTAAGCAGAATTAAATATAGAATATAAAATAATATGATAAGTTTAAATTTCTTAAATCTTTGATTTTTTATAACTTTTTAAAACTCAGTCGATTAATTGAAAACAGCTCGTACAATAAAAACCTTCCTGCAGACATTATTTTTGGGTCAAAATGATCAAAAAATAATTAATTTTGAGCCCAATTATTGGGACTATTGGGATTATTAGACTGCAAAATATAAATGGCATAAATTTAAATTACTTAAATCTTATATTTTTATAAAAAAATTTAACTCGATTAATTTAAAACGTATAATCATAATATAAATCGTATAATAAAAACTTTCCTGCAGACGTTACTTTTGGGTAGAAATGATCAAATTATAGCTTATTATGAGCCCAATGAAATATAGAATGTATGATATTATCATAAATTGAAATATTTTAAATCTTTGATTTTTTATAATTTTTTATAACCCGTCGAAAAATTTAGAACAATGTACGAGTTATTGAAAAACCTTCCTGCACACATTATTTTTGGGTGAAAATTGCCAAAAAACAGTTTATTTTGAGCCCAAATAAATGTAGAATGTAAAATATTATCAAAAATTAAAAGTTCTTAAATATTTGATTTTTTATAATATGTTTTATAACTCAGTCGATTAATTTAAAACAGCTTGTACAATAAAAACCTTCCTACAGTCTTTATTTTTGGGTGCAAATTATAAAATAATAGCTTATTTTGAGCCTAATTAAACATAGAATGTAAAATAGTATCAAAAGTTTAAATTTCCTAAATCTTTGATTTTTTATATTTGAGTTGATTTTTGAAAATTACGAATGCCTTTATAAGAAAGAGAAGGCATATACGTGAATTAAATTTTGAAAAGTTTTTCCATCGGTCACATTAGTGGAATAAGATCGTCATTTCTACTAACTTTCGATGTACTATCACATTCGCTGTTTGAGCATTGTAATCTAGTCAACCAACTCTATCGAACATTGTACTTAGGTGAAAACTGTAAAATTTGAACATTTGTGGTTTTGGCATTGGAGTGACCATATGTGTGAATTCACCTCTTGGCAAACTACATATCTAGATTTTGATCTTGTTAGATCTCATCAGTGTAGCTCAATTCGTGAGGGTGAATTCACAAAATCTCTAGTGATTTATATACTAGTATTTCTCTCTACAGAGAAAGTTCACCACCATCTGGCAGAACCTACAAAATTAACAATACACACCACCATATGGGTGTGTATTGTTAATTTTGTATGTATATATAATATCCGCCAACATACAGCAATTATAAGATTGTGTATGTTATTCTTGTGTAAATATGTATGAAAAACTCAATTATACAGACCGCAATGAGATATCTTCAGTATTTTCAAAGATATGTCTTGTTAAATAAAAAAATAAAAATAAAAAATTTGAAATTTGTTTTATCACACATTCCTGCAAGAATACCTATTCATCATGATGCAATTTTAAGATTTTTTGTGTTATTCTGCCTGTAGAAATTTATGAGAAACTCAATTATAAGGACTCCAATGAGATATCTTTATTATCTTTAAAGATATGGCTTGTTTAATTTTAAAATTGTATTATCACTGTTTTCTGCTAATGAAAACTGTTCCTCATAATGTAATTCGCGGTTTTTATTTATTATACTAGTCAGGAAAAGTATTAAGAAATCAATTTTAAAAACTCTAAGGACGTGTGATATATCTTCATTATCTTCAAGGATATGGCTTATTAAATTTCTATTTTATATTATCATTCTTTTCTGCTAAGGAAACGGTTTCTCATTATGTAAATTTAGAATTTTTTTTGATACACTGGTTTAAAGATGTATTATGAACTCAATTTTAAAAACTCAAATAAGATATCTTCATTATCTTCAATGATATGGCTTTGTAAAAGTTGAAATTTGTATTATCACACATTCCTGCTAAAAATACGATATAATGTGTTTTCACAGATTAGCGTTTATAAATGATTTATTATTAATGTATCCACATATGGGACATATCTGGAGAAATTAGTAAGTCATCATAATATCCTAATATCATATATAGTGGTAATTATGGTAATCCATATGGGTGTGTATTGTTAATTTTGTAGGTATATATATATATAATATCCGTCAACATACTCATGCAATCGGGATGGTTTTAGGGACCTCAAAAATTGTAGGGACCTCAAAAATTGTAAGGACCTCAAGCAAATCATGAGACTCCCAATATAGACAACTGCAGCTCTTGACAGTATATTTGATACGCTCGATATATATGTATTAGATGTAAGATATCTAGAAGATAACTCATTGGAGTCTTTATAATTGGGTTTTTCATACATATTTAGACAAGAATAACACAAAAAATCTTAAAATTGCATCATAATGAATAGATAATGTTGCAGGAATGTGTGAATAACAAATTTCAACTTTCACAAGTCATATCTTTAAAGATAATGAAGGTACCTCATTGGAGTCTTTATAATTGAGTTTTGCATATATATTTAAACAAAAATAAGATAAAAAAATCTTATAATTGCATTATGATGAATAGGTATTTTTACAGAAATATGTAATGATATAAATTTCAACTTTTACAAGCCAGATCTTTGAAGATAATGAAGCTATCTCATTGGAGTCTTTATAATTGAGTTTTGCATACATTTTTAAATAAGAATAACACAAAATTCTTAAAATTGCTTCATAACGATATGTATTAGATGTAAGCAAAACATTAAAATAAATCTACATTTACTAATGAATAATCAAATGACTCGACAAAATCTTCACACAGTCTATGGCTATAATTCATTGAGCGATTAGTAATTTTAAATTGTTTGATAAATTTCTCTCTCAGTGCCGAGTAATTATTTGGTACTGGATGGGTTAAGAGTGTGCGTCGAGATAAAATAATGCAGAACTCAGATTATATGAACGTGCGGTGAATTCTAATCACGGCTTGATTGATCGGCTCGTCCCATTGCACAGAGGTGTCACCACTGTCACCCGCTTTGAAGGGTGCAGCACACCCCCTTCGTCATTTCAAAGCATAATCGGCATCGTGATGGGAGGATAATAAATTATATCCGAATAAAAAATCCCTTTCATACGTGGCTTATCTCATACAATCTTTAAAGCGATAAAATTAATCGAAAATAGTTAAATTTCAATATAAAACATACATTCTTTGTATTATTTTAGAATTATCAGTAATTTTTCTAATAATATTAAATTACTATGTGAAATTTCCGCTTTATATAAAAATTCAAATCTCTACTTAAAATTAGTTAAATATAATGGCTAGTCGGGGTTCGAGTGCGAGACAGGTGGTGCGAAGGAAGGCGTTTTCCCGGAAAGAGATGGAGGTGGCCCTGGCATAGTTAATGGCTATTCGAAATAATAAAATATAATTTGGTGTAATTTTTTATATGAAAATCATGTGTATTTAATGTAAATGATAATGCATATCCGGACACATAAAGCAGACTTATTACAATCTTCACCTATCTCCATACTAAATGTATGTAAATCCATTTATTTAGCAAGCCTCATCAGTTGCGCGTAGGAATGTTACTTATTTGCGTTGTAAATTTATGAGGCATCAATATAGAAGCAATCAAGAAATGTGTTAATAACTTAATTTTAAATCTCGCAGCGCAAACCGATGATTGTCGATGCAACAACCTATATGATTTACAAAATCTGCATAAACATAAGCGTTATAACCGACAGGAAATGGTTTTCCAAAAAAGCGCAATTGCAGCGGCTCGCGTAATTTTTCACCCGTAATGACCGGGTTCGCGTTGATTTATCGCCAGATAAATTCAGAACTTTTGATGCGAACCATCGCTATAACTAATGATAATAAGGAAGCTATTTATAAAACCTGGCCTAGCTATTAAGTGCACAACTTATGATATATAATTAAATAAATAATTACAGCTCTAAGTGGGTGTTAAAGCGACAGCGCCGTGCGAAAGGAGCCCAAAAGGAAAATAAAGTTATTCAAACATTTACTAATATATGGTAATTGTATTCCGCTCCACCGATAAAGTTGCATAAAAAGCAATATTTAATACGGCTGGAATGCTGAAGTAATAAAAGCGGCCTTTTAAACGCGAAATTGTCGGATTCATTGAGGAATATGTTAAAAAGCTAGCCTCGTGAACTTGACCTAAACTGAGGCAGATCTGAGACGCCCAAAAATTAGCATACATCAACATGGAATATATATATCAGGCCGCACCGCAAAGTTTCCCTCGGTTGTAAATAAATAGACAATGAGAGGCGGTAGTTAAAGTAACCGGCGCGGGCGGATGTTATTCGGAACGCATTTATATTAATTATTGCGCCGAGGCTGAGAATAATGGCTTGTTTTATGGACGGCAATAATTGATACGTGTGGGGCCCTTGATGGGCACCCTCACTATTTAATAAATCAAATACTGTATAGTTTAAATCCTATTTAGGTTTAATTATATTTGTATTAACTCTTTATTCGGTAATCAAAGATAATTAAATGTTTTTATACACAAATAATTAAAAAATATTTATTGTATTGTATATTAAGTTAATAATTAAATCAATATTGATTGAAAATAGTTAGTTAAAATAAGTGAATAATATAAAAATTGGGTTTTAAGTAGTTTTTGTTAGTTAAATTCATTAGCCTATTAATTAGGGCTGATAAATATACCTATAAATATTATAATCGGTATACGATCCACACCTCGATCTTATACCGATTATAATAGTCATATAATATTATAATAGGTATAAGATCCACACTTCGATTTTATACCGATTATATTATTCATAGGTATATCTATCAGCCCTAATGAATAGGCTAATGAATTTAACTAACAAAAACTACTTAAAACCCAAATTTTATGTTATTCAGATATTTTAAAATAGTGTAAATGTATATGCATGATATAACAGTGAAGGAAAACGAAGGTCCCCCGGGTGGGTAGGATTGATGATTCAAAATCCCACTCCAGTTTTAAACTGATAGTTCTTCAGATTAATTTAATAACACCAAATGTAATAACACAACAATTAGCACAACAATTGAGCCTCAAAATGGACCATGAAATAATTGTCATATCATATGCATAAATCCAAACGGCGACCATAATGTTCTATTTTTGAAATACGGCCGGAATACGAGTCGATTAAATATTCTTTAGCATTCTTATCGCAAAATAGTATATATTGCAAAAGTTTACAAAACATAAATTTCAGCTTTATATGGCCATAAAATGGTGTGGTATATGTAAGAAAGCCTGTATGTAAGACCTTATGTAACAGATAAAATTCCGTATAATAGAATATGGGCAAGTCAAGTGCGCCAAGTACAAAATATCTCCGAGATAAAACGCCGTTGAAATGTGATACCGGACCCTGGAGTTGTGTAATCGGACTGTCGCAGGACGACTGAAAGTGTGTTAATGTGACGAAAGATGACTCTTAAGAGCTGAGCTAATTCAATTCGCCAACTATGTACGCGGCACGTCTGTTCTCATTTAGCGCATAGTTATATATGTTTTCCGGATTATTAAGACATATATTATGTTTACAACACTAAAAGTGGGTTTATAAAACACTATAAGAATAATAAGGGTTATATTTCAGGTGATTTTTTACCATTAATTTGTGTCAAAATGTACTCTCTAAATACATACTAGTAGTTTATTATATTAAAAATTTATATTAATTAATATTTTGATATGAATCTTGAATCTTGAATCTGTACGAAGTAAAAAAATTACAAACTATCCATAACAGTACCCGAAATTTGTTACGGATTTTATTATTCAATATATGAATTCATTTCTTGAATAGCGTGTCGCAACAGCTTATATTTAAAATTTTGAGTGATACTGTACATGTACATGTTTCACTTTTATCGAACCCCCTCTGTCCTTTCTCTCTCCCTTTTGTCTGAACGCCGTGGAGTAGTAGTTTTTTTTTTATATTCTTTGTGCCGCGGTTATTTTTAATGCTGTATCAAATGTGAGACGTGCCCGCTTTGCATCCTTTGTGATTGTGATTTTTTTGTGTTTATTCTGAGGGCGTAAAAGGCTCGGCTGTGAGCGAGACGTAACGCCCTCCGCGCGCATTATGCATTTCATATATTTTGATGAATGAATTGAAAGGAAGCGTTTATCATAAACGCGACACCCAGTACACGCGGAATTATTAGAACTTTAACAGTTTAAACGCAACACCAGTCGACGGTTCCGCGTTGTTTTTAATTGGCAGGACAGCGTCGCAAATTAATTAGTCCGTAGACGTAGAAATCGGCGCTTATTACCGCGGGTTTGCGGTAAATTAATCGCGCGTCGTTACAAACATTGATTTATTTTATTAATAATCGCCGGCCAAGTGTTGCGGAGCGGGATAATGAGAGTGCGCGGCGATAAGAGATGCGAGTTGAAGATGTATGAAGCAGGAAGGCCTTCAGATTCAAGGTCCTCACGATTCGCCAAAGGCTATGCGAACCGCTCTGTACTTGTACCGACAAAATGTTATAGATAACAACGTCGCAAATTGCAAACTTGTTACTCATTGATTTTTATATATGTATGCGGGGGAAAGAAATCAGTGCAGTTATTATGCCTGTTATAATCTCAGCATTCCGATGCAGATATTCTATTTTATATTATTTGCATGACTTATTAATGGCAACAATTGATTAGACCAGTGTTTCTCAAATGTTTTGGACTGCGACCCCCTTTTGCACTTAAACATTTCGAAGGACCCTCTGAAAAATGGGTTTTTATATATTTATTTCTCAACAGACATTAACTCTAATTACAGAGAAAATGAAACAAAAATCAGGTATGAGTAGAAAAACATCCGGAATGTACTGTAATTATTTTTTTGTGACCTCCAAAAAAAATTTCGAAGGACCCTCTGAAAAATGGGTATTTATTTATTTCTCAACCAACAGGCAGTAACTACTGGTAGGCTAGTCATACACTAGTTAGTCCAGGCGGAGCTTCTAGGAAGAGTGCTTGATGAAAATACATACTGGAAGAATTGTATAAAGTATTGCTATGTCTTTTCGTTTCCTTTTGTCTTCTGAATCCCTATAACGTTGGCGACGCGCTGATTTTTTCGATTTTAGGGCCTGTTCTAGGCCCTCTTGGACATAGCCGCCCAATCTGGGACAGTCGCTCTAGAAGTGTCAGTTTTTGTTTCACGCCGGGTATTTTATTTCCCCGGTTTCCTCCGGCAAGCCGGCGAAATTCCCCGATTCCCACGGGACGCGCCCATAGAGGAACTGACAAACCCCAAGGGTGTTAAAGTAACCATACACATATGATGTACCACAGACGAAAAACAGACATTGCAGATGACACAGTTCTTATAGCAACAGGAAAAAGCATGGAGGAATCAACAACAAATGCATGTGTAGAGTTGCAATACAACCCGGTTATTTGCCCCAATTTTGAGTTACAAATCCCAAAAATCTTTGAAGATAATATTATATCGCTGTCTCTGATCTATCAAACAATGAGCCAAGCTAGAATTGATTCGCTATACATATATGTACATGAAACACTTCTAGTCAAAATAAACAAAAACCTAACGAATAACAAAATGCGACTTAAGAGAGGCGTACATCAATGAGACACCTTCTCTTTAAAGCTTTCTCCTAGCACTTGAAATAGTTTTTTGTACTCGTGCCCTAAGACAAGTCATTTACCGCAATGATTTGGGTGCGGGAAATACTACTTCCCGCACTAGTGCGGGAAGTAGCCAGTTTTGACTTTGTGAGATCACAGTTGGGCACACCTCACTATTTCTAAAATCGTTAATAGATTTTTTTGACTTTTTTTAAGGCATTTCTATATTACCCATTTATACTTGTTCATAAAAATGTATATTACGTTTATTTACCTCAATTTATGAGATCATAGTTGAAGAAAGTTCACTGATGCTACTCCTCACTAATTCTAAAATCGTTTAAAAAAATCGTTTGCACTTTTTTAAGGCATTTCTATGTTACCCATTTATCCTTGTTCATAAAAATGAATATTACGTGTATTTACCTCAATTTTTCAGAGCATAGTTAAGGAAACTTCACTGATTGCTACTTTTCCCTGATTCAAAAATCGTTAAAAAAATAGTCAATAGATTTTTTGACATTTTTAAGGCATTTATATGTTACCCATTTATCCTTATTTATAAAAATGTATAATACGTTTATTTACCTCAATTAACGAGATCATAGTTGAGGAAAATTCACTGATTGCTACTTCTCACTGTTTCAAAAAAAATTAAAAAAATAGTTAATAAATTTTTTGACTTTTTTAAGGCATTTCTATGTTACCCATTTACCCTTGTTTATAAAAATGTATAATACATTTATTTACCTCAATTTATGAGATGACAGTTGAGGAAAGTTCACTGATTGCTACTTCTCATTGTTTCAAAAATCGTTAATAAATAGTTAGATTTTTTGACTATTTTAAGGCATTTCTATGTTACCCATTTATCCTTGTTCATAAAAATGTATATTACGTTTATTTACCTCAATTTGTCAGATCATAGTTGAGAAAAATTCACTGATTGCTACTTCTCCCTGATTCAAAAATTGTTAAAAAAATAGTTAATACATTTTTTGACTTTTTTAAGGCATTTCTATGTTACCCATTTACCCTAGTTTATAAAAATGTATAATACGTTTATTTACCTCAATTTATGAGATCCCAGTTGAGGAATGTTCACTGATTGCTACTTCTCACTTTTTCAAAAATCCGTAAAAAACATAGTTAATAGATTCTTTGACCTTTTAAGGCAATTCTATATTACCCATTTATTCTTGTTTATAAAAACATATAATACGTTTATTTACCTCAATTTCTAAGATCATAGTTGAGGAAAGTTCACTGATTGCTACGTCTCACTGTTTCAAAAATTGTTATTAAAATAGTGAATAGATTTTTTGACTTTTTTAAGGTACTTCTATGTTATCCATTTATCCTTGTTTCTAAATATGTATAATAAGTTCATTTATCTCAATTTGTGAGATCACAGTTGAAGAAAGTTCACTGATAGCTATTTCTCAGTGTTTCAAAAATCGTTCAAGAAATAGTTAATAGATTTTTTTGGCTATTTTAAGTAATTTCTATGTTACCCATTTACCGTTGTTTATAAAAATGTATAATACATTTATTTACCTCAATTTGTGAGATCACAGTTGGGGAAAGTTCACTTATTGCTACAACTCAATATTTCAAAAATCGTTAAAAAAAATAGTGAATAGGTTTTTGACTTTTTAAGGCATTTCTATGTTACCTATTTATTCTTGTTTATAAAAATGTATAATACGTTTATTTACCTCAATTTATGAGATCACAATTGAGGAAAGTTCACTTATTGCTACATATCACTATTTCAAAAATCGTTAAAAAATAGTTAATACATTTCTTTGACTTTTTTAAGGCATTTATTTCTATGTTACCTATTTATCCTTTTTCATAAAAATGTATATTACGTTTATTTACCTCAATTTGTCAGATCATAGTTGAGGAAAGTTCACTGATTGCTACTTCTCCCTGATTAAAAAATAGTTAATAGGTTTTTTGACATTTTTAAGGGATATCTATGTTACCCATTTATCCTTGTTTATAAAAATGTATAATACGTTTATTTGCCTCATTTTATGAGATCACAGTTGAGGAAAGTTCACTGATTGCTACTTCTCACTGTTTCAAAAATCGTTAAAAAGAATAGTTAATGGATTTTTTGACTTTTTTAAGGAATTTCTATGTTACCCATTTACCCTAGTTTACAAAAATGTATAATACGTTTATTTACCTCAATTTATGAGATCACAGCCGAAGAATGTTCACTGATTGCTATTTCTCGCTGTTTCAAACATCGTTAGAAAAAATAGTTATTAGATTTTTTGACTTGTTTAAGGCATTTCTATATTACCCATTAATTCTTGTTTATAAAAACATATAATACGTTTATTTACCTCAATTTCTGAGATCATAGTTGAGGAAAGTTCACTGATTGCTACGTCTCACTGTTTAAAAAATCGTTAAAAAAATGGTGTATAGATTTTTTGACTTTTTTAAGGTACTTCTACGTACCCATTTATCCTTGTTTCTAAAAATGTATAATAAGTTCTATTATCTCAATTTCTGAGATCATAGTTGAGGAAAGTTCACTGATTGCTACTTCTCACTGTTTCAAAAATCGTAAAAAAAAATAGTTAATAGTTTCCTTGACTTTTTTAAGGCATTTCTATATTGCCCACTTATCCTTGTTTATAAAAATGTATAATATGTTTATTTACCTCAATTTCTAAGATCATAATTGAGGAAAGTTCACTGATTGCTACTTCTCACTCTTTCAAAAATCTTAAAATTCGGTACCAATGTAAATGTGTATTTATAAATATGAGAATGCATGCAAGCACAGCGTTCACTTCTTATACTTTTCAAATAGCATTCAAAATTAACGATATGGTACAATTTTGAAGAAAATATAGACTGTAAATTATATGTAATTGGCAGTGTGACAAAACTTATTTGTCACAACAACTTTAAATAACTTTAAATAAATATTTAGTATTTATTCGTACAAAAAATAAGGCACATTATTCGTACGATAAGGCCGTAAAAAAATCAAGCTCAACTTATTTGAACTCTGCATCAGACTATTTTCTGATATTTTCTAAATACAGGCGTAAATAAATCTATGAAACTGTTAGAAATCACCCAACTGAGTGTATAATAGTAGTAATAAAATTCACCCATTTCTGCAATATATGCCATTGAATTGAGAAGATATTTACTAATATCTTCTCAATTCAATGGCTTATATAGGGATATATTGCAGACATGGGTGAATTTTATTACCTCAGAACCTTCTCCTCCTCTGAACCTTGTCCATGTCACGTTGACCAACCTCCTCCTCACCATCTTCTCAATATCACCTTGAGAGTAGCCTGACAAATGGCACCTTGACTTATATTGAATGTGAGATAGATACTCTACTTGTCCAGTTGTCTTCTACTCACTGCATGCACAGCATCTTTAGGTTGAACCTTTATTTTGACTAAGCTTATACATAAAATTATAAGCTTAGTCAAATTAAAGGTAGTTATTCGCTATACAACTAGTTAGGGGAAGACTATTGGGAAAGCACCTTCCCAATAGTCTTTCCCTTATAATTTTATATAGTGAGTTACAGGTTTAATTACTTCAATTGCATTCTGTTCGTCGGAAAGGTAAAATCTTATTACTGACAATGCGTCTTATCTATTAATTAATTCTTCTAAATCTTCTTTCACATTTCATAGGTCAAGGTGGCCGATTCTATGACCTCTCTCATGGTCTTTTAAAACTGATTCTGAAGTTGCTTAAGATGAGGACGTTCTAGAATCGGCTTGTTCCCTCTACTACTGATGGCCATCTTGTACAGAATATTAGGGTTCAAATCACATGTGGGCGAAATTTCGCGAATCAACATTCACAGTTTCTCAATTAGTTTCTTAATTAATTCTTCCAAATCCTCTTTCACATTGCATAGGTCAAGGCGACCTCCCTCATGGTCTTTTAAAAGACATTCAGGAGTTGCTCAAGATGATGAGGAAGTTTTAGAATTGGCTTCCTCCCTCTACTACTGCTGACCGTCTCCTACTGAGCATTGGGGTTCAAACCACATGTGGGCGAAATTTCGCGAATCAACATTCACAGTTTATCAGAAGTTGCCTACGAAATTAAGGTAGATATTAGGTTACTATATTAAACTCCTATAAGCAACTTTCTTTGCTGGTAGAAAAGCCCTATAAAGGTTTTTTAAACATAGATAATTGTAAAAAAAACAGTGTAAAAAAGTACAAGTCGTTTGAAATAGTGTATGAGTATAGAAACAGTACAACTTACCCTCGTAGAGGAAAGTTAAACGCCATCTGGCGGCACCACATCAAAAATCTAGATATGTAGATTGCTAAGAGGTGGGTTCACACTTATATATGTTGTATGAGTATAGTTTCTTGGCCTCTTTAGACGAAATGTATATATTTAAAATATTATTGTATTAGCCTACATAAATAAATCCGATAATAAATAAAATCTGTTTCTATTAATTAATAAAATTAAATAACGTGTGATAAAACAATGCACAAACATCAGATTTTGTATAATTAAAATTCTATCAATAATAAATACTACTACTACTTGAATGCCGTGTTAATTATTAATTATATGCCTGCCATCGTTCGTACCGTGGAATGGCATTTAAATATATTTCGATCAGCAGGAGTGCATTATAAAACCTCTCTCACGTCGATGCCATATTAATGATATCAATCAGACGCGGACTACTGGTGTTGTTTTAAACTGGGTGTATGGTAAACCGGTTACTTCTTACGCCGAATGAGTGGGCGGTTTTGTATGTCATTTATGGCATCTTAAATTGGAAAACAAAAGTAATGCATGGCGGTTTGATTTATGCATATTGTCTCATTTTTTTTTACATCAATTTAATGAAGTGCGATAGGTATGCTAGGTATACCATGCTTACCTAATGCACTTAATCCCTTTATTCATATTAATAAAATCTAAATATATTTTATGTATTCTAATTTAATACCAATATGAGCTGTAATGGCTATATATATATATATATATATATATATATATATATATATATATATATATATATATTCAATGTGATATTGAGAAGGTGGTGAGGAGGAGGTTGGTCAACGTGACATGCATAAGGTTCAGAGGAGGAGAAGGTTCTGAGGTTCTTAAAATTCACCCATTTCTGCAATATATCCCTATATATGCCATTGAAGTGAGAAGATATTTACTAACCACTCAGTTTGGTGATTTCTAACAGTTTCATAGATCTATTTACGCCTGTATTTACAAAATATCAGAATATAGTCTGATGCAGAGTTCAAATCAGTTGAGCTTGATTTTTTGACGGCCTTATCGCACGAATAATGAATGTATCTTATTTTTTGTAGGAATAAATACTAAATATTTATTTAAACCACCGTGAAAATGTTTAACTGCTATTTTAAATTAGAGATTAAACTCCTATAGCTCGCTGTATTGTCTTTAGTGAGTAAGAAATTTGATGACCGAAATCATGGATGATGTTTTTTATTACATATATTGGAGTATTAATTGTTTTGAATTAATGGCAATCTTTTAAGTAAAAGTTTGTTACATAAAAGATTGCCATTAATTCAAAACAATTAATACTCCAATATATGTAATTAAAAAAAACATCATTCATCATTTTAGTCTTCAAATTTCCACTCTGACTCACCAAAGACAATAGAGCGAGCTATAGGAGTTTAATCTCTAATTTTAAATCGCAGTTAAACATTATAAATTTAACATTTTTTAAACGTGTAAAAGTTTTTCTCAATTCTGAGGTGGTGGAAGCGAAACCCCGGAGCTTACACATCAATTCTTATTTTATCCAATTACCCAGTCTAGAAATGTGTTATCGATTATTTTTCAACAGATAATTTTACCGAATATAGAAATTTCTATGATGCACATTACTAGATAATATGATAATACTGAGTAGGTATTAGTAAATTCAGAGATTTTCAGTTACAGTTAAGGTAAATGGCGGGTGATTAAAGTTCTCTGAGCGTTTTCCTTGACCAGCGGCTGATAGCCCTATAAGGATTGTTTTGATTAGTAAATTAAAAGTTCCTATAAAAACATTTTCGTCGTGTATTCATATTTTAAATTTTTTTATTGTTTGATATCGTGAAAAGTGCAGGAGTTTCGGTAATAGAACGCGCTTTATATATATATATGCACGAGCGATCCCAACTTCGCGCGACCCCAGAGGCCCGTTCCCGTTCAACAGCCCACCCAGGCAAACCAGATAGCAATCATTTTGAGTTTTGAATTATGACCGGTGTTATAACGCAACATCGGCACACATTTACCAAAGGTGCAATAAAGGATGCGGGGTTTATGGCCGGCCGCATTGATTCGGGGGATGCGTCGTTGTAAAGCGGTTTGTCGTTCGTTATCAGCTTGTTGTTGGGGGTCGTTAGATATTACGAGGCTCCTATTATAAAAGTGTTCCTACACGGAGGCATTTAAAAAATAAAATCGGATTGCACCTATGGGGACGGCGGAAGCGCACCGTTATATAAAATAACGCGTATGGCTAGATTTTTGTTGCGCATTTTATTTTGATATTAAATTGAAATGCTGTAACGGATGGCTTCATTAGCGACGTACATATTTGGATTGCGATAACACTTTAGTTTATCAACCGTTGCGCGCTTTTTAAAACCGCGACGTCCACGCTGGTATAATTGCAGTCTTTCTCCACCCGTGCAACTTTCTTGTGAGCTCCTAGTGCTCTCGTTGCAATTGACATTATATGGAACACATCCTGTCGACGGCCAGTTTTTGCCTAGATGCGGGCAGTGATAATAAAACGCCTCCTTACCGTGCAGCCTAATTAAATTAATATCCACTTCCATATTTGGCTTTCAATAATGCACGTTGCGATTTAACAAGGCTGTGCATCCCGTGCGACGGGGCTGGAGAGCCTTTTTCCTGCCTCCCCAACGACAGATAACTGTCAATACCGGTCGTCAATCACAGCCATAACCGCATTACCGGCCACTGATATATCTCAGACGCGCACATAAATCCAAGACTTCGGGCCCAATATTGGCCCTCGATGCTAACAAATTGTATTTGATCGCCACCAATCACTGGTGCTGGGTTGTTGCACGCTACGTTCTTATATTCTCGTGTATATTTAATCATTGTTTGAATGAATGGTAATAACAGTAGTATTTATACTTACAATAGCAATTACAATCGTTAAAAATATTAGTAATAATCTAATTATTTATGTAATTTTCATATGAGATCTAAATATTTAAATTTTTCTCTCAATGTTTGTTATCAATCATCAATAATATGCAATAATGGTACATAATTTCATAAAATATGCTATACATCCTATAGAGATAGGATATACATGAATGGATATGAAATCAAAAGCAAACGATAAACAATAGTGGAATAATACTGGAAAAAAGAATGTAGTGAAAGACATGACACAGATGAGCAAGACTAGCGACTATGCTGACAATTAGCAGCTACAGAATTAATCGAAAGGATGCCCTATGCTCCTACCTTGGGGCCGAAAGATTAATAATAATTGACTGTGATAATTCTAATAATTTAAATAAGGGAAGTTAATATATAATGGAGGAAGCATCTTCTATAAACAAATAAGTAAAATTTAAAACAACAGAAAACCTCTGAAAAACTGTGAAAGGTGATTCGTGAAAATTCGAATCGAACTCAGGCTCCCCAATGCTCAGTACGAGACGGACGACGTCTCTAACCACTCGGCTACTGAGCTGAGTTGAGAATTATTTTTTTAATAAATTTAAAAAATTTAATTTTTCCTCAAGCTCTAATGATAATATAAGGTGTTTAAAGATGAATATGCAAACAAAAACCTAGCTCGCTCATTATATAAATTAATTAAATCCGTCCAAAATATTATGTTCTTTAAAAAAAATATATATATCGCGTGCACGATTTTGATAATCCCGTTTATTTCCACAGATACGTTTTGTAAACGAAACATAAATTTTCTCTCTATGAATATATGACAAATTGCAGATATAATAAATCACAATTAACGGCATACCGAACTAGCAAAAATATTAATATATTACGTTATTTTTATTGCAGCCGGTGTTGGTGCTAGTGAATGTGCCAAGAGCATTCCTCCGCGTGTCTCCGGGCCTCCATTCAGCAAAGACAAGGTTAGTTCTTGGTCTCATTCTTAATATCTCCGTAATTAAAGAACCGAGTCGTGCGCATTTATAAATAGAATATTGTATGTGTTTCGTTTTTGCGCTACGCACAAATTCCAAGCAGCTACTGACTTATTAAGTAATGCAGAGTCGTATATAATTTCATGCCGCGATTTATAATATATTTATCATTTTATTGCTGTGGGCGATTGAATGGATTGAAATCAATAGTGTAATCAAAGAAATTCAATAAATGTATGCGGCTTATTGTGCATACGGTAATATATTATAATAATATAAGGTAATCATTTAAACGCGGTGATTGTTATCACTTTATTCGTAAGAACTGTATAACATCGACTAATCAAACTGGTTTTTATTGAATATATTGTGGTTTAAAATACATAACAATGCCTTGTTATTACTTTATATTTAGGAATTGTATAACATTCACTTATCACATTTTTATATGGTTCCAACTTAAAAATCTTTTTATATATATATACATACATATTTTGGCACCGATATTTTTGTATAAAGTCTTTAAAAACGGTTTGGATAGTTAGGAATTATTAGCTCAACTTAATGTTAAGGTCGTTTTAGACAAGACAATTTCTTGACTCCAAACTTAGTCAAGATGCGAGACAATCTAAATTGTCTCGTATCATAAAGGCACCTTACACGATCAATATTACTGTCAATATTTTAGAATAATGACAGTATTACTGTATGATAATATGTTTAAAATGATTATTATTCTAAAATGTTGCCAGTATTACTCATCGTGTAAGGTATAATAATGATGTAATGAAGAGAATACTGATCTTTATCCGGATAATTCACTACTTGATAAATATAAAAGGAGGATTGAAGCAAATATTGACAGTACTAGGATTGACAGTATTATTGACCGTGTAAGGTGCCTTATACAGCAAATTATTTGAAATATTGAATTGGATCGTAGATCGAGTGGAAAAATATAACACGTTCTATTTGTTAAGAACAAATTGTATGGGAGGAGGATATATGAATTCATTTCTTGAACAACTTTTGAGTTAAGAAATTGTCTTGTCTAAAACCTTTATAGTATCTAGGACAGGGATGGCCAACTTTTGTACACATATGATCTATGTATATAAGTGTGAATCCACCTATTAGCAATATACATATCTAGATTTCGATCTTATGGTTGTGCCGCCAGATGGCATTTAACTTTCCTCCTAGGGGGTAAGTTGTATTATTTAAAACTACATTTTTAAGTGAAGGCAAGTGAGCAAGACAGACAAACAATAGCTATTATAATGGGGGGAAATTCCGAAGGGTCTATTTCTTATAATTTTACTCTGATCGATTTAAAATTATCGGAGATGTATTGTATTATTTAATAAATAAATATATCAATATTTTGAAATTTGCAAACCCACCTAACCCCTTAAGACATGACGACCGATCGATCAAAATCGACCGGTTGATCGCAATCGATTTGGTGGCCACGCCTGAAGGTAGATAGGTAGATAGTCTTCTAGATCTCAAGTTAGTTGTGTTGTGATTTGGATAACATATTAATTTTATTAATTTTTAATTAAATTATTTAGTCCTCAATTGTGAATTTGTTCGGAATATTCAATAAAAATAATTATACAGCGTAGTTACAGTAAAATTACATAAATATTGTTAAGTCTGAATAAACCACAGTTGTGATTTTTAATAGCTGTAGGATGTAACACTCCGCAGTGGCTTTTACACAGCCGCACTTTATGTGTTTCCTTTATGGCCTTAAAGAATGTTTTACGCTTTTTTTTTCTAATTCATTTAAGTATATATTGCGTATGTGAGTGCGTGCCCATTTAGAAGGGCAGTGGGACAGGCAGCGCCTGTATGATATACGACGGGGGTGAGCGCCCAGTCTTGGCTTTTACATTGATTTGGTCACGTCCGAGCCGCCGGCGTCCTTTTAGAAATAGCTTCGGCGAAAGACGTTCCGGATGCACGTTTTAATTAAATGCCAATGCAAAAGTAATACTTTTTGAGCCAGCACTGCTGTATTTAATATTACTGCTGCGACAAATTGCACATACTGTTAGTTACACCAATTTTTTTTAAGAAAAAGAGAATCGGATAAAAATTACTAGCTAATTTTTATCCGATTCTCTTTTTCTTAAAAAAAATTGGTGTAACTAACAGTATGTGCAATTTGTCGCAGCAGTAATATTAAATACAGCAGTGCTGGCTCAAAAAGTATTACTTTTGCATTGGCATTTAATTAAAAAGTACTAAATATGGCATATGTGTGTTAAAATGGAGTTAAGGGGCATTCATAATGGCAGTGGTAATCGTGGTTAAGATAAAATCTGTTTTGTGGGAAAAGTATACATGTCACAACAATTAGATGTGCCAGAAAGTTGTAGAAGACGTCCTCTGTAAAGGTCGTTTTAGACAAGACTCAAAAGTTAGTCAAGATGCGAGACAATCTAAATTATCTTGTATCATATAGAAAATTATTTGAAATATTGAATTGGATGGTAGATCGAATGGAAAAATATAACGCGTTCTATTTGTTAAAGACAAATTGCATTTGAGGAGAATATATGAATTCATTTCTTGAACAACTTTTGAGCTAAGAAATTGTCTTATTTAAAACGACCTTAACTCTCTTGTACATCCAACTGTTTACCCACAGAGCAAATTGTATCTAGACGATTTTGGTTATATGATTTTCCACTCACCGATTCAATTGCTTCATTGATTTTAATTAACATAATTTTTTTTAAACACAGTTATTCGCGATTCAAACGTTAACGGTTTTCTTCAAGGTAATAGGTAAACAGCTGATCTTTGTTATTGTTTGATCAGCTAATTGCATTAAAATCATATGATTTCAGTCACTTCTACAATAATGTGCTATTGTTAATGTACTTTATAAATAGTATAACCTTGGCTCTATAGTATATATATATATATATATATATATATATATATATATATATATATATATATATATATATATATATCCTGTTACTACAGGAATCTAATTTTGTTCCTTTTAATAAACCAAAATATATATTTTTATATATATTTTCGTTAATTACTGTAATCTGTAAATGAAATGTTAATAAAATTATTATTATTAATATTAATATCATTTCCACAGGTCTAGAATTTTCTATGAAACTTATTATGTGTATGTATGTATATGTAGTTGTGTATGATGTATATGTATATATACGTAGCTGTGTACGTGGTGTATGTGTATATAAGTTTGTGTGTGGGTTTCGTAGTTTTCATGTCGAATTGTTATAAAAAGAAAATTGTGCAAGTGTAAATAATGGGCAGCGTGTTATGAAAAAAGGCGACTTTTATGTATTTATTTATATTTATGTGCGGCTTGTTATGATATGTGGCGGTGTTGCGGGCCACTGTTGCGTACGGCCTTCGACGTATGGATTTATTGGAACAGCTAATTGCTCCGGGAGAGTCGTAAGTAAGGAGCTCATGTAGAGCTGACAGGGCCAGGACATATGCAAGCCAAGGACATTGCGCGCTGCAATCCAATCAACGCACCATATATTTGAATGGTTGATTTGAATCGCTCTTCTAGTACACGCGAAAAAGATTGCCCACAAATAAAAACCCTTTCGCTAACTAAGCTGAGCCGCCAATATCAAAATCATAATATTCTCTAGAGATGGAGGATTTAAAATTATATCAAACAAGGTTCAAATAAGGGTATTTAAAATGATATTTATTCATATGGAGTATCTCCATTTTATACATTTAGCACCCTAGCACATACCGTATGCCAAACAAAAGTTTTTTAAAGGATAAATAAAACGATTTTTTACTTTGATTTTTTTATCACAGTTCAGTTACACTTTGCAACTAGTTTCGGCTAAGCTCTAGCCATTTTCGAGAGGGACTCAAAATATAATGGCTGTAATAAAAACGTTTGGCAACAAACAGCAAGTTCAATAAACCCCAAATTTGAGAGTTACTATGATTTTTTAAACTAATAGAATATAATTGAATCATAGTGTCTCTCAAATTTGGGGTTTATTGAACTTGGTGTTTGTTACCAAACGTTTTTATTACAGCCATTGAACTTGGTGTTTATTGTAAAAAGTTTTTATTACAGCCATTGTATGCAACATTACTTGTAATAGTCTCCAAAATATTAAATCTGAATTATAAAGTCCCTAGTCTGCGGGTCAGTTACACAACATCATGAATATGTATCAGTATTTTAATGCTGTCTGTTTCTAAGTGTGAGACACGCGGAAATTAATTGCTTTACATTTTATTGCCTTGATAATCTTTAACCGATAAAGTTGATAAATCCGAAGGTGCAAAACTGCAATTAGAAAGTGAAATTATTTTCTGATCCCACCGCCTGGGTGTGTTTTGCAGACGAAAAGGTTGGAACAACAACCGACGTGCTGACAGAAAATCGACATGAATATTAAATACACCTTCCTGTCAATTGCAGTGAAAATAAACCGTAAAATTACCATCTGAATGCGGCGGATACTGTCAAAACTTTCACACGAAAAACGAAATAAACCCGTGGGGCTAGGCCACGATGTTGATGGTGAGAAAAGTGCGAAATATTCTTTCACCCGTGATCGACGGGCCGTGTACTCGTGCCCATCGCGGGAATTATTTGAGACGCAACGTGCAATTGTTATTACACCATGAAACCGGCACGAAGAAGCAAAAAAAAAGAAAGAAAACAGAACAAAACCGGGATACACAAAGAGGCATTTTTCCAGGACTTAATGTGCGTTCTCCTTCAAAACAAAACACTCGCCGTGGCGCGCATTCCAATCACGTAGGCTGCGAGAAAAATTGCGACTCACTACTGTAACCCCAGGGCCGAGGGAGCCGGGTGAAGGGGGTTTATCGGAGAGCTATTTCAAGGGTGGTTATATATATATATATATATATATATATATATATATATATATATATATATATATATATATATATATATATATTGCAATGTGTGTGTGTGAGGGAGGTTAAAAAGATTTCATTTTTCCGAAACCGAACATGTTGCGGTTAGGAGGTTTTATTGACGTTTTTATTTCACGAATTTAAAAGGCGCAGAAGGTGTCTCCTGTGTGTCGCTTAAAAGTCCCTTTATGCACTGCACGGCAACCCCCCCGTTCGAGGGTGGAAAATCGACACTTTCCACAAGTCGGAATGTGTGTCTTGCCCGACCGATTTGTTACAATACAAAAAATGCACGGCGACGTTTGTTAATTGCAGGCGCGCGCGCGTGTGATTTATTTAAATTAAATCCTGCTGCGAAGGTACTTTACGAAACTTTATCACACTTGTCTTATCGCTCTCGCCGCCGCCGCCGCCGCCGCCTGATTTGTATGTACACATGTATAATTCAACGAATTAAAAATTTCTCTGAACCAATTTTAATATACATGGGCAGTTTGCAAATTTGTAATACTCGGATTTATGGTGCGTGTTGATTGGTATGACAAGTGTACTCGTATGTGTGGTTTGCTACAACCACTGCATGGGGTTTCCAGGTACTGAGTTACTGTACTGCAATTGGATTAGTAGCGATTATATAATATTTATTTATATTGTAATAAGTATGAAGAACCTTCAATATAGCATATTGAAGGTTCTTCATGCTTATTACAATATAAATAAATATATATCAAATAATATTTATTTATATTGTAATAAGTGTGATGATACACCATAAATCTCAATATTTTGTATCAGTGTTATAACTATTGGTAATCTGTCTGTTCGAAAAGTGTATGTGGCCGTGAATACTACCCTCTCGCTATCCCATCACACATGTGCGGTTCCCCCAATGCACGCATATTTCGCATTCGATTTTCCATCAAATTCCTCTTTGTAACGAAGTAATAGTGGAGAAACGTGCATCACCAAATCTTTACAATCTTAGGGCTGTTTTAGGAAATATACGTCTCGCACAGACGTTGAATTTGTAATGAATTTGAGGGTGCGCATAGAGCGGACATCTGCAGTGTACAATTGGAAATCATTTATTTTTAATGCATGTACGGGAAAAAATAATGCATGGGACGTGCCGAATTAACGATTAGCGTATTTCGATATACCAGAATGTGAATCTGAAAATATTAACACTTGTCAGTGGCTGAGGAGCTAGAGTTCGAACCCCATCGGGACGAATTTTCGCGAATAACCATTCACAGTTTTTTAGATGGAAAGGATAATAATATGTAGATCATGAATAAATAAAGTCTAAAGATATAAAAATACAACCCTAGTGGTTAGCACCCCTGCTTTACGATCGGACGGGCCCGGTTCGAATCCCTGCCCGGTTGTCGTTGTGATACAATTAACGACACTTTAGAACAGCGATACTCAAAGTGGAGGTTGCGAAAAATGTGTGGGAGGATCGCAGTAAAAATTGATTACAGATCATTCAGAATGTTTTTTTTTAGACAAATCCAATGTTTGTAGGTTTGCAAAAAGTATCATAATTATCATTATTATTATCAGAATTTTACAAAATTACCTTGACTGCATTCACAAATAGTTATATTTATAGACTACAATGTTTGAAAATCATATCTCAATTGTTTGACTTTTTGGGGTATAAACTCGGAAATTACAAAATCCAGCGTTGGCAGTGTTACAAAAAGGACTATAAATCTATTTATAATAATCAGAATTTTATAAAATTACCTTGAATATATTCATAAATAGTCATATTTAATAAATACAACGTTTGAAATTCACAACACAATTTTTTGTAAACTTTTTGGGGTGTTAAACTCGATAATTACAAAATCAAATCTGTGTAAGATTACAAAAGGTGTCATAATTATCATTATAATTATCAACATTTTACAAAATTAACTTGACTGCATTCATAAATAGATATATTTAAAGACTACAATGTTTGAAAGTCATATCTCAATTATTTGTAGACTTTTTGGGGTATAAACTCGGAAATTACAAAATCCAACGTTGGCAGTGTTACAAAAAGTACTATAATTCTATTTATAATAATCAGAATTTTACAAAATTACCTTGAATATATTCATAAATAGTCATATTTAAGAAATACAATATTTGAAATTCACAACACAATTTTTTGTAAAATTTTTAGGGTGTTATACTCGGAAATTACAAAATCAAATGTGTGTAGGATTACAAAAAGTGTCATAATTATCATTATAATAATCAAAATTTTACAAAATTACCTTGACTGCATTCATAAATAATTATATTTAAAGACTACAATGTTTGAAAGTCATATCTCAATTGTTTGTAGACTTTTTGGGGTATAAACTCGGTAATTACAAAATCCAACGTATGTAGTGTTACAAAAAATGCTATAATTCTATTTATAATTATCAGAATTTTATAAAATTACCCTGAATATATTCATAAATAGTCATATTTAATAAATACAACGTTTGGAATTCACAACACAATTTTTTGTAAACTTTTTGGAGTGTTAAACTCGAAAATTACAAAATCAAATGTGTGTAGGATTACAAAAGGTGTCATAATTATCATTATAATTATCAGAATTTTACAAAATTACCTTGACTGCATTCATAAATAGTTATATTTAAAGACTACAATGTTTGAAAGTCATATCTCAATTGTTTCTAGACTTTTTGGGGTGTAAACTCGAAAATTACAAAATCCAACAGTCGTAGTGTTACAAAAGGTGTTATAATTTTTTTTATGATTGTCAAAATTGTATAAAATTGCCTGGAATGTATTCGTAAATAGTCATGTTTAAGAAATACAGAGTTTGAAATTCACAACACCATTTTTTGTAAACTTTTTGGGGTGTTATACTCGGAAATTACAAAATCAAATGTCTGTAGGATTACAAAAAGTGTCATAATTATGATTATAATTATCAGAATTTTACAAAATTACCTAGACTGCATTCATAAATAGTTAATTTAAAGTCTACTATGTTTGAAAGTCATATTTCAATTGTTTGTAGATTTTTTGGGGTATAAACTCGGAAATTACAAGATCCAACGTTGGTAGTGTTACAAAAAGGGCTATAATTTCTATTTATAATTATCAGAAGTTTATAGAATTACCATGAATATATTCATAAATAGTCATACTTAATAAATAAATCGTTTGAAATTCACAAAACAATTTTTTGTAAACTATTTGGGGTGTTAAACTCGAAAATTACAAAATCAAATCTGTGTAGGATCACAAAAGGTGTCATAATTATCATTATTATTATCAGAATTTCACAACATTATTATGAATATATTCATAAATAGTTATTTTTATAGATTACAACGTTTGAAAGTCATATTTCAATTCTTGGTAGACTTTTTGAGGTATAAACTCGAAAATTACAAAATCCAACGGTCGTAGTGTTACAAAAGGTGCTATAATTTTTTTATAATTGTCAAAATTGTATAAAATTGCCTTGAATGTATTCGTTAATAATCATGTTTAAGAAATACAATGTTTGAAATTCACAACATAATTTTTTGTAAACTTTTTGGGGTGTTATACTCGGAAATCACAAAATCAGATTTGTGTAGGATTACAAAAAGTGTCATAATTATCATTATAATTATCAAAATTTTATAAAATTACCTTGACTGCATTCACAAATAGTTATATTTAAAGACTACAATGTTTGAAAGTCATATCTCAATTGTTTGTAGACTTTTTGGGGTATAAACTCGGTAATTACAAAATCCAACGTATGTAGTGTTACAAAAAATGCTATAATTCTATTTATAATTATCAGAATTTTATAAAATTACCTTGAATATATTCATAAATAGTCATATTTAATAAATACAATGTTTGAAATTCACAACACAATTATTTGTAAACTTTTTGGGGTGTTATACTCGGAAATTACAAAATCAAATGTGTGTAGGATTACAAAAAATGTCATAATTATTATTATAATTATTAGAATTTTTCAAAATTACCTTGACTGCATTCATAAATAGTTATATTTAAAGACTACAATGTTTGAAAGTCATATCCCAATTGTTTGTAGACTTTTTGGGGTGTAAACTCGAAAATTACAAAATCCAACGGTCGTAGTGTTACAAAACGTGCTATAATTTTTTTTATAATTTTCAAAATTTTATAAAATTACCTTGAATGTATTCGTAAATAGTCATATTTAACAAATACAATGTTTGAAATTCACAACACAATTATTTGTAAACTTTTTGGGGTGTTATACTCGAAAATTACAAAATAAAATCTGTGTAGGCTTACACAAGATGTCATAACTATCATTATTATTATCAGAATTTTACAAAATTATCATGAATGTATCTATAAATAGTTATTTTTAGAGATAACAACGTCTGAAAGTCATATCTCAATTTTTTGTAGACTTTTTGGGTATAAACTCAGAAATTACAAAATCCAACGTTGGTAGTATTACAAAAAGTGCTATAATTCTATTTATAATTATCAGAATTTTATAAAATTACCTTGAATATATTCATAAATAGTCATATTTAATAAATACAACGTTTGAAATTCACAACACAATTATTTGTAAACTTTTTGGGGCTTTTATACTTGGAAATTACAAAATCAAATGTGTGTAGGATTACAAAAGGTGTCATAATTTTCATTATAATTATCAGAATTTTACAAAATTACCTTGACTGCATTCATAAATAGTTATATTTAAAGACTACAATGTTTGAAAGTCGTATCTCAATTATTTGTAGACTTTTTGGGGTATAAACTCGGAAATTACAAAATCTAACGTTGGTAGTATTACAAAAAGTACTATAAATCTATTTATAATAATCAGAAATTTACAAAATTACCTTGAATATATTCATAAATAGTAATATTAAATAAATACAACGTTTGGAATTTACAACATAATTTTTTGTAAACTTTTTGGGTTGTTATACTCGGAAATTACAAAATCAAATGTGTGTAGGATTACAAAAAGTGTCATAATTATCATTATAATTATCAGAATTTTACAAAATTACCTTGACTGCATTCATAAATAGTTACTTTTTGGGGTGTTAGATCGTTGTTTCGAAAAGCAGCAGATAAGGTGTAGATCATGTTGCTGATTGCCGACGTCCTTGGAGGATAAGGCACAAGAAGAAGAAGAAATAAGTGCAACGTTTGAAATTCATACCTCTGAATTTTGTAAACTTTTTGGAGTATTTAATAAAAGTTCTTTGAAGTTTTAAATGAAAAATGGGGTCGCGGACCTCGCAAACTTGTTGGTCCGCGACCCCATTTTGCATTTAAAATCTTTTAGTACTCAGGGAGGATTTTCTGAAGTTGTAAATCCTAGCACTAACATACACAGGGCCGGTTCTAGCCGTGTGTACCGCACGCAGGCGACCAGAGTTAAGGGCGGCCAAATTCAGCCCAGGGCATGAGCTAGCGAAAACATAAAATCTGAACTCGTCTTGGTTATAAAAAAATACTTCTCATTATTTTCACAAATTAGAGTTTATAAATGATTTATTAATTTCTTCTCTTACGTGTCTACCCTAATATCCTATATAATAATAATTATAAATTTCTAAGTACAACATGTGGGCAGCCAAATTATGTTTACACACAGGCGGCCGACTACCTAGACCTGCACATGCACGGTAGAAAGACCCGAAGATCGATAGCCAGTTACTTATTTGTAAAAAAATAGAGAAACTACTTCTATTCATTACAAAATCAAAATAATACATGCACGATTACATGTACGATAATGTAAAAATAATACCTATTTCTATAAGAAACTCATCACAGCATCCAACAAATATTATTTGTTCATAAATTATACACAAACCCCTTAAGAGGAAACTTAAACGCCATCTGGCGGCACCACATCAATTAGCAGATGGCGTTTAACTTTCCTCCTAGGGGGTTAGTTGTATAATTTTTCTATATGGTTAGTGGTTACTCGAGATATTGTCTGAATTCATCCTCACTTAGTTCAGCTGGTGAGGATGAATTCAGACAATATCTCGAGTGGTTATATAGAAAAATTATACAACTAACCCCCTAGGAAGAAAGTTAAACGCCATCTGCTACTGATGAGATCTAATAAGATCGAAATCTAGATATGTAGATGGCTAAGAGGTGGATTCACACTTATATATGTTTTATTTGTTCATGATTTCTACCTGCCAGCCTCAGCGTCGCCCGAAAAACAAATTGCTATTTACGAGAAAAAATATAAATTTTCATCTATCTACAATAAATATTAATTTAACCAAGTGCTACTTCACAAATTTTTATTTTTATCACGAAATAATTATAATTCGCGTCGGAGTCACGCGATAACGGGGCGCGCGCTGGCCAAAAGCGGTCATCTTCCACCCGTAGTTTATGAGAGTTGTCGCATAAACATGCCGGTCTGTATGTACCAAATTTGTCGCCGGTGTCAAAATGGGATACCGCAGATAAACTCACGTTTTTATGGCCCCGCGCCGCCGGTTGTAATGCTCAATTAAAAACGTTATTTATGTAAATTATGTGTCGTTGAATTAGGCGCGACAGATAGAAACATAAATTCGCACGAAATTATAACAGGGGTAAAATGTTTTTATATGTGCACGCTAAGATCGAGTAGTTGGTTGTATTAGAGATCATCGTTATTTATCTAACTTCTGTTGAAAGAGTTATGAATGAACTTTTCTACACGCATAAATCCGATTTTATTTCTTTTTCTTGCTCCAGTAGGCCCGTAAATACAATTACTCGATAAAATATTGCGTATTGTTCATATGGGTCAGTGGTGTAATTAATTCGTAACATATGTGCAATGTCGGGGAGACGCGTAATTGCAGTATGTATGTGTGTGTGTGCGTGGAAGATTTGATTGTTTTCCATTTGTAACCTTGAGGCTAATAGCAGCAATGATTTTCTGCACGCCTTGCTCTAACATTTCGCTCGTGTTGCAAGCATGGATGACGAAAGGTCCCACCTTGGTGCTGGCATATAATTATAAATCGCTGTAATATGTCAACCCGAGCATCCCACCAGCCACCACAAGATATTACAAAACACCACGGGAATAACAATGTAAAAGATATATGATCTACCTTGATAACACTCATATGTAAATAATTTTAGTATATAATTAAGGGAGGTATATTTTTTTGCGCTGCAATAAAGGGTATTTCAACTTTTTTCATTTAATAGTCATTTAATGTTAGTTTAGAGTTACACATGAAGGTTCTAGCCGTGTGTACCGCACGCAGGCGACCATAGTTAAGGGCGGCCAAATTCAGCCCAGGGCATGAGCTAGCGAAAACATAAAAATTGAACTCGTCTTGGTTATAAAAATACTTCTCATTATTGTCACAAATTAGAGTTTATAAATGATTTATTAGATCTCATAATGTTAGTTTAGAGTTACACATGAAGTTATTTTATTCATTATTTATTATATTATGACAAAATAATATATATTTGTTTGTTTTTGCAAGTCATATGAGTGAAATTCACATATATTAGTGTGGTTTACTGTGAGCATCGGACCTCTGCTAAATAATATAATTACAACTAAATTTTAAAACACTGTAAAAATCAGAAATTGAATGGTTTTGTCGTCTACTATGTGGTAATTAATTTTCAAATTGATATGAATCAAACTACTAGATTCAATGAAGGATATGAATCAAACTACAATGTATATTACTACTTAATTTATTGTTTGGAAGTGGTATACAGTTACAAACAATAAATTAAGTAGTAATATACATTGTAGCTTGATTCATATCCTTCATTGAATGTAGTACTCCTTTTTCGAGATCCTTATCAATCTTCTTGTACTGAATTCTAGATTGAAGAATGTCCATATTATGATAGATGAACTAAAAGTTCTGTATACCTGGAATCATATACAAGGCAACTGTTTCGAGACTAAAGAAACAATGAAGCAGACCACCAGCAAAATTGTGAAGACCCGAAAGTTTGAAATCTGAAATTGAATGTATCGAAAATAACCAAAAGCGCCGAGACAATACCGAAATAATGAGATTAATCGATGAAGATAACTTCCAACGAAAAAGTGCTGAGATGAGGGAAATACAGCAAGTACTTCTTACAACAATAAAGCGCAGGAAACTGGTATATTAAGAGGAAATGTATACAGAATCCTACAACATATAATATGAAGAGTAAGGTAGAGGAAAAAGTTATAAGAAGAAAGCAAGTTTCTTGGCTAAAGAACATACGAGACTTCACAGGCATTCAAAGTTACATCAGGTCGCTAGTTACTGGCCCTGGCCCTGTAGGTACGTCTGCAATGGGTTTTGCAGACATACCTGCAGGGTAAATGTTTTTACTTTATCATACAAAGTATGGATAAATTATTGTAACCGTGCGATTTTATTTTTGTCATAGGTCAAAGGTATATCTATAATTTAGGTTATGATAAAATTTAATCTAACGCTAACCTGTTTTCATCTGCGTCTCCTTAAAGTACTGTCTCCTATCTTCTTCTTCTTGTTTTAGGACGAGTCCTGTTATTTTCCAACTAGTTTCCCTCTTGCATGATCCCGATGTCCAGCTGTCTTTCCACATTTTGGGTGGACGTCCGGTATGTCTCCTATCCAAGGTTGCAATTATAATCTTTGAGGTCGCAACTCGAAAGAATACCGTTGATGTTTTTCCATACCATTCACGGAGGTTCCTTAACCACAATGTTCTGCGTCACCATTTGCTTCTTTTCCCTGTATCTTCCCATGCATTATGATTTGAAGAATAAAGTATCACTCTCCTCGGTTAATATGGCCCAAGTATTCGAACTTTCGCTTTTTTAATTATCATAACTAGTTCCTTCCAGCTGCAATTAACATTTATTGGTGCTGATGATTCATCTCAAACATATACATTACCATTTTATCGGTGGTAATTATATTATGCTCGCATGATGACTGCTGCGCGGCCAAGGTGGGTCTCAAACATCTACATTAATATTACAAAGTTCTTCGGTGGTTATCATTTTCTGCTTGCATGATAACTACTGCGCTGCAAAGGTGGGTTTCACATCTAAACATCTACATTAATATTACCAGTTCTTTGGTGGTTATCATATTCTGCTTGCGTGATAACTACTGCGCTGCGAAGGTGGATTTTACATCTAAACATCTACATTAATATTACCTGTTATTCGGTGGTTATCATATTCTGCTTACGTGATAACTACTGCGCTGCGAAGTCATATAGTGAGAACTTTTAGAACAAAATCTACATTTGAGACGTAGTTTTATATTTGCTAATCACAGTATTGTCGGAAAACCGCTTGTTCTGCATCATTAGAAAATCCATATTAACATAACTTCCTCACTTTTCACTTGCCGAAACAATTGTACGTCTTGACACAATAAAATCCCAGGGAAGACTAAAATAGTTGAGTTATAAAATTATTTTAATATGTCGCGGATATATGGAATATCATGGGTGGGAGAAAGACAGTGATTACTGTCGTAAACTAAAAATACTCCAAACATTTTGTTCGAGAGATAAAATAAACTGGTATTCGTTTTTTGCTCGGACAGAAATAGGTTTGTTCGTCGCACAATTTATATTTATTTCCTTATCAGCATGATTCACCGGCCAGTGGACGAAATAATAAAATATGCGTAGCGCGTACGCAATTGAGCCCGAGAACACTGTGTTAGAATAGTGTTTATATTTAATCAATTAAACATTGATTATTATTTATGGATCACCCTTAAAATACATCTGCTATATTAAATTATAAAAATTATAAAAATTATAAAAATTATAAAAATTATAAAAATTATAAAAATTATAAAAATTATAAAAATTATAAAATTTTATTAGTAGGAATGTGTGATAATACAAACTTCAACTTTTACAAGCCATATCATTGAAGATAATGAAGATATCTCATTTGAGTTTATAAAATTGTGTTCTTAATATATCTTTGGACCAGCGTACCAAAAAACTCCTAAATTTACATAATGAGATACCGTTTTCCTTAGTAGAAAAGACTGATAATATAAATTTGAAATTTAATAAGCCATATCATTGAAGACAATGAAGATATATAACTAAGATCTTTAAAGTTTTTAAAATTGAGTTCTTAATACATTTGACTAGTGTAACAAATAAAAACTGCGAATTACATAATGAGGAATAGTTTTCATTAGTAGAAAACAGTGATAATACAAATTTCAAATTAAACAAGCCATATCTTTGAAGATACTAAAAATATCTTATTGGAGTCTTTATAATTGAGTTTTTCATACATTTCTAGACAAAAATAACACAAAAAATCTTAAAATTGCATCATTATGAATAGATATTTTTGCAAGAATATGTGATAATACAAATTTTAACTTTTACAAGCCATATCTTTGAAGATAATGAAGATATCTCATTGAGATCTTTATAATTGAGTTGTTCATATATATTCTAACAAGAATAACATAAAAATTCTTAAAATTACTTTATGATAAATAAGTATTTTTGCAGGACTGTGTGATAATACTAATTTCAATTTTTACAAGCCATATCTTTGAAGACAATGAAGATATCTCATTGAAGTCTTTATAATTTAGTTTTTCATACATTTATAGACAAGAATAATACGAAAAATTACATCATGATGAATAGATATTTTTGCTGGAATGTGTGATAATACTAATTTTAACTTTTGCAAGCCATATCTTTGAAGATAATGAATATATCTCATTGGAGTTTTTATAATTGAGTTTTTCATACATTTTTAGTCAAGAATAACACAAAAAATCTTAAAATAGCATGATGATGTATAGGTATTTTTGCTGGAATATGTGATAATACTAATTTTAACTTTTACAAGCTATATCTTTGAAGATAATGAATATATCGCATTGGAGTCTTTATAATTGAGTTTTTCATACATTTTTAGTCAAGAATAACACAAAAAATCTTAAAATTGCATGATAATGTATAGGTATCTTTGCTGGAATGTGTGATAATACTAATTTTAACTTTTGCAAGCTATATCTTTGAAGATAATGAAGATGTCGCCTTGGAGTCTTTATAATTGAGTTTATCATACATTTTTAGTCAAGAATAACACAAAAAATCTTAAAATTCCATGATGATGTATAGGTATCTTTGCTGGATTGTGTGATAATACTAATTTTAACTTTTGCAAGCTATATCTTTGAAGATAATGAAGATATCTCATTGAAGTCTTTATAATTTAGTTTTTCATACATTTATAGACAAGAATAATACGAAAAATTACATCATGATGAATAGATATTTTTGCTGGAATGTGTGATAATACTAATTTTAACTTTTGCAAGCCATATCTTTGAAGATAATGAATATATCTCATTGGAGTTTTTATAATTGAGTTTTTCATACATTTTTAGTCAAGAATAACACAAAAAATCTTAAAATAGCATGATGATGTATAGGTATTTTTGCTGGAATATGTGATAATACTAATTTTAACTTTTACAAGCTATATCTTTGAAGATAATGAATATATCGCATTGGAGTCTTTATAATTGAGTTTTTCATACATTTTTAGTCAAGAATAACACAAAAAATCTTAAAATTGCATGATAATGTATAGGTATCTTTGCTGGAATGTGTGATAATACTAATTTTAACTTTTGCAAGCTATATCTTTGAAGATAATGAAGATGTCGCCTTGGAGTCTTTATAATTGAGTTTATCATACATTTTTAGTCAAGAATAACACAAAAAATCTTAAAATTCCATGATGATGTATAGGTATCTTTGCTGGAATGTGTGATAATACTAATTTTAACTTTTGCAAGCTATATCTTTGAAGATAATGAAGATGTCGCCTTGGAGTCTTTATAATTGAGTTTATCATACATTTTTAGTCAAGAATAACACAAAAAATCTTAAAATTCCATGATGATGTATAGGTATCTTTGCTGGATTGTGTGATAATACTAATTTTAACTTTTGCAAGCCATATCTTTTAAGATAATGAAGATATCGCATTGGAGTCTTTATAATTTAGTTTTTCATATATTTATAGACAAGAATAACACAAAAAGTCGTAAAATTTCATCATGATGAATAGAGAGAGAGAGGATGGTTCGTGCCATCTCGGCCTAGTGGTATTAAACCTTCAATACCACTAGGCCGAGATGGGACGAACCCTCCTGAAATCCCGAGGCGAAGACAGAAGGAAGAAACAACAAGAGAGGAAATAAATAATATACAATACAATATTCTATGTAACTATAGACATGTGTAAAATGTGGTTGTTGTCTATGATTTATTTCAATTTATTGTTGAGTATTAGATGTAGATGTGCTTTTAGTTTGATAAAGGCACCTTACACGATCAAAAATACTATCAATATTTTAGAATAATGACAGTATTACTGTACGAGAAAATGTTTAAAATGTTCGTTATTCTAATATATTAACAGTATTACTTATAGCGTAAGGTATAGTAATAGTGGAATGAAGAGAATACTGAAGTTTTTCCGGATAATTGATTACTTGATAAATATAAAAGGAGAATTGAAGTAAATACTGACAGCACTAGGACTGATACTATTATTGACCGTATCCCTCAATTATATTCCATTAAGGCATCTTAATGGAATATAATTGAGGCATTTTAGATAGTCTGTTGTCAAGTAAAAAATAATAAATACTTTCAAAATTTAAAATAGCATATGTGGCTAAATAATTTATTTTTGCATACATCTAGAACATTTTGATATTTGATCACTCAAACTCCAGTTCAAGCGATTTAAGTAACAATATGAAAAAAAAAACACTTTGATTTTGAAAATGCGTCAAAAAAAATGTGTACAACATTATGTGAAATGATGTTATTTTTTTAATACATATGAATGTTTTGTTAATATCCAGTTAACCGAAGTTGACCGAAGATTTAAGTTTCGTTTAAAATAAGACGCCAAACTATTAAACCCGTCACTGCCGTCAAGTCACGTGTGGAATGCAATTTAAATACATTCATTACTTCCCCATAGCTTTTTAATTAAAACGCAATAAAACATTAAAATCATCGTGAATACTTAATCCCGTGCGGGGGCCCCCGACGATAATGAAAAGCCGAGGCGACACTTCCTCCCATCATGCACACAGGGCAATCTTCATTTGGCTACGTCACCCACCCCATGCCCTAATATCGGCTTTAACATATCCCCCATTTTAATCAGGTTCTTTAAGTAGACAATGGGGAAATAAAAATATATATAGCCGGCGGGGGCTGCTAAAGCCCCCGCGCGCACAGAAGGTCTACGGGTGCGGACGCCCGCTTTAAAACCGGGCGGCGGCAATGATCGAAACAATTGCAGTAATTTTCCGGAACTGTTTAAGGGTATGCATGCACAGGGCGAGACGGCGCGAGGGTGGAACTTTTTTTTTTACGGCGGTAATATATTTTTTTAAGTCGCATAAGAATTTAGCGTAATAGCATTTCATTCCTGTGTGGGCTCAAATTAAATTTGTTTTTCGTTTACCGGCGAAATTGGATCACGCAGCTACATCTTATAAATGTGTACCCTTACACAAAGAAATACGGAAATTATCTGACAAATAATATACATTTATCTACTGCTGATTTTAATCGTAATTAGTGATATAATTACATAACTTCAGGAAATTTGAATTTCAAACAGAATAATAAATTAAACATTTACATAAATATATAACTAATTAATTTTTTATATTGAATTTTTGAAGCGAAACCAACCATAAAAGATAAATACAAATGAAAATGATAAAGGATAAATAAAGCAGCTACTATTTGTTTGACAGTCATCAATAGTGAACGCTCTCATTGAATTTGTAAACATGGAAAAAAATTGGCAATCGTTATGTGATACAATACATTCATAGGAAAGATTTTAGTCCAACTAATATAAAAGTCGAAAAAAATGGTCATCGTTATGTGATACAATACTTTCATATGAAAGATTTTAGTCCAACTAATATAAAAGTCGAGGTAGATTCTACTTAGAGCAAGTCTCTCCTTCGTTTGCAACAAAATAATTTTTACAACGCACAATCTACCTGAATTCAATGTCATTTTTGAAATTATTGTAAATTTTCAATCACATTTCAATGAATAATATGAAAATAGGAATATACAATCGTGTTCAATAAAAAAGTGGAGATTAATGCGTCACTAAACCCTCCTGCAAAACTTTAAATAGCGCATTTATCATCATAAAAAAAATATTTTGCAGTATCTAGTTAAAAACATAACTAGCGGATAACAATCCTTGATATCCTGAAACCCAATATATAAACGCCAATTCTATTCATTTATAATATTTCCTGACTGGTCATTTAACTGACAGGCCACGATAGGGCGTCACCCCCTTTTCCGATAAGCTGCTGGTGTATCCAAACACGGCGCGAGATCCGCAAATATAAAGGGCATCATATCCTGCTATTTTAAAGTCACGTGTACGATATTAAATGAAGTTAAAGCCCATTTATATAAAGCACGCGCCGCTCCGCAGGAGTCAGCGGCAGCAACAACACCGACCGCCGTCGGTATCGGCGATATTAGCCCTGGCTGATGCATTAGCCGCACCCCAGCGCGCCGTCTCCCCTAAATTAAAACGCACTTTGGGCAATTCGAAGCCATAATATTGCGATTGAAAAATTAAAAGCAAATCTTAGGGGAGGTGAGTCTTTAAGTTTTATTGAGGGCGGGGATTACCCCGGAATGAGGCTTAATTGAAACTAGTCGAATCGCGAGGATATATATATATATATATATATATATATATATATATATATGTGTGTGTGTGTGTGTGTGTGTGTGTGAGAGTGCGGATATCTATTAACATACAAGTTTTTTGGCTGCTATAATTTATAGTATAGTTCAATAATAAAATAAACTGCACACGATTATGTAATATTTATGAACATTTTTCGAATGAAATTGCTGTTACAAATTATATCCTCAAAATTGAGAATTGCGAATTGCGAATAGACTAGACTAAATAGACTTAGAATAAATATTCCAAAAAAATTAATTCGAATCCTATTTTTTTCTTTTTTTTATCCTGCGAGGGGGTACCCAAAAATAATGGGATATAGTAGTAGTTACTGTATTTGTTACAATTCTGTAAAAGCCCCCTTCGGGCTGATAGCTATAAACAGCAGTTTTTTGGCTGCTATAATTGTTTATAGCATAGTTCAATAATAAAAAAAACTGCACACGTTGAAATAGGCTAGCAAAATTATGAGTGTGTTTGTGGTAGATTATGTAATATTTAGGGAAATGTTTCGAATGAAATTGCTGTTACAAATTATATCCTCAAAATTGTTAACGCGAATAGACTAGACTAAATAGACTTAGAATAAATATTCCAAAAAAATTAATTCGAATCCTATTTTTTTCCTTTTTTTAACCTGCAAGGGGGTACCCAAACATAATGGGAATTAGTAGTAGTTACTGTATTTGTTACAATTCTGTAAAAGCCCCCCTTCAGACTGATAGTTATAACATAGAGATATTTTGACTGCCATAATTGTTTATAGTTTAGTTCAATAAAAAAAACTGCACACGTTGTTGAAATAGGCTAGCAAACTTATAGTGAATGAATTTAACATGAGTTTTTTTTTTGCAGAGCGTACGTGCCCATGTCGATTTGCAACCGTAATGTTTTCATTCAGGGCATTATTTTTGCAAATGCACATCAGTTTAAGTAGACGCGCGAGCTTCCAGGAGGGTCGTAATTCATGTGCGGCGGTTTTATTGTCCCGCACAATACTCGCCGTGGTTATTGGCTCTCAATAATTCACGTAACTGCCTGTCGCTTTACTGCACTTTCTGCTGTAAACCCTCTCTTGCACACGCCGTCTATAGCTGCTACCACTAAGCTATAAAGCTGAATATTCTAATATAATCCATTAAATGTATTAAATGTTAACATATTGTAATTCTGATTCCTAATAAAAATTCAATTTAGAATGTACTGTTAGTAAGAAATATAGCATACAGTAATTAAACTTAAAAACAGGTTTTTTTAGGCAAAACTGTCACTCGACTGATTTTCATGTTATCTATTAGATAGATTTATTAGACAACAAGTCACTCATATTCAATTAAATTTATTAAATTACCTGTTTGAACTGTTTGAAGTTTTCATCACATGTTTGGCAGTATAAACTTTTCAATTTCCAACAAATTTTAAATAAACCCGAAATAAAGTTATTAATGTGCATCAGTACTCTTGAACAATACAGTACGTTGTTCAAGGGTACTGATGCACATTTGGCATTTGGGGACAAAAAGGAGTAGCATTATTACTCTTGGATTTAGTGGTAGATGATAACATGAAAATCATGTTGAGTGACATTCAAAAAATACCTTTTTACCTGTCGGTGCCCTTAAGACAGATAATTACTGTGATAACCATAACAGTTTATAGCTGAAATTAGCAGATATTTTAAATACGATTTTCTTCTTATGCTTTTTGTACTGTCATTGCAAGGGTGAGATACTCTATGTTTAAAAATTTACAAATTAATTAGTACAACCCAACTCAGTACCTAGCGGTAAGAGATGCTAGAACTGTCGCGCACCAATGCTCAGTATAAGACGGATGCTTATACTGCTAGAACTCTCGTGCACTAATGCTCAGTATAAGACGGATGCTTATACTGCTTATACTGAGCATTGGAGAGCGACAGTTCAAGCCCCTTGTGGACGAAATTTCGTGAATTACGTTTCACAGTTAACAGAGGGTTTATGTGAAGTTAAGTGTGATTACACTCTCTCGAACTGATAGCTATAAAGATAGAAGTTTTTTTAATTTATCATTGAGTACGGCTTTGTTCTTATTGTGTGTATTATTAATAGATTCATCATCCCCCATCGAATAACGGTCATTTCATCTAGCATTCAAATATTGTTCAAAAGTAGCTGCTAGTTTAAGCTATAATCTTACGCATTCCAGTTTGTAAATCGTTTGTACATGATCTCGTATGAAAGTTACAAATTGCTTTAGTATAATATATTTAAATGAGTGCCATTGTAGCCAAGTTTCATATGGATTTGGCGGTTGTTTCACTAAGTGGCGGAAAACTGAATTAAACCTGAAGATATATATGCCCCTTCTATTATCAAATGGAGTTTATCTTGAGCAGAGTTTAACATTTTATAATCTAACATTTTGTATTTATCTTTCACTGAGAGCATCTCGGTAGCGTTAGCGAGCGCGCTCGGCAGGATAATTCCGAGGGCGGCGGGATTGTCTCAATAAACGGGATTAATTAACGGGTTGAGAAGAATTCCCAGGATCGCGCGAGTTATGTTTGTTGGTGTGTAATTCGTGGCAATTAGTGAAAAGCGGGAGTTTTTGCCTCTCTTAGGCCTCGCTGGAGCCTTAGAGTGGATCCCGCGCAAACGAACTGGAACTGAACGTGACTCTCGGATTACAGGCCGAAGGAAATTACGTCCTGAAGTATTGCAGTTTGCTCTCTTTGGGAACGGTTTTAATTTTTATCGCTGACGGTTGTCTGTTCCTTCTCCGGCGCCGTTTACGATTACTCAATCCCCGCCGGTCTCGCATATAAACTTTAATGAGGGAAGCGCACGAAGAAAGAAAGAAACGGCTGCGAATTTGAGACCGCACTACAAGATATTAAATAATAAAAATTATTATCTGCATATAGTAAGAGTTGGAACGAGTTTGGTAGTGCAACCCACCATTAAGCCGTTCCAGAACAAGGTGTGAGCGAATTATAAATACTGTCGCCTTGCATAAATTCCCATTACAGCGTTTTTTAATGGTTTATCAGTGAGCTGCTAACATGTCTGCTCACTGAGCAGTCATGTCGACGATTTCAACTGAAGCAAAGCGTGGGCTGGCTGGCCTGTTACAGCAAACGGATTAGGGTTGAATCACTTTCACTCTAATTAAAATAGTGCTATTAAAAAATCCTGTGCGCACTAAATTTTATTTATTAAAATAAAAACTGCACGTAAATTAAATCCACCATCAGCACAGATGTGGCGGATTTTTAATTAACGAAAATAGGTGCGCGTGTCCTTAAAAATAACACTCCCTTGTTAAGCGCACCCGGGGGATAGGGTGACCGAGGAAGGGTTGTTAAGATATTTAAATTGAGATGTTACTTAATTCCACTCTACTGACTCGCTAATTGCCTCGGCTCTGAAAATATAACACATAAAATAACTCCCTCGACTCTAAAAGACTTAAACAAGTAAGATTAAGGCTATTGCAGTAAACCCTGCAGTTGATTTCGTTAGACTAAACTACCGGATTTGAATTTGCGCGTGCATTCCGCCGCTGTCCGGTCACCCCCGCAAATGTAAATCCGACAGGACATAAATCGAAACGTCTGTCTAAGCACCGAAATCCCGTGGCAGCCCCGTTTATTGCGTGGACGCCTTAAATTTTTCATTCATCTATAAGAATGCGGGGAATGCATCGATTGCGCGCAGCCATTCACATATCGCACGTCGCACAAAACACGCAGGGGTGGTTCGCCAGCACATGAAATATTACGATATTAAAGAACCAGCCCGCAGCTGAAGGCATCACGAAAAATGAGAACTATATACGATCAATACTCAAAACTATACTACTCAATAAATATTACAATGTTTGGTATAAACTTAATATGAATAAAACAAGGCGTAGTGTAATCACTACAGACTGCAGAGGGGCTATACTTTAACTGGGGTTGAAGTAGAAAGTTCAAGGTCGGATAATCAATAATTAGTACAGGATGGAAGTAATTGTCACTGTAAAAATACGACAAAAAATCTTATTTTGGACATACGATCCATTGGATACCCAAAAAAACGGAAAATATTTATTACATTTTTCTCCTTCAAAATACGGTAATAGAAGTAATTGTCACTGTATAAATATGACAAAAAATCTTATTTTGGACATACGATCCATCGGGTAGCCAATAAACGGAAAATATATATTACATTTTTTTCCTTCAAAATACTGTCGGTTGATATACAGGATGTCCCGATAAAGGGAGAAGCTCAGAGATGTTTAATCACCCGGTATTTACCTTGACTTCACAGAAAACCTCTGAAAAACTAACTGTAAAAGATGATTCGGGGAAAATTCATCCCGATGGGGTTCGAACTCAGGCTCCCCAATGCGGACGACGCCACTAACCACTCGGCCACTAATCTGGATGCATAATTTTTGTATATCTAATAAGCCTATGAATGTTATTGAAACGCGCAATGAATTTCCCGCATAGCTATCACACAACATTCAGCCACATGATGAATGTTTCACTATACAATATAATTGTAATATTAGAAAATTGTTTTATTTATTGCCTGCCACCCGTGGCGCTGAGGTCATTATAGTAATAGCAGTCTCCAAAGGAGAAATTGTCCACCGGCGGTTTTAAATCGCCTGCGCGTAATTAAGTTTCACGCTCGAAAAAAATCGCGTGCCGCTTTTCGCGTCCCTTAATCGCAAAGTAAATACGTCGAGGAATGCAATTTTCTGCAGAGCTGAAATTTACAGTTGCGCCACCATAATGTGGGATTCTGCTGACACCCCCGAGTGTACTTTTACGGCCCAGCTCATGTTTAAGTAATTTATTCCACTATGAAAACGAAAGTACTCACGATCAGCTGTTCTCGTGCACTGCGGCCGTTTGCAACAATATATTTGGCGTTTCCCGTGTGCGCGCACTCCAATTACTAAAAAAAAGGTAGTATGATTAGATCGTGTGTTAATTAAAAGAACCGTACAGTAAAAGATACTACTAATTGCAGTTGTTACGGTTTTAAAATATAAATAAAAATACGAATGTGTAATTAAGAACATGGTTTCCATTCGGCTTTAATTCGGATCTGATACTATCGGACAAAAATTATAATAGTGAAAATAGGAAGAGAGGTCACGCTCAGCGAATCACAATAGAACTCTAAAAAAAACACATGTATAAATCAAGATTATGCCACTAAAGTGTTCATTAAAAAGCCTTAATTGTATATCCACCGTTCCGTTCGGTGGCTTCAATATTTTGCAATAATATCAAATTCTCGTACGCAATCGTACGCCTTTTGTGCTTGCGCCCTCCCCGTGTGCTTAGATGTTTATCATATAAATATACGTCGTTTACTTTTCGGTTCATTGTGGTGTCCCCCCCGTCCGAAAATTTAATATTTCAAAAATTAATCCGTCCCAGTCATAACAAAATCCCGTAACCACTTTATGCTATCACAATACGTGTAGCCCTGGCTCCGTCTTTTTACCGCGCATAATCCCGCACGTGGCTTCAATATTTGCCGTTGCCGCAGGATAATGCTGTTTAGAACGGGGGCGTTCTAAAATAAAAAGCAGACCGGGGGCATTCTTCCCCGGGTACTTTACGGCGTTTTATTGAATGAGAGTCCTTGGGAAAAAATATATATATATATATATATATTATGTTTTGTTGAATTATGTGGGGCAATTTAGGATCGTAAATGTTACAATTTTTGTATTAAAATATTCCTTTATCAGTGGAAAAGGAGACAAGGATTTTTGTTGTATGATGGAATAACTTTTTTTTTGTCGTTTAGCACGATTTGTACCTCAAACGAAACGAGGGTGTGGAAAAGTTTCGTCGAATGTTTATTGTAATGTATAAATCGTTTCTGTTGTTATTTATATAATAGTTGGAATGCCCGTACTCTGATGGGGGATGATTTTTAATTGAGTTTAATTTTTGATGTATGTATATATATATATATATATATATATATATATATATATATATATATATATAATTGTAAGCTATAAATAGCTTAACATTTTCATACATTATTTGTGTAATACAGCCATAACTCGTGTTATAATAAACAGGAAATAGAGGCAATGAACAATACTTTTGCATGAATTGTAATAAAGCACTTGCAAAAACATCAACAGACCATAGTTAAAAGAAATTATACTTTGTAGTAGGGGCTGTATTTTACACGATCAATAATACTGTCAATATTTTAGAATAATGACAGTATTACTGTACAATAACATTTGAATTGTTCATTATTCTAAAATATTGCCAGTATTACTTTTCGTGTAATGATGAAATCAAGAGAATACGGATGTTTATCCGGATAATTGATTATTTGCTGAACCCCTGTATTCAGCAACTTTCCATAAATCTATCAATAGCTATTGAAACCATAAGTATTCGTTGTTATAGCAACTATAAATACATTATCTAGAATGTAGTTACTTTAGATTCTCTCTATTGGCAACACTGAATAATTAAACAAAAGGTGTCATCAAAGCTTCAGTGAAACGTTTTTACATACAATATTTTTATACAACAGCGACGATATGTAATCTTTGCCAAAAAAAATAAAACTAAAACTCGATAAAAACTATGTATTTTAAAATCGAATTTCAATACTTATTCGTCATTAATTGTAATGGATGTCACCACTTTTGTCCACCTTTTTTTGTAAAGATATTATGCAATACGTGTCCATACACTTTTCAATTACTAGCGATAAAATCATATTTAATCATTATAGAGAGAGTATTAATCATTCGTGTTAAAAAAATGCTAATGGCAATCATAATTAATATATTGCTAAATTTCGCTATCAAATCGATTAATAATACGATTTCAAGATGTTTTATATGATTGATTATAGATTAGACGTTATTATTTCGTAATCACACACACACATACACACACACGCAATAATATATTCGATTAAACTGGCTGTATAGTTTACAAGATTAATATGTAAGAACTAACGAAAGTAATTTGTTCCATTTGCGATGCCCCGAAGTATTCTCATTGATAATTATCCGAGCGGAATCGTGCGCGCGGAGTTAAGTATAATGCCCCGCGCGCTCGTTGCTCGTTTGTATTAATTTCACGAAACCCCTCGCTCGGGCGGGCTATTTTATTTGATTGTTGCGGATTCATGCAAAACCGATATTAAGTGCGGTCCGGCCCCCCCGGTTTATTTTTTTGCACGTTTTTGCCTGTTGGGTAGATGCGTGGCTGGCCGAGGGCGACACCTGCCAAGCGAAAACAGCGCCGTGGTATTCTCGGAATCCGACAGGACGAGCGCTTATCCTGCGGCGCTCCGTTTGCATGTCCCGAGATGTGGGAATGACCGGACTCCTGCACCAACATCAGCTCGTTACGCCAACACAATACCTGCTATCACGGGGCCCCGGCCTAATTATCCCGTCAAAAATTATATATGCACCGCCGTTATTATTAATAGGTTATCGGGTTATTACCTCCATGAGAAAAATGCGCGCCGGGTTGGTATTGCACGTAGTAGCAGGATGCTGTTGTTAGCGCGGAACGGTAATAAGTGGCCCTCGTGAAAAATGGTTATGTGTCTTTAAGGGACGCCGGGGTGACGCTCATTTGCTGCCCCCCCACGGTCGACATCCGTTTGTCAGGGCTGATCCTTCGGGACCATAAAGGACTAACCCCTGAGTCTCCCCCGGCGTGGCTACGGCTATCAGACACACACTATGTCCCTGTTTACGGCGGCCACTGCTTAGCTTCTACTTTACACTCTCTTAGATGCTATCACAGTGAGAACTTCCTACACATTTGCTACGTCTGTTTAAATCTTATCTAACTAAATTATGGAAACTAATCAAACAGAATGTCCTTTGTGAATTATTTGACTATTTTTACTTTCCGAATCCTTAGTTCTCTATTATATAAATATTGTTATAGTGAAAAAATTATAATTTCTTTTCCTTTTTTATGTTCTGTGTATTCTCCTTGGTGGGTTTTCCATGTATCATTCGGTATATACTACAAGAACGATAAATATTATTATCGTGAAAAAATTATAATTTCTTTTCGTTTTGTATTTTCTATGTATTCTCCTTGGTGGGCTTTCCATGTATCATTCGGTATATACTACAAGAACGATACAGTTAATTTTGTGGTTGAATGACGACAGGTACCATTTTATTATTTTCTATTGAGAATTATCCTGATTATACTGCAGGAGCCCAGTACTACAGCTTTCTGCATCTCGATGTACAGTTCAGATGGCAAGCGTCTTTCAGTTGTGAAGTTCATTCCGTATTTCTCCCGTTGTCCCTATTATTACTTTTTTCCCTGAAGGGTCTGGTTTTGCTGTGGCATCCCACTGCATTGCGGCCACGGTTGGCCTATTGTGCTCCCCCATAACTATTCCACGTTCATAAGCTCTGTGTCTTCAATGAAGTCCAGAAGTCTCATGAATGGGCGTGCTTGGATCTCTTTTTGGCTCAATCGCGTTGAACCAAAGAGCTTTTTCCTGCCTGAGTTGAATGCCTCGCAGCAGTAGTGGGGTTTCTTCTTCTTCTCCACAGCCTTTGCACGTTGGTGATTTGTCTATCCGCATTCTGTGCAGGTGTTTATTCAATGTGCAGTGTCCCGTTAGGAATCCCACGATATTTCTTAATTGGTTCCTATTTAGTTTTAGGATTTCTTTCCGTCGCCTCCGTACTGGGAGCCTTAATAAACCTCTTCGAGTGTTTCATTCCAGTTTGGGCTTCCCAGTATCGGCTGTGGCGGTTTCTTTGATGCTTTCTCAAGCTATTCCTTGCGGTTCTATATGCCCCTATTATAATTCGCACTATAATAACTTGCGCTTGTCTCCATAGTGCTTTTACTTCTGCTGACAAGGGTAGATATTTTTGTATTTTTTCTCTGTGTTTCTTATTTATATTTGCAGCAGATGGGATGGATATGTCAATAAGGTATGTTGTTTGTGTTTCATTGTCTATTAGTGTTATATCTGTTCTGTTGTGGTGTATCATATGTGAGTACAGTCCTGTCCCAGTAAAACTTTCCGGCAGCGTTTACGTTTACTTGCGCCGGGTCATATTTGTAACAGGATATCAAGGTCTCTATAATTTTAAACCGTGTGCAGAGCTGTTGATGGATTATTTTCGTAACATTGTTGTGTCTGGTTAGATAATCTGTAGGTGCTAGAATTGTACAACTATTCCATGGTTTCAGGATCTCGGTTAAATATCCGGCAGTTGGTATTGCTTATATTTTTATTTTTTTGGATGCATTTTTGATATGTTCTAGTAATCCTGTATTTCAACCATGAAGCCTTCTGTTTCAGCAAACAAATTGGTTTTACAAAGCCATTTATGGGATGCAGTTATATCGATTCTACTCTCATATAGTCTTCCAATATGTCTACCACGTAGCTCCTTTCTTTTCCATTGTTCGAGTTTCTCTTCGGATGTTGTGCTGTGTTCCTGTGGGTTGTATGCTGGGCTATGCAGTTTTAGTGAAGTAATATTGGTGTCTACCTTGTGTATAGTTTGATGTAGTGGTGAGGTCTGTGTCTAAAAGTATTCACGTAGGTTAGATATTTCTTTATAGTACATATTTTGTATATATATATATATATATATATATATATATATATATATATTCTATATATCTGCCACAGAAAATGGGAGGAAGAGAAATATTCCTCCCATTTTCCGTGGCAGATGAAATATTTGAACACAACTTCGAGGATGATGTGCTCTGTAGGCTGTGTACTGTGTACTCTTATAGATGTAATGTATTTAATTGATCTAGTTCGGTGTCCATCCATTTTAGAATGCCAAAGTAATAGGTGGATAATGCGGAGATAGCAAAGGTGTTGGTAGCTATAGTCTTGTTACAAGCGGATAGTTGAGATTTCAAAATTAGTTTGATCCTCGATAATATTTTCAGCTTTATGGTCGTTTTAGACAAGACAATTTCTTAGCTCAAAAGTTGTTCAATAAATTAATTTATATATCCTCCTCCCACACAATTTGTCCTTGACAAATAGAACACGTTATATTTTTCCATTCGATCTACCGTCCAATTCAATATTTCAAATAATTTGCTGTATGATACGAAACAATTTAGATTGTCTCGCGTCTTGAGTCAAGAAATTGTCTTGTCTAAAATGACCTTTAGTGTTTCTTTTGCTGTCTTTGTGTTTATGCCTCTATTTTGTTCAACGCCTAGGCATTTATATGTATCTGGTTCTTTCATAGCGTTTATATGTTGTGCTTCTTCCCTTGTAAGTGTGTGGTCTTCAGTCTTTTCCCACTTTCCTCTTTTCATAGCATATATTCGATACTTCTCTAGTCCAAAATTCATTCTTATGTTGTTACTAAAAAGCTATGTATTATGTAGAAACTTCTTTATACCAGTTCTAGTACCGGAGTACAGTTTTAAATCATCCATATAAAATAGATGGGATATATCAAATTTGCTTGGGAAACTCCCGAATTACTTAGCTAGGGGTGAGTGGAGCAGGGAGGACAAAGTATGCATGGCAAGAGCGAGGTGTGGGTCAGACTGCATGGCAAGAGCGAGGTGAGGGTCAGACTGCATGGCAAGAGCGAGGTGTGGGTCAGACGAGAGAGGGAGGAAAGTGTGGGTATACCGCGTGTGCGCTGTGTAGTAAGGGAAGCGACACGTGGTGGCATCTTAGCGAAGAATGTGAGGGTGTGAAAGCAGAGTGGGTGGGAGACTGCAGAAAGCTGAATGAATGGTTAAGCGCGGATGGGGAAGGCGTGAAAATCTGCAGGGGCTGACGTGGGAGAGGAAAGTGGCGAGGGCAGAGCGGGTGGTTATATATGATGTTAATTTGTAATTTTTGCGGAGTGTTACTTTTATTTCTATTTGTATTTTTATTTTTATGTATTTTTGTTGTGGTTGGTTGAAGAGCGTTTTTTGTGAGGGAAATGCCAATAAAGGTCTTTTTTAATTTTTTTTCATCAAATTTGTCTTTTTCAAGCTTATATCCTTCGGTGGTTTGTAATAGCATATTAGAAAGAGGGTTTAAGGCCATACAGAACCATAAAGCGCTTAAGGGGGCAGGATGGTTTACAACTAAAAAAAAAATTTTTTTTCGATATTTTTTTAAATGAAAGTATAACATCTCAGGAATATCCTGTGAAAATTTCAAGTAGATTGGACTAAAACTTGCTGAGATACCAATTATTTCGTAATCGTGTTCGGAGGCCGCCGAAATCGCTCAAGCCAGGTATACGGCGGCAATTATTTGTCACCCCTTTGTCTCAGAAAAAATATATATATATATATATATATATATAGATTGGTCCTGGATGTATGTGTGAAAAGTGGCTATTGCAAAAAATGTGAGTATTGGGGATCAAATTTAGATTCGGCAGAGTTTAAAGAGTGGCTTCAAGAGCATGAAAACGAATGTACGGCCAACCATCAAGGATCTTCCGGTAAAATGGAGGTGGATTCCGTCATTGAAATGTTCAAGCGCTCTTTAGAAAAATATAACGTAAGATATTTACAATATATCGGAGATGGTGACTCAAAGACTTACAGTGGTATAATCAAAGCTGCTCCTTATGGTGAAGATGTAGTCCAAAAAAAAGAATGTGTTGGTCACGTCCAAAAAAGAATGGGCACTCGTTTACGAAATTTGGTAAACACAACTGTGGAAGTTAACAAATAACAGGAACAAATAAAGGAAAAGTAACAAAGAAAAAGCTTCAAGCTGGCTACCGGTGGTTGAACTGGCTGCAAACATTTCTGCATGTATATTCAATGAAGGTACCACGGCTCATTTAAACAATTTACATTCGATGGGAGTCAACATCGGTCATTCTGCCCACGAATATGCTCGGAAAGAGGACACCACTCGAATAGAACACGCCAAACGAAAATCGTCACAATGCTCTAAGGAGGAAAGAACAGTTCGTAGACAACAAACCAAAGATTCGATGGACTCTACAACTGCTTCAGAGGATGCCCACTATGGCCCTGGAAAAGATGATTCCATGTAAATTTGAAAAAAACATCATTTTTATACTTTCAATTGCTTTTAAAACTTTATACGCGTTTTTCTCAAAACTACTTTTTTGAAGTCGGTGCGTAACATAACTCAAAAAGTAATACACCGATCTGAACTCGAACTTTACAGACATCTTTTATATGATAAATACTTGCGGATGAACGATCGTTTTTATTAAAAAAAAATAATTACTATTTTTTACAGACAATGATAGGCTGATTTTTTATGTGAAAATGATACCTCTATATTCAAAACCGCGCCAAAAATCGAAAATCGCACATTTTTCAATATAATTTCGTTCATCCGCACTAGAAACTAATATATTAAATAAATCACTTCGATTTTTTGATTTGACATAACACTGTGAGGGTAGGTTTTACGCACCGCACGACGCCTTTTTTTCTAAGCGCCTCCGATCTACCGCCACCACGGGATAAATACTGAATATTTTTTTATACAAAAATTCCTAAATACTCTCCAAAGATAGCTATTTAATGTGTAATAAAAATTGTTTAATTATATTTACTCAGAACTGAGAAAAAAAATCGCAAAACTCTACTTATTTTCGGCCTCGGAAACCATCCTGCCCCCTTAAAGAGTCCCGCTGAAAAATACCTCTTTTAATTATTACTTCTCCTACGGGTACTGGAGGTTCTAACGAAGTTGTAGTGCACAAGGAGGTTTTCCACTGTTTCATTAGTGTGAGGAAGAGATTCGTAATTTTTGCATTTTTATTTTTATGTATTTTTGATGTGGTTGGTGATGTTGAAGAGCGGTTTTTTTGTGAGGGAAATGCCAATAAAGGTTTTTTTATTTTTTTTTTATCAAATTTGTCTTTTCCAACCTTATATCCTTCGGTGGTTTGTAATAGCATATTGGAGAGAGGGTTTAAGGCCATACAGAACCATAAAGCGCTTAAAGAGTCCTCTTTTAATTATTACTTCTCCTACGAGTACTGGAGGTCCTAACGAAGTTGTAGTATACAAGGAGGTTTTCCACTGTTTCATTAGTGTGAAGAGGAGATTCGTAATTTTCTAAATCTTATATATTTCTTATATCTAGTCTTTATTAGCCATCAATATGGTACAATATCGAATGCCTTTTGGTAGTCTATATAGACGGTGTACAGCTGTTGTTTTTGACCTTTTGCATTTTCAGTTATAATGGTGTCTATTACTAACTGCTCTTTACATCCACGGCTGTTCTTCTTATAGCCCTTCTGCTCTTCTGCTAGAATGATATTCTCCTGTAGGTGTTTGCTAATCCTATTTGAAGATACAGAAGACCCTGTTAAATATAGACCTATAACATGTCTGGCAACACTACTGTTGCAGTAATAAACAGTAGTGTTGCCAGACATGTTATAGGTCTATATTTAGTAGGGTCTTTTGTGCAGACTTCAGTTTTAGGGAGTAGGTAGGTTATGCCTGCAGTAAGGAAGCTTGGTAACATGTCTGGGTTATCAAGAACGTCAGTAAATAATATTGCCATTCTGGAATGGATACTAGTAAATACGTATAAGTTTTGTATCGCGTCTGGTCCAGATGACTTCCAGTTTGTTTTTGATGTTTTTAATAACTGATTTTACTTCTTCTACATTTATTTCTGGAATACTCATGGTTTTTGTGCTCAAGTTTCTTGTGGTTTCTCGTTTTAACCAAAAGCGGTTCTATAAAACCCTAGTGAATACGCAGGATGTCACTACTAAGGCCCAAGAACGAACCCCCACACCGGAAGCAACGTCGAGTTTCTGAAGATATGGGAAAAAATCTACCCACAATGTATCAGACATTACTAACATTACTAACTAAAAACCCAAAGTAAATACAGCAACCATGGGAATTAAGATTCTCAAGAAAAGTAGAATATATATATATATATATATATATATATATATATATATATATATATATATGGTATTGTGTAGTTCTTGCAGGGAGTCCCAACTATCTTATATTGTTCACTTTAGATATTATATTGTGGCTGGATCTATGCTGCCTCAGAGTTGATAATTTCGGCCTGAATTTTGGTGCAGTTCCTTCATACACAATTCTATTCTTGGTGAAGGTGGACATCACTTTATCTTCATTGTCGTTGTCAATGATATTGTTCTGTATACTCGTCCGTTGCTGTGGCATCGTATGTTCAGTTTGTGCTGGGCTTTCATGTTGAATCGTCAGTCCTAATATCTCGACAACTTCTTTCCGAATGTTTAGAAAACATTCATGTGATAGACGGTTCTTTGTGAATAGTACTCTTCGTTGGTCCAAGATGTTCTGGATAGTTTTATCTTTAAGTTCTGGATATCTGTCAATCATCATTTTGTGTGAACTAACACTGTATGAGGCTTTCTTGGTTTCCAATTCTGTGATGAGTAGATAGCAGCGGTAAAGGATGTGTTCCTTTCCATTCGTGCGCTGTTTTCTACTGTTAATGTCATCTTCCATTGAAGTGGGCTGCTCAGTAGATGCGCTTGCAACACTTTTAATGGATGAAGAATTTTGTGTGGGTCTTGATTGGGTCTCCTGAACGTGTCCTTCTAAATTGCGTGGGGATGTTGCAAGTAAGTCTCATGACGGTTCCGATCCAAGTCCTGAGAGAAGACAACGTTACTCCGCCGAGGCAGGAGTAACGTTGTCTTCTCGTTCTGACAGCTATTTTAAAGTCAGATCGAAAGGGTCGACCTTTGCAGATGCATAAACATTTCTGACATACCATGTGGCGATTCTGTTGATTAGTCTGTAGTCTTCATGCAATTCCCGCGTTCTCAGAGATCCGATCGGAATGGTTTTGGCTCCGGAATATTTGGAATTGAAAAGCCATTATTTCGATGTGATTTACTAAGGGTACCCATAGTGGGGCTTCTAATTGGATTCATCTTGCCTTCTGAATTCTTATGTTGTTGTCCATTGTCTACCTTGTTTGCCTTTGGGGTCTGATTTAGACCCTGGGATTAAGAAATACCATATTGGCTATATCTGGCTATCCTTGCTCAGTTCAGCCTGCAGGTCATTGCAGTTTACCGGGGTGTGACAACCTTAAGCCATAAGCAAGAGCTGGGTGGCCTACGACCAGTTATCGCCATCCATCGTCTATCTATGACACTTGATGTGAAGGCTGATAATAAAAGGCACTACCTCTGCAACGCAACCGCATACAGTCCTCGTCTAACGAATATTTTTGTATTTGTAGCTTGTTGTACTGTTGTACTTCTTTAATTGTGGACCGTGAATTTATTTGCAGAAAACACTGGTTTTACATGAAAATACAGCGAGAAACATGTTACTCGTCTAGCTTACGGTGTAAAATTCTTCGTCTAAGACTATATTATGCGCCCTCCCACGCATCATACCCACTTAAGGGTGGTAAATATATATATATATATATATATATATATATTTACCACCCTTAACTGGGTATATATATATATATATATATATATATATATATGTACATATATATATATATATATATATATATATATATATATATATATATATATATATATATATATATATATATACAAACCAGACGGAACACTTGTAATTATTTGTGTAATATTGCTATAACTCGATTTTCAAATATATTTATTTATTTATCAATCTCGTTTTGTCTTCGGTTATACTGGAGCTACTGAATAAAAAAAAAATATGTCCTACAAACTAAACATATGAAATGAATTATGATTATTTAATCAAATTCGACGCTTTGGGAGGAAGGAGAATAAATTGATTATCCTTCTTGCAATTCCGCAAGTGCGTTCCTTTTTACACATAACAACGTTTTAATTTTAATTTTTGACGCGCTCCCCCGTAACGCAATACCTCTCTCTACTCGTAAAATGCTAATGGAGTTTTCTACTCATCGTATAAAACGTATTAGATTGTCAAAACAATGGATGATGCGTGTATACGCGGGCATATCAACTTCCTCTGTGACACCGTCGGATGTGATGCCAGAGGTCGTACTTGCACGTATACCTATTTTATTACAAGCATTTTTACATGTACGGGAGTCACGTCAGAAGTCACTCCGCTTGACCTAAACTATCCCATTGTATGATGACTACGCTCGTTTGATGTACGATTTCCTTTTTATTTACGTTCACTTATCCATCACCAGTTTAGATAACCATCAACCACACACAAACACATAACAACTTAAAAACTTAAAGCTGTTTAATTATCCCCCCAAAAAGGCAATATATAATTCACCTTAACAGTCCATAAAACGCCTCGCTAAGTATTGTAAATAATCCCTTCGTTTACATAATAAAATCTCAATGATAAATAAGTCGTAAATATAGTAATTATATTATAATGACCGCTTTAATTTATTAGCAGTAAGTTGAATATTGCTAATATACATAATTAATGGTTATATAATAAAACGTATTGTAAGAAAAAATCAACTGTGCAAGGTATTAATCGAATTGGTTGTAAAAATGTTACGTACTAATGCTAAGGTGTGTGTTTTTTTTTTATTATTATTTTTATTTATGGTCAGTGTTATTTGTAAAACATTTATGGGCAATTTAATAAATCATGTTGCGGCATATAAATTAAAAAGCGTCCATGAAATGAGGTAGCGCCGGTAGTTAATGTGTGCAGAACTGTCCGACGATGTATGGTTCTAATTACGGTCAGCTCATGGTATAATACTGATATATACCAGCATAATTTCTTTATGAACGGTATAAATTTCTTTAAATTTGCAATTACATGAAATATTTCAAATTCCTATGCAGGTGGCGGTTTCTTCATGTTTATTCAATAATAACGGTGATAAGTTTTTCTCGCTTTTGTCTATTTATAATTTTCATTGCCCTCGTTCCGGCGGACAGGATGAATATATATTCAGGTAATTGACGTTTTCAAACATATTATATAGCATGTAAAATGGTAAATTAACACTCGCTATCCTGCTTAGTGCTCCCGGACTATTAATCCGCACGGTAATTGCTCGTAAATACCATTTTTAACCGATAACTGCACGGTATTACCTTAATTATTTCATATTTGCTGTCTATATGTCACAATTTATATTTATCGGGGCGAGAACCGGAGTAATTGCAATTATATATATAAAGCGAATTCCGCAAATTTCGCAACTTTACGCCAGTTAGACGCTGATTTATAAAGCGTTCACGCACGAAGGAGAATAAATGCAGCTTTAGTTGCAATTTGTTTGGAATCGGCGCGAGGTTTTAATGTAAATTACTCCCAATTTGCCACTCCATGTGTATGTGGGGGACGTTTTTATCGCATGTAGATCCTTTCTTACGTATCCCGTATAATTTTTCTTTATCCCCCGTGTGTCCGGCAGACCCTTATTTCGACATCCATCTGACAAATAAGAGACACTATTTGTCCACTTTGCCCCACCAATTGATTTACATCGATCTCGCCAACGTTTTTCTGTACGGTTTTTGTCCTGCACGACCCAAATCAGCGCAGGGGTTGTTTTTCATACGAAGTTATTGAATTGGAAACGAATGACATCAATTACAGAACAATAGAGATGTTTTATTTCATATTACAGCTATTACTTATTGAAAATTAGCTTGGGAAATAATAAAACTAATTAACGCTACATATTTTTTTATATTTATAATATAAAAACGAGTATTGATAGTAGTAGTTTATTTAGGACCAACCCAAAATTTAAAATTATGTTCCCCATGCTTAAAATTATTGACAAACATCCTAACTAGACACTGCCGGCTAAACAAACACCTACACACGAAGGGTCTGGTGGACAGCCCGTTATGTAGAGGGTACAATGAAGAACTAGAAACAGAAGAGCATGTAATATGACTCTGCCCAGCTCTAGTAAACACTAGGCATCTAATACTAGGGCTGGCCTAGTATGATCAGCATTGGCTCACTCCTCACCCGCCAGAGTTTTGCAGCTCGCACGCAAAATTGACTGGTGGGACGAGTGAGCAGTCTTAAAGGGAGGTTTCACAATGGGCCCATTTTGAGGCCTAAGTGTCTGTAGCTATGCTACCCTCCAGTCAACTATCCAGAACTATCCCCATGCTGCAAATACCTACATTTTTCAGCGAAAATGAACACGATTTGAGTGGCACTGATGAGGAAAATAGTCTTACTGATGTCGACGATAAAGATTGATAATTCTATAAATGTATAATTAACATTAAATAACTACAATTTTTATTGAAACTACCAATTGTGAAAAATACATTTTTTTTTCAATCAAATTTGTCAAACTCATGGAAATGGGACAGATTGTTTATCAATAAACAATTCGGTGACATCTGATATTTGATTTATCTGTAGGCTTTATTTTTGGACAGTTATAGTAACATAATTTTCAGAATTGTATAATAACACAATGTAACTTACTCGAACAGTTCGAGTAAGTTACATTGTATTATTATAAAATTCTGAAAATTATGTTCCACCATCCTAATTGTATTTCTTTCATGAATTCAACTCAGAAAATAAAAATGTTAAAAAGGTAACAACATAAACATACAAATAATTACTCTATAAATTAAGTATAGTTTTATATTGCTTATAATAACAAGCTCGTGATTTGTTCACCTAAATCGTCCCGATGTTACGATCCAAGTTTGTTTATAGTCAATAATAATCAACCACAATATTGAAGAGTAATTAAAGCGGGAGCTCCTGTGCGCCGCCTCCGAGTCTTGCAACGGTCTAATTGTCGGACAACCCGGCCAATAAATTAGGCGAGTGGGCGAGCTGGAATTCGTGTAACATGTAATTACAATTAAGACTTGTCTTACGGTAGCTGCGATCCCGGCCTAATGGCTCTACTCAGGCCCGGCAGGATCGCAGGACGACAGCATAAAAATCCTTAAGCACTATATGCGGCTAACACGAAACCCACATCGGCGGGGGTAATTAAAATAAATTTCACGCACCGAATTGCGGCGCGACTGATAAACCCGTATTGGTGGTTTAATAAAACTATTCGCCGATGCAATCGGCGAAATAATATAAAAAGGACCTCATTCGATTTGCATAAGCGATTTGAGGCGCGCTAATAATTATATCTTGTGGTGGTGCCCTTTTTTTTCGCCCGGCGAGCCCTGTGTTTTAACAATCGTTATCGTGCTACGATTGCAATCGCAATATTAATTAATTATACGGAACCTTCGCGGTTGTTTGTAGCCGCAACGGTGGCAGATGTATTTATTTTGAGCCGACACGAATTGTTCAGGTGCATCGTGAATAAGACGTTGGTGGTATAATTTGAACGCTACTTATGCAGCATGCATGTTTGCTTTACAAAGTGATTGCATTGTTAATTAATTTTTAATTAAATTGGACTGCAAGATTGAATACTCTTTAATTTAAAATCTGTGATATGTAATGAAATAAATAAAATATATATATATATATATATATATATATTAGTATTAATTTCAAATTTAAAGTAAATTGTTCAAATGTCGAGAATTGTATTTAATCATAACCCTGTTTTACAGTTAGATAGATGTAATGGGTTTGAGATGGTACAATATACCGGTAAGAATTATTTTTATGAAGTATATACTTGGAACCGTCAGTAAAAGTTAACAGTTTGTGTTAAAAAGTAAAAAAGCTTTTATCTCCATAGGGCCATCAGCCATGAGGCTTTTCCGCCGATAAAGAGATATGCTCAGAGGGTATTTACATTAACTTCGCAGAAACCCTCTGAAAAACTATGAAAGGTGATTCACTAAAATTGTCTCAACTTCCCAGTACGAGACGGACAGATGGCTAGATGCACTTTTATCCACTCAGTTGGGTTGTAAAAATATTTACTACAAATCTAATCATTATTATTATTATCTCATGAGTAGTAGTGTCAGTAGTGGTAGAAAAAGGTGTGAAAATAGCCACGCTTCTCATAAACCAGCAACGCCCGGCCAAGAGGTTGCACATCCAGCTTTAAACATTTCTATCATGAAAGCCCCCAGTCGCGCGATACCATCTCTACTACCACCGCGAAGATTTTTCTGAAAAGTTTCAATTACCGTTCCCACACATAGCACCTCGGGTACGTGCGGACACGACGGCCTTATCACACAATCGCCGATCTTAATTTAGCAGTGGCTGCATTTTCTTCCCCCTCGGGGCAATCACTCAATAATTTCCCGGCGCGGCCACCGACCCGCCGTCGCCGTAACGAGCCGGTTAATGATGCATGGCGGACTAATTAACCTGCAGGTGGCGACCCCCGGTAGCCGTGGGGTGAGGCGGGTGGATATACGCGCTGAGTGATAACTGATTGGGACCGCAGCGCCGCGGCCGCCAGCGTACACTTTACTAATTAACGTGCTGCGCTATCTGAGCTGATATCAGTCGGCCTGATATATGTACACGCGTCCTGCCCTCATTAAGACGCTAGCCAGACACGATCAGCTACCGGACTCTTGCTACCGGCCACATGCAGTGTCAACTCGCTTGATTAAGGCGTAGAGTAATGGCAGCCATTAACGGGGGTAGCTCTAGGTGTGATTGCGATCACATAATGATCTTATCATACGGGAGTGTTCTCGTAATGACGATTCACGATGCCGAGCGGTGTATTACTCTCCTCTGCGCTATACCTCTTTGTTCTTACAACTGCTAATCACTAACTAATAGTGCAATTGTACTTAAGTACAACACGCAAGGCAACTAGTTGGAATATCAAAGGATATTTTGAAAAAAAAAACAGTTATAGGTGTCGAAATTAAATTACTCACCTTTCTGCAATCCTCCACCCACTCTGCTTTTATTACATCACATTCAGTTCCTACGTGTCACCCCGCGTCACTCCCTTTACTACACTGTACACACGTGGTGTATCCTTTGCCGCATCCACACTTTCCTTCCTCATTCTTCTGATCAGTAGGTAGTAAGAGGTGTTGACTTGGTACTTCATAAAATCACCTCTGCGTTTTATCATTAGTATCATTAATAGTATCCCAATGATAAATGAACAATCCGAATTGCATTCATGATATTTTGAACCTAAAATCTGTACTGGTCAGAGGTAATTTTTCGAAAATATCACGCGGTGCGATGCGAGCGTTGTAATTACAGTTCATTAGGCCGACAAAAAGAAATTCACTGAATTATATTATCTCGAAATATCTATCTGTAATTTTCCATTCACAGTATGCAAAATAACATAATAACTCAATACGGCGGAGTAATTAATTTGTCAAAGCGATTGTAATTACGTATGCGATAATTAAAAGTATCCACACAGCGCGGGCCTGTATCTGGGATATTGAATCTGGTCCATAAATAACAGAGGTGACAACCGATTTGATATTAACGTTAATTATATACGCAACCTCCCAACCAGAGCGTGACAAATTAGGCAGTGCAAAATGTACTGCACAATTTCCATTATTTTTTTTTGTTGATAAATCATAATTTTAAAATTAAAAACTATTCATTTTTTAGTATGCCTCAAAATTGATTGGATTGTAGAATACTGTAACAGTGAATCTTCTATTATCTATTGTATAGTTCGTTATTATGATTCAACTGTTATAACTCGAGTTATACTAATATTACAAATGTTGGAATATAAATATTTAAATTTTGAGCAAGTTGCAAGTTTAAAAATTCGCCAAAAATTCAAATAACAAAATACATTTTTGTAAATTTATATACATATTACTACATGTATATTTAATAGCTGATGTCGATTTCAAATTGATTCAACTGTTATAACTGGAGTTATACGAATATTACAAACGTGGGAATATAAATATTTAAATTTTGAGCAAGTTGCAACTTTAAAAATTCGTCAAAAATTCAAATAACAAAATACATTTTTGTAAATTTATATACATATTACTACATGTACATTTAATAGCTGATGTTGATTTCAAATTGATTAAACTGTTATAACTCGAGTTATGCTAATATTACAAACGTTGGAATATAAATATTTAAATTTTGAGCAAGTTGCAAGTTTAAAAATTCGTCAAAAATTCAAATAACAAAATGCATCTTTGCAAATTTATATACAGATAATTACATGTATATTTAATAGCTGATGTTGATTTCAAATTGATTCAACTGTTATAACTCGAGTTATGCTAATATTACAAACGTTGGAATATAAATATTTAAATTTTGAGCAAGTTGCAATTTTAAAAATTCGTCAAAAATTCAAATAACAAAATGCATCTTTGCAAATTTATATACAGATAATTACATGTATATTTAATAGCTGATGTTGATTTCAAATTGATTCAACTGTTATAACTCGAGTTATACTAATATTACAAACGTTTAATATAAATATTTAAATTTTGAGCAAGTTGCTAGTTTAAAAATTCGTCAAAAATTCTAATAACAAAATAATAAATAAATTTGTAAATTTATATACATATTACTACATGTATATTTAATAGCTGATGTTGATTTCAAATTGATTCAACTGTTATAACTCGAGTTATACTAATATTACAAATGTTGGAATATAAATATTTAAATTTTGAGCAAGTTGCAAGTTTAAAAATTCGCCAAAAATTCAAATAGCAAAATACATTTTTGTAGATTTATATACATATTACTACATGTACATTTAATAGCTGATGTTGATTTCAAATTGATTCAACTGTTATAGCTGGAGTTATACTAATATTACAAACGTGGGAATATAAATATTTAAATTTTGAGCAAGTTGCAAGTTTAAAAATTCGCCAAAAATTCAAATAACAAAATACATTTTTGCAAATTTATATACAGATAACTACATGTATATTTAATATCTGATGTTGTATTCAAATTGATGCAACTGTTATAACTCGAGTTATACTAATATTACAAATGTTGGAATATAAATATTTAAATTTTGAGCAAGTTGCAAGTTTAAAAATTCGCCAAAAATTCTAATAACAAAATACATTTTTGTAAATTTATATACATATTACTACATGTATATTTAATAGCTGATGTTGATTTCAAATTGATTCAACTGTTATAACTCGAGTTATACGAATATTACAAACGTGGGAATATAAATATTTAAATTTTGAGCAAGTTGCAAGTTTAAAAATTCGCCAAAAATTCAAATAACAAAATGTATTTTTGCAAATTTATATACATATTGCTACATGTATATTTAATAGCTGATGTTGATTTCAAATTGATTCAACTGTTATAACTGGAGTTATACTAATATTACAAACGTGGGAATATAAATATTTATATTTTGAGCAAGTTTAAAAATTCGCCAAAAATTCAAATAACAAAATACATTTTTGTAAATTTATATACATATTACTACATGTACATTTAATAGCTGACGTTGATTTCAAATTGATTCAACTGTTATAACTCGAGTTATACTAATATTACAAATGTTGGAATATAAATATTTAAATTTTGAGCAAATTTCAAGTTTAAAAATTCTTCAAAAATTCAAAAAGCAAAACACATTTTTGTAAATTTATATACAGATTACTACATGTATATTTAATAGCTGATGTTGATTTTAAATTGATTCAACTGTTATAACTCAAGTTATACTAATATTACAAATGTTGGAATATAAATATTTAAATTTTGAGCAAGTTCCAAGTTTAAAAATTCGGCAAAACTTCAAATAACAAAATGCATTTTTGCAAATTTATATACAGATAACTACATGTATATTTAATAGCTGATGTTGATTTCAAATTGATTCAACTGTTATAACTCGAGTTATGCTAATATTACAAACGTTGGATATAAATATTTAAATTTTGAGCAAATTTCAAGTTTAAAAATTCTTCAAAAATTCAAAAAGCAAAATACATTTTTGCAAATTTATATACAGATAGCTACATATATATTTAATAGCTGATGTTGAATTCAAATAGATTCAACTGTTATAACTCGAGTTATACTAATATTACAAACGTTTAATATAAATATTTAAATTTTGAGCAAGTTGCAAGTTTAAAAATTCGTCAAAAATTCAAATAGCAAAATGCATTTTTGCAAATTTATATACAGATAACTACATGTATATTTAATAGCTGATGTTGATTTAAAATTGATTCAACTGTTATAACTCGAGTTATACTAATATTACAAACGTGGGAATATAAATATTTAAATTTTGAGCAAGTTGCAAGTTTAAAAATTCGCCAAAAATTCAAATAACAAAATACATTTTTGTAAATTTATATACATATTACTACATGTATATTTAATAGCTGATGTTGATTTCAAATTGATTCAACTGTTATAACTCGAGTTATACTAATATTACAAACGTGGGAATATAAATATTTAAATTTTGAGGAAGTTGCAACTTTAAAAATTCGTCAAAAATTCAAATAACAAAATGCATTTTTGCAAATTTATATACAGATAACTACATGTATATTTAATAGCTGCTGTTGATTTAAAATTGATTCAACTGTTATAACTGGAGTTATACTAATATTACAAACGTCGGAATATAAATATTTAAATTTTGAGCAAGTTGCAAGTTTAAAAATTCGCCAAAAATTCAAATAAGAAAATACATTTTTGTAAATTTATATACATATTACTACATGTATATTTAATAGCTGATGTTCATTTCAAATTGATTCAGCTGTTATAACTCTAGTTATACTAATATTACAAATGTTGGAATATAAATATTTAAATTTTGAGCAAGTTGCAAGTTTAAAAATTCGTCAAAAATTCAAATAACAAAATGCATTTTTGCAAATTTATATGCAGATAACTACATGTATATTTAATAGCTGATGTTGATTTCAAATTGATTCAACTGTTATAACTCGAGTTATACTAATATTACAAATGTTGGAATCTAAATATTTAAATTTTGAGCAAGTTGCAAGTTTAAAAATTCGTCAAAAATTCAAATAGCAAAATACATTTTTGTAGATTTATATACACATTACTACATGTATATTTAATAGCTGATGTTGTTTTCAAATTGATTCAACTGTTATAACTCGAGTTATGCTAATATTACAAACGTTGGAATATAAATATTTAAATTTTGAGGAAGTTGCAACTTTAAAAATTCGTCAAAAATTCAAATAACAAAATACATTTTTGTAAATTTATATACATATTACTAGATGTATATTTAATAGCTGATGTTGATTTAAAATTGATTCAACCATTATAACTCGAGTTATACTAATCTTACAAACGTTGGAATATAAATATTTAAATTTTGAGCAAGTTGCAACTTTAAAAATTCGTCAAAAATTCAAATAACAAAATGCATTTTTGCAAATTTATATACAGATAACTACATGTATATTTAATAGCTGATGTTGATTTCAAATTGATACAACTGTTATAACTCGAGTTATACTAATATTACAAATGTTGGAATATAAATATTTAAATTTTGAACAAGTTGCAAGTTTAAAAATTCGCCAAAAATTCAAATAACAAAATACATTTTTGTAAATTTATATACATATTACTACATGTATATTTTATAGCTGATGTTGATTTTAAATTGATTGATCTGTTATAACTCGAGTTATACTAATATTACAAACGTTTAATATAAATATTTAAATTTTGAACAAGTTGCTAGTTTAAAAATTCGCCAAAAATTCAAATAACAAAATACATTTTTGTAAATTTATATACATATTACTACATGTATATTTAATAGCTGATTTTGATTTCAAATTGATTCAACTGTTATAACTCGAGTTATACTAATATTACAAATGTTGGAATATAAATATTTAAATTTTGAGCAAGTTGCAAGTTTAAAAATTCGCCAAAAATTCAAATAACAAAATACATTTTTGTAAATTTATATAAAGATAACTACATGTATATTTAATAGCTGATGTTGATTTCAAATTGTTGCAACTGTTATAACTCGAGTTATACTAATATTACAAATGTTGGAATATAAATATTTAAATTTTGAGCAAGTTGCTAGTTTAAAAATTCGTCAAAAATTCAAATAGCAAAATACATTTTTGTAAATTTATATACATATTACTACATATATATTTAATAGCTGATGTTGATTTTAAATTGATTCAACTGTTATAACTCGAGTTATACTAATATTACAAATGTTGGAATATAAATATTTAAATTTTGAGCAAGTTGCAAGTTTAAAAATTCGTCAAAAATTCAAATAACAAAATACATTTTTGCAAATTTATATACAGATAACTACATGTATATTTAATAGCTGATGTTGATTTCAAATTGATTCAGCTGTTATAGCTCGAGTTATACTAATATTACAAATGTTGGAATATAAATATTTAAATTTTGAGCAAGTTGCAAGTTTAAAAATTCGCCAAAAATTCAAATAATAAAATACATTTTTGTAAATTTATATACAGATAACTACATGTATATTTAATAACTGATGTTGATTTCAAATTGATTCAACTGTTATAACTCAAGTTATACTAATTTACAAACGTTGGAATCACCGTTAGGCAGAGGCTTTTCTGTGAAGTTAAGGTAATGACAAGCTCTGAGCTTCTCCCTTGGCCAACAGAAAGCCTCAGGGCTGATAGCCTAATGGAGATAAAAGTTTTTTTGGTTTTTTTTTTTATATTATTCATGCAAGGTTTCGTAATATCTATAATATTAAAATACCAGTAATTAATCTTGAATATCGGTATTTAAATCGCCCAGGACCCTCGTATTCCGTATTACGGGATCCCGATTTGCAATCAATTATCAACAGAGCTCGATATGAAATCAAATCAATCGATGATACATTAGTCATAAATATCGTCAATGAAATATCTAACACAGTGGACATGACAGGGATATCCCTTATGTCTTTTTTAAGAGTCAATTAAGGCATTACAAAGCTGATTTATATAACGTTGTATGTATACATGTTGTAAATGCTAATAATAGCGTTAAGAAATAAATAAATAAAGTAATTTTTTTTCATTTGCATAGTAGTAAAGTTCGTATGATATAACATAGCCCCCAAACCTCCCCCAAAAAAAAATATTGTAGTGATGACAGTCCTTTTGCGGTGACACAGCACACTGAGGGCTCTTTAATACCTGCGGCAGGTGGATCCTTCGGTTATCATAAACCATGCGATACGCTAGTCAGATACCAGAATATAACATGTAGGTTCCTTTCTCCGTGTTCGATACAATCACCCAAATAATTCATTACGCGCAGTCGGGGTGTTATTGAGGAAAATCGGTTGGCCGACATTTCTTGCAAGGTGCTGGCAGTGCTGGGGTTCTAGTACGCAAGGTGCAGACCAGAGGCCCCGATATTAGAGTACCGTGAAGTACATTTTACGCTGCACACACGGAGGAGACATGTGTGCCGTCACTCCGGCTGATTTAGTGCCCGTTTTTATACCATCTACAAGGTTTTTCCTGATGCGCGGTTTTACGACGAATAACCAACTATAAAGTGCATCGTTTTATTCCCGCATCCACGTACTTTATGAATTAGATACTACGATTTTTATTAGATATTAACTACTGCGTATAATATTTCAGGCGAACGCGCCGGACGGTTTGACTGGCTAAATAAATTATTGCAGATAAAAGACGGTGTAAAATACACAAATGGAATTATTTGCAACCTGGAAGTGCTATTAAATTACTTGATACGGATTTACATAAAAGGTCTCGCTATAATACCAAGGATGGCTTTATTAATACCCTCGCTATCTTTAATTTTGATGAAAGCAACATTGTTAGTTACGTTACAAGCTTATTAAAATAGTAAAAGGATATCTTGTTGATATTACAGCAATTGTAATGATTTATACATCGTAATTTGTACAAGACGGTATTACATTTAGCTTCCTATGGAGATCATTTAGTGCATTTAATTAAACTCGATTTGTTGCGATAAATAAATAAATCACAGCAATAATTGGATTTAAACTTCGCATCTCGCATCCTCTTATTAACACGTCTGTATTCCCATTATGCTTATTAAAGTTTTTCACTCAATTTGCGGAATTGTCGGAGTGGAACCGGCGGCAACTAATCTTCCACGTGTACATATAGCAATGAAAATGAAATGGTTCGTACCCGCGGCGACATATGCCGCTTAAGTACCGAGTCATTTTTACTACGGCCATTAAAGAGATGTTATGCTGATAGGATATGTCCGACCGGAAGTACGCGTACGCGTGGTGCGCCGTGAAGATTCCCTATCAGCTGTTCCAGGGTCTTGGGAAACACCTGACCTGACTAAACCGCAGATATGTGGTAATAATAAATACTAGCTTTCATGGGCACCCCTCACTATAAAAAAAGGAGTCGACGTGATGAAGTGCTTTTAAAATTTCGTAGTTTTTAGGTAAAAAGTAAATTATATGTTTCTGGATGGCATAGTAAATGACACGTGACTAATGGACCTTCATTAGCAGCACTTAAGTTACGGTTGAAAAAAAAAATACCAATGTGAAATATCATTGGATTAATAGCGCAACTGACAATATACATATTAATAAATTTTTTTTTTAAGCATATAACAGTATAATTGCTTAAAAAAACTTTATCTTTATAGGGCTATCAATAGTAAGGCTTTTCCGCCGGTCAAGGGAGAAGCTCAGAGGAGTTTAATCATCCGGTATTTAACTTGACTTCACAGAAATCTCTGAAACATTGTGAACGGTGGTTCGCGAAAATTCGCCCCGATGGGGTTCGAACTCAGGCTCCCCAATATAATAAAATAACAAATACAGTAACTACCACAAAAATCAATTTGCATCTATAACTATACTTGTGAAGTTAATTAAACAATTATTGTTTAATTAACTTCAAGTACAGTTATAGAAGCAAACAACAATTGTTTAATAAACTACACTAATCGTTCAATGGTGGGGGTGAAAGTCAATAATTGTGTTTCACCCCCAACATCAGACGAATATTAATACACCTAATAGTATGTAAATTTAGTATTATTAATAAAGCTATGGCATAGCTAACAAAGACATCACTCTAACTAAAAAAGAAGCAACAAAAACGTTTAGTACCACTTTGGCGTCCTTAGGAAAAGAAATTCTTGAAATCAACGGTCTGTTAAACAAGATGACAATGTTCTTATAAACGCCTCGTGTGTGTGTGTCACCATTTGGTAATGCATTCTGTGTGTCGAAATTAGTCGGGCATGACAGGAAATTAGTTTACACGCCGGCCGCCGGGATTAACAATAAAAACGAATGACAATTAAACACAATGCGCACTTTGGTATGTCGGAGAAATTGGAATGATTGCGAAATATATGTGTTTGCACAGTTTTTTGGAATGCTAAACTCGAATATTAAAAGCAATAATTGCAGATACAATTATTTACTTATTTCGCGATAGCAGGACCAAGGGGGGTATCCTCCGAGTTCTTATATACATATACATATATATATATATATATATATATATATATATATATATATATATATGGATAGGAAGACAGCCTCAAGGCTAGTGTGTCAATCAAGAAGGAAGAGTGTGGATGCCTGTAAGAGGCAGTAAGGGTTTGGATAGAGTGAACCGGAATTGGTAGTATATGAGATAAAACGTGAAGTGGGAGGACGTGCACTCGATACAGCAGTTGGAGAGGATGTGTTGGTGAGGAGGAAGCACGGCAGCGTTCTTGCCATGCACACAAAAAGTGCTATAATGTTCAGAATTCCACAAAATTACATGTATCCATCAATACATTTACGATGAATTACCTATGGTTTTATATCCCATAAAATTAATACATCTTGTCTGAATTATTTGAATGTACACACGTAATAAAACTCATAAACGTCTGTTATATTTAAATAAATAATGAACCAGCAGGCATAATATTTTATGTTAATAAGCTCGTTCATTTCGTTTTCAATTAATTAAACACATTTATTACCGCAACGAAAGTTAAAATTGTCGTGAGACGCCAGACAATCATAAATAATTAATGAATTATAATTTAACAAATTAATTTTCTGCAACATTAAATTTTACTACACTTAATGTACTTTATTATATTGATTTTCAGTAAGCAACTGTTTTTCTTTGAAATGCGAAATATTATTTAACAAGACTTAGGCTCGGTTGTATATAGCGGATAACTCTCGAGTTAAATTCCAACTCGTAACACTCAAATAAGTATATATTATGTTATTTCAAATTACTTTTTTTTACGTAAACCGCTCGAATTATCATCAAAAATAATCTATACATAATAGAACCCAAAACAACGCAAACATCCCACATTTGGTTTCACAAGGCCCTTGCAGCCTCCAAATATGTGCTAAATGCGACATTTAATACCATTTGAGTAATAAAATTTATTACACAGCTTTGCTTCAGTTTCGCAGCTTGCCGCACGTACATCTTAATAAGGAAGAAACATATAAACTTGATGCGAATCTTTTCGCGTCATCTTTTTCTCATAGTGGTAAATTTTAATTGATTTAAAATTCCCCAGCCAGCGATTTTTGTGCCACCACGTGCGGTCGTATTTATTCCAACTAATAACAGAAATTAACGGTGATCATTTCATAAATTATAATAACGCAAGCGTTAATAGAGCAATAAAACTGCACGCTTATAATTATTACTAAATAGTATGCATTAATTACCATTGAAATCGTTGTAATTAAAACAATTTAAGATTTTTGCGGTGTGAATAAAACCAACATCTCCAATTAATGATATATCGTAGACGAGTAACAACATCCGGCGGTTTTAATCTAGGTTTTGAAATCGAGTCGTACGTAATACCGTTTTCCCTTTTTTTTCTTCTTCTTGATATTACCCGGCAAGTTATGACCGAATAATAATAATAATCCCCGCAAATTGTTATGATGCGAGAGGCCGGATTGATATTGCAATATACGAGCTTGTAAAAATAAATAAATACAGGAATAACTGGATTAATTATTACGCCGGATTAAATAAATAAACAGCTAGATGGCTAGAATAATTTTTAACGTTATTGCACAACGAGTCTTGTTTAATATGCAGATGCTTTTACAGTTTTCCTCGTTACCATTTAAATTTTACACTGCAATCATTTAAATGGGGAAAAAAATCAGTTGCCACAATAACATTAAGCGTTCGGTTTATTTAAAACGCGTCTGTAATGCGGCAAAAAATTAACCATAATTTACACCTACAATATCATTAAGTGCGATATAATTGCATATATAAATGAATAAACGGTATAAAATGAATAATGCATTTTTAATAAATACATGCTTCCACTTGGCCTGTACGCTGCACAGGCTAAAAGATGTGAAAATAGTATTAACATGTTATCGCGGTGCGGATTAATAACACTTTCATTATTATGGATGGTAATTAGAGGTATTTTGTTATGAAATATCTTTAAACTGTTTAATAGTCTACAGCTAGGTTGTATAAAGCAAATAACTTTCGAGTTAATTTACAATTTGTGATTCAAACGTTACTTTTGATTACTTCTACTTTAACATATAATGCGACATTGCTTTATATAAACAGGGGTACATAGCCCCATGTACCCCTGTTTATATAAAGCAAATGGAAAGTTAACAACATTTTATGCAACAACTAACAATATAATCATGGGCTATAGTTTGCTCGCCTTTATACAACCCAATCTATCGATGTGTTGTATAAAAATACATTTGATAAATCCGAAATTGTACAGTTTGAGTTTTGAATGACGTCAATAAAATAGGAACATGGAATGTTAGAAGTTTACATCAATCAGGAAAGATCCATAATGTTATAGTTGAAATGCAATGAACGTTGAGATACTTGGTATTAGTGACGTACAATGACCAGATCAGGAAGAATACTCCAATAATAACTACCATATGTATTACTCAGGAGGATCCGACGCTCGTTACAAATACGGCGTCGCTATAGTAGTCTCAGAAAAAATCAAACAATCAGTTTTGAACGTTGTGGACCTATCTAAAGGTCGTTTTAGACAAGACAATTTCTTGACTCAAAAGTTAGTCAAGATGCGAGACAATTTAAATTGTCTCGTATCATACAGCAAATTATTTGAAATATTGAATTGGATGGTAGATCGAATGGAAAAATATAACGCGTTCTATTTGTCAAGAACAAATTGCATTTGAGGAGGATATATGAATTCATTTCTTGAACAACTTTTGAGCTAAGAAATTGTCTTGTCTAAAACGATATTTACAGGGTTATAATGCTATAACTCAGATCCCAAACAGGAAAAATAAATATGATTCAACTATATGCACCCACAGCAGACAAGAGCGATGAGAAATTAGAAGAATTTTACAACCAACTAGACGAAAAGACGTTCGGGGACTGAACGAAAATGCCTCAAAGATAGTCTTAAAATGATTAGACATAATAGAATACCCACTGAATTGAAAAAAATCTTACTATTACAATACATTATCCATCCTTCATATGATAAAGTTAAAAAAAAAGTGTAAGGTACCCACATTCTCTATATAGCCCGCTATAAAATAAACTAAACCCATTAAACGTCCTTATTCTTGTGCTTGAAAATCTCGGTGCCGTTTGAAAGTTTTCTATCTGCAAGATCTCGTGCCTACCCATTTTTGGCGCGGCATTGTTCGCGCGCCGAGTTTTCCCCGGCGGTGGTGCTACTTACAGCCTTCCATCATCAAATGCAGTAATAATTGTGAAATGGGCACGTAATTTACGAGACCGAGATGGAAGGCATCAGATACGAGCCGGCAGCTCTTAAATAATTGCTATTGATCCTATTGATGAATAGATAGGTGCGACTGGTTTGAAGTGAAATTTATTTAGTAAAATATATTAGCCGTGTCGAAGCACACATCGAGATAAGGCGGTTATATATCAATGCATAATAATAGATGGTGCGGGGCTTATTAAAAGCGGTCCCCCGTTAAATTTCACTTTTTTTAATTGTACCGAACGCATTCTATTATCTGGACAAGAAAGTTCAATTAGCTACCGTGAGTGAATTGCTGCGAGATAAAATAGCACTAAAAGAGTCGGTTTTTGTGTTAATTTAGTGCCGTTGTTTATTTGACACCCAATTAAAAGTTATTGGTCGAATCGTAAAAAGTGTCAATGGTGCTAGAGAGCTGCGCAAAGAAGGAGTGTCGTGATAACCTTTGGCCCGACAGGTGTATACAGTTTTTTTTTCTTCTTGTAAATAAGTTACTGCCATATAGAAATAACCTGCAGGTCTTGTGCTGTGTCATTAAATGTTCGACACGTGCTTTGTCTTTAAACGTTTATTTAAATGACTGCAATTTATGAATTTTAACCCGTTTTTTCAGTTTCCGATCAATAATTAGTATGGAGTTAAATGTTTTGCATGACGCCGTGTAATTTGTAGTGTCAGCGGATGCCTTTTAGGCTTGGATGTGTAATTCGTGTAGCAGTTTGATGTCGACCGGTTGGTTGCGTTGGGCGACTCATAGGGAATTCTAGATTACCGCATAAGCACTTAAAAATAAGCAGAGACCCATTGTATTGTAACCAGATTATGGAGTTTTTCCAGATCACGTGTAGACCATTAGGGTTTCCGGTGGATCTGCGCGCGTAGGGACAACGGTGCAAGCGAGACGGAGCTTCGAACGGGTTGTGATTGTGATGCTCATCGCGTACGGCTACCGACCGGCTACCGTGCATCCCGCCCACTTTCATCCGATAAATGCGGTGCTCGATTTGTTTTGTTGGTCTGCCCGATCATTAGGTGCACCGGCCGCGCTATCTTGTGCCGCGACTCCGGCCGCACCACCGTAATCATCGGTCATGATTGTGTATGTGGTCAAGCTAAATTAAAACCCACGTATATGCAGGGAGGTATTATTGGCCGCCGATCCGGTGGCCACCGTAATTACCTATTAATCAACTTAAAACACTTTTAAAATTCCTCGCCCGAAATCCAGATATCAAACCGACCGATCGGTTAGCAATAAACGCGACCGATGGGGCCCGGCTAGAAGAATGCCCGTGCACGTTTATGGTCCGCTATAAAAAATGTACATTACAACATAATTACGGACCCATAAATAACAATCAGTGCCGTTGGGGATGGACATCAGATCCCTAAATGGAATAGATGTACATGAAATGTTATGCAACCCCAGCCAGTAGTTGTAGAGAATTTCCCGCCCAATAATTAGCCCTTAAGAAATTTGTCGTCAAACGAATAAAATCCCATAATCAACATCTTCTGCAAGTGCTATGCTCTTTTAACGGTTGTTGTCGAAGATGTTGGTGACCATATTGGCAAAAATAATTTTGTCTAGGGCTGTTCGGAAAAGTTGCACTCATGTGTCCATGTGACTTCGATACTATTAGGGTTGTCTTCTTCTGTTATCAGATATTATTCAGGTTTCCTTTGGCGTAGACTTACATATTGTGTCTTTATTATCTTGGTTTTATTGTCTTATTTAGTATGTGTTATCGTTTTAAAACGCATTTTAATTTCAGCTAGTAGTATATTAAGATCTTAAGGGAGGTTTCACAATGGGCCCATTTTGAGGCCTAAGTGTCTGTAGCTATGCTACCCTCCAGCCAACTATCCAACTATCCATATTAAGATCTGATGACATGTTAGCACCTGAATACATGCTTACAGATGTGATAGAGTTGCTATACGTTGTGTTTACTGTTATATTCTACTTCTTCAATAAGCCTCATTTATTTTCATACGTCCTTATGTATTGCTCTCTGGTGTCATTGTTTGCCTGCGACATTTCTAACGTCGTCCATCGTCGTACCTATTTGAGAGCCTTCAGACGTTTCTTTTAATGGTTCTTGTCCATCAATGTTTTATTAGAACATCTAGCTGGGTCATATCTTGCAACATGCCTTCCCCAACTCCACTTGAGTTTCGCAATGCACTGAATTTCGTCTGCAATTTTGCTGCACTGAAGAGTCATCCCTTACATAGTCCGTCAACATTTTAGCTACTAAGCTCAGATATCAGCAAACTAAAAACCATCCTTTTTCAATTAAAAGCAACATCCAAGGAAGTTGGTCTAAAAATAAACGTCAAATAGACCAAAATCATGAACCAAAATGAGATGGCTATTACTGTAGAAGGCAAAGTCATAGAAACCATAGCTGAGTACATATGACCATGTGAGAATGAAATTGGTGTAAGTCAGCAATGTGACTTTTAGAAGATGCAATACTTTTTATATAAGTGAGTTTTCAATGAAAAAGTTTTTCCCCTCTGGTCTTGAATTATTTTGAAAGTGAGAGGATTTTGGGTTTGGTATTTATGTAAATCGATGTGCGTAATTACAGACTTGAAATCAATTTATTGATAAATAAAAATGGAACTGCGTATGTCGATTTACATAAATACCAAACGCAAAATCTTCTCCTTTTCAAAACAATTCAAAAGTGATTTACACCACTTTCATTATCACAGTCTCCTATATCTAGGCCATGCCATTAGACTTCGGAAGAATAACCAGACTGCGGAAATATCATCAAATATCATGCCGAATCAAAATGAGCTGGGCAGCCTTTGGACTTGGACACATTGGACTTGGATACATTCTCAAAAACCAAACCATATCAAATCTACAACTAATGTATACTTTTCTTATTTGTTTCTTTTATGTTTTCGTAATAACCCGTATATAAAAGGCACCTTACACGGTCAATAATACTGTCAATCCTAACACTGTCAGTATTTGCTTGAATCTGCTTTTAATATTCATCAAGTAATCAATTTTCTGGATAAACATCAGTATTCTCTTTATTCCATCATTTCTATACCTTACACGATCGGTAATACTGTCTATATTTTAGAATAGTGAACATTTTAAACATATTATCGTACAGTAATACTGTCATTATTCTAAAATATTGACAATATTATTGATCGTGTAAGGTGCCTTTATGAGAGAGCGGAGTAGATGATACTCTCATCTTAACGTACTCTATTGGTTCGGAATTCACGTTAAACTGTAGGTCCATCTATAGTGCCAGTTGCCAGCACTATAGGCAGAGAAAGAGTGGTGTAAAAGAGGCCAAGAGCAAGCAAAGTGACTTTTAGAAGATGCAATACTTTTTATAAGTGACTTTTCAATGAAAAATATAAATTAAAAAGTTTTTCCCCTCTGGTCTTTCCAATGAAAAGCGATTATATGTACCTGAAAGAAATAAATACAAAAAGGGTGGGTTTGCAGTCCTTCCCTTGGACCATTTCCAGTCCTTCGACCCTGATAATTATATTATCTATTTGCCTTTAATTTTCGGTGTAAGCTATTACATTTACATTGCTTAACATTATACTTTACAATTATTTTTTTTGTTTATGCATTTGTAAATTATTTCCACTCTTTTCTGTTCTTCGCCAGTTCTCTTGCTTGTTTAACTGTCTTTCCTTTCTTGTTTATTATTTCCTCTATTCTGTTGTCCCACTCTATTCTTGGTCTACCTCTTATTTTCCAGTTCTTGCTTCTCATACCTGTTTTGTTTGATTCTTTTTGTCCATCCTAATTAAATGTCCCCACCAGTTTAGTTGTTTCTTTTCTATATACTTTTCTATAGCTTCAATTCCCAATTCTTCTCTGATGACATCATTTCTTATTCGGTCTCTTCTCGTAACTGTTTTACTCCTCTGAGATATTTCATTTCCATTGCCTGTGTTTTAGTTTTGTCCCTCTTCGTTAGTTTCCACGTCTCGCTCCCATATGTCAGTATAGGTCTATATATGCTTTTGTATATATTTATATTTGTCCTTCTGCTAATCTCTTTTTTGTTAATCAGTACGTTGCACAATGCGTGGTATGTTTTAACTGTGTTGTTTATTCTATTACTAAGTTCACCTTCCATTTTTCCGTCGTCTGTCAGTGCTACTCCTAGGTATTTGAATTGATCTACTTGCTCTATTTTGTGTTGTTTTAGCTTTATATTTTGTGTTGTTTTGTCTTTGTATTTATTTTTTCTTCCCGGTTTCCTATTATCATCACTTTTTTTTGTTATAATTCATTTTCATATTATACTTTTCTAGATGCCTATTCCATACACTCAGGTTGTGCTGCAGATTAGCTTCATTTTCTGCTATGACTACAACATCAGCGAATGTTCCTTTCGATATTTTTACCACTTGCATGTTTTTGTAACCTATATTTGCTTTTTTGATTTCTGGTTTCATGCTCTTCATTATTTTATCCATGTATATGATAAATAACGTAGGACTGAGCCCGCCTCCTTGTCTTAGTCCAGTGATTGTCTTAAATGTTCTTGATGTTTGCCCCTTGTGTATTATTGCATGGGTGTTGTTGTTATATATGTTTTGTATTATTTCGACTGTCTTTCTTTCTACACCTCTTTCTTCCAGGATTTTCCATAATTTGCTTCTTGGGATCATGTCGAACTCTTTCTAGGTCTATGAATCCTAAATATGTGTTTTTATTATTTGTAGTTATTTTTTCTGTGATTTGTTTTATTGTGAAGATGTTATCCAGTGTGGATCTTCCTTTCCTAAAACCGCATAGCGATTTTTCTAGTGTCTGTTCTATTCTTGCTATTGTTCTCTTGTTTATTCTCTTTTCTAATATTTTCATCCCTATACTCATTAGAGTTATGCCTCTATAATTTGAGCATTTCGTCTTATCCCCTTTCTTGTGTATCGGTACGATTAGTGCTATTTGCCAGTTTTTTGATATCATATGTTGTTCAGTAGTTTCCGTAGTTTTTGTTTACCTACCGGGCCCAGGGGCTTGATCATTTCTGCTGTAATCTTGTCTTGTCCTAGTGCTTTTCCTATTTATAATTCCCTTATTATTACTAGTAGTTCGTGTTCCTTGATACTGTCTGTATCTGCTTCTGTGATGTTCTTGTCTCCAATTCTTGTCTTTTGTTCTTTGTCGTTTGAAATAGTGGACGGGCATAGTTTGGTTGGTAGGCCCGCCCACCCCACCTTCGCTCACATAGTTTTTTCAATAGATACAGACGTTTTATATTGTTTGAACTATTCCAAGAAGAGTTTTATCCTATGGAAAAACTTTCTTCAAAATATTCTTTCCATCTATCTAATATTTCTTCGTTTTCCTTCAGCATTCTTCCTTGTTTATCTTGTATGTATCTCATTTCTTGTCCTTTATTTCCTGCAATCTTTTAGGGTTTTATAAAGTAGCTTTTGGTTTTTCTTTACGTTTGTTTTTTCCATTGTCTCCCCAAACTTTTCCCATTCCCTGGTTTTTGCTATTCTAACCTCGTCTTTTACTATTTTTGTCTTGTCTTTGTATTCTTTGTAGTTTTTGCTATTTTTGTCGTTTGGGTTTTGGTTTTGTCTGATAATTAGGTTATGCAAATACTGTATGTTAATTTAAGTATCATGTTATCCATTAGAGAAGCCCATGGATGTCTATTCTGCAACTTTAGAACGATTGGTACTATATGAAGCATTCGGTGGTCTTAAACTCCCGCCTCCACCTTTGTTCGTAGTTTTGTTGAATTATTACAAATAATTTTTCGAAATTCCCATTTCAGTGATCTAGTCGCACCCGTCTCGTTCTGCGCATTAAGGAGCGAGAGTTCAAAACCCGATGTGGGCCAAATTTGGCTAATCACCTTTCACAGTTTTTCTGTGAAGTTTCTTTCTACGGTGAGTACAGCCCCCGCCCCTAGGCTGTGTGCACTGCGGCCCTTCACGGACCTATTGTGCCTCATACAACATCCATGATATGCTAGTCGGGTCAACTCTTTGTAGAAAAGTTTCCCGACTAGCGGTAGATTCGTACAACCAACGTTCCGCGCGCAATGGCTTCAGATCATCGCCTTAGAGACAGTCAGTTGACTGGAGCTAGTAAACTTGGGCTGCTTTCTACTTTTGACCATGCGAGTGGCAATTCAAGATGGCTCCAAATAAATTTCTTTTGTTATTCTCATCATTCGAATGTATAATCTATATATTAGCTACTATATCAAGTCCTTCTTGTAAACTGGACATTAGTGAGCTTGAATTAAGAGAGATTTTTTGTGAGAAAAGGTTATAACAACATCAGATCGGGGCAATCTACTGTCTTAGGAAGATAGTTGACTGTCTTTGATAGATAGTCGACTGTTTTTGGAAGGTAGACGACTGTTTTCGGAAGATAGGTTACTGTCTTTGGTATATAATTGACTGTCTTTGAAAGATAGCCGACTGTCTTTGGAAGATAGTCAACTGTCTTCAAAATATTACTAAAATGCGAGTTGACTGTCGTTTCAGTCTACTGGTTGTTTGGTAGTCGACTATCTTTGGAAGATAGTCAACTGTTTTTGGAAGGTAGTCGACTGTTTTTGGAAGATAGTCGACTGTCTTTGGTATATAATCGACTGTCTTTGAAAGATAGCCGACTGTCTTTGGAAGATAGTCAACTGTCTTCAAAATATTACTAACATGCGACTTGACTGTTGTTCCAGTCTACTGGTTGTTTGGTAGTCGACTATCTTTGGAAGATAGTCGACTGTCTTTGGAAGATAGTCGACTGTTTTTGGAAGGTAGTCGACTATTTTTGGAAGATAGTCGACTGTCTTTGGTATATAATCGACTGTCTTTGAAAGATAGCCGACTGTCTTTGGAAGATAGCCGACTGTCTTTGAAAGATAGCCGACTGTCTTTGGAAGATAGCCGACTGTCTTTGGAAGATAGTCAACTGTCTTCAAAATATTACTAACATGCGAGTTGACTGTCGTTCCAGTCTCCTGGTATCGTACGTACGTTAACAGAAATACCAGACAATTACACTCCTCTGAGCATCTCCCTTTACCAGCGGTAAGTACTTGGGCTGATATTATCTATCACGAAATAAGATTTATTTTTTAGGAAACGTAATTGTGTATTGCAGTTGCCCAATTATAAATAGTAAAAACTAAATTAGGAAAGTAGTTTACAAATTCATCAAAATCCCGTTATCATTTTTCACTTGAATCACTTAAAATTAACTGCAGACATCTAGCGTTACACTGACAAGGGTGCCGGTAATTCATTAATGTAGCACCTATAAACTAACATTATCTCTAGTGTAAAAATCCACTTAGTCGGCCGCCTTTTGCCCCATTCACAAAATGCACCCCCAATATCCGACTAGTAAGATTCGGAATGCCGATAATTAGCGATATCGCTCCCACTAAACTAAAAAGCGGCCGCGCCCCGAGTGTTAATTGACAGGCGATAAAAGGCGGCTACCGAGATTTTTTTTATAATGAACATCCGAAAATAGTAAATAGAAGGTCGTTTTTTTTTGTTCTTGAAATTTATGTGTGATGGATGTGACAATAATTAGCACCTTCGTAAACGGCAGGTATATAGTTGGAGGAACAGGGGATGTAATACGGGAGCGATAGGGATGCGGATAAATTCACACCAAATGAGCCATTATGTGTCATTAGGTGTGGACTGTTTAATTGCAGGTCCATAAAAAGGATGTGATTTTGAATATAATTCAGGTGCAACGGTACTTTGTGTACTTAAGTTTTATAAAATGTATACAAAGTATCGCGATTTCGTACGGATCCGTTATCTAATGTAATGCATAGTTCAAGTCGTTTGAAATAGTGGACGGGCATAGTTTGGTTGGTAGGGGCCGCCCGCCCACCCCACCTTTGCTCTCATAGTTTTTCCATAGGATAAAACCCTTCTTGGAATAGTTCAAACAATATAAAACGTCTGTATCTATTGAAAAAACTATGCGAGCAAAGGTGGGGTGGGCGGGCGGTCCCCACCAACCAAACTATGCCCATCTACTATTTCAACCGACTTGAACTATATACTACACTATTATCCGTTATTTTCTATGATTAAATTAATATCATTTATTAATTTAAGACTAATTAAAAATATATATGTGAATTATAATGTAATGCATAGTTCAAGTCGTTTGAAATAGTGGACGGGCATCGTTTGGTTGGTAGGGGCCGCCCGCCCACCCCACCTTTGCTCGCATAGTTTTTCCATAGGATGAAACTGTTCCTGGAATAGTTCAAACAATATAAAACGTCTGCATCTATTGAAAAAACTATGTGAGCAAAGGTGGGGTGGGCGGGCGGCCCCTAGCAACCAAACTATGCCCATCTACTATTTCAAACGACTTGAACTATATACTACACTATTATCCGTTATTTTCTATGATTACATTAATGTCATTTATTAATTTAAGACTAATTAAAAAGATATATGTGAATAATAATGTAATGCATAGTTCAAGTCATTTGAAACAGTGGACGGGCGTAGTTTGGTTGGTAGGGGCCGCCCGCCCACCCCACCTTTGCTCGCATAGTTTTTTCAATAGATACAGACGTTTTATATTGTTTGAACTATTCCAAGAAGGGTTTTATCCTATGGAAAAACTATTCGAGCAAAGGTGGGGTGGGTGGGCGGCCCCTACCAACCAAACTACGCCCGTCCACTGTTTCAAATGACTTGAACTATGCATTACATTATTATTCACATATATCTTTTTAATTAGTCTTAAATTAATAAATGACATTAATTTAATCATAGAAAATAACGGATTATAGTGTAGTATATAGTTCAAGTCGTTTGAAATAGTAGATGGGCATAGTTTGGTTGGTAGGGGTCGCCCGCCCACCCCACCTTTGCTCGCATAGTTTTTCCATAGGATGAAACTTTGCTGGAATAGTTCAAACAATATAAAACGTCTGTATCTATTGAAAAAACTATGCGATCAAAGGTGGGGTGGGCGGGCGAGCGTCCCCTACCAACCAAACTATATATATATATATATATATATATATATATATATATATATATATATATATATATATATATGTCTCTTAATTAATGTTTTGTTTTGTTTCTTCTATAGCTGGTTAAGTGGTAGAGCAGTTCAGAATCTGAACTTCGCCTGTTCTTCAAATGTAAATTTGGTTGTAAATGTTTTTCATCAAAAAATAAAGACAGTTTATTATTATTATTATTATAATAGAGTTAAAATTGTGGTCCAGAAGTACTTTGATATTTATAAAAATCGCTGGAACAAGTGTTATATCTGATGAGGATTATTTTGAAGGGGACAACGATTGAAAGAACGAAAATTCTGCGAATTGTTTGATCAAACCTCATACATATGACCATGCATTCATTCAGAAATGTGGAAATCACTATGCTAACTTATTATTATAACATTAATTATGAACATAATTATTATTGCTGTGTCCAGAAAATTGGATGCCTTAATAGAATTACCATTAATTAATAAAACAATCTCAATGCGCCCGACTAAAAATAAAATGTATGGCATGTCCATTGGGCCCAGGGTAGCTCCCATTATTTCAAGCCGCCGACCATATAAATTAATCGTGCATTCCCCGTTTCCAATAAACGCCAAATTTTTACTAACGAGGGCGTAGTACGGGATCTTTACAGTAACAGCAGTTTAATCAAAATATTTCCGATTGAAGCGGCGGGCCGCCGGAGCTCATTATAAAACCAAGAAGCATTGTGTATGCGATCAGTTTAAATAAAGCAACAAAAAAAAAGGACGAAACAAAAAGAAACAAAGAACTATAACTGGTAGCTAGTGGCTGACGTGTACATATATCTATAGATCAGGGCCGCGGGCCCCGAATGCATCGCTAGAACCGCTTTGGAGCAGCGAGTCTCCGATCGGATTTTGTTTATCGGAAAACAATAAAAGCAAGACGAAAAAAAAAGAGCGCTCCATAAACAGGTCCGGAATATCGACACACGGGAAAAAACTTGTTCATAATATTACACTTTAAAACCGTGCACCGTGGGCAGGGACAGATACACACTCCGCTTATTACTTCATATTATGTTACCTTTTTTATTTGATCGCATTCTTCGGGCGTAATGACTCGGGCTTATCTGCACAGATTTTTCCTATGGCGTATGTTATCTCGGCCAATCGCCGATGGCAACACCCACACACAACACCGGCTATTTTACAATAAAAAATGTGCTCTAAATACACCCACGAACCCAAATCGCCCTGTGGGCTGGGAGTGTATCTTATTCCGGCCCTGCCGATTTATCTCGTATAGATTGTACATAAAAAATGATCGGGATTTTAGGTGGGCAATAAATATTGTCCGGTAGCATTCCTGAATGAACGGCAGTCTGTTCCAGCATGTCCGCCGTCAGCCGCTCATAATGAATGAGGACCGGAGAGGTCCACATCTGTAATTACAATAAACAGAGCTTTCCACTTTATCCGCGGCGACATGACAGCTTGTTGCTATTGCAGCGGCGCGGCCTTTTTACCGCGCCCCCGAGGTTTTATATGCATTGTTTAACTTGCAATCCAATTGTCGAATGAATGAAACTGTACGCCGTGTGTCCCTGCGTATCCCGCTCGCCTCGTTTTTTGCGTCTAGTCCTTTTTCCCGCATTCGCCGAGGCACCCGGAGCCCCGCCGACGCTCCGGCGACTCGGTCGCTCGCTTTTCATTGACGCAGTTTAAATTGCATTAAACGTGTTCCTGTTTTTATATTGAGCACACTCGGGGGCCCGCTTGAAATCACTACGCGAATAAACAAATTCAACATGTTATACTGAATAATTAAGTTTGTACTGCTGTTCTCTAATTGTAATTTACTATAGCCAGTGAAAGGAAACTTATTTGTTTTATACCAATTTTATATATATATATATATATATAAATATATATATATATATATATATATATATATATATATATATATATATATAAATATATATATATATATATATATATATATATATATATATATATATATATATATATGTATATATAAGATATGAAAAAACAAAACTCAAAAAGATAGCATTTTCGTGTATTCGTCATAACTTTTTCATTTCAAATGATATCGAAAAACTAAAAACACATTTTCATGGCCACTTTTCATACTCTTTAATAATCCAAAAGAAAAAAATTCATATCTTCCTTAGTCTATAAGATATGAAAAAACCAAAACTCAAAAAGATAGCAATTTTGTGTATTCGTCATAACTTTTTCATTTCAAATGATATCGAAAAACTAAAAACACATTTTCATGGCCACTTTTCATACTCTTTAATAATCCAAAAGAAAAAAATACATATCTTCCTTAGTCTATAAGATATGAGAAAACCAAAAATCAAAAAGATAGCATTTTCGTGTATTCGTCATAACTTTTTCATTTCAAATGATATCGATAAACTAAAAACACATTTTCATGGCCACTTTTCATACTCTTTAATAATCCAAAAGAAAAAAATACATATCTTCCTTAGTCTATAAGATATGAGAAAACCAAAACTCAAAAAGATAGCATTTTCGTGTATTCGTCATAACTTTTTCATTTCAAATGATATCGATAAACTAAAAACACATTTTCATGGCCACTTTTCATACTCTTTAATAATCCAAAAGAAAAAAATTCATATCTTCCTTAGTCTATAAGATATGAAAAAACCAAAACTCAAAAAGATAGCAATTTTGTGTATTCGTCATAACTTTTTCATTTCAAATGATATCGAAAAACTAAAAACACATTTTCATGGCCACTTTTCATTATCTTTAATAATCCAAAAGAAAAAAATACATATCTTCCTTAGTCTATAAGATATGAGAAAACCAAAAATCAAAAAGATAGCATTTTCGTGTATTCGTCATAACTTTTTCATTTCAAATGATATCGATAAACTAAAAACACATTTTCATGGCCACTTTTCATACTCTTTAATAATCCAAAAGAAAAAAATACATATCTTCCTTAGTCTATAAGATATGAGAAAACCAAAACTCAAAAAGATAGCATTTTCGTGTATTCGTCATAACTTTTTCATTTCAAATGATATCGATAAACTAAAAACACATTTTCATGGCCACTTTTCATACTCTTTAATAATCCAAAAGAAAAAAATACATATCTTCCTTAGTCTATAAGATATGAGAAAACCAAAACTCAAAAAGATAGCAATTTTGTGTATTCGTCATAACTTTTTCATTTCAAATGATATCGAAAAACTAAAAACACATTTTCATGGCCACATTTCATACTCTTTAATAATCCAAAAGAAAAAAATACATATCTTCCTTAGTCTATAAGATATGAGAAAACCAAATCTCAAAAAGATAGCAATATTGTGTTTCATCATAACTGTTTTATTTCAAATGATATCGATAAACTAAAAACACATTTTCATGGCCACTTTTCATACTCTTTCATAATCCAAAAGAAAAAAATACATATCTTCCTTAGTCTATAAGATATGAAAAAACCTAAACTCAAAAAGATAGCAATTTTGTGTATTCGTCATAACTGTTTTATTTCAAATGATATCGAAAAACTAAAAACACATTTTCAAGGCCACTTTTCATACTCATTAATAGTCCAAAAGAAAAAAATACATATCTTTCATAGTCTATAAGATATGAGAAAATCAAAACTCAAAAAGATAACATTTTGGTGTATTCGTAATAACCTTTTCATTTCAAATGATCTCGAAAAACTAAAAACACATTTTCATAGCCACTTTTCATACTCTTTAATAATCCAAAAGAAAAAAATACATATCTTTCATAGTCTATAAGATATGAGAAAACCAAAACTCAAAAAGATAGCATTTTCGTATATTTGTCATAACTTTTTCATTTCAAATGATCTCGAAAAACTAAAAACACATTTTCATGGCCACTTTTCCTACTCTTTAATAATCCAATGTATATAAAAAAATTGCTTTTCTATCATTCAGCATTTTAAATACTACGGTGTATCCTGTTTCAACATAAAAAAATATCCTAGCTTCACTTGTAAATCGTCGCCGTCAAAACGAAAATAGCCCCCGATGCGTTACTCCCAATTTGGGTACGATGTCCCAAAACAAACAAACAAAAAAAAAACGGTGCAACCGATTGATAGATGGCGGCGACGACACGAAAAAATGTCCGTAACGACGTGAATTTTTCAAGTAGCCAACCACACAAAGTGCGTACATATATAAATACCGGCCACCCTAAATTTACCTTAGAGATAATAACTTAATACCAGTGTTAGCTGATTGGAATGCCTCATAATGACACCAATCAGTCTTGATTGTGGATCGATTATGGTGCGAGCAAGTTGAAAAACGAAATATAAGACCGGCACCGGCCGTCGTGGTGTGTCCTTTTTTTGTTCGTTTGTTGGAAAAGACGTGTTTGTGATGTCTCGGTAATTTAGGCGATATTAAACAGTAGCAGCATGTTATCTGTGCGAGCACCTGTTGATTAGTATTCCGTGGAGGAGCTCGCAAGCGGCTCCTGGGAGTGGCTCCGGCTCAGACTATGCCATACTACTGTCCATAAAAATAAAACAAAAACTGTTTAATAATATTAAATATCCGCCATAACCCTTTTGCATCCATCTACGCTCAGATAATTAGCAATTTAAAACGTTAAAAATAATTTAAAAAAATGTAGGTAATTAAATTAAGCCCTTTCTGTATGAATTAATAAAAAATAAAAAAATAAATAAACTGTTTAATAATATTATTATTTTTGCATCCATCTACGCATAGATAATTACCAATTTAAAACCTTAATAATAATAAAAAAAACTCTAGGTAATTAAATTAAGCCCTATCTGTATGAATTATTGAAAAAAATCTGCATAATGAAATTGCGTTTCGGGATCGATACATTTTTAATTACTTTCGACTTTGCTTTTAAAAGCGTAGGTGTTGTAATTACTGGGGCGTTGTACGTATGGCGCGCCGTTGCTAAATTAAATTCTTATAAATTGCATTACCGTTTCTTAACTTTTCTTTTACATCGTAGTTCGAGGTAGTAGTTGGATTGGATTTAAGGTGGTTAAGTGCTGCAACAATTCAATCCGAGAGCGAGGAGATGTGTAACAGAGACACATTGCATTGCCGGACAGATTAACTGGAGACATTAGCATAGTGTGTAACACGGTAGCAACCCGATACAAGACGTAACCTGTTTACATGTTACTTCAGGAACGAAGAGGAATTGAAATTCTGCATCTGATTTACGGCCGCGTGAAATCTTTAGCTTAAAGACCAATTATCAAACGGACGAATCAAATGAATATTTTAGAGCGATCTTGGCAGTTATTGTTGGTTAACACAACATGGTTTCTTACTGCATTTTCATGCAAATCTGAGGATTTTTTTTTGTGTGTATAAACATCTGTGCTCGGGATGTAATTACACTAGTTGTGCGTATACAATTTATCGTTCGATTGAAATATTATGCGTTATGTAACAATTTTTATGGTTTGAAGAATTACAAAATATTCGAGAGAAAAATGTAAATGAAACGGAAATGTATACACACATATCTGTAATGTGTAATAGAAAACAATATTGAATTTAGAAAATTCTTCCAACAACTAAAAAATCGCAATTGTATCAGATCAGGGTTTATAACTAACAATTGGAAGGCTTTCTGCAGAAAGGAACTAATACAAGTTGAAAAAACAGATTTACACAAAGATTTATTTAAATTAAAAATTATCTATTCATCTCATACAAGTGGAGGTACTTAAGCTCCTCCGATGTCATCGAAGGAGCTCGAAACTAGTTGTAACTGAAGTAACAAAGTAAAAAATCGTTTTATTTATCCTTTACAAATGTATCTGTTTTCAGCCGTATTCACCGGATTCGCTTTATTATAACTCGAATTATGAGTGTATTATAGTAATATCCTGAGATAGAAACACTCATTATGTTCGGCTATATTATATCCATAGTTGCTTATTTAATAAAATTTTATTGTTTAGTATTATGTTATTAATTTCAACGCTTTTAATCCAGTTAATTTAAATTTTCCAGATATAGAAATGTTTCTGTTTACACGCCTAATTAATAATAATAATTAGTGATAATTGTATACATATTTATTTGTATCTCATTATTATATAGTTAATTTCAGTGATCCCTAATCATTGGTGGATGGTTTCGTAGAAACACAAAGACAACAAACTACAAACAGGCATGTGATTTGAATAATTAACCATCGCCCACGCATCCTGTTGTAGTTACACCGTTTAACATTTCCCTAACTACCACTAATTCCAACTCTAAACATTTTGCTATCGTTGTCTGGTCATAGGTGTTTGGTTGTGAATTTGCGCGGGTTAATTCACGGGGCACGGTTGATACAATCTTGTAATATTCTCGCTGGAATCGGCTGGCGCATTCTTGCGGCTGCCTCCGTTCATAATTACAATCGCCCGGGACGCGATAAGGTTTAATCAAGAAAAAAATGTGCTTTCCATTACTTAATACGAGTCCCGTCGCATGGGAATCACTTATGGAGTATAATTAAATAAAGTAGCTACAGAAATGTAACAAGTTGTTTATAGGATCGAAGGCTAATAGAGATTACAAGCGGGGCGAGTTATTTTCATAAATGATATCGAAGGCCTAATTAAGAACGTGTTCCTGGAAAATCTTGTGGTTAGTTAGTATGCTGGAAGGGGCTTTTGATAGAGACGTTTACGATGATTCCATTTTATGACTGAATTGTGCACCTTACACACGAAACTAATAAAAAAATAAATCTGTATAGAAAGTTTATTCGTTTTCTCAGATCGATCATTAATTTTATGCCCATTGTATCCAAATTTATGGGTTCGGTTAATAGTTCCCCGTAATTTTCTTCAGTAATTCAATTGACATATTCGCGCGGTGGAAGCTGCTAAGCAACAAAGGATCACGAGGTGAGTCCTCTATCTTCAATGTAATCGGCCGCCGCGAGCGTGATACTTGCTAATGCACTAGTCGGCTCCATCCCACATGCTACCACGTCTACACGCCGCTCTATTACATTTATACATGCATATAAATTATTGTTTAAATAATAGATTTTACAAATAGCCACTGGGAAATGGACAATAATCCCGCCGCGTACGTTCTGAATTATTATTACGTGATGCGCGCACAATGAAATTCGCACGCCACCAAATCCCAGCCAATTTTCACGGAATTATTCATTCCAACAACAACATGTTTTTCATTTTATTTCATTTTATTTTTCATCACCCCATCCAGCACCGCAAATGGCTTTATAAGAGAGCCTCGCATGCGCTATTGCTTAAATATATCTGTTAGATAAAAGTGTGCGACACGAAATGTCTCGCCATTAGCTTTACAAGTACGTGATGCCACGATAAATCAGCGAAATAGTCTCGTATGTGTTAATGATACATTAAACATTTCCAAGAACCGCAATCGCTTCGAGTTAGCTGCGTGCTCCTTGCGCCCGTTTCTCTATTTTTTTTCGTCTCTTTCTGCCTGCAAAACCGCCGCGAACGTAATCCCCTTTTGAAAGCGACCGGTAAACAATGGGAATTAAAAGCGAACGAGTGCGACGTGTAATTTGCGGTTACACGTTTGAATCGCTTGCGTGCGATTGATTTGACATTTTCGTATTTAGCAGTTTAGACTGTTACAGTCGCAGAGTTATATGGTAAAGGTCAGGTTGGATATTTACAAACAATCATAGTTTTTATGGTACGTTCTTTTTATTGGTTTGAATGTACTTGGGTTAAATTTACTTCATCTCCGTTTCGAGGAGACATTTTAAATTAACAAATCATTCATTATAATATATATATATATATATATATATATATATATATATATATATATATATATATATATAATAATTTAAAATGTCTCCTCGAAACGGGGATGGAGTAAATCATCTCATCTCATCTCATTGTTAATTTACGCGTAAAAAATGTGAGAAATAATGTAGAGCATAGTTCAAGTCGTTTGAAATAATGGACCAGCATAGTTTGGTTGGTAGGGGACGCCCGTCCACCCCACCTTAGCTCGCGTAGTTTTTCAATGGATACAGATGTTATATATTGTTTAAACTATTCCAAGAACAGTGTTATCCTATGGAAAAACTATGCGAGCAAAGGTGGGGTGGGCGGGCGGCCCCTCCAACCTGACTATGCCAGTCCACTATTTCAAACGACTTGAAGTATGCATTACATTATTTTTGACATATATCTTTTAAAATGGTCTTAAATTAATAAATGAAATTAATTGAATAATAGAAAGTCACGGATAACAGTGTAGTCCAGAGTTCAAGTCATTTGAAATAGTGGACGGGCGTAGTTTGGTTGGTAGAGGCCGCCCGCCCACCCCACCTTTGCTCGCATAGTTTTTCCATAGGATAACACTGTTCTTGGAATAGTTTAAACAATATATAACATCTGTATCCATTGAAAAACTACGCGAGCAAAGGTGGTGTGGGCGGGCGTCCCCTACAAACCAAACTATGTTCGTCCATTATTTCAAACGACTTGAACTCTGCATTACATTATTTTTGACATATATCTTTTTAATTAGTCTTACATTAATAAAGGAAATTAATTGAATAAGAGAAAGTCACGAATAACAGTGTAGTGCAGAGTTCAGTCATTTGAAATAGTGGACGGGCGTACTTTGGTTGGTAGGGGCCGCCCGCCCACCCCACCTATGTTCGCATAATTTTTATCATAGGATAACACTCTTCCTGGAATTGTTTTAACACTATATAAGGTCTCTCATCTCATCTCATCTCATCTCATCTCATCTCATCTCATCTCATCTCATCTCATCTCATCTCATCTCATCTCATCTCATCTCATCTCATCTCATCTCATCTCATCTCATCTCATCTCATCTCATCTCATCTCATCTCATCTCACCTCATCTCATCTCATCTCATATATATATAACCTGCTAATTATGATTGTCTTCCTTCTATATCTATTATTTTTGCAGGAAATATTAAAAATGACATCTATCTTGATACTTATAGCAGCAAAAGGATAGTGTAATTAATTGCACCGGTAATATTAATTTAAAATAATTCTCAAAATCTAGAAAATTTGCAGTCAAATTTTCTAGATTATACATTTTTATTATTAATAAACTTTACATAATTTCAATTTGATTGTTTATATCATTACACAGTTGCACACAAATAAATGTAGAATTAAAATTTACCTTCTGCCATAACAATAATTATGTAACTTGTAAATGACAAAACGCTTGACAATTGAATGCGAACCTTTTGGAAATACGCGTGCACAAACGTCTGGCACGCTTTCGGTGCTTATTATTGTAATTACGGAACCATTAAACAATTATACAGAAAGTCGAGTCAATGGAGCTTAACGCGCCTTTGCCGCCTTTCATTCGGACTTGGCAAACGCAAGGTGCACGACCGGAACAAAAACAAACTAATAACTCCACCACGCACACACTCATACACACACATACACATACAAATTTATTAGCATGAAGGTGCACTAAAAAAAAAGGCCCAACCGGCTAATTAATACGTTGCGCAACCAGCCGATATAAAACTCCTGATTGATGGGGTGTACACGGTTATGGCAGCGCAGGATGAGTGATGATGTCATCATCCACTGCTCCATCTTAGGTGTTAATTAATATTTCACATATAGATAAACACATCAGTGCGCGAGTCTGATGTATAGCCGGTCGTTTGTTAAAGCGCGCATTACTTTTTTTTAATGCGTAGCGGAAATTGTAACAGATATTTCCAATTCCATCGCGATGCAATAATGCAAATTTGCGTGCGTTCAATTAACACTGCCACAGACATGTTGTAATGGCCTTGATGGGAAATGTAATGCCGTAAGAAATAATGCAGTCAGTAAAATAATTGTTTATGTAATTATCAGTTAAAATTTAAAATGTTACCGGTAGTTATCCTCGTGAAAAACACCCTGCAGGGAAAGGTATCGAGATAAGATTATAATCCGGACATAGAAGAAATTGAGAAAACTTAACTAAGTGTGGAAGCAAAGTATTACATCAACATATACGAGAATGATACAACTAAACCCCTAGGAGGAAAGTTAAACGCCATCTGGTGGCACCACATCAATTACCAATGCACACCCATATGGTAATAACCGTCAACATGTTCATGCCATCAGGATCATCGGGTAGTGCCCTCTATGGAATAATATTCCAAGAGAGAGCTTGAGATATCAGCACAATGCCAATCTTATATAACATATATAAATGTGTGAATCCACCTCTTAGCAACCTAGCTGAGCTACACTGATGAGATCTAATAAGATCGAAATCTAGATATGTAGATTGTTAAGAGTTGGATTCATACTTATATATGTTTTATAGGGGAGTTTTGTATGTTATCCACACACACACACACACACACACACACACACACACACACTGTGTGTGTGAATAACATCTCATGACATCATCTGGAAACAAGAACTAAATCATATTTGAAAACAAGAACTTATTCGCTATAAAGCGACGCCCTCTCAAGTGTATTTTTTTGAATTTAGGATTTTTAATAATCACGGGCGCGAGGTCAGGACTATAAAGTGGATGTTGTAATTCCTGAAAGTCGAATCATTGACTACATCATGAATAATGTATGGTTTATGCTCCCTGCAGCTGCCGTGCAGAAGAATCCTCGCTAGCTAAGCTACACTGATGAGATCTAATAATATCGAAATCTAGATATAATCGTACATATCTAGATTTCGATCTTATTAGATCTCATCAGTGTAGCTTAGCTAGCGAGGATTGTTCTGCATGACAGCCGCAGGGAGCATAAGAGGTGGATTCACATTTATATATGTAACATATACGAGGTTTAATAAAAAGAATATCGCGAATTTTTTTAATTTCGGGGGCTCAAATAGACACATTTTTCTTTTGTTGTATTAGTACACTTATTTATCCCTGACATATCCTGACATTGCTAGCCTTATTTAGTGCTTCCTGTATTGTTGGCTGTCGAAAACGTTACACAGGTATTTGTGTGCTCGGCGAATTTTTACTTGCAAAAAAAATTGAACAAAGAAATTACATTTTGCTATAAAGGTCGTTTTAGACAAGACAATTTCCTAGCTCAAAAGTTGTTCAAGAAATGAATTCATATATCCACCTCCCATACAATTTGTAATTGACAAATAGAACGCGTTATATGTTTCCATTCAATCTACCATCCAATTCAATATTTCAAATAATTTGCTGTATGATACGAGATAATTTAGATTGTCTCGCATCATACATAACTTTTGAGTCAAGAAATTGTCTTGTCTAAAACGATCTTTAGAATAGAACAAAACGTAGCACCGTATTGTAAATGTTTGAATATTGCTTTTGGCGAGTCTTCTATAAATAAAACAAGCGCTTACAAGTGCTACAAACGATTTCAAGAGTTGAGGGAAGACATTGAAGATGAAGAGCGCATTTTGTCAGCTTCAGGAATAGGAAGAAATTACAAAGGACCTTGTCCGGCGAATACTGAGGTTTATAACAATGTTGCTTTTGGCCAAAAATGCATGAACAAACAGTGCGAGCAGGTGCAATTGCCATGAGTTGTTTCACCAAAAAATATGGGCATTTTCTTCGGATTGACTTACGAAAAAAACTTCTAGGTACTACTCCTTGTTGAGCCCCCTCCTGTTTAATCTGTACATGAGCGAGTTGGAAGAGGTGCTGAGGAGAGGACAGGCAGGAGGGGTCGTGGTGGGTAGATCCAAAGTGTGGATGTTGGCGTATGCAGATGACTGGTGCTGGTGGCCAAGAGAGTGGAAGAGATGCAAGAGATGTTGGATAAAATGGGTAGGTACCTGATAAGAGGGGGCTAGTGGTGAATGTGGAAAAGACCAAATAGATGTTCTTTAGGAATAGGAACAGGAGGGGTAAGGACGAAGGGCTGAAATGGAAGGAAAGGCTGATTGAGACAGTGAATGGCTTTAAATATTTGGGCTTTTGGTTTGACTGTGGAGGAGGACTTAGGATGCATGTGGAGTGTATACAGGCAAAAGCAAGAATGGCTTGGGGGATTGCGTGCAGAAAATGGGGTAGTTTGTGGGGTGGTAACCTCGTAATGGCGTGCAAGATCTGGGATGCGTGTGTAAAACCTATATTGTTGTATGGAGTGGAAGTGTGGGGATTGCGTGAATGGGAGGTAATAGAAAGGGAGCAAGGTTGGCTTCTGAAGAATCTGCTAGGGCTCGAAAGGTCGACACCGAGGGCAGTGCTGTTGCAGGAGACAAGTCGTATGATTATGTGGTGAGAGTCGTGTGTGAGGGTTGTGAAGTTTGAAGAAAGATTGCAGGATTTGGGCGAGGAAAGACTGCTACGGGAGGTATGGATGAGGTGTAAGAGTAGAACAGAGAGTAGATGGAGGAAGGATAGAGAAAGGATGTATGAAAGAGTGGGTATGTATGAGGTGTGGGTAGACGAGAAGCTGAGAGAAAGGGGTAGCCTAGGAACTGAGATAAGGGAGAGATTGAGGGACATTGAGTGGCAAGAAAGGCAAGTGAGAATGGCTGAGAGCTCATACAACCCTGGCTACGTAGAGTGGCAAGTGCAGGGGAAACTCCCGAGCTACTTATCCAGGGGAGAGTGGAGCAGAGAGGACCAAGTATGCATGGCAAGAGCGAGGTGTGGTTCAGAAGAGCGAGGAAGAAAAGTGTGGATGGGGCTGGGGTACACCGCGTGTGCGCTGTGTAGGAAGGGGAGTGACACGTGGTGGCACCTTAGCAAAGAATGTGAGGGAGTGAAAGAAGAGTGGGTTGGAGAGTGCGGAAAGCTGAACGAATGGTTAGGAGAGGATGGGAAAGGCGTGAAAATCTGCAGGAGGCTGACGTGGGAAAGGAAATTGGCGAAGGCAGAGGGGGTTTATTTTAGTGGATAGAAAAATGTATTTTATATTAATTTGTATTATTGTATTTTTTTCAGTCTTTTTTGATTTCTTTCTGTGAAAGTACTGTTTTTTTTTATTGGAATGTGTGTAAAAGGGAAGGGTTGGGCTGATATGCCAAATAAAGGTCTTTTACATATATAAGTGTGAACCCACCTCTTAGTGGTTAAGTGATTAAATTAATGTCATTTATTAATTGAAAAAAATATATGTGAAAAATAATGTAATGTATAGTTCAAGCCGTTTTAAATAGTGGACGGGTATAGTTTGGTTGGTAGGGGCCGCCCGCCCACCCCACCTTTGTTCGCATAGTTTCTCCATAGGATACCACTCTTATTGAAATAGTTTAAACAATATAAAACGTCTGTATCCATTGAAAAAAGTATGCGAGCGAAGGTGGGGTGGGCGGGCGGCCCCTACCAACCAAACTATGCCCGTCCACTATTTCAAACGACTTGAACTATGCACTACATATCTAGATTTCGATCTTATTAGATCTCGTCAGTGTAGCTCAGCTAGTGAGGATGAATTCACACAATATCTCGAGTGGTTATATACTAAAGGTCTTTTTTTACTCCTTGTTGACTTCTTAAATCCTTATTACTACTAATACCACAATACAACATTTAATTAGATTTTAAAGTGCCCATTAGATTAATTAATAAAACTAGTTTCAACCCAAAAATAGTTCTCAATTATTTTCGTGATATTATTATCTTAGCCGCTCATGCCAAGTCCCTTTGAGGTTTCGTCTTAATCAGGAGCACTAACGAGACTCGGGCTGCACGCGAAGCGGATGTCCGAGGAGCCAAGCCTATATCTCTCTCCCGATGCAGACACAAGATAATGATTAATTATAAAGAAATAGAGAAATTAAACGTTACACCAAATAAATTGTGTGATTTTAATCGAAACCCTTTATGAAAACGATAATTATAAAAGTACGTAACAATGAATACGTCTCGTAATTCAACTATCACTTTCAAAATGTAAAAATAGCAAACGGCATTCACGCCGCGATGAAATAAATCGCGATTGTTGTATGGCTCGGTCAGCTGTTTGATTTAAATTTATATGTAACCGCAGTGTTGTGTCAATAAAAATCAGCCTGCATGTTTAATAATATCGCTTTGCGTTTTTCACATAAAATCGCACTGTTTTATTAATGTTTTACTGCTGGTTTACGGCTTAGCATACGGCGGTCGCATTAAATTTTACTTTTTTTTGTAGTAAGTAAGTATATGAAGTAATTTCATTTATAACTTCATTGCGCGCGTTTGTCGGCTCGATAAATCATTTACAATTACCCGCGCTAGCTATCTAAAGTAACTCGTTGCAAATATGGAAAATATTTATTGCCGGAAATAGTTGGTGAGGTTTGTTATATTAGTTTCCATGCGCGATTGAAACAATTTCAGCTATCAATTAATTGTATGGGTTGAATTTAATCATCTCACAAACACACACTTAGTGTTTGTGAGATGATTAAATTCAAATTATCTTACTTTAGGAATAATTACAACTTGTAAATACTTGAAACTCAAAAACAACATATAAAAATGAGAATAAGTGAAAAATCATCGAAAAAACTATCAGATAACAATACTTGAAGATAGTTATAGTAGTTAAGGTCGTTGTAGACTAGACAATTTCTTAGCTCAAAAGTTGATCAAGAAATTAATTATTAAGATTAAAGGTCATTTTAGACAAGACAATTTCTTGATTCAAAAGTTAGTCAAGATGCGAGACAATCTAAATTGTCTCGTATCATACAGCAAATTATTTTTAATATTGAATTGGATGGTAGAGCGAATGGAAAAATATAACGCGTTCTATTTGTCAAGGACAAATTGTATGGGAGGAGGATATATGAATTCATTTCTTGAACAACTTGTGAGCTAAGAAATTGTCTTGTCTAAAACGACCTTAAGACTAAAGGTCGTTTTAGACAAGACAATTTCTTGACTCAAAAGTTAGTCAAGATGCGAGACAAGCTAAATTGTCTCGTATCATACAGCAAATTATTTGAAATATTGAATTGGGTGGTAGATCGAATGAAAAAATATAACGCGTTCTATTTGTCAAGGACAAATTGTATGGGAGGAGGATATATGAATTCATTTCTTGAACAACTTGTGAGCTAAGAAATTGTCTTGTCTAAAACGACTATGAGATTAAGATATAATTATTATACATCCTCCCCCATACAATTTGTCCGTTATATTTTTCCATTCGATCTACCATCGAATTCAATATTTCAAATAATTTGCTGTATGATACGACACAATTTGGATTGTCTCGCATCTTGACTAACTTTTGAATCAAGAAATTGTCTTATCTAAAATGACCTTATAATAATAATAAGTTTAATCCCCCATTTTTGTAACAAACATACAAATACATTTTTAATTATAATAAAAAATATAAAAAAAACTTAAATATATTTATATTAACTACATGTTGATTTGGTATATATGGGAACTTTAGATTATGGGGATCAAATCAGCGAAAATGCATTTTACTCCATTGAGGAATATTTGGAGGCACAGATCTAATACTTTAATACTTTTTTACTTTTAGTCTATATAAAACCTGTTTAGGTATTTTTAATATAGTAAATTTTAATTTTAATGTGTACTTTTAACGAAGCTTATCATTTAATTACGTATATTAATAGTGTACTTTAGTATTTATTTAGTGTGTGTAGTTGTATGTTGTAATGTTAATTAGGTATTTTTTAATTTATTATTCAATATTATAAATTTTAATGTGTATTTTAATTATTTTATCATATAACTATGTAACTCATCTCTCATCTTTTGTAACTGTAATTGACTTATGTAAATGCTGTATAGCATATTGACATCAATAAATATATCTATCAGCTGCTCTGTGGTGCTGGTATGATGATCCCCTTTCTCGTTGAATTCTCTCTTTTTTTTTAATTGTTTACAAAATGTTCTTTTAGTAGGATTTTAAATTTACGATATGTTTTAATATCTTTGAGATGCCTATATATCTACAGCTAAACGTTTATTCAAAATTTGGTAAAAATATTTTATTCCTTCTTGGTATTGAAATGTCCAAGTCACTGAGCGTATAAATTAGAAAATTAGAGTTTCAATACTCTCCAAAACACCTATATCTAATCATGTGTAACTCTGCAAATTGCCATCTTTGACTCGTCTATAATTGAAAATGTTAAATGAAAAAATTGCGATTTCCTGATTTCTGATTATTATACAATTAAATGACCGCATCCATCTAATTTCTAACTCTTACATGTCTGGCGTAAATCAATGCTCACACGTCAAAATGATTTACATCGAAACGCTATTCATAATTCAAGTGCTCCATAAATTAGAGCAAGCGAAATAATGGGCGAATTCGCACGGGTAACACGGGTAGGTGATACGGGCGGCACGGAAAATAGTAATAATTGCCGTCGCCTGTTATTATTACTCTTTACATCCGGCCCCGCGTAATAAGCGAGTGGATTATAACTAATTTCCTTCAGACCGCATTCTTTCGCCGCCGGGGTGGGGAGGTGATCTAATTGATTACAGAATAACCGACTTGAAATATTGATGGACGCGCGATGGATTCATTTAGTTTATAATTATATATCTATGAAGATTTATGAATTACTCAGAATTTTTTTAACTCTATTGTGTTATTACCTGGTGCAGGAAGTGAAATCAATTTAGTTTGTGATAGGAGGTTAATTGTGTTTTACTGTTTATGTTATATATATATATATATATATATATATATATATATATATATATATATATATATATATAGATATAGATATTATTTTGAAATAATAATTAGTAGCAATAAAAGTGTAATAGCTTATAATAATCTAACTCTAGCTATAACCACTGAATCTTCATGAAACTTTGTGCTCTTATGAAAAACATGTTCCTTAATAATTGTATAAAAAATGATACAACTGACCTCCTAGGAGGAAAGTTAAACGCCATCTGGTGGCACAACATCTACTAGCAATGCACAGCCATATGGTAATAACCGTCAACATGCTCATGGATCAGGATCACCGGGTAGTGCCCTCTATGGAATAATACTCCAACAAATGCAAATTTATAATTTGAATCACACGTCTCATTAACTCTCTAACTCTAGTGTTGTAGCTACTGAATGTACATGATACTTGGTAATCATACCAAAAACATATTCATGACGAACTGTGTAGAATTTGGGATCGCAGTTATATAAATTAATTTTTTGACAATGCCAGTTGATTTTTCTTACCCACTAGTGTCTAAAATATTATACATTTCATTAAGTCTATCCTACTATATTATACTATATCATTTATTTCGTGTGGATAAATAGTTGTTTTTAAATATTAAAAATGCAAGCATATTATTTTTTAGTAGTAGTTGTACAATGCGCCATATTAGTAAAATATACTGCTAAAAATTATATACAGATGGAATATGGTTACAAAACTATAAAATGTACCTGACCCGATTATCATGAAAATCCCTCATACTTAATAATAATTAAAATATCCGGCACAATCTTACATAACAGTGAACTACAAACCCGCTAAGATTGTATCTACCCAGCAATACATATACAGTTTTATCAGCATATTCTTGTACCGCGTTTTATTAACTCCTTTGTGCCGCAGGGTAATTACACAGCACCGCCGGCCGTTTGATAACGAAATAATCGTAGGCCGGCCATAAATTATTCGCATTAGATCCAGCAAGAATTCCAACACACAGCAATTCTATAGATAACCGATTACTACCAATTAATAGTCGCGAACTGGGTCAGCTATTCGAACCATTCCCACTTTTAATTGCACCGCGGCAGCGGCAAAAAAAAAACTTGTCCACCGTGCCGCTAATTATTATCATTAGCGATGCCCATTTAGAAATCACGTCGAATTTGATTTGCGCCGATGTCCAGTTATGAAATCCGCGATTGCGCTTGAAATCGCATTGCAAAAACTGATTTAGTGCGCTCGCATCCTACATGAAACTGTACATTTTCCAACTGAATATCTGTAACATTTATCATTACAGTTTAATTAAAACCTAATCCGGCAATTATAATTTATACGTTTTCTGCGGCTGAATTAAAACATTAGGAACTAATAAAAGGCTAATTTGTATGTTTATGGTGCAGTTTTTACTGCCGCTGCCAACCAAGCTCGATTCTTTCGTTTGCACCTAATTATGGCTGGAGTTGTCCGGCAATCTATTTCACGAGTTCGGTTCGTTCGTTCGCAAATGCCACTTGATCTATAAACTCACTGCACCATTAAACTAATAGTTTTTATTGCAAATTGCACATGCATTACGTGCGTAATGCACTTTTATTCGCTCTGCCTAACTGTTTGCACTGATGGGCTTTTAATATTATATTTTGTATGCCTACTGTTATAAACAACAACCTGATTTATTACTTTCATTCATTTGCTAGAAATTACATTATTCTGATAATTCAATTTTCATTTACTTATCCATTAAAATATAAAGAGATTCCACATTAAAAAGTACTAATCAAAAGGGTAAAAAATGGAAATCCAAATACATATATAGAAAATCTGCGATTTTGTCCCTTAAATTAGGTCTACAACTTCTTAAAAAAAAGTCACATTCGTGGCCATTAAAATTATTTATCTGTGTTTTATTAAAATGCATAGTTTTATACCTCGAAATGAAACACCCTTTATTTCTCCCATTTTTGCATAAAAAATAAAAATGAGTAACTTTTGTAAAACAATTACCAGTAATATTAGATAGTTTTGGAAATTGTCAATCATAGTACTCTTTATTGTATTTTTTCTATTTGTTTTCCTGTTATTTATGTTAAGAGTATTGTGTATTGGAGCAATTTTGTATTAATGGAATTTTTGGGATGTTATGCCTAATAAAGGTCTTTTTTCATAGTACTCTAACAATTCATGTTGATTTTTAAAAATAGTTTTGATTATTTCATAAATTTTCACAAAATACATTGCATTTGATGCGCGACCAATCCACTTATGTGCACGTAAAATAATATTTTAAAATTAAAAGTACATTTACAATTCATTCGAAAGCTCGTTTTAGACAAGACAATTTCTTGACACAAAAGTTAAGGACGTTTTAGACAAGACAATTTCTTAGCTCAAAAGTTGTTCAAGAAATGAATTTATATATCCTCCTCCCATACAATTTGTCCTTGATAAATAGAACGCGTTATATTTTTCCATTCGATCTACCATCCAATTCAATATTTCAAATAATTTGCTGTATGATACGAGACAATTTAGATTATCTCGCATCTTGACTAACTTTTGTGTCAAGAAATTGTCTTGTCTAAAACGACCTTTAGTTAAGTTGCAAGACAATCTAAATTGTCTCGTATCATACAGCAAATTATTTGAAATATTGTATTGGATGGTAGATTGAATGGAAAAATATAACGCGTTCTATTTGTCAAGGACAAATTAAATAGGAAGAGGATATATAAATTCATTTCTTGAACAA